>OZ014520.1:66032971-67232971 GCA_963966055.1 Lathyrus aphaca
TAGTTGTTGTCATGCTTGGTTGTTCCTAAGGTTTGTGAGGTTTACAAGAGAAATCTTCAGAGAAACCACCAGGAAGCAGATGAAAGGAGCAAAGAGAAGCAAAGTAACTTGCTTCATTTAAGAAGACAAGTCACTTGAGGAAAGAAAGTAAGAAGAAGAAGAAAGAGCAAGCTCAATCTCAAACACAAGTCAAAATGCAGCAATGATGCATAAGAGAGATGAAAAGAAATTGTGAGAAGTGAAGTCAAATTCACTTCTCAAAGTAACTTACCACCTGAAAAGTTAGTGAAAGGAATGCAATGCAATGCAAAATGAGATGGAATGGCATGATGCAAACCAAAACCAGAAGCATAAATATGATGCTAATGATGCTATGAGATGACACAAACATGAAACAAGGCATGGGGATGATCATACAAACATATGGATGCAAGAGAAGCATGCTTAGAACCATGAACATACATGAAAAGTTATGGAATGCAAATGGCATACAACATGGCAAATGAAAGATGCAATGATCAAACATGATTTTAATATGTCCTAAGATGTGTTATGGATCAAATGGATGCATAAAATGTCATGGCAAGTCATGGTATGCAAGCAAATGCAAGATGAATGCAAAAGGAAACCCAAATTAGGGTTTATGATCAATGCACAAAACAAAACCCAAAACCAGAAGCAAACATCAAGATAAAAATTTGAAAATGCAATCAAGGGAACCCTAAACCTATACAAACTCACTGCCCAAAGGAGGGGATCCAATTCTTAACCTAGTGAAAGTTATGAATTTCTCAAGATTGCTAGGGTTTTATGGTACCTTGTCAAGGAAAATGTCAAACAAAATGAAAATGCAAGATCAGATCATGCCAATTTAATCCTATAAACTCCATGATATGCAAGATGCAATGCAAAAAGAATCAAAGTCCAACTCTTAAAGACTAGGAAGAAATGAATTTTCAAATATTGGATCAAAATAATGCCTTGAAATGAAATTAATTCCATGAAAAATTGTCAAAAGACATCAAGATCAAAAAAGAAATTTGGTTTGAGGGTTGGACAATGTTTCTAAATGATTTTAAATGTTTCATGAATTTTTTTGTGATTTTTAAATACCTAAAAGTATTTTTAATTAATTAATTCTCATTAATTAATTAAAAATAATCTTTTAAATGATTTAAAAATATTTTTAAATGCAAAAAATAAAAATAAAAATGTTTTTGGTTTCTGAAAATTAATTGAACCTTTGACAAAAAAATTTCAGAATTTTTAAAGATGTTTTACTATTTTAAATAAAATGAAGAAAACAAATGAAATAAAAAAAGAAAATAAAATGAATTAATGGGAAAGTCAGCGCATCCAATGGTCAGCATTTAAACTTGGAATGGAGGGAAAGACTGCGCGCGTGATCCTAGGGCTGAGATTCAAACCAACCTAATTAAAATAATCTGAATTAATTAATTTAATTAAATATGATTAGGGTTTTAATGTGAAATCTGGACCACTCATATGCGCGCGGGTCAACTCTGGTCAGCCTATCTAACGCACCACATTCAAACTTCATTAATGACCCTGATTAAACCCTAAACACTTTCAGGTGGCCGGAGAAGACTTCTGGTCGTCTTCTCCGGCGAGACCCTCACCTGAAAGTTGCTAAAATCCTCAAAACTCCATGAAAATGAAAACCAGCTGCCCAGAATCAAACCCCATTCGAAACTAAATCAAAACCCCCAAACAAAAACCATTTTTCATGCATTAATCAGGCAAATCGAAGCAAGACATTTCTAGGGCTGAAAAGTTTCAGAGCGTTCATACATCCTGGTTTCTCAACCATTTTCAAAAATAATCATATCCCCATGATCAGGGGAGTGCATAGAAGCATTTAGGAACTAAAAATGGAGTTTCTGGAAAAAAGTTTGAGATGGCTACCTGAGATGGAAACTCCTGGTCCTGAGCTTTCTGGCCTTTCCTTTGCTGCAAATCCACTCCTTTGAACCCTCTGATGATGAAATGGAACTTAGAAAGCTTTGAGGATGGCTGGTTTTTGAGATGGCAGAAGTTCTGTTCAAAGGAAGGTGGTGATCGTGTTTTTGTTTCAGTGAGTTTCAGGCTATGGTGATGGGTGGTTTTTGATCAGTGAAGCATGCTGAGTTTGTTTGTGAAGTTGGTTTGTGTGTTTGCAGCTTGTGGAGAGTGTTTCGAAGAGTTTTGCAAATGGGGTGGAAAATGAGAGAGTTGTGTTCTTGGTGCTTTCAGCCTTGTGTGTTATGTGCTTTGGCTTGCTTTTGGTTTGTATAAACAAATGGGATTGGTCAGATGAGTTGATGTGTACTGTTGTGATTGGTATGGCTCAAGTTGCCAAAATGTCAAATTTGTGTAAGAGAGGCATGGGCTACTAGCTAGCCAAGGACAAATGGGGTGTCCTGCGCAGAAAGAAGTGTGGAGAGCCCTAGGATTGATTATGAAGTCAGCAAGCAAGTGGATTCAAACTTGAGTGAGTTCTTGCAACTTGCTTCACTTTGGTTTCTTTTGAAAATTCTTGCTCCATAAGTCATGAAAATGAGTGATCCCTTGGCCCATTCTGAATTTTAGAGGTCATGTGATCATGTTGTGAAGAAATGGTACACATTTGAGGCCTTTAGAACACTTGATCAAACCATTTTGCAAAATGTCTCTTTGGTAGAAAACTTCAAATTTTGTGATTTTAGCCAACTTTGACAAGCCATAACTTTTGATCCAAAAAGAATTAGGTCAAGTTCTTGTACTTTTTGAAAAGGGAATGATCCATTCTACAACTTTCATGACCAAAGTTTTTCCATTTGAAGCATTTTTGAATCAAAAAGCAAGGGTTGAAAAAAGTTTCCCAAAATGGCAATTTCATTAAAAGTCAACTTTCCCAAAAAGTCAACTTTGCAAATGACTTGAAATTCTTCAATTTTGTGAACTTCCAACATCTTATATGATCAAATAAAGATCATACACAATCAAAATGATGAAGAACACCCTTTGGTTGGGTCATTGGGGGCCTCAGATGCCCTGATTTTGCACTGACTTGCTCAAAAAGTCAACTCTTGATCAGATGACTTCCCCATTGAATTTCTTCATGAAAATTGATATGCATGCTCTCTATACCATATAGAGACCAATAGAAACAAGAATGACCAAAAAATTTGGAGTTATGGCCTTTGAAACCAAAACCCTAATTCTAGGTCATCTGTGCAGTCAAACCTGGCTCTGCTTCCATGCCATTTTCAGTTCTTGTGATTCTCTGACATTCTTGACTTTGAGAGGATACAATATGATGCTTGAACATACATGGACCCCTTTGAATTGTTTGATGACCTTTGGAGTGGCTCAAGAAGCTCTTGGATTGCTCAGATCACAAACCCTAGATGCAGATGACTTTGAACCAATGCAATGTGTCAAAAATGTGATATGAGATGCTATGATTGAGTTTATGCATATGAGAAGATCACAAGCCACGGTGTGAATGGGTGAGGGCAAATTTGGGGTGTTTACAGTACCTTCTCGAACCCCGCATGTGCATTTTTCCGGGATGAAGCGCACTTTCCATTTTCTGGCTTAGTCGAAAACTCTCTTCAGATGGAGAGCATGGTTGGTTTCTTCTTGGGATTTTACCATCAATCCGTCCATATAGACTTCAAGCATATAGCTGATTTCTACTCAGAAGACTTTATTCATCAAGCATTGGTAAAACACTCCATCATTTTTCATACATAAGGGCATTACATTGTAGTAATAGTTGCCCGATTCGGTCATGAAGGCTGTGTACTTTGTGTCGCTCATGGCCATAGGTATCTGATTATACCTGGAATAAGCGTTCATGAACGACAATAGTTTAAAATCGGCGGAATTATCAACTAATTTATCTATGTTCGAAAGAGGATAAGCATCTTTCAAGAAAGCCCGGTTGAGATTAGTATAGTCCATACACATGCGCCATTTTCCATTATTATTTTTAACCAATAACCCATTAGACAACCAGGTCGTATACCTGGATTCCGAGATAAAATTCACCTCTATGAGGTATTTTACAGCTTGCTCGGCAACCTCCATTTTCAGGAGACTGCTTCCTCTTATGTTGTGTTACGGCCCGATAAACAGGATCTATTGTCAACTGGTGACAAACAATCTCTAGGTCCGATCTAGGCATTTCAGCTACGCTCCAAACGAAGAGGTCATCATTCTCACAGAGACATACCTACACCGGATTCCTTGCCAAGCCGGGGAGGTTTTCTCTGATCTTCACCCCCTTCCCGGGGTCGTCTCCGAGAAGGACCGGTTTAAAGTCACCATCTGGAATAGGTCGAAGTGTAGAGAAGATGTTCGACACTAGTTGTGTCTCATTTTCTTCCTCGGCGAACCAGCTGTCCAGTTTGATAGAATCAACATAGGGAAGTGTCTTTTGGTACTCTAAACTGCTGAGCAAGGCTGGTTTCTCCGTGTTCTTTGGTTGGACATTGATGGTGTTAAGGCCCTTCGAATCTGCTTCAAAGTATCTCCTAGAAGCCTCAATGTCTCCGTGCAAGGTGCAACCTGTCTTGTAGAAGTGTTATACTTCATTTTCAGGTGTACTATGGATGGTACCGCTATAAGCTCAGCTCGGGTTGGCCGACCAAAGATGCACTGATACAATGACATGCAGTCTACCACAAGGAACCGGACCTTGATAGACTTAGTCGTTTATGCAACTCCAAAATCACGATAAAATCCACATTGCCCCATGGCCTGTTCACAAAGTCGTTAAAGCCCTGTAGGTCAGAGCCTACGTATGGGGTGATGTGTGTTTTATCCAACTGTAAAGTAGAGAACAACTAGTTGTACATGATGTCCACCGAGCTTCCTTGATCGACTAGGAGTCGATGCATGTCAAAGTTCAGCATTTGGGCTCTGACAAGTAGAGGGATGTTAGAATTTGGTGCCCCGACGAGAAGTTCCTCACGGTAGAAGGAGATGGGAACAAAGCTTCCTCGAGGATGGTCGAAGGTAGATTTTTTGTTCGAGCCTTTGCTGATAAGGTGCTCGAATTTTCACTTCATCGAACCCACAATGACATTGTTGAAGCCTCCTCTCGAGATCAACGTGGAGGAGGGAAAAACTCCCAAGGGTTGTGTGCTACAAAATACAGGGGACTACCTGAAGGGAAATTGCCAATAAAATTGCAGCAGAAACGAAAAATTTCCCTTTAGATATCCTTACGAGGGGACATGATATGTGATAAAATATTTACCTCTTGTGGCGCTTGAAACCTTTGATTCTGATTTGATCACGATCATTGTACGACGAACAATGCCTCTACTCAGTCCACACGAACAACTTCCTTTAATCATAGTGCTAGCTGGTTACGAATGAAGGTTTAAAGTGAAATGAGAAGAAAAAAGAATACGATCAGGGTTTCAAAACAACAACTTATGAGCTTCTTTACAAGGGTTCTATTTATAGAACTACTTGTGTGGGCTTTAACCTAAAAGCCCAACTCAATAATAATATTATTATATATTATTATAATAACTATTATTATATTATTATAATAACTATTATTATAATAACCATAATTTTGTTATTATTATTATATTTTATAACTATTATGAAATTAATAATAAATATTATTATTATATCATATGGTACCTTACCATATTTCGTATTCCATTCTAGTGCACCATACCTTATGATGTACCTTATTTATTCCACCTTTTCTCTAACTGTCCTTATGTCTGTGACCCTGTAGAATTTTACGACGTTGACAATTATATTAAATCATGTATTTAACATAATAAACAGTGAGCGGTATCTAGCAACACATAATTGCTATCCAAGTCACAAAATTGTCATGTGATCTGACAAAACCTTTTGTGATAGTATTTGTGTGTACAATTACCCTATTGCCCTTATGTCTATATTAAACACAATGCATATACCGTGTCATCCTTGTCCAATTCAATATTGGGCCCTTAGACATTTATCCTGTAATGCAGTATGGGAAAATTCCATCTAGGCTACTCATGTCCCTCAACATGCTTTGTGAAGTACCCATTAATTGTCTTTATGATCATCCAGTTACGAACAACGTTTCATCAGCAATAAAGTACTTGACTATACATCTAGGGTCCATAGTAGTTTCAGGTCGAAGGGTGGTATACACCATTATCACCATGAGAGTAACTTATGACACTTTACATAACATTCTATGTAGTACTCTCATAGTGGGTCAATCCAGTATAAATATTACTCTTAATATTCATACTTATGTCAAGACTTGATAACTCCTTATCCATGATCCATGAGATGTGATCATCAGTTTATCTACATAATAGTCTTAATGCTTTAAGGCTATCCCATTTCACATAAAAGCTCGACCATGGATGCTTTAAGAATAATGTCCTTGTGTTTAATGGAATCTCATGATTAAGTCACACTTAATATTTCATTAAAAGAACTAGCTATTCTAGGGACTTTATCATTTTGGAAAAACAAACATAATAAAGAAATTCCTTTTATTATTAATAAATCATTCGATACAAGTACCAAAAGTATTGGCCTTTAGGGCTTACACCAACAATCTCCCACTAGCACTAGAGCCAATCAAGCATACCTCTAATACCCATAGATCTAGTATGACCATCATGCTTCTGTTGTGCAAGAGGCTTTGTCAGTGGGTCTGCAATATTGTCAAGTGTAGGTACTTTACATATCTTCACATCTCCCTGATATATTATCTCTCGAATGAGATGATAACGCCTAAGTATGTGCTTGGATCGTTGGTGAGATATAGGTTCCTTAGCTTGTACGATGGCACCATTGTTATCACAATAAAGATCAATGGGATCCACAATGCTAGGGATTATTCCAAGTTCACTAATGAACTTCTTGATCCAAATAGCTTCCTTTGCTGCATTTGAGGTAGCAATGTACTCGGCCTCGGTTGTAGAATCAGTAATTGTCTCTTGCTTTGAAGTCTTCCAGCTTACAACGCCACCATTTAGGAAGAACACATAACCAGATTGCGATCTGAAGTCATCCTTATCTGTCTGGAAGCTAGCATTGGTGTAACCAATTACCACAAGCTCTTCCCGACCTCCATATATCAAGAATGTATCCTTAGTCATTCTCAAGTACTTAAGGATATTCTTGACAGCTACCCAGTGAGCATCACCAGGATCATATTGGTACCTACTCGTTACATTTAAAGCATACAAGACATATGGTCGAGTACATAATATGGCATACATGATAGATCCTATTGCAGATGTATATGGAATCTTATTCATGCGATCCCTTTCTTCCTTAGTTGAAGGGGGTTGTGTTTTTGATAGACACATGCCATGTTGCTTAGGTATGAATCCTTTCTTGGAATCTTGCATCATAAAGCGTCTCAACACTTTGTCTATGTACGTACTCTGACTTAGGCCAAGCAGTTTTTGTGATCTATCTCTATAGATCCCGATTCCTAATATATAGGCTGCTTCGCCAAGGTCCTTCATAGAAAAGCATTTCCCTAACCAAGTTTTAACTTTTTGCAAGGTAGGGATATCGTTTCCGATGAGTAATATGTCATCTACATATAATACCAGGAAAACGATCATTCTCCCACTAACCTTCTTGTAGACACAAGGCTCATCTTCATTCTTCATGAATCCATGTTGTTTTACAGTTTCATCAAAACGAAGATTCCAGCTTCTGGAAGCTTGCTTCAATCCTTAGATTGATCGATGTAACTTGCATATCTTATGGCCTTTTTCAGGTATTTCAAATCCTTTAGGTTGCATCATGTACACATCCTCGAGAAGACTCCCTCTAAGGAAAGCAGTTTTAATATCCATCTTCCATATTCCATAATCATGATATGCAACGATAACAAGTAAAATCCGAACATATTTAAGCATATCAACTGGTGAAAAGGTTTCATCATAGTCTATCCCATGAATTTGTTTATAATATTTAGCAACCAGTCTTGCCTTATAGGTATGTACTTTACCATCTATGTCAGTCTTCCTTTTGAAGACCCACTTTCATGCTATAGGATTAACTCCAACAAGAGGTTCTACCAAGGTCCAAACTTGGTTTATGTACATGGAATCCATTTCATATTTCATGGCTTTTAGCCACTTCTCAGACTCAGGACCAGTTATGGGCTCTTGATAGGTTACAGGCTCATCTTGATCCATGAGTAATACATCACCTTGATCACTTATGAGATATCCATATCTCTCTGGTTGGTGATGTATCCTGCTTGACCTGCGCTGGTTTTGTTCTATTTGAGCAGGTTGCTCTTCCACAACTGTTTGTGATTCCTACTCTAATTCCTCCATAGGTGTATTAATGTTGTGTGATTCTTGAATTTATTCAATCTCTACTTTCCTCCCACTGATTCCTTTGGAAGTAAAATCCTTTTCCAAGAAGACTCCAGTTCGAGCGACACACATTTTTCCCTCAGAAGGATTGTAGAAGTAATATCCTCTTTTTTCTTTAGGATATCCTACAAATAAACAGTTGTCAGATTTGGGCTCAAGCTTAGTTGAAACTTGTTATTTCACATAAACTTCACAACCCCAAACCTGCATGTAAGACATATGTGGTTTCTTACCACTCCATATCTCATATGGTGTCTTTTCTACCTTTTTGGATGGAACACGGTTAAGTGTGTAAGCTGATGTCAGTAGTGCATGTCCCCAAAAGGAGTTTGGAAGATTGGCGTGACTCATCATGGATCGGACCATGTCTAACAAGGTTCAATTTCTTCTCTTAGATATACCATTCCATTATGGTGTTTCAGGAGGAGTGAGTTAGGATAGAATCCCACACTCTTTTAGATGGTCATCAAACTCTAGGCATAAATATTCACTGCCTTGATATGATCGAAGAGTTTTAATATTCTTACCTAATTGGTTTTGTACTTCATTCTTGAACTCCTTGAAATATTCAAAGGATTCAAATTTGTGTTTCATTAAATACACATAACCATATCTACTGAAATCATCAATAAATGTGATGAATTATTGAAAACCTCTTCTGCCTGGTATGTTCAGTGGTCCATATACATCAATATGTATGAGGGCTAAAAGATCATTTGCCCTTTCACCTTTTCCTGTGAATGGGGTCTTTGTCATCTTTCCAATTAAACAAGATTTGCATGTATCATATGATTCGTGATCAAAAGAGTTGAATAGTCCATATTTATGGAGTTTGGAACTGCGTTTCTCATTTATATGACATAAGCGACAATGCCAAAGGTAACTTGGATTTAACTCATTAGGTTTCATCCTTTTAGTATTAATGTTATAAATTGGCATTTCAAGATCAAGGATATACAATCCATTTTTCATTTGTGCAGTAGCATAGAATATATCATTTAAATAAATAGAGCAACAATTGTTCTTTATTATAAATGAAAAACCTAACTTGTCCAAACAAGAAACAGAAATAATATTCCTGCTAATTGCAGGTACATAATAACAGTTCTCTAACTGAATTATTAAATCACTAGGTAAAGTCAAATCATAAATTCCTACAGCTAAAGCAACAACTTTTGCTCCATTTCCAACTCATAGGTCAACTTCACCTTTTTCCAAATCTCTACTTCTTTTTAGTCCCTACACATTGGTACAAATGTGAGAACCAAATCCAGTATCTAATACCCATGATGTAGAAGTAGATAAATTAATTTTTATAACAAAAATACCTGAAGTTGAAGTCTCCACTCCATTCTTCTTATCTTCTAGGTACTTTGGGAAGTTTCTCTTCCAATGTCTGGTCTTACCGCAATAGAAACAAGTGCCCTCCTTAGCTATGCCTCCACTAGGCTTCAAAGAAGGTGCAATATGTTTGGGTTTGGAAACTTCCTTACCTTTCCATTTACCACCCTGCTTGGTTGGCCTTTTGTTATGTTTCTTTCCATTACTGACCATCATAATGGATTTCCTTTTGACTTCAGATTTTGCTCATCAGTTCTTAACATGCTTAGCAATTCAGGAAAAGATTTGTCCATATCATTCATTTTGAAATTAAGGACAAATTGACCGAAATTACCCAGCAACGATTGCAGGATCAAATTAGTTGCAAGCTCCTTCATGAGGGGAAATCCCAATCTTTCAAGATTCTCCACATACTCAATCATCTTAAGTACATGGGGACCTACTGGGCTTCCCTCAGCTAGCTTGGCTTGGAAAAGGGCTTTCAAAACTTCAAACCTCTCATGCCTTCCCTGCTCTTGATAGAGCATCTTCAGATGTTCGATCATATCGAACACTGCCATGTTTTCATGTTGCTTTTGCAATTCAATTCATGGTAGCCAGCATGAGGCAAGCAGTTTCATTGGCATCATCGACATGCTTCTTATAAGCATCTTTTCAACCTTAGAAGCGGAACTATGAGGTTCCTCATCAGGAATAGGTGTCTCTAATACATACAACTTTTTGTCATGTTTGAGGATAATCCTCAGATTTCGGTGTCAATCTAGAAAATTTGTCCCAGACAATTTTTCCTTATCCAGGATTGTTCGTAAAATGTTATTAGATGTGTTGTTTGTCATGGTAATCTACATTAAAAGATGATGGAGATATTAATATCATTAAACATATTAAATTAGGCCTTTAATTAAATATGCTCCCACTATTTTACTCAAAACAAATAACCCTCATCATTTGATTCAGAAAATCCCGTTGGAAGATTTTCTAGTGGATCGAGATCCATATTTCGCTTTGTTTTAAGTCAATGTTAGGCTGATTACACAAAACTTGGCTATTTAGGTAGGAACTCCTTCCAATTGCATCCAATACAATTCTCAAATATTTTAGTTGGGTGAATAACTCCTTATTCCAATCCATCATATGAATCATTCTCAACTCTTGCTTCTAAACATATATAATCTTATTATATTTTGTTTAGTTAATTTTGACCCATTATTTTAGAAATTGGATACTACATTTATCCCATCGCACCTTACCAATATAGAATATGCACCTCGCGTTAGGCAAAACCTACATAATTCGACACTAGTCTTGATGAGTTCTAAAATTTGGAAAGCAAAAACTTAATATTTAGTTTTGAGGGATTTTTAATTAATTTGATCTCACGGCTTATTTATCATATAAATTGTTCCTCACACATGCATTAACATACATACAATATTTATATCAACATACAAACAAATGAAACAATTATGGCCCCTAGCACAATTGTTCTCCAAAGCCAATGAGAGAACTAAGCTAAACCTAATAACGATCTTCACTTCACCAAGCAAGATCTCCAAGGTTGTCCTTCTTTATTTTGTAGTATTCTCTTTCTTCATAATAATTCATTACATCAAAGAAACTCGTTTTACATACGAGGGAGTGAGATGAGAAAAGAAATTACATGAAGAGAATATGAGAGAGGCACGACACACAGGTCGTATTTATAAAATCCAAAAAAAAAATAATATATAAACTTAGGCCATAACTGATCACCACACACAAAATTAATAAAATAATTTTATTATTATTAATTTAAGTTTGTTTAATAAAACAAACCAAATTAAATTTCAGCAAAAATAATAATAAACCCTTTTATTATTATTGCAGAATTTTTCGCAACCCTTGCGCTGCACGTCACGACCGTTATTCATCTTACGACCGTCACACCTTGAGTGACGACCGTCACATTCTCAAACCTTGTGACAAGCATCCCACCTTGCATGACGACCGTCACGTTCTCAATGGTGACCGTCACAACGTGTTTTTAATTGCAGACGGCGCAACCTTTATGTCGTCACTCTCTAATGCAAAATTTCATACCGTCAACGCAACATGATCAACAATTCAATATGATTGATCAGTGTGTTATTTCTTCACCATACTAAAACCGGATTCCGATGCATATAACCACAGATCGCACAACATGATAAACATTACTCTAATTGAACTGATGAAATAAAATAGTATATCCAATATACCATATTTGCATCAAATTTATTCATATCATATATGAATTAGAGCGATCATATATGTGTAACTTATGGACGATTAACATATCGCTGCTTCACCATAGTATTGTCGGATATCGAAGCATAGTCAATATCAACCATCCAAACTGTATACAATCTGATGCCAAAATTTAATATTCGGATTTGATTTAATTTGTTTATGTGTTTTAGTCTAATTAAAACAAAATTTACAATTTTACGTGTTTTAATCCAATTAAAACAAAATTGACAGAAAGTAAACAATTACCAGATTCATAGTTTCGTAAGTGTCTCTGATACCACTGAATGAAAATTGCCAATATAATTGCAGCGGAAAACAAAAATTTCCCTTTAGAGATCCTTACGAAAGGGCATGATCTGTGATGAAATATTTACCTCTTGTGGTGCTTAAAACCCTTGATTTCGATTTGATCACAAGCGTTGTACGACAAACAACGTCTCTACTCAGTCCACACGAACAACTTCCTTCAATCACAATGCTAGTTGGTTACGAATGAAGGTTTAGAGTGAAAGGAGAGGAAAAAGGAATACGGCCAGGTTTCAAAACAACAACTTATGAGCTTTTTCACAAGGGATCTATTTATAGAACTACTTGTGTGAGATTTAACCTAAAAGCCCAACTTAATAATAATAATATTATATTATTATAATAACTATTATTATAATAATTATTATTCTAACCATAATTTTATTATTATTATATTTTATAACTATTATAAAATTAATAATAAATATTATTAGTATATCATATGGTACCTTACCATATTCCGTATTCCATTCTAGTGCACCATACCTTACGGTGTACCTTATTTATTCCACTTTTTCTCTAACTGTCCTTATGTGTGTGACCCTATAGGATTTTGCAACGTTGGCAATTATATTAAATCATGTATTTAACATAATAAATAGTGAGTGGTATCTAGCAACACATCACTGCTACCCAACTCACAAAATTGTCATGTGATCTGACAAAACCTTTTGTGATAGTATTTATGTGTATACCCTCTTTCCTTTATGTCTATATTGAACACAAGGCATATACCGTGTCATCCATGTCCAGGTCAATATTGGGCCCTTAGTCATTTATCATGTTATGCAGGATGGGCAAATTCCATCTAGGCTACTCATGTCCCTCAACATGCTTTGTGAAGTACCCATTAACTATCTTTATGATCATCCAATTATGAAAAAAGTATGATCAACAATAAAGTACTTGACTCTACATCTAGGGTCCATAATAGTTTTAGATTGAAGGGTGGTATACACCACTATCACCATGAGAGTAACTTATGACACTTTTCATAACATTCTATGTAGTGCTCTCATAGTCGGTCAATCCAGTATAAATATTACTCCTAATATTCATACTTATGTCAAGACTTGATAATTCTTTATCCATGATCCTTGAGATGTGATCATCAGTCTATCCACATAATAGTCTTAATGCTTTAAGGCTATCCCATTTTACATTAAAGCTCGACTATGGATGCTTTAATAACGTCCTTATGTTTAATGGAATCTCCTGATTAAGTCACACTTAATATTTCATTAAAAGAACTAGATATTCTAGGGACTTTATCATTTTTTGAATAACAAACATAATAAAGAAATGTCTTTTATTATTAATAAATAATTCGATACAAGTACCAAAAGTATTGGTCTCTAGGGCTTACACCAACACCACCTAGCTCCTCGGGTACAAAGTAGTCCTTGGGTCGCGTGATGTTCAAAGAGACCTAAAGATTTGCATCAGCGAAGAAAGAGGGTGCGACATCCTCGACCTTTTTGGACTCTTGGACTTTTGGTCGGGGAGCTTCCTTTCCTTCAGTGAACTGCTTCAGGATGTCATCCCTGATCAGTATCTCAATAGCATCTTTCAGATGGATGAAATCTTCCATGTTGTGACTATGGATCTTATGGAACCTACATTACTTCGTCTTGTTCGTATTTGCTTTGGTCAGAAACTATTTGGTGAATTGGACTCCAGCCTGACAGAATTCAGATTTTGCGCATTCTGATAAAATTTTCTCGCGCGACACTGGAAGAGGGGTGTATTCATGGAACTAACTAGAGAGTTTGTTATGGTCCTGTGATTCCCGCGGGCGTTCCTCCTTTCTTTTGTCTCCTCCCCGATGAGATGTCAAGGGGCCATCTTTTCTTGAGGGTTTGGCATCCTCCTGATGCTTGGAATCACGAGCATTGTTGGCTGCTTCTTTCTCCTCATATTGAATATATACCCGAGCCTTGAGGAGAAAGGAATCGAGCGTCATCGAGGTCTCAATGCCGAAGAATTTAGTGAAATCACTGCGGGGACCGATCCCACGTTCCATAAAGTACTTATTCATTTTTTCGGTCATTGATACCTAGACAAATTCTTTATTAGATCTCTCGATATATGCTTGTAGAGATTCACATTTTCCCGGTATAATTGCCTCGAGGGAAGCCTTAGTCTTCAGATGTCGACGAGAGGCGGTGAAATACCTCGAAAACATCCTCCTCAAATGTATCAAGGATGTGATTGACTCGTGGGGAAGACTCTTGTACCAGACCATTGCCCTTTTTTGAGCAAGTCCGGGAATAATATACACTTTATCACGCCCCGGACGCTGCAATAGTCGAGCAAAATGCCAATATTCTCTATATGTTCGTCCGGCTCGGTTGTTCCGTCGTAGGGAACCTAGAGGAGGAGACTTCTCTAAGCCCTTAGGTAGCCTTTTGTAGACGTGATTTCTTGAGAGAAAGATCTTCAAGGTTCATCCTCGTTGCTGGAGTTGTACGAGGGAGAACGTGGAGGATTGTTTCTTGGGTGTCGAGAACTGTGGCCGCAACGAGGAGGAGAGTGTTGGATCTCCTCTTGGGGATCTCTCCTTGTCTTTTTTGCTCTGGGGAGAGTTGTCTTCTTTACCATATCATGTTTCCTGATTGATCCTGATTCTTCTGGCCGTTGACAGTTCTTCTTCGACCAGGAGAGAGGCTGCGAGACTTCTTGAGCTTGCATGCTAGGGGAGAAGATTTAGAATGGTGGGGGATCCTCTAGAGCTCCGATCCTTTTGCTGTGACAGATGATTGAGATGTTGGTCTGATTCAGGGCTTTAACCAGGGCATCCATGGTCAGATCGATGTCTGGTGGCACTAGGAGGAGTTAGGGATCTTAAGGAACAATCTCCGATTCAAAAATGGGTTCAGGAGACAGGGAGGAAGTAGCTTCGTCTCGTTGGTGATGATTGTTATGCCTGAGGAAGGGATGAGAATCATCATTGTCCATCTGCTTGACTGGGACAGTGATGGTAATCTGAGCATCGGTAACGTTATTGTAGTTAGCCATGAGAGGAATCTCGAATTATTGCTTTAGTCTTTAAGTTCCAGGAAAAAAAGATTGGGAAGATTGTTTCCCACAGACGACGTCGTTGATCTTTCCCATTTATCATAACCTTGAGTGGCCACGGACTATGTTGACGGTGCTAGATTATTGAGGAGAGTAGGGAATGTACCTGCAGGACACTTCGATGCTAAAGTAAGTAACTAGCATAGAAGTGGACAAGTAAAGAGAGAGTATTCTTAGATTTAATATTGGATACATGGCCATCTCGTGTGAGAGGGTTTATATAATGCCCTCGGTGCTTTGCCATTGGTCCCTATTTTGAGCATATATCTTGGATCCCCCCAAAATAGGTAACTTCCAAAAACTAGCTGTTGGAATCCTACCCGGACTAGCCGTTACGTCGGGTAGAGGGTGGTACCGAGCAGGAGTATTTTAGGACCGTTTCTGGGTGACTACCCATTGTTGTCCAACTTAAATGTGAATGAGGGCATAAATGGTTGGGCATTTCTCCTCGGTTGAGGGGCAGAGGGAAAGCCGGTTCTTCAACCTCAATGGGATGGATTTGGACTATTGGGTCGTCCTGTATGTAGGAGTGGATTGGGACATGTCTAGTCATTGGGATAGTCTAGAGTTGTATCAATCTGTTTGATTGTATTTTTGTTCTTTGAGTGACTAGGTTTTAGTCTATATACTTAAGAAGACATTTATTATTGGTCTTTGTATTGTAATCAAGTTTGATTATAGTAGATTAAGGCCTTGTTGATAAGGAAAATTACCTTGGCTGGTGGACCGGAGGTAGCTTGTGTTATAGAGAAGCTGTATAAAAATCACTATTTCATTATTTTTATTCCTTGTTTGCTATTTGTTGTGTTGGGTTAAAAATATTTCGTTTTAGAAACCCAATTAAATCTCCTTTTTCTTGTGTTTCCCTTAACCTTCACCTCATAATCATTTTCTTGCGGTTCTGGAATCTAAGGTGAGACAGGGCTTAACCTTGGGGATCATAGTCATAAATTAAGAAGAAAAACTACGAGGTGGAGATGCAAAACGATGAAATTGATCAAACATGATCCCCAGGTCAACTCTAAGGAGGTTCCATAATATTTTTTTAAAAGGATAAGTTAAAACCATATGGACCTGAACTTTTATCTCCCTAACACTGAGATGTTACAACATCCAGCTCCTAGAAACTAAAAGGAGCCCATAAGGAGCAGTTGTCGTTATCTGAAAGTGAGTGGAATACTACACCATCCAATTGAGGTCTATCTACACCAAGTTCTTGGTAAGTTCCAAATTTACATAAAATACGTAGGCACTTATTAACTTATTTTACAAGAAATTAATATAAAAACCCTCCAATTTATCTACAAAAAGTGATGGAACACCTATTTCGACTTTCCTAGCATGTATTAGCTAAAAATAGATAAAAAGGACTCTAAAACCACAAGTCATGACACAAAAGAATGACATCATTCTTGATCAATTCAAGAAGATCTTGATAACCAAACAAGACCTTCATTTTTTTTCCATCACTTATCATAATTCTTCGCATCGAGAATTGGGAGATTTCATTACTATGGAAAACACCTTTCACAATGGTTGGAAAACAACCATTATGAGATAGTGTATGGTTGTAAGTACATTGCTCACATTGTTAATTATTGTTTCTTGTGATTGTTTTGTCCCAATTTTTTGACAAACTAGGTAGCACACTATCTGTAACATCCTTTCTACCCCATCACGAATATAATACAATTTAATCAGAGTAAACTCAAAAGAAATATCACATCTTTAAAAAAATTGGGACAAAACAATCAGAAGAAACAATAATTAACAATGTGAACAATATATAAAGGGTGAATAAATAAGAATACTTTTTGAAATATATGACAACTTTTTATTAATGACAATTTTGTAATATTATACAACTTTAAATTCTTCATAGATACTTTTTGAAATTGATTCACAAAATAGTATTTAAAAACTAAAAAGGTTTTAATTTACTATTGATCATTCGAATGTGTTTTTAACTTTTGAGAATTTATGCATTAAATATATTACTTACGCACCATGCAAAAATATTAAAATATTTTTTAGATTCTGGAGATGCATCTTTCGACGCATCCAATAAATATATTTTATTAGTCCAATTTTATGAATAAATTTATTCCAAAAATACATTTTCAAAATGTTTTCGAAAAAGAATTTCTGAAACCTATTGAACCTACTAAAAAACAACAGGAAAAATAAGCATTTAAATAAAATGAATTTTATTATTCATTAAACTGAAATGCTACTTACTACTTACCACTCAATGGAAGACTCAACGGGACATTGTAGAGACATGTATTGCCAACTTTTGCAGCAAAATTGATGAGACTTAGACATAAGTTTTTGTAGGTTGTCAAATAAAAGATATGCAAGTGTTGAATGCTAACTAACCCATATGTCTATTTTTATCCAAGATGTCAAGAAATATGATCATTGAGGCTTTGGTTTTGTGACTTTTGCAGCTAAATTGAGGATAAACATAAGTTTATGTTTTGTTTGTTCAGCAGGTTTCGAAAATTATTTTATTAAAACTTTTTGAATATGTATTTTTGAAATAAATTTATTCATAAAATTGGAGTATGACTCAAAAATAAATGAAATGTGTGTTGAGTAAGCTTATATATGCATCTCTGAAATCTAAGAAATATTTTAATATTTTCACGTGATGTATAAGTAACATATAGGGTGCATTAAAAAATTCTCTATTTTTTTTCTTATTTCAAAGTCCTATTTTTTGGCCCCTCAATTATTTTTTTTTTTTTGCAGATGTAGTTTATTAAATAATATGTTTTCCAAAAAAATTTAATAGTTAATAATTTTAATTAAATTTTTAAAGAAATTAATTAATTAAAATTTTAAATATAAATGTTTGGGCTAAAAGCCAATTTCATTACGACATCAATCCAATGACTATTGGTTACAAAAATCAATAAAAAACTGTTCCTGCACCTACAGCTAGCTAAGTGTATGCTTTCTTATGGTGAATCTAGAATATTTATATGACAATACATCTTGTAATAGTGTATTTGATGGAAGCTGATGATAAAAACATTTTTACATGATAGATACTATGAGATTGAAAGACGACATTTTGTGAGTTTTAGACATGCCATATTTTCTTTCAACTTTCCATTAACCTTTTCACCTCTTTTTTGCTTAAATATTAAAGGTTTGTGTTGATATTCATTCTCCATCAGATTATGTGGTATGTTGATTAAGCTTTAATATTATCCTATATATGTGCATTCTGAATTTGAACTTGATCTTCATTAAGCTTAAATTCTTGTTTACAATTTTTGTTCAGAGTTCAGTGTACATTTGTTTTCTATATCATTATGCACTCTATGTCTGACATACTCTTGGTGTTATAATGAGATTTAATTTTGATCATAAGGTTGCATTTTTTGCTTGTTTTCTATTTCACCTTTTCCACTGATGTCTTTAAAATACGTGTATTTTGATCAAGCTTGAATTGTGTCCATTGTGCATTCTGAATTAAAACTCGAGCCTCGGGTCAATTTGTTTTAGCTTTAAAATAATATATTTTTTTTGTATTTTCGAAAATAGATTTTGTAAAACCGTTTTTCAAACTATTACAAGTTTTTCTATATTCATTTTTTATAAATTACAGGACTAATTTTGATATCTTAAAACATAAATATATATTATTGAATATTAAAATATAGTCGAAATTATAATTTAAAATAAAAAACTGTATATCGAAAATGATTTGTATGAAAATCTATTTGAAATGGTTTCAAAATTAAGTGATTTTTTAAAATTTGGATATCCAAATTTTTTTCCGATAAAATGATGAAATATCTAAATTAACATTTTAAAAATAATTATTCAAACAAAATCTTCATTTGAAACTTTTATGAAAAGTTTCTTTGTAAATTTTTAGTATAATAAGATGTCTTTGTAAAAGTTTCTTGAGTTTTTAGTGTAATAAGAAGTTTTGTCTCATTTCCTAATATTTATATCCCTTGATTATGTGATGATTTTTGAGTTGCGAATAGACTTTGTTCTTGTGTGACAAGTGTTCTTGGTTGTGTTGGGATTTTATAGTACATTTCTATATGAACCTATTAGTGTTTTCATTGGTAGTGTGAAGTTTGAGGTGTTTGATAAAGATAATATTCTTCTCTTTGGCGCTTTAAAATTATGTAACAACAATGGTAATGTTAGAGAGTCGAATTGTGATGGACAAAGTTGGAGTATGAAGTGGGAGTTAAATATAATTCCAGGCACATGGTTCTTTAAGGAGAAGCAATTATTGTTGCATAAAACAACTCTTCAAACAATTGATAAAAATAAGTTTTTTTTCCTATGACTCTTTTGAAATGATTACTTTCATGATTGTTTTAGTGATGAACAACAATGGCTTTATTAAGTTTCGACAACATCTACTACAACAACAATGGAGAACATGAAACAAATAGAGAACATTCATCTTTTGACATTTCACCCTATTATTTCTGTTATACTAGTCATGGAATCTATCAAGCACAATTGTTGGAACATGGAATAAGTTAAGATAACTAAAAAAAACATGACCAATTTCTCTCTAATTTTTACTAATATTTTTCAAATTCGTATCTTTCCATCCCTCTCCTTCACTGTTTCATAACTTCCATTACTACCGATCAAGGTTGTTTTTCTCCATTGTTCCATTGTTTTTTCCTTTTCCTTTCCTATTTCTTCTATACCGTAGAGTTAAAACTAAAAAGTATTTGTTGCTTTCTCGATGTTTTCTGACGTTTTCAACAAAACCCTCTTGTAAAAGAATTCTTACAATGTTTTCGGTGATATTAGTGAGTGGTATTTGAATAGTTCTTTTTCTATTCATGTCAGCATTGCCTATCAAGGTTAGTATATCCGCGATAGTATCTTTAGCCATGATAGATTTTGGGCTCCCTTTTAGATGTGGATTTAGGTGGTTTTTATTATGCAAGACGAGTGAAATGGGAAAAGAAAGGTGGAGGTTGACCTGCTTTGTGACAGATGTGGAATGGAGCCTGAATCTACCATTCATGTTTTAAAGGGCTGCCCTTGGGCATCTGGCATTTGGCTACTCTGGCCATTAGCCCTTCATACTCAACAGATGCAGGCTCTCTCTCAGATTGGGTGAAGGAGATGGGGAAGTGTCTTGATGAAGAGCAGCTGGAACTGATGCTAGTAGTTGCATGAGCTTTATGGAGTGATAGAAATTTGCTGTTGTTCCAGGACAGTCTATAAATAGAAGCTGCTTTCTCTATTTGGCAAAGCAAGGGGAGATAGATATGGATCCACCAGTTACCACTTTAACGCTTTTTCAAATTGAGCAAGCAATTATTAATGTAGAGAACGCAAAGCTCCAGCAGGAGCA
This sequence comes from Lathyrus aphaca, assembly GCA_963966055.1. Classification (NCBI taxonomy): domain Eukaryota; kingdom Viridiplantae; phylum Streptophyta; class Magnoliopsida; order Fabales; family Fabaceae; genus Lathyrus; species Lathyrus aphaca. The sequence continues at coordinate 66,053,690 of OZ014520.1, forward strand.
AACCCTGGCTGCCTTCTGGGAGCACATGCCTCCTGTCGAGGAGGAGGTCCTGGTAAAGCGGATACAAGAGCTCCGGGACCACATTCGCGCTCTGGAAGAACAAAGGAGGGTTCTCATCCAAGCAAATAGGATTGTCCAGTTGTTATAGAACCTATCACTAAAATACCGCTAGCAGGGGATAGGCCTAAGCGTAGCGAAAAGGGTTTCCCAGGAGATGGGAAATTGAAACAACTAGGCGCACACGGGATTTCTGAATAAGTGATTGTCTGATAATGAGCCAGGAATACTCGTCTTTCTGCTAAGCGGGATGTATTGAACTCATAATTCATTAGATCCTTTTTATGAATGTCAATTAAATATCGTAAGTAAATTGTTCCCGGTTGTTCAATCATTTGATAACCAGAGTTATTCTTTGATAACTCATCACTAGTAGTCAGATTCAATAATATTTGATCCATCCTTTTTTCTGTCGTTAAGGTAGAGAATTCAAGTAAGAATTGTCTTTCCTTATCAGCAATTAAATCACTATTGGAAATCCAGGATTCTATTTTATCATTAATCCAATCACTATTTATGTTTTTTCTTTTTTTTTTATCAATGAATAGATTGCTTTACTTGTATGACTTAAATGCCGCGTATTTTTCAAAAACGCGCTGGAAGAAATGCCAGTGAGTCACGGACGAAGAGTTTGAATCCTCTCTAAAGGCCTTATAGGAAGGAAGGCTAGTGAGGCGGCCCTCATAGAATGGGATTCGGACGGAAAAGCCAAAATCCTATGTTACTAATCTGGGGCTTTGGTCATAATGTCTGTAAAGCATGGCATTAAGTAAGAAATTCCTTCTCTAATCAAGTATGTAATACCTTGAAGTTGAGACTCTTCCCAACCAACCGTAAGAACTCAAATATAAGATGTTTCTTTCCATTCCTCGTGAGCCACTTATTTCTCCGAAACAAGAGATAAAAGTTATTTTCCTCCTATTTCCCAATAATCGGAGGGCTGCGTATTTCTTTAAAGGTTTGGTTTAAAGTCTTAACTTTAGGGTTATGGACCTTCCTCCTTTAGGGTTGTATCTTGGCCTTCGGATCCTCAAGGTTAGTTATGGCGTGGAAAACGGTTACGAATAGAAAAGTTGGAGGGAATGGTGATGGTAATGTCGGAAGATACTCAGTGTAGAAGGAAAACCAAGGGAATGGTGATGGTAATGTCGGATGGTTATTATTATTATTATTATTATTATTATTATTTAATTTAAAAGGAAACGTATTGGGGTAAAGTGGTATTTTTGGATGGATAAGTGAGGTTAAAATCGGAATAACATAATGAGGTCCAGAAGGGTAAAGGAAGGAAACATAAAATTATATTTTTGGAAGAAGTCGAGAGATCGATATTATTTTGTGAAACTGCTCTGAAGAACGAAGGCAGAAAGGCGAAGACTCGGAGATTCCTCGAAGACCTCGAAGAAAGGGAATTTAGAGTTAGACATATAAGGTATGGGGAGTATTACCTTTCCTTATATTTGATATAGGGTATAGATTATATATGTGAATGATTTTGGATTTTAGGGTTTATGAGAAACCATGGTGAAATTGATGAATCCTGTGTAGTATACGAAGTTGTTGTTTGATGATATTATTGCAGTGTAATTGTTATAATTGATTATTATAATTGATTAGGGATTTATTAATTAATAGTCATAGAAATTTAGAGAATATGAAGTGTATATGGAGAGATTGGAAAGAAACTGAAATCGTATGAAGTTGGTGATTAGTTTTGGAAAAATTATGTGCAATCAGAATTTAATTAGTGAAACCGGTTGATTGGTCTCGTGAGGTTTCATTCCAGTAAAAGGTGGCTTACGCCACCCAACCCCATTAACAGAGGTGGCTTGTGCCACCTGAGAATTAAGAAGCAAAAAAAATTAATTAAATAAAAGAAAGAATATTATATTGAATCATTTAATTAATGGAAGAATAAAATGTGGCTGGTGCCACATTTGTTAGTGGCAGGCGCCACTTTGTGTCTTATTTATGTGTGGAAAGGTTTCAATGTGGCATGTGCCACATTCTTAATTGGAAGGAGCCATATTTTGTTGTTTCATGTGGCTAGTGCCACTTTCTTTGGTGGATTGCGGAACTTTGTAAAAAGGGAGGATGGCTTGCGCCACCCAGTGTATTTTAGGGTGGCCAGTACCACTCCCACGTGGCCTGAGCCACCCAGTAATTTGAGGTCCGTCCAATTTTTGTTATTTTCAGTCCAGCTCCTATAATCGAAAATCTACTATGAAAACTTGAAAATTTTCTAAATCCAAAACACAGAAGCCAAATACAGATTAATATGGAAACTGGATAATTCTAATTTTCTGTAAGTTTAACAAATGAGGTTTTAGAACAGTAGTGAATATTTTGGTAAAATACTTTTCTATCAAATATAATTTTGTGGAGTTGAAATACATACTGTATAATTGAGTAATAAAATTGTAACTGTAAGCAATATAAAACAGTATATTTTTTGTAAACTAAATAGTGAGATTTAAGTGTAATAACAGTGAATATATTATGGTAAATGTTTTTTGTCAAAAGAACTAATGGGAATTTCCACTGTTAGAGATTATGTATGTGCTATTGGTGTTGCTGTGATTATGTGATGCTATGAAAATTGTGAAATACATGTTATATATTTGGATTAGATTATGAAGATTTATGACAAAAGGATAACAAATAAGTTCCTAGTAATGTGTCAGTGGTTCGGAGTATTGTGTTGACGGCGAGGCAATGTCTGAATTTTGTATATGATATTGTGTGATAAATGTGAGTTATACATGTTAACCCGTGAGTCAGTCGTACAGGTTGTTTGAGGTATTAAGGGAATGTCGTAATGAAATATATTCTGATAAAATAATATGAAGTAATAGAAGTAATTGCCCAAATTTCATCGTGACTTTAGTGACGAAATTATAGATCGAATTAAGCGTGTTTTATTATATAAATTGTGGTGATGATGTTTTGAAATAAATTGTTTGGTGTTTGATATGATGATTTTTATATATGATGATGTGTCGTATATGATGTGTATATGTGAAAAGTATATGATGATTTGATAAGTGATGTTGTGTTGTCTATAACGGGTGTTTGTATGAAGTATGTGAAGAGAATACGATAATAAAAATGTATTTGATGAGTATGACGATTAAGATGTTCTTGTGAGATTTATGATGATATCTTGATGAATTATGATGCGTCTTGACTAGCCGTGGTCATATTTAATTGTTGTTACGCATCATGCATTCATAGTATTGTTTAGGACGAATAGTCCAGTGACGTTTTGCAGCATGAAGATCCAATGAAGAATTGTAGGACGATAATATCCAGTGACGGCCTTAATCTCATGGTGTGGATTAAGTGCGATTTGTGATGTACTCTGGTTCCAAGAGGGAACCGATCCTATTGGTGGGGATCTTTGGAGATAACGATGACTAAGTCATCAGTGATGTTTTTCGGTACCGCATGCATGAGTCCATACAAAGTTGCATTTGCATTATTTGAGAAATTTCATGACGTTTGGTGATAAGTGAATTATATGATTAATTATTAGAGTATGACGTTTGTGATAAATATGATGTTGTTGTTGTCTTGAGTATGACTCGTGGAATCGTTATGAGACAGTGATATAATTGTTATACATATGTTATCCATTTCTTATATCTTGTATAATGATTTTTGATTACTCACTCTGTCTGTTTGAATGTTGCCTCTACGTGAGTAATGTGCAGATATTAGAGACGAGTTCGCGGTGCGTGGAGTCTTAGCGGGAAACTGTTTAGCATAACTAGAATGTATGGTGTCTTGCTCTGATAGATGCAACATCGGGGAATTAGAACACTTCTATGATTACTTGTCATTTTAATTAGGATGAGTTTATGAGATGTTATTTGTTGCATTGAGAAAATGATGATTGTTGACTTTGACCAAGAGGTCTTTATGTTTTAATAAAATAAGAGGAAAATATTTTGATTATATGATTCCGCTGCGAAGTTTTGAATTTTAAATAAAATGATATTTGAAATAAATTATTTATGAGTTGAGATTTTATAAAGAAAATGTGACACCTTCTTTGAGTACTCGGATTTATTCAAACTAATTATGATGATATTTTGTGGGGTTAGAAGGGTGTTACAGGCAACCTATTCAACAACAAACGTCAAGTAAAAACTTTGATCTTTAGCGGAATAAAATTCTTCCAAACAATTTTAATAGCTTAAGAAACATATTTATCCAACTCTACATGATAGCCAACATAAATTATATGATCATAGAGAGACTTTACATAAAACTTATTGCAAGCATCAAATTTCCACTTCCATTCATCTTACCTGGTAGCATTCAGTTGAATATTTTGGAGAAGATTTTCCAATCTGATCAGCCCATCTACTAAGTTATTAAATTGTTCATAATGATGAATCCTAATATTCCAATTCTAGCAACTATCTATCCATTTTCCCATATCTTTTACAACTCAACTTTTAGTTATAGTAGCCTCGAAAAATTCCGAGAACGCTTCACACAACACTATGTCCCCCAATCAATTACATAACCAAAAGGGATTTAATCACCCTTACCTAACTTAATTGCCACAAGATTATTAAAACTAACCTCGGGATAAGGTTGTGTTGCCGATGAAAATACCACATCACCATAAAGACTCAACACCTAACTTTCCGACATCAAAAGGGTTCATGATCCTCGCCGTCAGATTACCGTATCTGTTAACAAGAGTTGCCATCCATATAGCATTATTGTCTTGCAACATTCTTCAATTCCAGTTTACCAAAAGAGCCAAGTTGAACTTACCGATATGTTTTGCCCCTAGGCCTCCATTTTCCTTAGATTTGCAAACTGACTTCCAACTAATCCAAGCATTGTTGTTTTTATCCAAAGCACCTGATGAAAGAAACCTTCTTTGTATAGAGATAATCTCCTTAACAGTTAGTTTTGGAGCTTTGAAGAAAGCCAAGTGATCAATATGTAGGTTGGTGAGAACATAATTTAGCAAGGTTACCCTTCCCCCGATCGAAAGTAATCTATAAGAACACGAAGATAACCGAGCTTTGAAACAAGCCAAGATAGGATTCAAAAATCCAGCCTACAATGATTTTCGCCAACAACCAGACCAGGGAATTTAAAGGGTAAAACTCCTGATCTGCATTGCAAAAATTCTGATGCAGCCTGCATAAAACCAAAATGTAGACCAATTCCAAATAAGCAGCTTTTTGCGAAATTGATTGTCAAATCGAATACCAACTCGAATCCACGAAGAATAAACTTGATTACCCAAAAATTTGAGAACTGACCCTCACAAACCAACAACGTATCATCGGCGAATTGAAATAGACTAACTGAAGCTTTGTCGTTAATACAGAACTTGCTAAGAATTCCCGACGAGATAGCCCTTCTAACCAAGATAGCCAACACTCCGACCACAATAGCTCGCGGATATAAGTGAAAAATAAATGCATTCTTAAATATATTTTAACATAATATATTTATTTTTTTATAAGCAATTTGTATTAAAAAGGAGAAAAAGGGAATCTCCGGTCCGATACAAAAAACCAATCAAAACAAAAAGAAGGAAGAAATAACCTAAAGATTACAAGAAATCTAAAGGATGAATCAACCACCTATAGAAACTACATCTAGATCGCCCTAGTTCCAACCATCGCCACGAAAGAATGACGATACGATTGAAAATGTCGTCAACTATACCTATGACATCCTTGAAAATAATGTTGTTTCTAAAAATCCAAATACACCAAACCGTAATGAATCACACATAACAACTCATATCCTCCTTTTCTTTTACAAACAACGCCAAAAACCAAAGCAACACATGATTACAAACAGATGATGCACTAACCGGAACAATCTCAAGCTAATCCGAAACTTTTTTCCAAATCTGATTGACTAATTTTTTAGAGATCTAGTAAAAAAGAGTAAATACGAAAAACATAGGTTAATTTATATTTAAAACTTTACAACGTTGCCTTATTTTTTGAATATATATATATATATATATATATATATATATATATATATATATATATATATATATATATATATATATATATATATATATATATATATATATATATATATATGAAATAAGTTAATATTATATAATTAATGTTTAATAAGAAAAAAAGAAAAATGAATATAAAAAATGATTCAATCAACTATATTTTATGTTGAGAGCAAATCATCATATAAATAAATTGAAGATTAGCTTCGTTATCTGATTGGCCTCTTGATTTTTCTAAGAAAAATAATGAGCATTTGAACACCATGAAGTTGTAAAAGTTGTTTTATTTAGTTGAGTTTTAAAATTTGATATTTGAGAAAATAATTATGGAGAAATTGAAATTCACATTAGATGACCCGATGATAAAATAATATTAATGTATATTAAAAATATAAATAGAAAATAGAAAATAAATTACAAATTAACAAAGAAAAAGAGAAATTATTAATGGTGGGATTATATATTTAGTTAAATAAAAGTTACTAATTTAACCATAGTTTTTGCACCAAATTTTTCTTCAATAGTTTAGCAACTTCTTTTTATATAAAATTGTATTTACTAAATAATTAAAAAAAAAAAATGTTACTAAAGGTGAGTTTAAATATTTATTGAAATATAATTCAGATTCTCTTTTAAAGAAAAGTTTTTTTATTAAATAAATAAAATAAATAATAAAATAAATATAAACAAGGCCGCTTTATAAATTATTTGGTAAACTAAAATTCCTCTTAAAAGTTAGAGTCTTTGGTTGGTGGATCTCGTTTGGGATAGGCTCCAAATAAGGGCGAATTTGTCAATTAGGGTCCAATTCTCATGAAATTGTTTGCGTGTTTTGTTTTAATGTTGTTGATATCAATCACATCTTTTTTAGGTGCCCATATATTATTCTTTTATGGCGTAAGATTGCGGATTGTGTGAATATTTCTTCGATCGAAATGAATAATGTTTGTGACCACTTCTTAGAATGGTTTTTAAAGGTTGTTAGGAAATCATCCAAATCTCCTGCTTCTTTTATGTGGTTGATGACTTGTTGATCAATTTAGTGGACACGAAATCAAATCATTTTCAAGGTTTGATCGGAAATATAAGGATATTTCAATGAGAGTGATACATACCTTTTGAAATTGGTTGGGTTGTAGTTCTTCTTCTTATATTAAATGTAGTTTCTACAATTGGTACATCTTATCTAAGTTGGAGTGTTGGGTGTAGAGGTTAAATTTCCTTGTAATCGGTTAGATTTTCTAATCGGGTTGATGTACTCCTCCTAGTATATCATATAATTAATGTGATTGTGTTGCTTATCCAAAAAAAACCTAAATTTTAGTGCCAAAATCTTTATATATATATATATATATATATATATATATATATATATATATATATATATATATATATATATATATATATATATATATATATATATATATATATATATATAATCAACTTAATCTAAGAGTATGCTCTTTTAATTTATTCCATAATCATACTTTTTAAATTAGATTCAATCGAATAATTAAATTAACATTCATATTTATAATTATTTGATTGAATCTAATTTAATAACTACGATTTGAAGTAAAATAAAAAAAAAACTTTCTCTTAAAATAAGTTTGATATCTTAAAAAAAAAAAAAAGTATAATTGTTCATGAGCACTTATATTAGATGTTAAAAGATTTTTTTCGACTTAACTCTTTAAGTTTCAATCCACAATTTTGTCTTCAAATTGTAATCCTCCTTATTGGATGTATCCTTAAAATTATATCCAAAATGCTCGCAACTCGGTTAAACTCGGTGATTGGTAAATTGATTTCTCCCAATCAAATGGCCTTCATTCCTAACCAGCAACTTTTGGATGGTGTCTTGGTAGCTAACGAAACTATTGACTATGTTAGAAGAAAAAAGAAAAAGTGCTTGTTATATAAGGTGGATTTCGCACAAGCGTACGACTGTGTGGAGTGCACATTTATGGATTCAATGTTGATCGACATGGGATTCAGAAATAATTGGCTGAAGTGGATTAGAGGCTCGATGTATAATAGTTATTTTTTTTGTTCTTATCAACGGTAGCCCCTCAAAAGACTTCAAAGAAATGAGAGGCCTAAAGCAAGGTCATCCTTTATCACCGTTCTTGTTCGCAGTCATTTCTGAAGGTTTGGCCTGCTTAGTCAGAAAATAGTTTCTCTCAATATCCTGTCCGATTTTAAGTTTAGCAATGGTATTTCAGTTAATTTACTTCAGTTTGCGGACGATACTCACCTCTTTGGTGACGGTTCACTATCAAATGTGTGGGCTTTCAAGGCTGTTTTACGAGGATTCAAAATTTTGTCTGCTTTCCTAACTGCAGCGGAAAATTTCCACTAAAAATCGGACTCCTTACCTTTTAAATTCCTAGGCTTAGATATTGGAGGGAATCAAAGGAGGATTTCATTTTGGTGTCAAGTTGTTGAGTGTATGAAGCATAGGTTATCCAATTGGATAGGTCACAACCTATCTATAGGAGGCAGTGTCAGCCTTATTAACACAGTTTTAGCGAATCTCTTGATTCATCATTTTTCCTTCTTTAAGGCACCCAAAAAGTAGTAAAGGATCTAATCGCAATTCAAAGAAGATTCTTGTGGGCGGGTATTTCGTTAAGAGGATACATTCCTTGGGTTAGCTAGAAGACGATTTGTATACCGAAGAATGGTGGTGGTCTTGGTATTAGACATGTTGGATTATTCAACAAAGTTTTACTTTCTAAATGGTTGTGGAAGTTTAGTATTGAAGGAAATGAGCATTGACGGTCTATTATGGTCAGTCGGTACAGGAATTTGAGTCGAAAAGTTCAAATTTTCAATGTTGTAGGTAATTTGCAGGATGATTCCACTTGGTTGAAAGATGTTCTTAATGCTGGCAAAATGGTTAATGTGGTATCCTTCCATAACAACATTGAAGTAGAAGTTGGCAATGACAGAGGAATTTTATTTTGGAATTCTTTGTGGTGCGGTGATTCAACCTTGAAGGAGGCTTATCCAGATTTGTTCCAGTTATGCAGTAAAAAAGACAATTGTATTGCTGATATGGGGGCTTGGATCGATGACCAATGGAGCTGGATGCTTGGCGACCAATTCAAAATCTCTTCCCATTAGATAAACAATTGACTGGTGGAGCTGTCGGAAGACATTCAGGCCGTGCATTTGTCAGCTAATAAACAAGATAATTGGAAATGGAGGTTAGATTTAATTAAGGGTTTTTCCGTAGTCTTATTATGATGCTTTTTCAAATGCGGGTGTATTGGTGTCGGAGGATGATAATACAAATCAGGTTTTGGAAATTCTATGGAATACATAAATTCCTATGAATGTTAAAATCTTTTTCTGGAGATTACTTCTTGATAGGCTTCCAACAGGGAAGAATTTGGTTGCGAGAGGTATTATTGTCAACCCCCAGGATATGGTCTGTTTGTTTTGTTTTGTTACTATCAAAGATTCCATACACCTTTTCTTTAATTGTCCCAATTCTGTCTTGGTTTGAAATTTGGTATGCGATTGGGTGGTCATAGATCAAATCACCGAGCAAGAAGGATGTTCCCACGCTTTGGAGTGGTCTAACAGGCTAATTGGTAGAAGTAAGAAGGAGACTTTAAATTCTATCTGGTTTATTTCTTGTTGGAATATATGGAGGTATAGGAATAATATTTTGTTTAATGACAAATTTTGTAATGTTAATTGTATTTTTAATTCCATTGTTGTTTCCTCCTGGAATTGGTTGGTGCTTGGTAATCGTAAAAGGCGGAATTGTAGCCTATATGATTGGACCAAGTTTTCGTATGATTTTTTGTAATAGGTGGCTTTTTTTATAAGCAATTGTATTAATAGGAGAAAAGGAGCTTCTCCAAGTAAAACAACGATACAAATTAAAATGAACAGGGACAAAACCCACCACCTACTAAAAACCACCTACTACAAACAACCTTAAAGGAAATCAAAGGGAAAGTTAAACCACTCATACAAACTACATTTTCTCCCATTCCTATGGTCTAATATCAACCAATTCCAGGATAAAATCTTGATATTGTTAACAATGTCGTCGATACAACAAACACCATTGAACGATAAAGAATTTACTCTACTAGACTTGCAGCGCCCGATAAGTCTTAAATTCCAAGATTTTACATGAAGACAACAATACGCTTCCAATATCCTATCAATATCAGCACAATTGCAAACCTTGTTCCAAACCAACACCAAAATTCGACAAGAACAAAATAAATGATTGACATCCTCAAGGAATTCACAGCAAAATAAGCAAACTTTATCATTAACATTAATGATGATTTTTCTTGTAACCAAGTTAGATTTCATTGGAAGTATATCTAGAATCAATCTCCAAGCGAAAACTTGAATTTTAATAGGAATAGACGACTTCTAAACCAAATCCATCACCTCTAATTTATATGAATCCAGAATAGTATTATTCGCATAAGAGTTGAAAATAGAGTAGAGAGACTTCACTGAGAAACAACTAGAGATGTCAGCCTCCCACTTCCAAGAATCTTTCGTGTCCCTGCACAAAGTCTGACTCTACAACACTTGTAAAAAAATGATGTAGTCAGCTTTGGGAATCTGGGCGATATCAGCAACAAGCTGATTCCATCTCCACTCAGTATCCTGCCACGATCCCATTTCCGCAACAGAGCAAGTTTTTGAAACCGCCGCCTGGAACAAACAAGGATACGCTTCGGCCAAAGATTGGTTAGATGTCCATTTAGACTGCCAAAAGGAAACATCTAAACCTGCACCAATGTTACAAGACATAAAATTACAAAATATTTCTTGTTCAGCCCCTTCATCAATGGATAGAACATCCTTAATCCAAAGAGAATCCCTAGTACTCTTCGAACCAATCCAAGCATTTTGAACTTTCAAGCACAAATTTTCGTATCTGTTCACCAAAGTAGTTATCCATAATTCGTTCCCGTCATGAACGAATTTCCATAACCATTTAGTCAAGAGAGCTCTATTGAGATTTCCCACATGTTTGATGCCAATATCACCATCCTCCCTAGAATTGCAAATATATTTCAAACTAACCCATGAGACAAAGTTGTTGCAAGAGAATCCTTTACATAAAAAGCGTCTCTGAATCGCGATAATTCCCTGCACTACTTTCTTCGGTATCTTAAAGAACGAGAGGTAATGAATTGGAATATTGGTAAGAACCGTGTTGATCAAAGTGACTCTACCGCCAATGGATAAATTATGACCTATCCAAGACGTCAAGCGATTCTGAACCCTATATATAATTTGATTCCACAAGGAAATCCGACGATGATTCCCACCTATTGTCAGACCAATGAAGCAAAACGGAAGGTTAGCAGACTTACAATGAAGAAATTGTTTTGCTGCCTCAACAATACCCTCTTCCATACCAATTCCATAAAGGCATCTCTTTGAATAATTGATCTTCAAACCTGACCCTAATTCAAAAGCTCTCAGAATTGCCTTGAAGGCCCAAATATTGGCCATAGAACCATCACCTAGAATCAATGTATCATCGGCGAACTGGAGGATGCTTGCTGTATGAACATCATTAACTCTGAATTCAGTTAAAATATTATTAGAAATGGTTGAACGAACCAAGCAAGCCAGGCCTTTCGCCGCTATTGCAAATAGAAATGGTGATAATGGATCACCTTGTTTGAGACCTTTCAACACCTTAAAGTCCTTAGAAGGACTGTCATTAATCAACACAGACATGTGACTATTACAAACCAAAACCTCTCACCCATATAATCCAATTTCCTCAAAAATCCATCCTTGAGAGAATCAAAATCAAATAGTTCTAGTCGACGCAATCATATGCCTTGGCAAAATCCACTTTCAAAATCCAACATTTTTTATTGAATCTTTTGGAATTGTTTTCGCAACGCAACTGACCAAGTTAATTGGTCTGAATTCATCAAAGCTCTGAGGGTTGTCAACTTTCGGTATCAATGCAATGAACGAAGACACAAACAATTTTGGGAGGTAACTAGTATGAAAGAATTCAAGAACACAGTTAGAGAAATCCCCCCAACTATATCCCAACAAGCTTTAAGAAAATTAAAATTGTATTCGTCAACTCCCGGACACTTATTACAGTCGCATTCAAGTACTGCCTTTTTGACGTCAACTCTTGAAAACTCAGACTCCAAAAAATCACAATCATCAGTATTCAAACAAGGTAGAGAATCCAAACTACATGTAAAATTCAAATTACTAGAACTGTTGAACTTGGTTTCAAAGAATAGTTTTGTAGCCTCTTTAATCTCCTCAGGTTCAACCAACAAAGAGTCACTAACAAAAATTCCTTGAATAGAATTTTCCCGATACATCGCCTTCAATGTATTGTGAAAAAAATTGGTATTGAGATCTCCATCGTTAACCCACGATACTCTAGCTTTCTGTTTCAGCATACTCTCATTCAACCTAAGCGATTTCCACATACCTTCCTAAGCCAACAATGCCTATTTCGCCTTCTTCTCGTCAGGATCTGAATCTTTCAAAATCAAAGCCATATCAATGTTGTTCAACTTATCAATGCAGTCATGAACCTTGAGATCCAACCAACCAAATATTTTGGAATAAGTGACTTTAGTTGTGGTTGGTTTTGGGGCTTGCCGTCTTTGCAGTTGAGTTTTGTAGTTTGATTCGAGATTCCTTAATCTCTTTTTAATGAATCTTACTTATAGAAAAAGATTATCTTATGCGATTTAAAGAAAGAGGCTTGATTTATATATATATATATATATATATATATATATATATATATATATATATATATATATATATATATATATATATATATAATTCATTTAAAAATAATATATTTTCTGGATTAACTCTTATATTTATGTAATCACTCTTTGACATGAACTCAACCACAACACGCCATTTTTTAATGGATGTCACTATTCAATCAAAGCGACTTTATTTGCGACTTGCTTTAGTACATAGGGCTTTAATGCGACAAAGGGTTGTGCACTTATTGGTCATCCATTGCTGACCAGAATAATGCAACTACGTTGTTGGAGAGCAAAACATTCAAGACTTGGTTTCTGTCTCTGATTGGAAGAAATATATAATGCACAAAAGTTGGTCTTCGTACGTGGGATGTACACTCTCTTCCATTACTTAAATTGTCCAACTCTCTACTCTTCCTTTCTTTATCTGAAAATCTATGGTGCTTTCCTCTTCATCATTCCATTCTAACACACGTATATCACACTACTATATATCACTCACTATAGTCCATGTAAATTAAATACTATAGTAGTAGACACTATCTAGCAACCTAAATAATACCCTTATTGGATAAAATGTACATGTTAGATATAATAGAATCATGATTATTTTATCAACCTAAATATGCTTATTGGATGAGTTAACAACAGGGTTGGGTCTAACGGACAAAAGGGAGTGTGGAAGTTAGTTAAAGATTGGTTGGTGGCTCTCATAAAACATTTCATTGTCTTTAAATGATTACATAAAGAATGAAATTATGTTTTTTTTTATTGCTCCAAAGAGTGTTGAGTAGATATTGTGAAAGTGTTTACTAATAATTTAAGAAATGCATAAAGATAAATTAAAATAAAGAGTCGTTTCATGGTATCACTACTATAAATAATCATTTTACCTCAAATGTGAAGGAATATAGATAATCTCGGTTACATAAGTGGGATAACGAAAAGTGTCATGAAAACTTTTCAATATATCCATCGATATCAGAATAATCAAGGGAATTGTTGAAATTGTTATGGGTTCGATTTCCAACAACATATTTATATTTTCAAAACTATCATCTCGTCACATACCTCTCGATTTTAATTAAAAACCGAGTGGAAAAATATTTAAAAAAAAAAATACAAATTACATTGTTTATATTAAATATTAAATTAAATTTTTTACACTAAATATTATATTATATTATATTGTTTGCATATGATAATTAAATTTTATATATATATATATATATATATATATATATATATATATATATATATATATATATATATATATATATATATTAATTCAAAGTTTCTAATGTTACATTGTTTTGGTTTCAATCTACAAATATAAAATTTTGACAAATCTTATTAATCGTCATCACTTTGAATAAATACAAATTACCCAATGCTTTTAAATCTCAATGATTTGCACGTTTTTAATTTATGATGTTGTGAAATCGGATGCCCTAGAAACAAAGTATAATTGGTTCCTTGATCAACAAGAAACCCACAAGGGTGAGGGTGTATGAAAAACACAAAGATAACAACAATTATTTGGTTATAAACTGTTATTCTTTCATTTCTCTATCAAAACAAAATTACAAGTATACAAGAATAATAAATAACCCTCTCACTTTTGAATTAGGATCTTATCTACCAATTTTTCCTTATTCAAGATGAGAGACTAGTATGTTGTTTATAAGAAAACTAACACAATAACCTAATGGGCTTTTTAACAATTACACATTACAAACTAACTCAGGGTACAAGCTAATTTAAACAATTGGACTTACAAGCAAGGCCCAATTCAACATGCTAACAAATCTAGCAATATTGAATAATGCATGTTAAAACAAACTTCAACTACAATACACATTACCTTGACATTAGCATGTGAACAAACTTCGATGACATGCTAAAGCTAGAGTTCGATCCAATATCTCACGAATCTCCACCTTGCAATAAACTCTACAACATCAAGAAATAAACTAGCATTCCTCATGTAGCTTTATCAACTGCATATAGTGGAAGAACTTGCAACTGGACAACGTCTTGGTAAACATATTAGCAGCATTATGATCTGTCGAAACCTTCGGCACTTAGACTTCTCCATGCTCGATTACGCCTTTGACGAAATGCATCCTCACATCAATCTTCTTCTTTCGCTCATGATAGGCTAAATTCTTTGACAAGTTTATTGCACTCTGACTATAACATTTAATAGTGACAACTCGACCTTGAAGGTTCAACTCATTTGCAAAACCTTCAAGCCATAATGCTTCCTTCACAACTTCAGTTAGGGAAATATATTTCGCTTCAGTGGTTAATAAGGAAACAACCTTCTAAAGTGTTACTTTCCAACTGATTTTTGTAGAAAATATAGTGAACACGTATCCAGAAATAGATTTTCATGAATTCATACAACCTGTATAACCAGAGTTGACATATCCTTCGATTGTTGTTTTACTATCTTCACTCAAGGCTCCACCATAAATTAGAACTTTGTTCATAGACCCATTTATGTACCTGAGAATCCACTTTAATATTTTCCAATGAGCCTTTCCAGGATTCGCCATGTATCTGCTTACAAGACTTACTACATATGATATGTCGGGTCTAGTACAAACCATATCATACATCAAAGAACCTATTATATTAGCATATGGAATGTTATCCATATAAATTCTTTCAAAATCAGTATTGGGACACTAATCTATACTCAACTTGAATCACTACGCCAAAAAGGACTTTTAACAACGCACCTTAGACAACGCTTTATTAAGAAAGTGCTGCTATAAGTAAAAAATAAAATAAAACACGGAAATTGTTCAAGAAAAATAATAAAAGCGCTGCTAAAAGTCATACCTTAGACAACGCTTTTAGAAAAATGTTGTCTAAGATAGACCTTAGACAGTGCTTTCAGAAAGCGCTTTTAAAGATATATCTTAAACATCACTTTTGAGGAAAGCGATGTCTAAGTTCTTTTAATTTAATAAACAAAATAACAAAAGTGTTGTCTAAGGTTGACCTTAGACAGCGCTTTTCAAAAGCGCTGTTTAAGAGCTCCCTTAGATAGAGATTTCCACAAATGTGTTGTCTAAGGTCTAATTATATGAAATAATTAGAATACGCAGTTTCGATTTTCATATATTTCTTTCCCTCTCTTTGAGAACGAACTGTGCGAACGACCATTTTCAACCTAACGAAGTTTCAATCGCCACTGTCGTCCACCACTGTGCTCCTCCGTGATGTTTACTGTTGTCGTCGTGTTCCTTCCTCCACCGTACACCGTCTCATTTTTGGTAAGTTTCTTCTTTGTTTAGGGCAAGCACGAAGTCAATTCATCTCTGATAATGGAAAGCACGAAAATAGTTTACATTGATATGATAGAAGTAGATTATAAAGATGACATTGATGATATAAGTAGATTATAAAGACGAAAATAACTTATCTCTTTTTTAATATAGTTGACATTGGTTGAAGAAGTGCTTATTATTTTAAGCTCGTTTTGTATATAGTTGATATTGTTGTAGAAGTGCTTATTATTTTAATATCTTTTTGTATATGGTTGACATTGTTTGAAGAAGTTCTTATTATTTTAATCTCTTTTTGAGATTGAGAAAGTGCTTATTATTTTAATGGGAATAACTTATCATTTTAATCTCTTTTTGAGATTGAGAAAGTGCTTATTATTTTAATCTCGTTTAGTTTGATTTGTTAGTACACGTTTAGTTTGAGATTAAAGAAGTGCTGATTATTAGTTATAGCTTGGAAAGTTCGTGTTTAGAAATATTGTGTGGCTTATTTGTGAATAGCGTGCGATAGTAGAATAACATATCGGTGGTACGCTTCGTTAACGACATTCTAAGGTATTTTATTTTGTTTTCCTTAATAAGTAGGAAACCCATGGATAAAAAATGGATGTTTGTCGATCGATTGACCAAAGAGTACGAGAAGGGGGTTGCAGAATTCGTTAACTTTGTTGTTTAACACGTTAAAGACCCCAGTCGAATGAAATGTCCTTGCTTGGGTTGTTGTTATATTGGTAAGGTTGACGCAGATGGATTGAAATCGCATTTACTGAGGCATGGAATTGATTGAAGTTATCAGTGTTGGAAATTTCATGGTGAGAAAATTAACGAGAATGTTGAACCGAGTTGGAAAAGTAATATGACCTATGCTTCAAACGACAAAGACACAGAAACATACGATTGTGATTGAGTTGAAGAGATTGCAGAAGCACTTGAAGAAGATCTTCATGATTGTCCTGAAATGTTTGAGAGGTTGGTAAGCGATGCAGAGAAACCATTGTATAAATGTTGCACTAAATTCTCAAGACTATCTGCGGTATTAAAGTTGTACAACTTAAAGGCGGGCAATGGATGGTTGGATAAAAGTTTCACAGAGTTGTTGTCCCTTATAAGAGAAATGCTACCAAAGGATAATGTTCTTCCTAATCGAACCTATGAGGCAAAAAAATGTTGTACTCTATTGGCACGAGTTATGATAAGATACATGCTTTTCCAGACGATTGTGTTTTGTTTCGTAACGAATATGCATCGTTAACTGAGTGCTCTAAATGTGGTTTGTCTCGATATAAAAAAAGATTGTCTCCAGCAAAAGTCTTATGGTATTTTCCTATAATTCCGAGATTAAGGCGCATATTTCATAGTGAAATCGATGCAAGACACCTGACTTGGCATGCAGATGAAAGAATTATTGATAGGAAGTATCGATATTCGGCTGATTAACCACAGTGGTTGAAAATTGATAATGATTATCCTGACTTTGGAGAAGAAACAAGAAACCTTCGCTTGGCATTATCTACTGATGGAATGAACCCACATGGTCTTCAAAGTATCTCACACACCACATGGTCTGTGATTCTTATGATTTATAACCTACCACCATGGCTATGTATGAAGCATAAGTACATTATGTTATCTATGTTAATCTATGGGCCTAAACAACCAAGGAATGACATAAACATATACTTGACACCTTTGATCGAAGATTTAAAGATTTTGTAGGAGAACGGTGTAGAGGTTTATGATGGATATAGGAAAGAAAGTTTCAATTTGAGGGCGATGTTGTTTGGCACAATTAATGATTTTCTAGCATACGGGAATCTATTTGGGTATAACATTAAAGGTCAACATGCGTGTCCTGTTTGTGAAGATGGAACCGATACAATTCGATTGGAACTTTGTCAGAAGAATATGTTTCTCGGTCATTGTAGATTCTTACATTCTAAACATGACTACCGTGGGTGGAGAAAAGCATTCAATGGAGACACCGAACAACGTAAAGCTCCACCAGTATTGTCAGGTGACCTAGTTTTTGAAAAGGTGAAAGATGTGTGTACTGAGTTTGGCAAGCCTTTTGCATATAAAGTTGTCAAAGGTGGGTGGAAGAAGAGGTCGATATTTTTTGAATTGCCATATTGGAAGTCTTTGTACATGAGACATTTTCTCGATGTTATGCATATTGAAAAAAATGTATTTGAAAGTGTTATCGATACGTTACTCAATATAAAAGGAAAGTCTAAGGATGGCCTTAAAGCAAGGGAGGCCATGTTAAAATGGGAATGAGAACTGAATTAGCACCCGTGAAGAAAGGAAGACGAACATATCTACCACCTGCTGCTTTTACTCTATCTAGAAAGGAGAAATTTTTTGTGTAAGTTTCTGAGTGAAGTTAAGGTTCCAGAAGGATACTCTTCAGATATTAGAAGACTCGTGTCTATGAAATACCTCAAGTTGAAGAGTTTGAAGACATATGATTGACATGTTATAATGGAACATTTTCTACCAATAGGTATACGTTCTATTTTTCCAGAAAAAGTAAGAAGTGTCATAACTAAATTGTGTTTTTTCAATAGGTCAATTTGTAGTAAGGTGATCGATCCCAAGATCTTACCAACACTACAAAAAGAGATATTAATTACCTTGTGTGAGCTTGAAATGTATTTCCCTCCCTCTTTTTTGACATAATGGTTCATCTAGTTGTTCATCTTGTGAAAGAGACACAGTTGTGTGGACCCGCTTATATAAGATGGATGTACCCTGCTGAACGGTATATGAAAATATTAAAAGGGTACGTGAAAAATCGAAGTCGACCAGAGGGTTGTATTGTTAAACGATACATTGTTGAAGAAGCTGTTGAGATTTGTACTGAATACTTGTCTAACGTTCAATCAATTGGACTCCCCAAAGCTCATATTTTCGGGGGAAAAGGAAGGTAAAAAATTAATTAGAAATAAAATTGTGACAATATCAAGGGATGAACAGGATCAAGTGCATTTGTATGTCCTGCACAATGATAATGAGGTTGAGCCATATGTTGAAATGCACAAGGATGTACTCCGAAGGTTAAATCCGAACAGAAATGAAAATTGGATAGTACGAGAGCACAATCAAAGTTCCATACAATGGTTAAAGGATCATATTTATTCGAAGCGCTCTTCAGATCCTGCTTCGGTAACAGAAAGGTTGAGATGTTTGGCATATGTTTCTCATACCGCATACGCAATTAATGGAAACACATTTTATACCAAAGAACAAGATGATAAGAGTACTATGCAAAATAGTGGTGTCACTGTGCTAGCTGAAACAATGAATATATCAAGTATGAAGAACTTAAACCCCAAATATGAAAATTTGTCATATTTTGGAGTTATTGAGCACATTTGGGTGTTTGATTACGAGAAGTTTCAGATTCTCATCTTTGGTTGCAAGTGGGTAAATAGTAGTGGCATACGAATGGATAAGTCTGGATTTTTGCAAGTTGATCTTACTAGGGTGGGGTACAAAGATGAGCCTTTTATTCTAGCATCTCAAACTAAACAAGTGTTCTATGTCAATGACCCGACGAGTACAAAATGGTCTATAGTGCTTTTATTTAACAAAGTGGTTGATGATAGCAGTGTCGATCAATGTGATATTGATGTTGAGAATGAGTCATGCATTAGACAAAATGAGTTAAATAGAAATGATCAAGATGAGGATCTTATAGCGGATGAGTCATATATCAGAAATGATCATAACGAGGGAATTTTGATCATTTCATTTGTCTGCATTGCTAAGAAACAAGTAATTAATATTCCAACAAAGAAAAGAAAGAGATGTTAGTGAAAGAGGTAATATAAAAAATGATATATATTATGTCATTTTCATTTTCAATTGCTTTCATTATAATTTATATTTGATATCTCTGGTTTCTTAATTTTTCATTTTCAATTGCTTTCATTATAATTTATATTTGATATCTTTGGTTTCTTTATTTTTCATTTTCAATTGCTTTCATTATAATTTATATTTAATATCCTTGGTTTCTTTATTACAGGTTAGATATGGCCATTAATGATGATCACCCACATGATGATGATTCTACGCATGAAGGAGGTAATCAAAAGGTATCTACGAAAGACGATATTAAAAGAGGCATAACAGTGATGAAGAAAGTGATCCATGGTAGAGACCGAGACATCATTTTAGATGTGCATTGGAGCCCACTTGGGCAGCTTATAGAACCTAACGGTCATACCTTGACTAGTTTCATTGGTGCACTAGTAAGGAATGAGATTGCAATTACTTGTGATGATTGGGGAAAAAACAGTTGAAAGAATCCAAAGACAAAATTTGGACTGAGATAAAGGTACAATAATTATGTCTTTAACTATGCGAACTAATTATGTCTTTTAAATTACTTGTACTAACGCACAATGTGTATGTTTTTCTTAGAGTTGTTTCAACATCGAAGATGATAGAAGAGATTTTTGTCTTAAATTGGCCGGAAATCTACTAAGAGATTTTAGAACATTTTTATCATCCAAGTATCTTAGGGATGAAGATGGTAATCATGTTGATGCGGAGCTTCCAAAGAAATATGAAAGTTTGATTTCACAAGAAGAATGGGACATGTTTAAATCCAAACGAAAAACCCCAAAATTTAAAAGAATAAGTGAAACAAATCGAGAGAGAGCACAAGTCCCACGTATCCATACAGAAAAGGACGTGTCCGATATGGACGTTTAGAACAATCTATGGTAATGATCTATATATTGCAATAATATATTTGTGCATCATGAGTTTTATTTGATCATATTATATGACTTAATGTGTAGTTGTAAAGGGAGAAAATTTCTGAAACATATATTTGTGCATCATGAGTTTTATTTGATCATATTATATGACTTAATGTGTAGTTGCAAAAGGAGAAAATTTCTTAAACATCTCTTCCTCCACATATTTTGTGGAAGGAAGCCCGTGTAGGCAAGTCTGGAGTTGCTAAAGAAGATGGTATACAAGTATATGAGAAATGTGTAAGTAGAAAATTATTTATTAAATTAAATCAAAACTTTATTAACAAATATTTGTCAAGTATTCGATATTCATCAGAATTTTCAGGAGGCGTTATCTCAGTCTTTATCTCCAGGTGATACTAGGAGCATACTTAGTCGGGCATTAGATGTCCGTGAGTATTCGGGTCGGGTGAGGGGTAAGGGATTTGGGAGCACTCCGACCTCCTTGAGTATTAAAAAAAGAAAGGCTCCTAGTATTTAAGAACTTAATCAAAAATTAGAAGCACTCGAAGCTGAAGTTCATGCATTAAGGAAAGAAAAAGAGGTTAGCGCTTCAGCATGTTTTAAAGATGGTTCGAACAAAGATAGTATCAACTGTAACTTTCAACTGAACATTCCAGAGTTAATTATATATATTTTTATGAAATTGAACTATTAGCTTAAATTATGTAATTGACATATATACACATTAACAATTTCATATTTATTATTGGTTTTAGGGCATTTCCCCTTGTCACCTTTACTTATTGTCACTATATTATCGGATGCTTGGCAAGGAAAAAGTGCATAACACTAGTGGAGAATTACTTTACACTAGACCTCTCCCAAATGGATGTTTGAAATTCGTGGTTGAAATTGCAGTAGAGCCGAATGCATTATTACCATATCATGACGATGTTTCGGATGCAACAATGGTGGAACAAGCAATAGGTTCGTTTGTTGCATGGCCGATAAGCCTCATTAGTGTAGGATATGAGGTATGCTTAAAACCATTATGAACCTTTGTTAACCTAAATGTGTAGATTCAAAGTTTTTACGCGCATTTTACGTACATTTTTTACATGGTTATGTTAATTAGACTCCAACGAGATCCAAATCAAAAGATAAGGCTATTTTGCAGCATACCAAGTCTGTTATTTTTAAAAACAGGTACATCACAATTATATGATATTTATGCATGGAAAATGTTAAATTCTTGATTTTATACTTCATCTAACTAATTATATGATATGTAGCTTCATGATAAGGAGATTAGCAATGTCTCCACACAAAAAAAGGTTGGTGCTAAGAAGACTGCGGCTAGAAAAAAACCTACCTCCAAGTATAGGTCGTGCCTTCAGACGTTTCTAGAATTGACAGATATTCCGACCAGAGGTATTCATCTTATACATATAGAGGAAGGTATTTTTGGCTTTGAATATGAACAATCAGTTGGTAATGAAGAATTTGTGCAAGTTTTTCGTCATGAAGAATTAGGCGTCAGTGTTGTCAATACATACGTGAGGTATATTCGGTCTACTTTGTTATATTAATTGAACAACTTATTTATTTTATGTTTCAAATGAATAGTCTAATGTTAATTATGTTTTATTTAAGGTTTTTGTATGACAAAGTGATGCGCCCAAGTGGATTGGACGAAAGATTTGGACTCTTAAGCCCCTCGTTCGTCAACATAAGTTTAATCTTAAGTAAACCAGATGAGGTCATGGTGTACGTACACAACCTCTTCATGGCCAACAAAGATACAGAAAAATTGTTCTTTTTACCGTTAATATCGGGTTAGATTTTTATTCTAAATTCATCTATTGTAATTATTTTGTATTTTGACGTCATGTAGAAAGTTTCTATCTAACATTTGTTTAATCTTACCGTGGACATTGGTTGTTGGTCGCAATTAATTTGTTCAATCAATCAGAGAATTTGTTTATTATCTTGACTCGTTAGAAAATGATTGGACAACATACCCGGATATGAAGAACATGATTGACACGTAAGTGAGATTGTTCTAAATATTCATGTGTGTATGTATTTATTTATTTATTTATTTATGTGCATTGTTCTAAATATTCATTTATATTTTATTAGCATTATACAAGCTTTTCGAGCCCAACGAGATATCCAAGTATCAAAGAGGAGAGCCAACAACATTACATGGATAAAAGTGGCGGTATATTATTAATTATCACATTTTTTATTATATTAGTGATGATACTTGATAAAACTTAGGATTTATCCATATTTTCTTTTTCATTTGTAGTGTCCTCGACAACGTAATGAAATAGATTACGGATATTTCATGTTGAGGTTTATGAGAGAAACTCTTTTTTTGGATCGATTAGAGATTCCATCCGATGTATGTATTTCTAACTTATGAGTTATTTTAATATTTAACACATATTTCTCATATAATTAAATAGTTGAAACTAAATCAAACTATGTTATATTATTTTGTAGTACTTTGATGAATTCAAGTGTGCATATTATTCAAGAGATCATTTGGAAGAAATTAAAGAGGAATGGTGTCAATTCATTATGGAGCTCGGAGTGCTATAAGGTATATTGTACTCTTACTTTAATTGATGAAAATTTTGAGTATGTGTATGTAACTATAGACATATTGATTATGACTTGTTTTAATTGATCAATTACAATATTTTTGTGTTGTTTCAGGCTATAGTATAGTTGCAATTGGATGAAAATGTATAGCTTGGAGTGTTATCATATTTTTGTTTATGTAGATTTCATTGGAAACAAAATATATAGTTGGATGAAATGATTTCTAAAAACTATGTTGTATGTTTAAATTGGTTCGTAAATTGGTACGATTGTATGAATTGTTTCGTAGATATTAGTATGATTGTACGATTGTATGAATTGTTTTGTAGATATTGGTTTGAAAATCTGATTGTTTTGTATGTATAAATAGGTGCCTAAATTGGTAGGTTTAAATAGGATAATTTGGTGCAAATTCTGGATTGGAATGAACAGGTACAAATTCTGGTTTAAAAACCAGGTGAAAATGTGGATACAAAACACGTGCCGATAATTTGGCAACTTTAGATAGAGCTTTTTAAAGGAAGTTATTTTAAAAACATTTTATACCTTAAACAGCGCTTTCAACAAAAAGTGTTGTCTAAGGTGGGGTTTAGAAAGCGTTGTCTAAGGTGGGGTTTAGAAAGTTCTTTTAGTGAAAGTGTTGTCTAAGGTATACCATTAAAAAAAAGTGTTGTCTAAGGTATATTAAAAAATAGGCAAAAAGTGTTGTCTAAAGTGGGGTTTAGAAAGCGCTTTTGACAATAAAAGTGTTGTATAAAGCCCCTTTAGATAGCGCTTTTGGCATTAACCAAAGCGTTGTCTAAACCTTTAGCAGCGCATGTTTAGACAGTGCCTTAATGCGCTGTCTAAGGGCAAAAATAGCGTTGTCTAAGGTCTTGTTTGGCATAGTGAATAGAGGGTTTGTTGGTGTCACAACAGACTTTGAATTTGACATACCAAACTTTTGGAGAATCTTCTGTAGGTATGCCACTTGAGATAAACATAATTTCGACTGCTTTCTATCTCTTCAGATGTCAATCCCTAGTGTAAACACCCCAAATTTGCCCTCACTCATATCACACCATAGCTTGTAATCTTTCATTTTTGTATAAACATAAGCATCACATCACATTTAACATATTTACTTCACTGCATAAGTTCAAGTTCATCTGCATCTAGGGTTTGTGATCTGAGCAATCCAAGATTCCATCTGAGCCATCCCAAAGGCCTCAAAGTGTTCCAAGAGGGTCCATGTGTGTTCTATGATCATATTATGCTCCCCAAAGTTCATGGAATTCAAGAGATCACAAGAACTGGCAAGGCCTGGAAGCAGAGCTAGGGTTTTCACTGCACAAAGGACCAAAACTAGGGTTTTGGTTTCAGAGGCCTTAACTCCAAATTTTTGGGTTATTCTTGTTTCTAATGTTCTTAAGATGTTATAGGGATCATATGTACCAAGTTTGATGAAGAAATTCATTGTGGAAGTTATATGTTCACTAGGTAACTTCTTGAGCAAGTTAAGTCAAAATCAGGGCATCTGAGACCCCCACCAATGGAACCAAAGGGGTATTTTCATCAAATTGAAGTTCTATGATATTTATTTGATCTTAGAATATGTTAGAAATTCACAAGATTGAAGAAATTTGAGCTAAACCAAAAGTTGCCAAAAATGGAAATGACTTGTAATGGAAACTTTCCATTTTGGGAAAGTTTTTCAACCTCCTCTTTCTCAACCAAAAATTCTTCAAATGAAAAATTCTTGGTCATGAAAGTTGTAGATTAGGTCTTTCCCTTTTCAAAAAGTACAAGAACATGTCTTGATTCATCCTAGAACTCAAGATATGGCATTTCAAAGTTGGCAAAAATCCTAAAATTTCAAGTTTCATGTCAAAGAGGGATTTTGCAAATTGGCATATTCAAGCATTCTAATGACTTCAAATATGCACAAACACTTCACAATATGTCAAACAAACCTCAAAGGATCAGAATTGTGCATTGAACTTAGGGTTTCCATGACTTCTGATCCAAGAAACTTCAAAGAGGGAATTTTGCAAAACATGTGATAACTCTTCATCCAAGCCATCCAGCACATCAAAACCAATTCCATGGCTCTCCACAAAGTCAGCTGAGGCCAGACACCCCAAGAAATCAGACCTGCACCATGCCCATACCTCAAGTACACAATGTTGACATTTTTGCAACTTGGCTTATACCAATCACACTATGCCACCACCCACTTTCTGAACACTCTCATTGGCCTATACTAACCTTATGGACCTCATTTCACATAACACACAAGCTGAATCATTCCACAAGCTGAGTTTCACAAAAATCCCCAAAACTTTCATATCTTTGAATCTCTCAGCACAACCATCAAACCTCAAAACTCTTTGCACCATTCAATCATACACACCATAAGGATCACAAAGCAACCATTACAATGGCCTAAAACACCCCACAACACAAACACGATTTCTGAGTTATCAGAACCAAACCTCTCAAACCAGTCAAAATAAACTTGTTCTAAGCCTTTCAGAAGCACAAGGGAGATTATAGGAGTGGTTTTGCACCAAGAGGAAGGCCAGAAAGCTCAAGAACACAAAGCTTCAACTCAGGTAGCTTCATGAATTTTTTTCCAGAACTTGCATTTTAAGTTTCTAAATGAATCTACATGCTTCACTGATCACCCTGATATGTTTTGTTTTGAAAATGATTAAGAAATGAGCATGTATTGAACTTCTGAAAGTTTTGTTCAATTTCACGATTTGCTTCGAATCTTGTTTTTGGTGAATGATAAATTGTTTTTGATGGCTGATTCTTGTTTATTGATGTTTGGGGAGTGATTCTGGAGAGTTTAGGAGGTTCTCATAGCCTAGGGAGAGAGGTAGCAATTTTGGTTCACCGGAGAAGATGACCGGAGCTTGCTCCGGTCACCTGAAAATGTTTAGGATTAGGATTAGGGTTAATCTCCCCAGTTTGAATTCAGGCCCTTGGATCTTGCTTAGCACGTTTTTGAATGGCCAAGATCATTTCATTAAAACCCTAATTCATAATTAATTAGATTAATTAAGATTAATTAATTTAAAATGCCAGAATGAATCTTAGCCCTTAGATTACACGCGCAGTCAACCTCTTTTCCCTCAGTTCAAATCTCACCCACTGGATCAGATTACTTTCCCTTTAATTCATTTTTAATTCATTTTCTTTCTATTTTTCTTGCATATTTAATTTAAAATAGTTAAAAACACCCAAAAAATATTTTCTTTTGCATTTCTGTTTCAAATATTTTTCTTAACCTGAAAATGATTTTTATTTTATTTTTTGTATTAAAAAAGCATTTTTAAAATATTTAAATGTTATTTTTAATTAATTAAAGTCTTTTAATTAATTAAAAATACATTTAGGTTTCTAAAAATCACCAAAAAAAATCATGAATCATCCTAATACATTTAGAAACATTTTCAAACTCTTCACACAAATTTCTTTTTAGGTTTGATCATAGTTTGTGAAATTTTCTTTGAATTAAGGGTCATTAAATATCATTTTTTGAACCCTAACTTTAAGAAATCATTTCTGCCTAACCAAGAAGAGTTTGAAGATGATTCTTTTTGCATTGTTTTGCATATTTCATGTAGTTTATAGGTCATTTATCTCATAAATATATCTTGCATTTTCAATTTAATTTTCATTTTTTCCCTTTGAACCACCTAAAAACCTTAGAAAACTTAGGAAATTCATAACTTTTGATTGATTAGGCTTCTGACCTTCTACTTTGGGGTGTGACCTAGTACGGGATTAGGGTTTGTTTGAGTTTGATTTCAAATGTTTATCATGTCATATGCTTTTGTTTTGGTCATTTACATCTCATGCTTCCATGTAACCCTAATTTATCATGTTTACTTGCATTCACCTTGCATATGCATCCATACATGAACTTGCCATGACATTTCTTGCATTCATATGTCATCTTAGACATCTTAGGACATGTTAGAACCATGCTTGATCATTTCTTCATTCATTTGCTATGATTTGCATTCATTTCATTTCATTAACTTTCATGTGTTTTCAAACATCAAAGCGTGCTTACATGACATCTCATTCTTGTATGATCATACATATGCACTTTGTATGACTTTGCATAATATCACATGAAATTAACATTACATAAACACTTCTTACTTTGGTCATTTAATCTCATTGCATCTCATTTCATTTCATTCCTTTATGTTTTGTACTTTATGCATTCATGCTAACACTTTCAGGTTTGGTAAGTTATTTTGGGAGATGGATTTGCCTTCACCTCTCACTCCTTCTTATCTCTTTCATATGAATCTTAATTGTCTTTTAAGTTAACTTGTTCACTTGTGTTACATTTCTCTCACTTTCTTTCTTTAAGTTACTTATCTTCTTCATTGAAGTAAGTAACTTATTATTCTGCTTCATCCTCCTTTCATCTGCTTCTTCCATTGGTGGCTTCCTTGAAGATCTCTCTTAAGCCTTACAAACCATAGGAACATCCAAGCATGATAATAGTTAGGGTTGTGATTAGTCCCCCTTAGCTTTTACCTTTGAGTCTCATTGAGTCTCTCTTCTTACCTCATAATCAGAGACTAAACTCTTAAAGTCTTAGGACTTTGGAATTAGGGTTATGCCTGCATCCTTCTCTTAGGATGGAGTGTATAAATTTAATCCTAAGTGTTAAGCCTTTAATTTTTTTAAACCTCTTAATCAAATAATCTTAATAATCATCAAGACTTTATCTTGTAACTTGGGCCTTACATTAGGGTTCTAATTCTTCCTTTATGGTTAAGAAGGACTAACCCTAGTGTTTAATGGACAAGTCCCCCTCAAGATGTCTTGCAAACCAAAAAATTCACTTCTTAATCTCATCCCTTAATTAAAATCCACTTAATAAAGGCTTGTTATATAATGAATTTAATCCCTAACCATGGATTAAGTTGAGGTATCTTCCTCACCTTAAGTGTCCTCATCTATTATCCTTCTATTAGGATGGTGTAATGAGTTCACTAATATGTGATTAGAGATTAAACTCATTACTTAACACTAAACAAAAACCCAAAAAAACATCTAAATAATCACAAGTAGGTTAATGATCTTAATCCTACATCATCATGGCAATTAAGTTGAGATGCTTATCTCATACTTAAGTAGGCTCATTATCCCTAATCAGGGAGGATATAATGAGTTTACAAGCCCTTGATTTAGGCTTAAGCTCATTTACTTATGCAAAACACTAAAAACAATAACAAAACTGAAAACATCAAAAACAAATAATAATCGTCTCCTTCGGGATTATTTTCTCATCACATTCATTCATAAACGAGAACTTGCTTCTTCTGTCTAATGCAAGACAGTTAGCACTCGAGCCAGACGAGTCATACACTTGAGCATAGACAAGCAAGAAATTCATAGTCAATTTATTTGTCAGTCTCTTTGAGTCGAACTACGGTGTTCTGACTTCCTCATTGCACGAGAGGACACATAGGCATAACTTAACTATTATCGAACAAAAGTCTCTTTGTCATCCCTCTCTTTCAGCATTCTCTTTTAAGCCTCAGTTATTGAGCATTCACCTTTTGCACTGACACTTGTATATTCTTTTCCAGCTTTTGCACACAGATAGTACATACACTTACCCCTTTTAAACACAAACCTTTAAGCGTGGATCCCGTCGAGTACGACGGACAATCTGGGTGCTAATACCTTCCTAGGTTGTAACCAACCCCATTTCTTAGTTTCTCTGGTTCGCAACCCTCTTATCCATCTTTTCCTAGGTTTATGCAACATTACCTTTCCTTCGGGATAAAAATGCCTAGTTGGCGACTCTATTCACTTCACCTTTATTCTCTCCTTTCGCCGACCGTTCGCGCTTGTACCGGGATGCATTTTGTCGGGAGCGACACCAAGAATTCTAGACACAACTCCTAGATCCTTCATGTAGAACTCCTTATTGAGTTCATCCTTTACCCTCCTTATATTTTCGACATTTTTGCTTGCTATTAGAATATCATCCACATAGAGCAACAAAATAACAAATGAATTACCAGGTAGAAATCTGAAGTAAACACAGTAGTCGAACTGATTTCTAATGAAACTTATGCATGCCATGAACTTGTCAAATCTCTTATTCCACTATTGAGGAGATTGTTTTAGTATATATAAAGATCTCTTCATTTTTTACACATACTCTTCCTTCCCCTTTTCGACATACCCTTTAGGTTGCCTCATTAGGATTGTTTCATCTATATCACCATACAAGAACACGGTTTTCACATCCATTTGTTCCAGTTCAAGGTTGAATTGTTCCACCATGGAAAGCAACATTCTAATGGACTAGTGCTTCACAACAAGAAAGAATACATCATTGAAGTTGATACCTTCTTTATGAGTGAAACCCCTAGCGACCAATCTTTCCTTGTATCTCTTCGACGTCACTCCTTCGGTTCCTTCCTTAAATTTGAAAAAACACTTACGACGACTATCCTAGCTCCATCGGGTTTCTTGATCAGTTCCCATGTGTTGTTATCATGAAGAGATTTCATCTCATCATCCATGGCCTTCAGCCATTCAGTCTTATTTTGACTCCTCATAACTTCCTTATAGTCTCTAGGTTCTTCGTCTAGAACCTTACTTGTTGAGATTGAGGCATAAGTTATAAGATCTGCATAACCAAGTCTTAAAAGTGGCTTGATGACTATTATCGACCTATCTTTTGCCAGTAGGTAGTCATCGACAGTTTCCTTGGTCTCTTCAGCATCTTGCTCTTCTCCTTCGACTTCATCTAGGTTATGCACTTCAGCATCACTATGCTCCATCTCAACAGGAATTTCTCCCTATTCCAGCTCTTCGTTAGCATCATCAGTTTTCTTGAAAGTAATCTCAGCTTCATAGATAACTATATCTTGACTGGTGATACACCTCCTATGACATGGCTCTAGGAACCATAACCTATAAGCTTTGACTCCTTTAGGGTATCCCATGAACATGCATTTTAGAGCTCTAGGTTCGACCTTGTCTTTTCTAATGTGAGCATAGGCCACACAACCAAATAATTTTAGTTTGTCGATATCTGGTGGATGTCTCGACCAAACTTCTCCAGGTGTCTTCATATCTAACATAGTCGAAGGACACCTGTTTATCAGATATGTTACTGTCGAAACAGCCTCAACCTAAAACACCTTCTTTAATCCAACACTAGTCAACATGCATCTAAGTTTTTCAAAAATAGTTTGATTAAACCTTTCTGTCAAACCATTTTGTTGTGGAGTACCTGCAGTAGTTATGTGTCTTGTAATACCTGAGACAACACAAAAACTTTCGAATGCCTCATTGCAAAATTCAAGGTCATTGTCGGTTCTCAACCTTTTGACCTTTCTACTAGTCTGATTTTCGACTAGAGTCTTCTAACTTTTGAAATTCTCAAAAGTTTCATCCTTAGTCTTCTGGATGAATACCCATAACTTTGTGGAATAATCATCAACTATGGATAGGAAATACCTTTCTCCTGAATGTAATAGACACCTTGCAGGCCCCCAAAGATCAAGATGGATATAATCAAGGGATCCATGTTTTCTTTTTTTGCCTTTGTAGAACTTCACTCTGCAAGATTTTCCAAGTACACATGGTTCACAAAATTTCAGATTTTCGACTTTGTCTCCACCAAGCAGATTTTGTTTCCCTAATCCGACCAAACCCCTTTCACTAACATGGCCCAATATCATGTGCCAAATATCGTGGATGCAATATTTGTCGAAACACTTACAACTTCAGCCTCAAGGGTATACAGGACTTGTTTCTTCACACCTCTCAAGACTTCCTTCGACCCCTTCATGACTCTTAGGATACTTTTATCTCCTTGAAAGACATATCCCTTCTTTTCGAATTCACCAAGAGAAATCATATTTCTCTTCAAATCAGGTGCATACCTTACCTCAATCAATAGCTTTATTGACTCATCATGGAGCTTGAATCTCACAGATCTAATACCTGCAATTTTCCAAGCTATGTTGTTTCCCATGAGCACTGGTCCACCATCTTCATCACATAGCCACTTAAACAAATATTTTTTTGTAGTCGTGTTCCAAGTGCAACTTGAATCCATAATCTACTCATTTCTTCATTTTCAACTTGAAACCACAAGAACATCAGATGAGTCAAAATCATCTTGAACAATGGTTGTGTTTCCATTATCCTTACCCCCATGATCTTTTAGGCATTCATGGCATACCTTTCTTGTATGACCCTCCTTCTTACAATTATAGCATCGAATACTAGATGTCTCACCACTATAAGACTTCTGTTGATTTTTACCCTTGTTTTCAAACTGAGCATCCTTTCGCAAGAATTTCCCCTTAAAGGCTAAACCTTCACCACCCGTCAAATATTTATGCTCCTTCTGTTTGTTCAAGTACTTAGAGCACAAGGCAGATTGAACATCTTCAAAGGTCAACGTCTCCCTTCCATACAAGAGAGTTTCATTGAAGTGAGCATGCAATCTGGGAAAAGCGCATAACAACAACAAAGCTTGATCTTCATCATCGATCTTCACATCAATATTTTCAAGTTCAAGAATAAACTTTTTGAACATATCCAACTGCTCATCCAACATTTTGTCTTCACTCATCTTGAATGAATTCAAAGCTTGCTTCAGGTAGAGTCAATTCACTAGAGATTTGGTCATGTACAAACTTTCAAGAGTTAACCATAACTCTGACGTAGTCGTCTCCTTTGATACCTGTCGAAGAACCATATCACCATGGCTCAACAACATTACTCTGTGGTATTTCTCTATCATGGCCATCTTTCCAGTTTCTGTCAATGCAACTTTCATGGCTTCCACTCCCTTCAATGCTTCCAAACAACCCTGTTGAACCAGTAGGGCTTTCATCTTCAAGTGCCACAAACCAAAATCGTTCACTCCGGTGAACTTTTCAATCTTATACTTTGTTGAAGGCATCTTCTTTCATGCTCACCACACCAATTTGTTATGAAATTGGATGCCATAGAAACAAAGTATAATTGGTTTTTTGATCAGCAAGAAACCCACAAGGGTTAGGGTTTATGAAAAACACAAGGATAATAACAAGTATTTGTTTATAAACTGTTATTCTTTCATTTCTATATCAAAACAAGATTACAAGTATACAATAATAACAAATAACCCTCTCACTTTTGAATTATTATTTTATCTTG
Organism: Lathyrus aphaca; assembly: GCA_963966055.1. NCBI lineage: Eukaryota > Viridiplantae > Streptophyta > Magnoliopsida > Fabales > Fabaceae > Lathyrus > Lathyrus aphaca. Next base: position 66,086,343 of record OZ014520.1, read on the forward strand.
CTATTTTTCTTTATTCAAGATGAGAGACTAGTATGCTACTTATAAGAAAACTAGCACACTAACCTAATGTTTTTTTTTAACAAATACCCATTACAAGATAACTTAGGGTACAAGTTAACTTAAACAATTGGGATTACAAGCAAGGCCCAATTTAACATGCTAACAAACCTAGCAATACTGACTAATGCATGTTAGAACAAACCTCGACTACAACACGCATTATTTCGACATCACCATGTGAGCAAACTTTGATGACATGCTAAAGCTAGAGTTCGATCCAATATCTCACATGTGATATAACATAAAAAAAATGTTCGATATATAACATAAAATTCAAGTAAGAAGATAAGATATTATGTAAGAACACCAACCTTGGAGCATTTTTTTCTCCACTTGCAATCAATCCAAAATATTCGCTCTAATCTTTCATTATCAATGTTTTCATTGAATAATATTTACTTATAAATGTTTGAATTTCACAAGATAGCATCCTAGATATATAATGGTGGTATTCGCGTTCTTATTGGATATAGAGAGTTTCTTGTGGATTGATGTGTTGACAATATATTGTGGTGTTACTTTATGAATGTAGGACATGAATTCTTTATTAGTTAACTAAGTTACTATACCCCTCAATTTTTATGTAAGAGTTATTTTATTATTAATTAAAAAATAAAATAACTAGGGATTTTCCCCATGGTTTTATATAAAAACCGAGTTAATATATTACTTGCAAAAAAATGGTGAATGGTAAAAAATTGAAAGTAACATGTAATGTTTCCTTTTTCTATTTTTTCTCAATGTTGTCAACCGAGAAAAGCAATAAATAATTATGTGAGATGGATTTCAATTTACAGAATGCTTAGAGTGTTTTCTTTGATTAACAACATATGAAGGTTATCCCAAAATATAACAATGACATTTTAAGAGATAGATTGCAAGAGATGAGAATATGTTTTCAAGGTTGGTGTTAAAATAACAACACACACAGAACCTTGAATATTTTTTCAGTTTTGCAATCCATCCTTAATAATGATGTATATGAGTTTTGAGCGGCTAGGTTTACTATAAAACTTAATGAACGAGTGCTTTTATAGTAAAATCAAACCCCTTGTTCATTAAAGAAACGGAAGGAATAAATTAATTTATTAAAAAATAAAAAATAAAATAAAAACGGAAGGACTTTATGCACTTAAGTCTGTGGGATAGACATGAATTGATCAGGATCCCGCATACGCTGTACGACCCTCTTCACATATCCTACGGTTGGATATGCAGTAAAAATGTGCATTTGTTCTACTGTCTTGAACTACATTGTTTCGACGATAAATCTCACCGTCAGTATCTCGCATATGAATATGCGCTAAAATGACCCTCCTCGATACGAGTGAGTATCAGACGATCATCAAAGAAACACAGACGAGTGTTCTAGTCAACAACACGGACAAGTATCGGAAAACGATCGAAGAAACACATACGAGTGCTCTAGTCAATGATACACGAGTATCGGACGATGATACGAACAAGTATCAAAGGGTATGGAATCAAACACGAACGAGTGATTGAACAATGATACGGACGAGTATCAAAAGGTATGGAATCAAACACGGACGAGAGATTGAACAATGATACGAACGAGTATCAAAAGGTATAAAATCAAACATAGACGAATATCTGAAACAAAAGGCTAACATGAACGAGTGTTAAACATTGATACGGACGAGTATCAAAAGGTAAGAAATCAAACATGGACGAGTGTTAAACATTGATACAGACAAGTAATAAAAGGTACAAAATCAAACACGAACGAGTGTTAAATGTTGATACAGACAAGTATCAAAAGGTATGAAATTAAACACGAATGAGTGTCTGAAACAGAAGGCTAACATGAACGAGTTTTAAAGATGATACGCACGAGTATCAAAAGATTTAAAATTAAACACGAACAAGTGCTTGAAACAAAATGCTAACACATACGAGTGTTAAAGATGATACAAACCAGTATCAAATGGTACGAAATCAAACACAGACGAGTGCTTGAAACAAAATGCTAACACGGACGAGTGTTAAAGATGATACAAACGAGTATCAAAAGGTACGAAATCAAATACGAACGAGTATTTGAAACAGAAGGCCAACACAGACAAGTGTTGCAAAAGTGGCTGGTACTTGCATGACAGTGCTTTGTCTGAAGATGGTCTGACTGATGGGTGATCAAATAACCCTAGACAACCCTGGGGATGAAGTGATGTGTAATAGCCACCATTTTTCAGGAAGAAAAAAATAAGGCACCTTTTGTCAGGGATGAGAGTTGTAAGGCGTCTCTTGTTAGGGATAAGAGATAGAAAGCACCTCTCAGTAAGAATACCCTATTCTCGGGGAAAACCAACCCTTAACACCTTTCTATGAGAAGCAAATGAGAATGAGTGAAATTTGTACAAAACCTAATGGGGAAACATATTTTCATGATGCTTTGTGCTGAAGATGATTTTGTCCTTCGGGCCTCAGACTGGTCGACTGCGTACTGATCATGAGTGAAGAATGGTTCCTTGCAATTTTCAACTCGCCTACTAGGGGTCTATCAGAAGAAATTGTCTCAAGAAGATTTTACAGAAAACCTGACATCTGAAATGCCCAAGTGTCTTCAAACTCTTGGAGAGATTCGTCGGATATTGAAATAACAACCTAAGATTTCATGGTCTATGAAAGCATTTGTCTCGCGAGGATTCATGTAAAACCTCATACCACTATAAGATATTCTTCCCTAGTATTCTGAACTTTGGATAGGTACCCCCGATTAACAGTCTTCTGGAGAAAAAGCTTTATCATACTTTTGGGTTGGCCTGCCCCAGTACGAAACTTAAAGTGATTTCCCCTGATTAACTGATATTTGAGGGAATGCCAAGACTATTTTCCCTTAGAGAGATTTGAATATCGAAGTGACTACCCCAGTTTTTATGAATTAGTAAAACTTGTCGGAAAAGCTCTTGCTTCACATCATTTCCTGGAAAAGTGTGCTTTAACATGACAGTTCTTCGAAATTTTCAGACTTATCAACTTGGCAAGATTAAGCTTTTGAACTGCGGTCCCAAATGTAAGCTTCAATGATAACGAACAAATGGATACAAGCAGACAATGTTTATTCTGAGAATGAAAATTCTAATGCAACACACATGTTAATCTTGAAGTTTTATGAAAAAATGTTGCAAACACTTGTGATCGAATCATTGGTTAAAATATGAAATTGATTTGATTTTTTTTTTCGTTTTGAAAGAAAGAATGCACATGCAATACCAGTAAGCTCTATTAGCATCTCCCATAGGAGTCAAGAACGTTATCTCATTGAAGTACGCTCTCAAAATAACCCTGTTTCAGTTAGGACTTTTTACAGTTATATCGTGGCCTTGTTCACGGTTTTAGAAACAAGGATTTATGGCTCAAAGTGTTTTTGTACCCATCCACTCTTCGTAATGTTCTCTAGTCCTACGTTCATCTAATTCAAAACAAGCACTCTCCTTTCAAAAGGGTTTGTGATGGTTGAGGAACCAATGACGCTAACAATTTAAGCACCAACCAGGTTGTTGGAGTAACAGTCACTCCTTTTATCTTTTATGCCTGTGTCACACGACTTTGTTCTTGCTTAAGGATCTTTCTTGTGTAATCCTTTTCACTTATCACTTTTGCATTATTTTGTTTATCTCTAACTTTTTCTCGAACTGATTCTTTGGAATCTTTTTCTTGTGAAGTCCAGCGGGACGCCTTAACTTTTGCCTAAGTCGCTCGTTTTCAAGTTTCAACTTAGCAGCCTTTTTATTTTCTTTTGATTCTCTTTTTTTTTTGAACAAATTGTGTGACACTGGTTGTCTTGACTTCTTTAGATAGGTTATGACTGTCTCATTTATCACTTGATGAGGGATAACCATTGTTGTTTCCGATCTTTTGACCTCTTGATGTGCTACAATGAAAGGTAATGGATCCTCAGATGCGCACTCCTTTTGAAATTTGAACGCTCTATCAAAATAACTGACGCATACCTTCCCCCTAGGTTAAATGTAAGGGTTTTTTCATGTGAAAATAAATTCATACTTCAAGGCTCAAAGGGGTTAACGAGAGTTTATCTTCCTTATATCTCCGGTGTTTAGGATTTGAAACAATGCATGAGCATCCAGTTTGAAGAAGTATCTGCAAACTGGATGCTCAATCAAAAGATAAGACTTCAGGTTAAAGGCAGGTTGTCTGGTGTGATGACCTTTGCCTCAATCAATCCTTGCACCTTATGTTCAAACTCTCTACAATTGTCAATTGTATGTCCAAACGTTCTTGAATGGAACTCGCACCTAGAAGTCATGTCATAGTCTGGAGGAAACGGATACAACATCGTTGTGGCATGGCCAAACTTAATCAAAGATCCTTGGAGAAGGTGAGCCAGCAGTTGGCTTTGAGGAACATAAACTTGAGCGAGTACTCTTTTAGGTTTCTTAGGTCCATGTCTCTATGGTTGACGGTTCTACTGCTGATATTGATTAGAGAGCCCAAACTGTCCCTGTACCTTTCTTCCCGTATTCGCCAAATATTGTTGACGTGATGACTTTGAAACCCAAAGTTAAGGGGTACACCCATGACCTAAAGTAAGTCCTGGAGAAGGGGAAGGAATACTCAATTCTTTTGTGGCCACTAATGCAAAATCACCAGATACCTTCATGCCAGCCGGTCCGAACTCGATTACTTTGGAGTCAATTGAGTCTTGCACTTGGTGCTGGAAGGACTTACACCTTTAAATATCATGTCCTAGTCCCCATGAGTGAAAATTGCAATGAGCATTGGTATCTCATCCTCTTGGAAGTCCAGCAGGAGGTGGGGACAACTTGCGAAGCTCAATCAATCTTAACTGAAGCAGATGGTGAAGTAGATCACTGGGAGACTTTGGTAAAGGATCAAAAACCTTTTCTTGCTTCTGTTGATGATGAAGTGTTACAACCTGGGGAGTCTCCATTACACTATGCTAATGCGGTAACTTCAGAACCTAAGGCTTACGACATGAGGAAGTTTGAACAAGGGGGGGAATAGCCCTCTCTTTTGCAGAAATTAGAGGAAAATCACTTTGCTTGACCTCAATGACGGGTGCGAACTTGATTACCCCTGAATCGATGAGCTCTTGGACCTTATGCTTTAGCATCTTACAATTTTCCACATTATGACCAAATGCTCCATAATAGAATTCGCACCTAGAATTGACATTGGAACCCATAGGATATCTTGTGTGTTGCAGTCTCATATCAATCAATTTAATTAGCTTCAATTTGAGAAAAAGCTGAAGAAACTGCGCATATGGCATCGAAATCGGGTCGAACTTCCTTTCCGAAATTCCTATCTTGAAATCCTCAAGAGATACTGGCTGATGAAAAAACTCCAACGGTGGAGGAGATTCGGAAGGAAATCCATGTTCCATCAAAGGTCCTAAGGAAATGGGAGGAGTCAGAACCTCGGTTGTAAAAGCAGACAACTGATTATTTTCCTTCTATAATACAACTTCCAACATTTATTTAATCCATCCCTTCTGAGTCTTCATCTCGTTGACCTCTTCTCTCAATAGTTTCTGATCTTGGGACAACGCTCAAATATCCATCCTAAAATGCCTCAGCTGGGCTTTCATCTCAGTCACTTCCGCTTGGAATTGTTCCATGATTCTAGATCTATTTTCTCTGGTTATGTACCGATGAACCCACCTGTCAACAATAGTTCCTGAAATAGAAGAGAAGTCAGAAATAAGAGACCTATACCTGCAAAAACAAAAGAGGTGACATGCATGCTATGCAAATGTTGTGCTTTTTATTCTCAAGGTCATTTACGTCCTAATTCCAGTATTCAATAATAGAGAAATCCTGATGATTGTTTGGGATCCGACTTTTGAGAAGAAACATTCGTGCAAAGCTCAAATATGGGTGGCCTGATGAAGTTGTATCTGGAACCGGTATCAATGCAAAGACAAGAAACAAAAATCTAGGCAACAATCAAATAACATAAAAAAAGCTCAAGGGCAACAAAGAATCCCCTGAAGGATTACAAGTCTTTACAACAATGAAAAATCAAAAAGAGTAAATCAAAGATTCCCACAACAAGCTTGTGGAAAATCAAGTACATCAAAAAGAACTAGCCCTACATAACTCTACGTCCTTCAACCTCCAAATGAATTTCTTGACGACTTCAAGCAATTGGGCAACATCAGGGTGTCTTGGGCCTTCAATCAATCTTTGGATGAGCAAGTCTCTTTGTTCAAAAGACGTGTGCAACTCACTGATTTGTTGTAGGAACACTTCTTCATTCGCGCCACTGGAACTTGGCTCTGATCTAGCCTTTTTGGTTTCAGCACGAATCTTGAGTTCATCAATTTCTTTTTGAGCATCTTCCATCGAACTTTGACTCTATCCTAGCCTTTGGATATATTCCCTACGTTATTCGTGGGCCTTATGAAGCTCTTAATTCTTACTTTCCACTTGAACTTGCAGATTTTTAATCTTCAGCTATTATTCTTTCTCTATTTCTTTCTGTTGTTTCTGATTAATCTCCCATTGTTATTTCCAAAGGGTGATAGCTTCATTCTCCTCGGCTAAGGACTTACTAATCCTTCATTGCTCTATAGCCTTGTTTAAGTCAGCTAAACCTTTCTTTTTTGAAGTAGAGCTCTCTATCTTCAAAATACTTCTTCTTATCCTTCATAGCCTTCTGAGTGAGATGAACCTTCTCCTCTGATGCCTTGTTAGCATGAAGCAAATGCTGATAAAGACTACTGACTTCAGAATTTTCAATTTTGACTTTATGAAACTCAGCTTCCAGCTTTTGATAATCTTCAATGGAAGTTGTACTCTATGACTCAACCACTTTGGGGTACAAAGGTAGTTCCACTGAAAACGGGAGAAGCATAACTTTAACGCGATATCACACCCAATCATAATATCGTGTATAATTATTGGGATCTACCCTCATAAAATCTTTCTTTCCTTTCCTGACTTTAATAGTCCAAGCCTGAGAAATCTGGATAGACAACTCGTCATTTCCTCTAACCGAAAAGTATATAGACTCTGCAACGTCTTCTTCCTTAGGTGGAGTCTTCAATGGATACCCAAACTGCTTGATGGCCAATACTGGATTGTAGTTAATTCCCCCTTTTTCTTCCAAGAAAGGGTACATTAGAGAAATTATCACAACTAGTAATCAACTTCGTTCCAGCCAAATCTTTGTTGTAACACCAAGTGATATCATTACAAGTCAAACTTATCAACCTTTTAGACCACTTAACATACCCTTTGAGCTCTATGAAAGGTCCTGACTTTGGGAGATGGCGAGCAAACCAAGTATAAAACAGAGGTGCACAATAGGATACCAATCCTCCCCGTTTCTTCTCATTCTTATAATGGACAGAGTAGCAGAAGTCTCCCAGCAAATTCGTAATAGGATTTTTCTTAATGATGATAGCTACTGCATCCATGCTCACAAAGTCCTTTTCATTCGGGAACAGGCTAATACCATATACAATCAAGGCTAATATTGTATTAAAGGCCACCCACTCTTGCCTTTTAGCATATCTTCTAGCTTCATCAATCAGAAATTCCAAATGGAATCCTTTACTTTCTCTTTTATCCTTGATGTTGTCAGTGATCGGAGCCAGTTCAAATGTGTTGCCTTAGCAATATCTTTATTCGGGGGAACCTTTGAAGAACTGTAAAACAGAGGACTCTCTCTGACTGGAACCCTCAAAATAATAGTAAGATATTCCAAGGTAGGAACCAAGATATAATCAGAAAAGACGAAACACTGCAGCTGATGGTCATAAAACTATAAATGGGTATGTAAGCTATCATGTTATTTTGAAGTAGCTTTATCAACGTAGCTCAAAATAAACTCGTACTTCTTTCTCAAGTTGTCTAACACTTTGTCGTTCATCATACCAACCAACTCTTGAATAACCTTTTTTTCTTTCCTCATGATGGTGTAGTGTACATTATTCTTTCGGGGAACATCTTCAGCCATATGTAATCAGGACACATAAAATACCACCGGAACTGGGAACTACCTGAGAAATATAAAACACAAATGGTTAATGATGATATAATGTAATGCAAGGCATGTGATCAATGACAGGTGTCTGGTGTTGGTGTTGAACAACGAGCTAAGTGTCTGTATAGAGCCACAATAATAGTATCATTTGTATTCAAAACCTCAAACTGAGAACCAAAGAACAATAAAACCATATCAAATCATAGGATCAACACTGATGAAGTGGGTATGTTGAAGGTTAGGTTTCCTGCAAACCTCTAAAAAATTCCCCTATCTCGCATGTGTGCTAAGGGTCAACATCACGGACTCTCAGGTCGAGAAGCGATAATATGGTCACCATTTCCGGTCTGGCATTATATATTAAAAGAGGAGGTCTCAGATGAGTCCTGAAAAAAATGCATCCCCCATAAGTTCCCAACTTCAAACACTGAGATTTAGAAGCAATAGTACATTCATCCCAAAGGGTACATTACTATCGCCTTACGAATAGTGCTTTAACATAGTTCCTACGATATAACAAGGCCATCCTATGCGAGTTCCCAGTGGGCCCTCTGGTGCGAGTGGGTTTGCCAACAAATGCTGTCTGCTACTGTCACCACTGGAGAGGGATGTTTCCACAAAGGTCCTCAATGATCGGTCCCCAGATGCACATAATTATCAAGGTTGTATCCTGGAATAGGGAAGACCCCTATAACAGAACATTTCCAAGACGACCGTAATTTGAGTGTGGAACTCACTATTATTCGCATGACAAGATATCATGAAAGCAAAGTGACTGTCCATGCTAAAGTCTATGGTGCACTCGAGCCTGTGTATTGAGCTCATCTCACAGTAACCCTATCCCGCCAAAACAAATTTCCAAACAGTCCAGTATAATGATGCATGATAAAGTAAATGTGGAAATAAGTAAAGTAAAGTTGTAGAGTAAAGCCATAAATAAAACAATAAATCTAGACTAAAGCACATAACAGTAAACAGATAAACACACAAAGAAACCGAAATAGACAAGCTCTAGGATTGACTCGTATAGGCAACCAGAAAAACTCTGGTTAGGAAGTCCCCATCAGAGTCTCCAGTTGTCACTCCCGGGATTTCCATCCTGGTACAGACGCGAAAGTGGCTAGGAAAAGGAAGAGTCACCATCCAGGCATTTTTATCCCGAAGGAATGATGCTTTTGCACAAACCCGGAAGAAGGATAAAGTAAGGTCTCGTGAACCAAAGAGAAAGGGTAAGGGAGTCGGTTACAAACTAGGAAGGTATTAGCACCCCAGATCGTTCGTCGTACCCGATAGGATCCATGCTTGCTAGCATTGTTTCAAAGGGTAGAGGTATGTACTACTGGAAAGGACTGAAAAGAAATAAGGAATAATGAAATTAAAGGATAAGGAGATGAAATGGCACAAAGAATGAGGAAAGAGACTGAAGGATTGTGTTCGCTAAGCATCGTTGCTTGTGCCTACGTATTCAATTTGTGCAATAGGAAAGGCAGAACACCGTATTTTGACTCAATAAGACTGGCACAACTTGCTTGTGTTCTTAGGGTTTGAACTGCTTATCCATATGCTCAGGTTTTGCAGGCTCGTTTGGAACGAGTGTGTTTACTGTCTTGCAAATGACAAGTAGGAGCAAGTTCTTTCTTTTATAATGAAGGATATGCAAAGAGAATTCCCGAAGGAAAGACGCTTATTGTTTGTTGAAATTTTTTAGAAGATTTTTATTTGAGAGTTTACATAGGAAAGTGTATTCAAGTCTCATTCAGTGGAGTGTGTACTTCTTACATCACTCCAATATGGAATGAAGAAGAAGCACACCTAAGTATGGAGAATATCTCCAAACTTAGTTCCAAGGATTGAGGCTCAATCACACTAGCCTACTTTATTTATTAAGTGTTTTTGTTGTTTTTTGAAGTGAAGAAGTGTTTTTTATATTTTCTTTGTGAAAAACCTTCAAGTTAGAGACTTGCGCATCATGTTGAAAAAGCTCACATTACCCCCAAGATGGGATAGATGCAAGTGCCCCATGGAATAAGGCTATGGCACAAGAAGTCATTTCAACCTTTATTATGTGTTTTTGATTTTTTTTTTTGAGATGGGAAAGAGAAAGAATCAAAAGGTAAAAGTCTTAAGGGAAACTAACAATCCTAAGAGTTGTCATGCTTGGATGTCTTAGGGTTAGTGAGTTATGAGATCTCTATCCTAAAATAAAGGAGAGGAAGAGGAAAAGAAAGAAGAAGAAGAAGAAGAAGAAGAAGAAGAAGAAGATGAAGAAGAAGAAGAAGAAGAAGAAAGAAGAAGACAGCTTACTTCCAAGATGGAAGTTAAGTTGTTTCTAAGGGGAATGAGAGACAATTGTACATACAAAACATCTTTAAATGCTTAATCAAACATAAATTGAAAGATTAAAATATGAGGGAAGAAGTTAGAATGTTGATGCATATCCACACTCTTATGACTTACCATAGCCCCTGAAAGTTAGCAAATGAAACACAACTGCAAATAAGAAGTTAGAATGTTGATGCACATCCACACTCTAAATAAGCATACAAATATGGATGAGTTAATTCATAATGCGATGAGAGGAAGAAAGGAAGAAATCACATGTCCACATAAGAAGAAACACAAACAACTTAAGATCATAAGTCAAAGATAAAAAAATGATCATGAAATGATGCAAATCATTAGCTTATGACCAAGATGAAATTATAATAATGCAAATAAAATCATGCAAAATGCACATAGCAAACAAGTCAAGACAATTTAAACAACATGCAAGAGATGAACACATAAGGAAAGGATGTCACATACTTGAGATGCAAGACAAAGATGCAAGATGACATACCAAGATGAATGCATATGCATGAGGCCAGTAGCATACAAAGTATGAAATGCACATGGGATTAAGAGATGGACATACTTGATGCATACAAACAACATGAGAAGCATAAGAGATGAAGAAGTGTGAAGATTGGGTTAAGGTACAAACTATGATGCATAACACAAAACAAAAGCAAACACAAGTGAACAAGACCTTATGAGTTCAAGGAAGACCTATAAGTATCTAAACATTGTTTAAAAACTCACACAAGGATTCTCACATAATGGCATAAATGCCTTCTAAGAAACTATGGTTAATGGATAAAAAGAAAGGATCACAAAAGATTACTTCAAACTCAAGCTGCCAAGAAAACACCAAACATCCTTAAAAAAATGAAAATGTACCTCAAGTGACCTAGGTTAGAGGCTAATAACATATTAAAATATCACACAAAAATTCAAAAGCAAACCACATTAAATAAGTTTCAAAGTTGCATAGGATCAAAAAAGAATGATGCATAAGATGATGACCAAAATGTAATATGAAATGAATTTAAAAAATGTGAGAAAAATGTTTTTAGACACTTCAATATGTCTATGAAACAATGTAAAAGGATTGAATGCAAAAGGTTTTATATGTTATGCAAAATAAATTTTTTAACTTGAGATGTCAAAGAAGAAACAATTTTATAAGAAAATATCAAAGTATTATTAAAAAATACCAATTTCAGAAATAAAATTTATCAAAAATTAGTTAAATGTAAAAGAATGCTTCATAACTGTTTTGATGATTTTTGGATGATTAAACATATTTTTACAAAAATAAAATGAAAACTATATCAAAAAAAGTAAAAATAAAATCAGAAACAAGCATGGGAGGTGCATACAAATTAAAAGACACATTCATAATGCATATTGGGCCCAATGGGAGGGAGTATTTGGGCTTGTTCAAGTTTTCAGGTGAGTGAAATTCATCATCATATTTATTGTTTATTTGATGTGCATTGTGTTCCTTACGATGTGCTGGTTAATCTGATGTATTTGGTTTATGAATTGGATGTGTATTATGGATGTATTTTGAGTACAAACTGTTTTTCTTCGATCCATTTCATTCATGAATGTTATGATAAAATGAACTTCATATTCGTGATCAACATTGAAATTGGAATGTAACTGTGGTCTCCACTGGAGATTTTTGGTGTTGATCTCCACTGGAGAAGACTATCAAGGCTAGGGCTCTGACGTCTGTGTTTTTCAGGTGACTGTTGGCTTGAGGTTGAAGATGCAATTTTGGCCATGTAATTGTTTGATATGATGGTTGTCATATTGCCAACGTTATAAAATTGCGCGTGGTCCCTCACGTGCTTCTTTTATAACAATTAATATGATTGTGTGACTCTATAGGTTTGATAGCATGTGCATATGATCCTAGCCACTCATCTCTCATACTTTTGGCTTGTATTGAATGCTTTGCGTGCGTGTAATTAATCCTAGGGTTTAGATTTAGTCATTGATGTTGACTGAAGTATATTATAATTGTTGTCAGCGCTAGTTGTGGACAGGAGTATGTTGATCAAGAATGTGAAGAAAAATCACCAAGAAACCCTAGCAATTATGTCATTCAAATGAGGGAAATTTTGGTGCAAAATTTCAAAATATGGAAAATGTGTGAACCTCTATCCTTAACCAGAGGAGTTAGGAGCTTATTTATGATGGATTTTGGGTCTGACCATGGTTAAAGATCTAGTGGAGCTTTGGTTAAGGAGTTGTGAGTTATTTTTCTTTTTTTCTTTTTGAAATGTATGGAGTAATTTTTAAGTGCATAAGCTTGATCATGTGCATGAAACATTCACATTTTATCCCCTGATCACATCATGATTGGAATTGAGCCTTGGATATGCATGATTTGTGTGTTTGAAATGGTTTTCAAATTTGCACTTTTTGAAGTATGTGATGAATAAGGCATGAAAACAAGTGATTCTAAGGCTAAAAATGCACCAAATGAACTTTATTTGAATGTGGTAATCTTACTTTGGCAATTAGAATCATTTACAAACCATTTTGTGGCTTTTTGCAAAAGGTGTAAAAATTGAAGTGTATGAAAACCCTAAAAATCCACTTGAAGTATTTTTATCATAAATTTTGAACCACAAATTCTATGGAGATGATCTTGTAATTTTTGGAAAGGGAAAATAATGATCTTCAACTTTCATGTTTGAGAAAAATTCATTTGAAGCATTTTTGATGATGAAAAGTCAAGTTGAATGTGACTTATAAAGCTTCCAAAAATAGAAACTTTCAACTACAAGTCATTTCCATTTTTAGAAACTTTTGCCCTAAGCCTTGATTCTTGATGAATGATCATATTCTTGAAATTTCATGACCATATGAAGGTATATGAACTTGAAGACCAAGATTTAGACCTTAAAAATCCACAATTGACTTTTCCCCTCTCTTGTTGACTTTTGCTTGTTTCTCAAATAACTGACTGACTGAAAACCCTCCACATGGAATCAATACACAGAGTTTCATCCATTAACATTTTATATCATATAGAAGACCATGAAAACATGTTAGAACCAAAATCTTGATGATTGCATGCCTTGTACCAAAAACCTAATTTGGGCCCTTTGTGTAGAAATGGAACCTTGAGCTAACTTCCTGATGAGTTCACCTCTTCTAGTGACTTGAGGCACCAAATGAGATTGTTTGGGATGTGAGAAATCCTTGAATATTGTTGTAAGACCCTTGGCTCTTATATTTTGGATTTGAATGATCACAACTTTGCAAATCACTGATCACATGCCTTATGATTTGATGTCGAATACAATCAAATGTAAGTATTTTGTTTTACCGTATCCACGGGGATTGGAGCGATATAAAAACCATTCAACAATTTCCATAGTTCTAAGCAGGCGGTTTCAAGATGTTTGGTTTATACGTTACAAAAAGTAAAAGCGTGCAAGAAATAAAGATGGATTGTAAAGGAATAGGCTTATTGGGAATTGGTGTTCATACACCGATTCAATATGCATATCACGAATCACTTATACATAATTTAAACTTGTTTGAATATCATCACGTATTGTTCACAAACAAAGGTTATTTCTAAACTTTGATGAAACATCTTATGAGATTTCTTACCTTATAGTTTAATTGATGATTTCTCAGTCTATTAAACAATACGGTAGCATTAAGATTCGATACTTTCGGTGAATATTAAACTTAAATCTATGTCTAGAATTTAGAATTTAATAGATTTTATCTTCGATCAAGATTTTAATCGTATTTGTCAATATCAATTTAATCCATGAAATAAACGATAAAATGAAGATAACATCAGCATTGATTCATAAATAAAATGTGTATAATGTAACACCTCAAAATTTGCCCTCTTATTTTTATCAACCTTGAGCAGCTTGCGCTCCATGCCCGCATCATTCCGCATATCATTGCATTGCATTTGAAAAAATAAATAAATAAATCATCATCATTTTCATACGCATGAGGTGTGTGGCCGATCGATGCTTGCCAAACATTGGAGTTCAAGAGAAAAATAATATACCAAAAATAATCCAAACCACTTCCAAGCTAACCAACTAAAAAAAAGGAAGATTTCACATTTCCCTCCATTTTCCTTCCACTTTCCTTCCACATTTTCTTTCGTTCTTTCCCCTCTTATTTTTCCACTTCAATTTCACTCATTTTCCCTTGGATGTTTCTACCATGTTCCACAACCTTCTAGAGTATTCCAAGGAATATTCCCTCTCCAACCCTAACCCTAACTAACTACAAACCTAACTCCATTACCAACCCTAACTTCATTCCCAAACCTAGCTCCAAGCCTAGCCTCTATATAAGCATTAATCACTTCAATGCAAAAGGTTCCCAATTTTTTCACTATCTCATAATTTCTAGAATCACTTTTCTCTCTCACTTTTCCTCCATTTCCCTTTTCACCAAAGCTTTTTGAAGAAACTCTTCAAGTTTCACATTGAAACTTGAAGATCTTAAAGCTTAGCCTTCAACCTCCATTGATTTGGGCATTGTAGAAGAAGAAACTACTGGTTTTTGTGAAGATTTCGACTTATCGGAAGTGCAAGAAGTATCAAGCATCAAGAACGCATTTATTTTGCGCATTCACAGATTCTTCGGATTTCTCTTCGATCAAGCTCCGATTCTTGCAACATTTACCGAAACACTTCTCCGCTTCGTAGGTTGGTGATCTAAAACCATGCTAGCTTTAAGTTATTCTCTCCATCTCGCCATTTCGGCCTTCTTTAAGTGCTTTTTGTATTACTTGTGATTGATTATGTTTTCGTTACGTTTTGCTTGTGATTTATGGTTTTTAATGAATTAGAAGCTAGGTTGTAGCTTGTTATAGGTTCTAGCATGTGTTAATAAACCCTAATTGAGTAGAAATTCTTGTTAACATGATTAGATGTGTGTCAGGGATGTTTAGAAGTAAGTTTGTTGCCAAAAACACTTATTTCAAAGCATTTTTTCACTTTCTGTTCAGTGTTAACCGGTTAACGCTTTTGGTTAACCGGTTAACACATGCATTTTTGGCCATTTTAGTGATGTCTGAGGTCCGTTAACGGGTTAACCAATTTGGTTAACCGGTTAACGCTGTTAGATTTTGGTTTTTAGCTTATTTTCTTGCTTGTTCTTGCTTCCTTGTTCCTCTAATGTTCATACATGTTTAGGTACTAATTTTAGGGAATTTTCTAGGTTGGTTTCGACATCTCATTCCCCCATTTCGATTCGTTTCGACGCGTTTCCGTTCATGTTGCATATTATGTATTTATATGTTCATTTGTGTATATTTTGACTTCTTGCACTTTGTTGCTATGTCCACACATTATTTGGCATGTAAGTGATCATGTTGCCTTCTGTTTTTTTGCATTTTCGCATGTTTTGTTGATGCATTTGCTACTCAATGTTGCATTTCATATGATGATAATTGTGCATGGGCATTTTGTTGCATTTTGTAGTAAGTTTGATCATATCATTTACATCAATTCAATTCTGAATTTTGCATTAAGCTTGACATTCTTGTTGATATATCATGTTGCATATTCATGATCAATGTTCATTATGTTCATATGTCATGTTCATGTGCCATATTTTGCATACTTGTTACATAATAAATCATATGGTGCATTCTTGCATAATCCCTAAAAAATGATCATGTTCATTCAACTATGTATGGTGATCTATGTTCAAATGCATATTCATGATTAATTGGTACATTTTTCATTGAGTTTGTGCATTAAAAAAATGAAAATAATCAAATCTGCAATTTACATTTCATAGCTGACTTTGCATATAGGCGCTGTAAAATACATGTTGTTTGTTATGTTGTTCATGCTGTATGTGACTTTCTACACCTATCTTTACATGCTGTAAGCTGGATGTAGAAAGTTGTTTGTGCTTTGCCTTGTGTTTCCATAGTTGTTTGTGTATTAGGGGCTGTAGTAGGTGCTGAATTTTTGTTTTAGCGTTTTTTTAGTTTTTTATAATTAAGATAGAGTTTAGATTGAGTCCTAGAGTTATTAGGATTTAATTGGTGTATGTTTGCTTTATTATTTTAAATAAAATACAACACTAATATTTGTTTTGTAGGGAGGGAAATATATATTTCTTTACCTTTATCTTTTTATTTTTTATGCATTTTCTTTTATGCATTTAATTTGATTTTTACCTCTATACTTGTGATTGGTAGGATTCCCCTTTGTTAGGATCAACTTATCTTCCTTAGGAAGTAAGTTGCATCCTTTTTATTCTTCCTTTCCTTTTCTTCCTTAGGAATAGAAAAACCTCATAAACCATTAGGATCTCCCTTTTGTGCATAATAAATAACTTAAGGTTGGTCTTAGTCCCCCTTAGTTTTTTTTCCTTTTCCGATTTGAGTCTTCTTCTCTCATCTTCAAACAAAATCTAAAAGACATTTCATAAAGGATTGAAATAGTCTCTTGTGCATAGTCTTATTCCATGGGGCACTCATATTCATTCCATCATGGAATAGTGTATGCTTGTCTAGCATAATGTTCAAGTCTAATCATGAGACTATCTTCACAAACAATAAACTCAAAACACTTCTCGTAAAAGACAACCAACAAAGACATCGTGTCTTCTCTTCTCATCTCCTAATCTTTGCGGACGAATGCGACTTGCCTCGACAGTTCGAACAGCGATACGATAAATACCCTCGAGTTAGAGCCGGTAACACCTGAGCTAGAGCTATGATAACGTCATCCTAAAAAACACAAAAAAAGTTCCCGCCTTAGTTAGGCGAACTACGTCGACTCTGATCCTCATTTTCCCAATGAGGTACATAGGCAGCGGGGTAGGGTCCGTGCGAGCACATTCTTTATTTTCCCTACATTTCTCCCTTTTCTTTTCGACCTTTTTTCTTTGTTCCCTTTCTCATTTCAGTTTCCATTCCAGTTAGTAGTACTTTTGTTTAGCAGCATCATATTTCTTACCCTTTGAAACAAACAAACAAGCGTGGATCCCGTCGGGTACGGCAGACGATCTGGGGAGCTAATACCTTCCCAGGTTGTAACCGACTCCCGAACCCAAATCTTTTGTTCGCAGGACCTCATCATTTCCTTCTTCCTTAGGTTCGTGCAACATTACCTTTCCCATTATTTCGGGATAAAAAGCATGGCTGGCGACTCTACCTTTTCCGCGCCACTTTCGCGTTTGTACTAGGATAAAAATCCCGGGAGTGACATATAACACCATGATTAATGAAAGTATATAATGTTTCAGTGAACTACGAACAATCCCAACAAGACGGGGATTTAGCTACTCATGGTAGCTTGAAGAATAATGGAATGATTAAGGTGAATAAGCATCAACGACGATTTCCCGACTCTTGATGTGTATCCAGCTCATTTTCCTTACAATCTTTCCTATTTCTCTTCTATTATAATATATATCTCCTATTAAAACTAAAACTAAGATGATACTTTGGCATTGTACTGATGTCTTTTTATGGTGTCTATGTTGCCTAAGTATGCATAGCGGAAGAAAGTTCGTTGTGGGAACTACCCTTTCTTCTCCATTAAGTCTCTGAGTTGTTAACATGCCTTTGGTGAAGCCGCCATACTTTTCTAGGCGAATTTTAGTTCGCTATGCGAATTCAGTTCGCCTCTGGTCACTTGAAGCGAACTTTGGTTCATTTGGTTTTGTTTTTGCTCGCTTTGCTTCACTATGTGAACTAGCTTCGCTTCTTCCTTGCTTTTCTTTGCTATGCGAAATATACATGACACAGTTTTTCTTCGTGCCTTCACTGATGCATCTTTTAGTCTTTTTCCTGCATAAATGCAAACCAAACCAAGAAGACTTGTACACTACTATTTTCATTCATTAGTTGAGGTGGTTATGTTAGAATTTTTCATTCAAGTAAGATAAATGTCCTTTTTGATGTGATATTTTATCATGAATAAAACACTTATCATGCTTTAACCAATAGATGTATGCTTCACTTTTCTATGCTAAGAATGCAATGCAAATTATGAAAATGATATGCTAGATGCTATGAAAATGAGAGGCCAAATTTTGGGGTGTTACACTTATTTGATTGGAATAATTAGTAAAGTATTGAAGCTTTAAAGTGTGAAAGAGAGGAAGTATGAAAGCTTTCCCAATAACATATTAGTGATCGGTGTTTTAGGATCAAATGTAATGACGGTTGGCTCGTCACATAGGTGAAGTCCTTCACCGCTGTGCAAAATATAAAATTATGCGTTTTCACCAGTGGATCACTTCTGAAGCTCTAATGTTGATTAAAAGAACATAATTCATAGAAAATCATCATACCTCATTTATACAACATTAAGCACATTAGTTTCACACAGAATAATCATTTAACATCAAATCATTCATACTTTTCATAAAATAATCACATAAGCATATGAACACCAAAATTCAGAATTTCACATACAATTTCATACAAAATTAGCCAATATAATAGGAAATTCACAACACATCACTGCAAGCAAGAGAGGTTATGCACAAACCATCTCTACATTCAACAATTTCATCAAAGTAGGAAAATCAAAAATAAAAGAGAAAGAGGAAAAGGAATCATCTATATCCTTACACCATATATACCCATATCATGAACAATTCCCCCTACCTCGAATTTGTAGCAAAGTTTGAAACTTTTTGCAATGGAAACTCTCTTCTCCCATGTCTTGCTCTGTTAGGGCTCTCTCTGACTCTATTGACAACTATTTCTCACAACAATGCCCTTAACTCTAATTCTCTTATCTATTTAAATAAAACCTTGCTAATTTTATTAATTCACTAATTCCACCATTTTCCTTAATTTTAATTAAAAATCTAATTTCTTCCCTGAAGCTCAATTTCTCGTTATTTATATTATTTACATAATTAAAAATTAGTGATAATTCTAATAAAATTCTAACTAACCTCAATGAAATTAATAAATTACATAGATCACTCTAATAAAATAATATTAAGCATTATGAGCTCAATTAAAATTAAATAAATGAAAATTTTTGGTGTTACAACGAGCACCTCTCAAAGAGGATGAATAATCTATTGTTGGGCTCTATGTGAGAGACCTATCCATCAGAAGACCGACCAACGTCTTGGTAAGCATTTTCCATTCTATACACCTAATTAAAGACACTAATTATCCCCCTAAGCATCCCTGAGATTCAAGGTATGTATTTGAAATTCAAGGTACCACCTAACCTGATCATCACTAGGATCTTGTTCGTTCAAGGTCCTAAAAGCTTTAATAAAATTATGGGTTCTCAAGTCTCCTTGGTAATCCGCAACTGTCTTCGAATTTACCATGGGTACCTCAAGAAAAGAAAATCCATGAGAAACCTCCCTAATATCTAGCCTAAATGGGTTAGCTCATTAATATTCCTCTACGGGTCCTATAGGTCTTGCTCACCTTGAGACCCCCCCAGATCCACCTTTGTCCTCATCATAACCCCTTATAGAGACAAATTTATCACTAATTTTTATGAAATTTACAAGATAAGGTCAAACCACTAAAGGGACCATATCTCAGGATCAACCACATTTGTAATACCCCGTATTTAATTAAATACTCTAGATAATATTAATTAAATATTAATAAGGTTCTAGTGTGCTCTAAGAGTTTTCAATTAAAATAATTAGAGCAACCGACGAACTTAAATTAATTAATTAATTAGTATTATCTGACTCATAGATTTTATTAAATATTTGACTCAGAGACATTTTTGAATACTCTCAATTTGGTTCATTTGTTACTAACAAATAGTTATACCGGTATTATATTGTTAAATTGTTAGAGGGAGAGTTGGTAAGAAGAGAAAAAGAAGAAAGTTGGTAAGAAAAGGGAAAGAAAGGAGAGAAGAGAAGAGAAGAGAGAAAGAAGGGAAAAGAAAACCCTAGGAAAAGAAGAAGTTCATGGAAAAGCTTGGATCATCTTCATCTTCATCAATCTTTATCTTCATCAAACTCCTCTTCATGGTTAAAGGTGGGTTCTAGTTAGATACCTTTATTTTCTAGAGTTTTGTAGAATTTTGAGGTTAGGGAAAAATGCTAGAAAATCGTAGAATCGAGAATTTGAATTGTTGGATATCGAATAAAATGCTTGAGTATGTTGCTAGTATGTATAGAAACATCTGTGTTGAATCCTTTTGGTGTTTGAAGTTGATTGGATTGGAAATGGGAAAATTTTTGCATTATAAAACACAGCTTTTTTTTGCTATTGTCTGCAAGTAACCGATTACCATATGGTTAGTAACCGGTTACCTGTTGAAAAATTGGAATTTTGGGCGTACTCTTACACTAATAATTGGTTACCCTCTGGGTAGTAACAGGTTATCACTGTTATGAGCAGAAAAAAAATACTATTTTGAACTTTTTTTAAAAATTCATAACTTCTTCATCCTTTATCTTATTTATGTGTTCTTTATATCGATCCGAAGCTAAAAATATGTACTATCTTATGATGTCGAGAACTATTATTTTTACCTGACTTTTCTAATTAACCATAATTATGTTAGTTAGGAAATTGTGGTATTAATCGATCTATGGAATATATGTTTAATCATGAGGATTGAATGAGAGTAGAGACAATGAGACCATTGTGGGATTAGTTTAATTGTGATAATTAAATTAAAACGTTAGATTATATGATTGAGAATTATATAATTAAAGGCATCAAGAATGAAGAAAGAGTGATGAAACCTTACCATAAACCAATAGTATGGCCTAGTAATGTAACTAGAAATTGTTAGATGGTATTGTTTGTTTGATTGATGTCTATGTATGTTTCTTAGCATGTAATTTATGGTGCTATGAAGCATAGTTGTGGCTTGAGATGGGTATTATATTGAGTCCCATGGGAAGCCTTGCCTGGATGAAAGCTTGAGGTGGGTGTTACACTGAGTACCACGGGAAGCATGGAGTAAGTTTCGAGGTGGGTATTACAGTGAGTCTCACAGGAAGTATCAAATTAAAGCTTGAGGTGAGTATTACACTGAGTCTCATGGGAAGCAATGGTTTAGGCTTGAGATAGGTATTACATTGAGTCCCACGAGAGGCAGGTATTACACTGAGTCCCACGTGAATCAATGGTTTAGGCTTGAGGTGGGAATTACACTGAGTCCTATGGGAAGCAATGGTTTAGGATTGAGGTGGGTATTACACTGAGTCCCACGGGAAGCATGGTTTACACTTGAGGTGGGTATTACATTGAGTCCCATGTGAAGTGTCGAGAACGTTATTTGGATTTTCCATCTTGTTTGGTTCCTCATAGAGAAGTGGACTTAGGCTTGAGATGGGTGTTATACCGAGTCCCATGGGAAGTAAAAAGGTGATATCCTAATTAGTGATAGTAGGATTTATAGAATTCATGGGCGTGGTCCCAAATGAGTGTGAGATTGTGAGTTGTTAACTCGTGATAATGTCTTATAGTGTGAGAGGTGTGAACACAAGGTCGTATTCCTTTTTCCCCCGACTTGAGTTAGGTTTGATAGAACCTTGTAGAGCTGAGAGAATCCATAAGATAGGGAACCCCCTGAGATGTTGTTATCTCACCCCACTATTGTTGTTGCTTTTCAGGTTACTTTTGCAGGTTTGATTTACAAGTGGAGCTATGCTCGGGATGTTTCAGGAGAAGCATAGTCTTCTTTCTTGCGCTGTATATTTGTCTTTGTACAATAATGGATAATGTATTTGATCTTAGATTTTTTTGTTTTAGTATGATTTCTATGTCTTGTACCATTGTTGTATTATGTTTTAGAATTGGACAAGAATGCGAATTATGCTATTAGGAAATTATGATAGTGTCAGTACCAAAATAACACTTGTATGATATTATTCTAGATATATATTATATGGGCGTTACAACATTAGTACCGTAAAGAAGTGTCAATAATATCGTTCCCACTAGATAATTCCACATATGCATTATTTAGATTCTCTTAGATAGGAATAACTAATAAATAAATGGGAACAACAATAATTAAGTAAAGGTAGAAAAGTAACCTCAAAGAAACTGCAAAGTTAGATACTAAAAAGTTGTACAAAATTTACCAAAACATAGAAACACTAATTTATCGTGGAAAAAAAGAAGTAAAAATGGTGACAAATCGATATGAATGTTGATTGGGCTCAAGAAAGAACAACCAAAATTGAAAGAAATGCAAGGCATTTTGATTAAAAAATGAACAAACAAATCTTGGTAAGAAAACCCCTTTTATAGGCAAACGGGGAAGACAAATTTATGGTCGAAAATAGAGTAAGTTCAAAAGTTGAATCGACAGTTAAAAATTGACCTCAAGATAGATCTCAATGACACTTGAGGGCAATTGAGTGTTCTAAGTGGCTCTGCCATTCTCTACCCTTAGGCCATAGAGCCACGTGTAAGGTTTACGCTGAAAAATGTTTGTTAAAAGACAAGATTTTAATGCACATGTTTCTAAGGCCACCTACTCCCACTCAGACAACTCTTCTGGTCCCTTTATCCAATTCGAAGAACTACCCGAGTAATTCAAGAAGGTGGAGAAGAGTGGCCCGAATGTAGTCCTTGAACCTTCTAATGTAATTCTCGTTTCACTTTTGACCACAAGGACTTGGAGACAACTATTTTGGACTAGGTAAAGGGCTAGTAAGATAAGCCTAATTACAAGGGATCGATTCAAAAAACATCACAAAAGACCAGCGAATAGGTGGAACCACACTAAAAGGGTTTCATGCTTGATCCAAGCTACAAATCCACTACCCTTTGTTAGATCAGATCAAATGTCGCATCACGACGCACGATGGATCAAACAGATACGGTTTTAACAATCTATATATAAGCCATAACATGTGTCATAATATGTATGATCTCATTTTCACTCTTGCAAGTTATACATTTCTGACCCCACTGACTTAAGCGTTGAAATACTAACATTGCAGGTCCACCCCACTTCACCGATTTGTATTGTCGCACTAAAAGGACTCATTCCATTCTTATCATCGATATCTCATTATATAATTGGTGTTATAATAATAATAATAATAATAATAATAATAATAATAATAATAATAATAATAATAATAATATACTTCACCCTCTTTCTATAAGTGTGTAAACAGAGCCATTTCATATTGTCATATATATCGTGATTTTCATTATTCATTCCCACTTTCATTACTTTAACTTTGTTTTCGATTTCTGTTCTTATCATTAGTTTTACTATTACTTGTTGGATTAAATAGGAACTCTGTGAAAGAGATCATGCACTTCTTTCGGTGAACAAAAGCAGTGATATTACACTTCCATGAACATTTTCTACCACTTGATTAATTAATCTTAACTTTTTACTATATAATATTGAGGCTAGTTGAACAACATTGCATGTATCCATGAACAATATATTAAATATTATAGCATATTGTTTTTTCAAAGCGAAAAAGCATAAACATTTTGGGTCGTGTCACCTATTTCAGCAACTTATGATTGTTTTGGTCTTTATAAACAAAACTTTATAAATTTTACTTTTTCTCCTTTTGAGATTTTTTTTTTGTTGTCTTTAAACTAAATATCTAAACTAATTATATCAGTATTTTTTTTTGTAACAGTAAAATTTTAAGTTCGACCTCAAAACAAAATATTAAACTAATTATATTTCAATATCTTTTTAGTTTATATAAATTTTACGGTTCAAAGTGTTTAATTTTATTTTTAAAAGGAAAATAACATCAACATGATCCCCTCTTACTTGAGTATTCGAGAATATAAAAGGATGTCTCCTTTATATATCTTTTAGCTAATCATTCTTCTTCAAAATTAGTTTTAAAGAAGAGTATATATATATATATATATATATATATATATATATATATATATATATATATATATATATATATATATATATATATATATATATATATATATATATAAGAAAAAAGAATATAAAATAGAAGAGAGAAAGAGAGAATGATTTTTATTATTTCATATGTATCGTATACAATGAGATTGGTTTTATTTATAGGACATCATATAAATATTATAATAAATGCAAATTGATTAAATAAGGAAATAAGTTATTAGGAGACAAATCATCCAATTACTCATAACACTCCTCTGGATGTTTGTTTTGGATATGTCTCGTTAAAACGATACTAGAAAAAACTAAGTGGGAAAAAATCTAGTGAACGAAAAAGAGTACAATATCCTTTTAAAAAAAATTATTTCTCCCCCTCAGCTGAATTATTATTTCTTCGATGATAAAAATCAATCTTTTGTACTTGTTGATTAAAAGTACTACTTGAGAGTGACTTTGTGAAAAGGTCTGCAAGATTGTCACATGAACGAATTTGTTGGATGTTTATATCACCGTTCTTCTGAAGATCATGAGTGGAAAAAAAACTTTAGAGAGATATGTTTTGTTCGGTCTCCTTTAATGTAATCATTTTTCAATTGAGTGGTGCATGTAGTATTATCTTCATATATGGTCGTTGTATTTATTTTTCTTGAAGACAGACCACAATTATTTTGTATGTATTGGATTAAGGATCTCAACAAAACGCATTCTCGATTTGCCTCATGTAGTGCTAAAAGTTCTGCATGATTCGATGAAGTTACTTCTATTGTTTGTTTCACTGATCTCCATGAAATTGATGTACCACCACATGTAAACAAATAACCTGTT
This sequence comes from Lathyrus aphaca, assembly GCA_963966055.1. Taxonomy (NCBI): domain Eukaryota; kingdom Viridiplantae; phylum Streptophyta; class Magnoliopsida; order Fabales; family Fabaceae; genus Lathyrus; species Lathyrus aphaca. The sequence goes on from OZ014520.1 coordinate 66,111,398, forward strand.
TGTGATCTACCATTGTGAGGATATGACAAGTAACTTGTATCTGCATAACTTGTTAATTCGAGTTTGGATACTTTGTTATAAAACAGACTCATGTCTATTGTACCTCTAAGGTAACGAAGTATATGTTTGACTATGTTTCAATGTCTTCGTGTAGGTGAAGAATTGTATCTTGCTAATAGATTAACCGCAAATGATATATTAGGACGTGTATAATTAGTGTTCTGGTCCGGCCCAATTCCTCCTATTGGGACAAGAAAACTGATCCAATAACCCTGCTCGACGCCGAGCGCAATCATGAAAAGTGGTCCTCAACCGACCACATATAATCCGGTCACGATGAGGCTCTCTAACGGCTAGTATTGACCGTTGCCTATCTTCACGGATCCCTCGATCCACGCCTCACAGAACGAACCAATAATCTTCCAGTTGGTCCCTTATATAAACCCTCTCATTTGAGAGGGTCAGGTATTGAATTTCTCTAACCCTGATACTCATACTTGCCCACTCTTGCTCGGTTACTTACTTTAGCATCGGAGTGCCTTGCAGGTACAACCCCTTTTTCTCCTCAACGACCATATCCATCCGCTCTCGAGGCCAGCCGCATCGGATCCTGATCTCCAGGTACGATCAGGTGGCGTCTGTGGGAAATTGATTTCCCCGTTCTTCTTTCAAGATCCTCAAAGAACCAAAGTTTTAACAAGATACATGGCTGCTCGGGACAACCAGGAAAATCGATCGAATGATGGTATGATTTTCACACAACGTGAGAGCAACGTCCAACCTCCTCTACATGACGAAACGGTGCAAGACTGTCCAGAAGGGAAGGCGACATCACCTTCACCCGATCGCGACCAACCTTTGGAAAGTCGCCCAGAAACTCTTTTTCCTTCGACTCCTTCAGGGTCAGATTTCGCCGCATTGGCCGAAATCCTAAATCAAACAAACTTGATGCTCCTCACTCATGGCGAAAAGATCGCCCGACTTGAAGATAATTCTCGTCGACCTTATTCTCCCGAAAGACCCCAAAGGGAGCATACTCCGTCTCCTGCAAGGAAGAAGAGGAGAGGAAACACCGACGAATCAACAGGCAACAAACGCTTTCATCAGTCTCCCCCACGACCCTCTCCTAAAAGAAAATCAAGAAGGAGCAGATCAAGATCCGCCTCTCCTCGAAGAACAAAGAAGCATGATCACAGATCTTCATCGCTCATTTCCAGTGACGACGAGGACGCTCGGGGTCCCCTATCGTCTGAAATTATGGCGGCCAAGCTCCCAAGAGGCTTGGAGAAACCCCCTCCGTTAGGCTCGTACGACGGGACCACCGACCCAGACGAGCACATCGAGAACATCGATGCATTGCTCGACTATCGGGGTGTACTAGGGGCAATTAAATGTCGACTCTTTCCCACGACGCTGAGGAAAGGGGCAATGACATGGTACAAAAGCCTTGAGGCTGAATCCATCACATCATGGAAACAACTTGGACGCACGTTCTCCAGGCACTTTACCGCATCAAGACGACACCCTAAGACAGAGGCTTAGCTCGAAGCAATAATCCAGGGGAAGGACGAGCCTTTACGAACTTACATCGAAAAGTTCAATAAAGAGGCGGTCCAAGTGTCCACGACCGACGACATGAAAAAATACTTGCTGGAACGAGGGCTACGTCCCTCGACCAATTTTCATCGGGCGGTCGGCATTGAAACCCCGGCCACCCTCGACGCGTTCCTGCTAAAAGCCCAAGCTTACATCCAATATGAAGAAAAGCAGGCGGCCAGTTCAGTAAGAGACGCCCGACGCCGTGAAGACGCCAAACCACACCGAGTTGATGAACCCTCGACATCTCGTCGGGGAGGAGACAAAAGAAAGGATGATCGCTCCCGTGAACCGCGGGAGTACCGGGGACCTATCGGTCGGTTCCACGAATACACACCTCTCCTAGCCTCCAGGGAGAAAATTTTGTCTGAGTGCACCAATTCGGAATTCAAACAGGCAGGAGTACGTTTTCCGAGGCAACAACCTAGCAAGCCCGGCACGGATAAAACGAAATACTGTATATTCCACAAGAGTCACAGGCACAACACGGAGGATTGCATCCACCTCAAGGACGCGATCGAAATCCTCATCAAAGACGGGCACTTGAAGCAATTCACCAAATCCAGAGACAATCCCCGACAGGATGCACAAGAGACCCAGAAAGTCGAGGAAGCCGTACCCATCCCTGCAGACGCTAACATGTAGGTCGCCCTGAGCATTTATCGCCCGGAAGATTTCTTTTTACCAGATCACACCAAGAGTCCGGGGTACCTCTCCTCCCATAGTCCATGGGAAGCTTTTCCTTCGGCAATGGTCATATCGGGAGGAGGCTTCAACAAAATCATGGTCGGCTCCGTGAAAAGAAAATTCGACCAGTTAATCGCCAAGGGGACCGCGCAAAACGCCACCCTGGACCCACCAAGGGAGGGTTCCGTACCCCTTGCATTCTATCGGGAGGAACTCCTAGGAGGAGCACCCAACGCTAGCATCCCTCTACTTATCCGAGCGCGCATGGCGAACTTCGATGTAAGGAGGATCTTAGTGGACCAAGGTAGTTCATGCGACATCATGTACTCCCAGTTGTTTTCAACACTTTAACTAAACGAAACACATCTAACTCCATACGTCGGATCAGACCTGCAAGGTTTCAACGGAGCAGTATCCCGACCATGGGGCTATGTCGACCTATTTGTCACCTTCGGGGCGGGCGAGACAGCCAGGACAGTTAGGGTCCAGTTCCTAGTTGTGGATTGCCCGTCGCTGTACCAATGCATATTAGGGCGACCAACTTTGGCCGAGTTAATCGATGTGCCGTCCACCGTCCACCTGAAGATGAAGTACTACACTACTTCAGGTAGAGTCGCCACATTGCACGGAGACGTCGACGCTGCCCGCAGATGTTTCGAGGCAGCATCAAAAGGTCTCAGCTCGATATCATACCAACCAAGTCCCCCGACATTGAATTCGCCGGATGTTCCCAGGGCTTTCCCTCAGGTAGATTCGATCGACCTAGACTGCAGGTTTTCAGATAGTGGCGAGAGCGTCCAGAGGCCAGCAGAGTCGTTATCCCGAACAATACCGGACGGAGACTTCGAACTAATTCCCTTGGGGGAGGACCCGACCCGGTGTGTTAAAATCGGGGCACATATGCCCGAATTGGTGAAGCGACAGTTGGAAGCTTAACTCAAAGGGAACGCAGACTTATTTGCCTGGAGCGCCGCAAAAATGCCAGGGCTCGACCCCGAAACAACTTGCCACCACCTCTCTATCGACCCAACACATAAAGCGGTCGCTCAACGCAGGAGGAAGCAGTCGACCGAGAAGACCGAAGCTGCTGAATCTGCTGTTAAAGACCTCCTAGAGGCTAAATTTGTAACCGAGGCTAGGTATACGACCTGGCTCTCAAATGTTGTACTTGTGAAAAAATCTAGTGGAAAATGGAGGATGTGCGTTGATTATACCGATCTCAATCGGGCATGCCCGAAAGATGCATACCCTTTACCTAACATCGATAAGTTGGTCGACAATTCGTCTGGATACAAGTTGTTATCCTTCATGGACGCATATTCGGGGTACAATCAAATACCCATGGCCGTGTCTGACAAAAACTACACGGCCTTCATGACCGAATCGGGCAATTACTTTTACAACGTTATGCCCTTCGGTCTAAAAAACGCGGGCGCAACATATCAGCGCATGATGAATAAAGTTTTCCGAGCCGAAATCGGAGACATGATCGTCAAATCTCAAAAAGAAACGGACCACACGTCCCATTTACGAAAAGTGTTCGACCAGGCACGAAAGTGCAAAATGCGCTTCAACCCTGAAAAATGCACCTTTGGTGTCCGAGCGGGAAAATTCCTCGGATTCTATCTAACTGAACGAGGCATCGAGGCCAACCCCGACAGGTGTCGGGCGTTCGCGGAGTTCCCAACTCCCACTTCCAAAAAATCCATACAATCACTAAACGGGGTCATTACCTCCCTCGCTCGATTCGTGGCAAAATCCGCTCAACACGCTCTCCCTTTTTACAAACTCCTCCGTAAAGAGGCAACTTTCGAGTGGACAGTGGAGTGCGAGCTAGCACTATCCCACCTGAAAAAGGCACTAAGTGAACCTCCAGTCTTATCCAGACCAGAAGAGGGGGAGACACTGTATCTCTACCTTGCGGTCGCAAACGAAGCAGTGAGCGCGGCACTCGTGCGCGATCTACCCGAAGGACAAAAACCTGTATATTTCACAAGCAAAGCACTTCACGGCCCGGAAATTCGATACCTTCAGATAGAAAAGGTTGCTTTGGCCCTCCTCCTCGCAGCTAGAAGGCTACGCCATTACTATTTGGCTCACACCATCATCGTAAGGACCGATCAACCCATAAGACAGTTGCTCGGTCGACCAGACATGGCCGGCCGAATGTTAAAATGGTCACTGGAACTATCTGAGTTCGATATCAAGTTTGAAGGAAGACAGGCTCTCAAAGCTCAAGCGCTGGCCGACTTCGTGGCTGAACTTACATTCACCGAGCAAGACCCGAAAGTTTCGTCCAGGTGGGTTATTTTCGTGGACGGTGCATCTGGCCCAGCGGGCAGCGGAGCCGGCATCATTTTGGAAAACGAAGAAGGGAACATCATTAAAGTGTCCCTGACTTTATCTTTCCCCACTTCTAACAACCAAGCAGAGTATGAAGCTTTCCTAGCGGGCATACGACTCGCAACCGATCTAGAAGCAGAAGAGATCACGATCTGCACGGATTCTCAGTTGGTTGCAAGCCAAGTTCGAGGGGATTTCCAGGCCAAAAATGATAACATGGCCGAATATTTGACCCTCGTAAAAGGCTAAATAAAACAATTCAAGAGTGTGGAAGTCAAACACGTTCCGCGGGAAAACAATGTCCGCGCAGATATCCTATCCAAATTGGCGAGCACTAAAAGGAAAGGAAACAACAAGTCCGTCATACAGAAATTGCTTTCCCGACCAAGTATCGGACACTCATCGACCCGCGTACACATTAACGTCGTGGGCGACACGGGCTGCTGGATGACCCAAGTATTCAACTATCTAACCAAAGGAGAGTTACCAACCGACCCAAAAGAAGCCAGTAATATACGACGAAGGGCATGCTCATATTCTTTAGTAGGTGGACGTATGTATCGTCGAGGATTCTCTACACCCCTCCTCAGGTGTGTAGAGGAGGAAAACATTCCACACGTACTAAGGGAAGTCCACGAAGGAATCAATGCACAGCATCCTGGCGGACGTTCATTGGCTCGAAAAATCCTAAGGGCAGGATACTACTGGCCCACCCTCCAGCACGATGCAAAGGAACATGTAAAGAGGTGCGACAAATGCCAACAACATGGAGACGTGCACGCAGCGCCTCCATCCGAGCTAAAATCATTGTCGTCACCCTGGCCGTTCGCGTGGTGGGGAATGAATATTTTAGGACCATTCGTCGTTGGGTCTGGTCAGAACAAATACTTAATTGTAGGTGTCGACTATTTCACCAAATGGATAGAAGCTGAGGCCCTGGCCAAAATCACTGCGCTCAACATACTTTGGTTCTTCAAAAGAATCATCCTCGCCCGATTCGGGGTGCCCCTCGCCATCGTGACCGACAACGGGACTCAATTCACAGATAAACACTTCAAAGAATTCGTTGCATCAATGGGGACGAAACAACATTTCGCTTCAGTCGAGCATCCTCAAACTAACGGGCAAGCAGAGGTCGCGAACAGGGTAATCCTTAGAGGTTTGAAACGAAGATTGGACGAGCATAAGAAACACTGGGTCGAGGAGCTACATAGCGTACTGTGGGCATATAGGACCACATCCCACTCAACGACCGGAGAATCCCCATTTCGATTAGCATATGGGACCGAAGCGGTAATCCCGATAGAAATGCACGTCCGATCGAGGCGCACGGAATTCCCCATGGAACAAGATACCAATGCTGAAGCTATAAGAGACGAGCTCGACATGGTCGAAGAGGTTCGATCGGAGGCCGCTCTTCGAGAAACTATTCTCAAACAAAAGATAGCTGATCGGTATGATTCTAAGGTCATAAGGCGAACGTTCGAGGTAGGCAGCCTTGTCCTTAGAAGAAACCACAGAGATCCCCGCGAGGGAAAACTAACGCCCAACTGGGAAAGCCCGTATCGTGTTCGAGCAAAAACCGAGAACGGTGCTTATTATTTAGAAAATTTACACGGGGAAGAGCTCGCTCGGCCTTGGAACGCCGAGAAACTCAAACAATACTATAGTTAAATCAGTCACCTAACTCAACTCCCAAGCGAGGAGAAGGGGAGAACGACGGAAAACTGCGTGCCTAGGTACGAGCACGACAGCTCAAATATAACAAAGTCAAGCAAGATCTCTTTTCGAGCAAAAGAGAAGCTTGCCGCATGAATGGATACTCAAACGAGTCCGACGTCGCCTAAGTACCACGACCAGGTAGAACCCCAGCTCGCGATGGGACGTTCACGCCACGGAGCCCGGGCCATTATCTTGGCTCGGGCACCGATCGGGAGTAAGACTCTCAGATACTGATTGGTCCCCCTAACCAACAGATCATCCACACTTCCCCGTATCCATTCAATTACTTCTAATTAATGCAAAGACGCACACCAAACACTTAGTAAAAATAACAAGTAAACTATGCCCTCCGACGGACGCATTATTACGAGCAAACAAAATATACAACCGACCGTCAAGGTAAAACACACGACATTAAAAGAAATGCGACACCGAAGGGCCGACTTGTTCGGAGTTACAAATAAAGGGGGCCACACCCCCCAAAAACAGAAAATGCATTATAAGTTACAAAGGCACACAGGCCATAAATTAATTATCCTCGCCCCCCGGGCGGCCTTCATCTTCACGAGCTTCCTCCTGGCCCAGCTGCGCTTCAGGTTGGTCAGGCTGAGCAGTCGACCCCGGCTGAGAATCTGCCACCACCAAATCTGAGGGGACTACAATTCGGCCATCCACCACCTTGTAAAGATAGTTCATGCGACCAATGTCCAAGGCTATGTCAGGGTGGAGAGCTTTCATCTGGTCCACCGCATTCTGGAAGCTAAGCTCAGTTGATGCGTTCAGATCTTCCATGTCTTGGTCGATCCGGGCAAGAAACTGAGCCCTCGTCACCAGATGCTTGGTATCCTCATCCTCGTCCTCCTTGGGGAAAAAGGCATCCTTCAGTTTCTTATTTTGCTCAAGCCCCCTCTTCTTGTCGACCTTCAGTTTGGCGATGACCGCAACTCGTTCGGTCGACTCTTTGGTAGCAGCTTTGACCTCCTCAGTGGCCGCTGTCAGCTTAGCCTCGGAAGCAGCCAGCTGCTCCTTAAGCTTGCTATTCTCCCGCTCTAGAACAAGAGCCCCTTCGGCCGTCAGCCAGGCCATTGTCAGGACCCGCATGACTGCACTCGCGTCCTGAGCCAGAGAAAGCCGCCGAGCAGGACGGTCCATCCCCTCCAAAAAACAGAGAGTCCGCACGATCCACCTCCATGCTGGTCCCTTCAAAGAAATTGCGAACAACAAAACATGGGGGTATCCCGTGCTTTGGCTTTGGAGGAGCGTTGGCCGTTAAATCCACAGTGGCCGCCGATTTGTGTTTCTTCATTAAAGAGCCAGTCGATGCGCCCGGCGAACCCTGGACCAAAGGGCCTGACCCCGAACCACTCGCCTCGGTCAGCTTGGTCTGCACAACCCTTGATCGTTTCCTTTGCTGCTGAACCAAACGCTCGTGGATTTTATCCAAAGGATTCGTCAAGGAACCTGAAAAAAGAATAAGATCAAATTAGTCACAAGCAACAGAATTAAATCAAGAACTTAACGAGCGCAGATAAACGAATACCAAAGAAGTCGGACACTTCATGCCCGTTACGACAGGCCAGCAACTCAGTAACGTTAATCAAGGGACGCTCCAAAGCTTCCCCCCATCTTGATCGACCATAACCTTCCCATCCCCGTCCAATAGAGGGGTCGGAGTAAAGGAGGCTATTAATTTTCTGAAGGCCTCGAAACTGGCCGCATTGTCATCACTCAATGTGTCCCCCACTTGAACGAAATCCCACACAGGTTTTTCATAGTGAGCATGACTCCAAGAAAAGGGGAACAACCACAGCCTCCTCGGAATCACCTGACCTTGGTTGTCGAGCTTAGGCTCGTCGTTCTCGTCAGTATCTATTCCGAGAAAGCTCATAGCTCTCACGGCCGCCGCGCTCGCAGGCTTTATCAGGAAGTAGTCAGTTTTGAAAGCCCTGATGGATTCTGAATGGGCCTTAAAGATTTTGGTCCGCTGCTTGAAAGACACGAACCCCTTTCGGCCAGTTCCTCGCCCGACTTGGCGCTGTAGGGAGAAGAGGCGGAAAAAGAGGGGAAGAGTAGCACCAACACCCAGATAGGCGCACGTCATCTCGAACGCCCTCAGAAATGCGTACGAATTGGGGTGCAACTGGGAAGGAGCTACACAGAGATGCCCGAGCACGGCGTTCACAAAGTCGCTGAAAGGCAACGTCACCCCCAGGACCGAAGTTGCATATTCGTACATGGAGAACGCCCGACCACGAAAATCTGAGAAGATACGGTCGTCGTCTCCCGGGCAGGTCACAACCCAATCAGCTGGATCCCCAACAACTGGCAGCGGCTCCGATCGAGGTCTCGAGAATGAGGACACCTTGTCCAGCAAATCTTCCATCACCCATTCTTCGGGCGAGACCCTCGTCTGGTCAGGACACTGAGGCGAATCCATCGACGGCCCTGTAGTACTTGTATCTGAACTTTCCGAGGAGCTCCCGGAGTCTGAAGGTATGGACGTAGACGACCCTGAATTTCCCGAGGACGTCTCTTCAGAAAGCACATCCAGCGGATTCACGAGCGAGTTTTCACCTGAAAAGCAGAGGAAAGGCGTCAGTGAATTCGATTAAGAACATCAAATCCACCCTTCCACCGCTCGACAAGTGAAAGGGCGCGCATCAGCTCATAAACTATGTCCCGAGCTGTAGCCCTGGCTGACCATCGCTCGGAGCAACGGCTGACGCCCAATATTGTATATGACAAGGATCTAACCTAATATCCATCAAACCCAAGTCTAATTCGACCAATATCTCCGTCGACCCTAAGGTTAGGGTTCGCAACCGACCGGTTACGGTGGCAGAAGTTTTGAGGTTTACTAATTCCAAATCTAAAACCTACTGGTAGAATCGTCCTAAACCACATGCATTTCTACAAAATCTAAGCTATAAACACCTAAAGAGAAGAAAAATAACCATACCTTGAGCTTGAGAAGACATTCTTGAAGAAAATGGGCTTCTGAAAGTGGTGGTCGGTAAGAAACGGCGGTGGTCGACGACTGAGACAACGACAGTTGAACGAGCAGAATCTTGAGGAAGAAGATGAAACGAAAAGGTCAAAATGGGCCCTGAGAATCCTATTTATAGGAAGGGAAACACGTGCACATGCGCGTGTCCCCTACACGCTATCCCCTAGACTAGCCGTCAAATCATTAATAGGCGCGAATTTCCAGATATTCCAGCTTTTCGTTTCACATTCTTCTGCCGAGCAACGCATCGTCTGCCCGTTCTCAGAAGATCGACAGCGTAGATCCCTGACCTTGACATTACACTTCGCCGAGCACAATATCACTCCTAAGTCACTGCTCTACAGCATGAGCAATGACTTGGGGGGCTCCTGTTCTGGTCCGACCCAATTCCTCCTATTGGGCCAAGAAGACTGATCCAATAACCCTGCTCGACGCCAAGCGCAATCATGAAAAGTGGTCCTCAACCGACCACATATAATCCGGTAACGATGAGGCTCTCTAACGGCTAGTATTGACTGTTGCCTATCTTCACGGATCCCTCGATCCACGCCTCACAGAACGAACCAATAATCTTCCAGTTGGTCCCTTATATAAACCCTCTCATTTGAGAGGGTCAGGTATTGAATTTATCTAACCCTGATACTCATACTTGCCCACTCTTGCTAGGTTACTTACTTTAGCATCGGAGTGCCTTGCAGGTACAACCCCTTTTTCTCCTCAACGACCATATCCATCCGCTCTCGAGGCCAGCCGCATCGGATCCTGATCTCCAGGTACGATCAATTAGCAAGGTACAACAGTATTCCAATCGCACTGAGATATGGTACTTCAGAACCAATTAGTTTTTATCCTCTTCTTAAGGTCTAAAAGAATCTTCTACACGTCCAGCGATCTAACATAACCGATGTACACGACATACGAGATTTGTCCATATACTAATGTTTTAGCACTTATGTTACATAACATATGATATTTTTCCATATAGAAACATTTTAATACTTTTCTATATAACCTTCTTGGTGTATGAAAGTTTCATTGTCTAAATGTTCATTTAGGAAAGACCTTTTATTTTCCAAGTCCTTCATCTCAAATAATTTCTTTGTATAATTTATAGCTTTTGAAAGCTCTTTAGTAGTTCCAATAATATTTATGTCATCCACATAGACAACTATTATTTCAAATTCTTTTCCAAACCTTTTTTTTTTGTAAAAGTGGAGTTATTTGTATTATTTTAGTAAATATTTACAAAGATGATGTGTCCATATTATTTTAGCCTATAGAGATACGTGTTCAACTTTATGTACATATCAAGTGACCAATACAAATTAGATGTTACAACATCCATCATGTTCAAATCAATCCATTCATATGCTATAAGCCTAATTAATTATCGAATCTTAATAGAATCTACTACATGTGAATATTTTTCATCAAACTTGATCTTAGGTCTTTGTGAAAATCATTGGGAAAAAACATTAAGCTTTATATCTTACAATTTCACCCTTCTTATTTCGCTTTTCACAAAACTCATTAAATTGTTTTCACACCTCGAGGTATTCAGACTACGGGTCCCAAAACAATCCACCTTTAAAGTGAGTTCAATTATTCTTCAATTGAATCTATTTATTTTGGTCAATTCTCACTTTGTCTATGATTTTTGATAGACTTTGATTTATGATTTGTTCATTTTGACCAATTCTCACTTTGTCTACAATATGGTCGACTTTGTTTCACGATTTGTTCATTTTGACCAATTCTCACTTTGTCTACAATATTTAGTAGACTTTGTTTCACGATCCTCATTATCGTTTATCATCTTTAGTGCTATATTGTATACAAATACATTGCCAATGTCGACTTTATATGGTTATCTTAATTTCAGTTTCATTCTATTTCATCCATGACATAATTTACGAGATCTCTTTATTTCATCTTACAACTACTTGATTAGTTCTTCTGGAACTGAAAAATAAGTTATGTCAAAGTGCTCTTAGAATTTTCATATCCTCACTTGAGTCATCTTTAACTTTAGTTTCTTTTCTTGGTAGGGAATTTTTTAACTTTAGAACCGACTTTTCTACCACGCTTCAGGCGCGGCTACAACTCATTTTTAATATTAGATTATCTAACAAGAGAATCTACTTTAGTTGGAATATCAGCATTTGATAATTTGTTTCATAGACTTTACAAATGAATTGTGTTTTGAACTTCGAGGATCAAATAATATAATAATATTTCATTTCAAATTGTCTGTTTGAACTTCTGGTTCACACTTTGAGCTGCTTATTCTCTCCCCCTAATGTTGGGAAAATTAATTTATCAATTGATAATTAGTCTACTGAGCTTCAAGCACATATCCAATTATTGGACCAAGATAAACCTCAAATACGATATTCATATAAAGTAATTTTCTCAACATTCTTTCAAAACTCATTTTAGCGTACTATACTAGAGCAATTAAATTATACACAACACATCCAAAAGTTCACTTACACGAGAAATATCAGGTTATTAACCTGAAATACATTATAAATCAAGGAAGGAGAAATGTATCGCAATGTGTTGGCTTGATGCAAATAAATATCTTAACATTCATGTTTTGCGTGTTTCAAATATCTAATTTAGAATTTATAATCTCACAAGTATCAACCATATAAATTAACTTATAGTCGATGTAATAGTTAATATCATAATATTATTAAATTTTTAAGTTCTTCTGGAACTATAAATAATTTCATCAATCAAAATTAAAATATAATCATTTGCACAATTCTTACTATAATATTATTCAAGAACTCAATCACAAATACTTTATTAATTAAAATAATAATATTTGCAATTCTACAGTTATTTAGAAACTATAAAATAAATTTATTATTTTGCTATCCTTCAGGGATGCTTTATATGTTCTTCAGGAACTATATCAGAAATTTATTATTTTTCCATTGATATTTTATATATTCTCCAGGAATTATATAAGAAATTGTTATTTTTTTATCCTTCATGGATAAATCGATAAGTTCTTCAAGAACTTTATAATAAAATTGTTTTGCAATCCTTCAGGGATGCTTTATAAGTTCTTCAAGATCTATATAAATAATTTATTTTGCTATCATTCAGGGATAACATGATAAGTTCTTCAGGAACGGTATAAAAGAATTGGTTTGCATATCTTCAGGGATGCTTTAATATTATCCATGTAATCCTTCTGTGATACATGAAAACCACTGATTTTCTTTTTCAGTTTTTAATCAATATTTATAAATAACACATACATAATATTAAAAAAAACTATCTTTTAAGTGTCGGAGCTTCGTGCTAATAATGTATTGTAAAATAAAGAGAAAAAATATAAAATAGAAGAGAGAAAGAGAAAATGATTTGTATTATTTCATTTGTGTGTCATATACAATGATATTGTTTTTATTTATAGAACATCATATAAATATTATAATAAATACAAATTGATTAAATAAGGAAGAAATTATATTGGGAGACAAATCATCCGATTATTCATAATATATATATATATATATATATATATATATATATATATATATATATATATATATATATATATATATATATATATATATATATATATATATATATAATTATTCTCCTTCCAAATTAGTTTTAAGGAAGAGTACTTATGTAATATTTGTTTCATAAGTTGTGTATTGATGATAAAAATGAAATCATAATTTAGTTTATAAATTTGTCAAAAATGTTTAATTAAATTTCTAAACTAAAAAAGTGAGACTTTAAACTTTGAAGTAATTTATAATTTGATTAACCAATCAAAAATGATTTAAGAGTTTAAGTCCTTATTACAACGTATTAACAAAAGATTATGGTGGGGTTAGTGAATAATGTATATATTGTTAGATTCAAATTTGAGTGGTTAATTCTACATCAACTATAATTAAATAAAATGAATAATATATAAGAGACGTGACTCCATTATCTAAAAGTTTAAGATTTGGGATGGAGATATGGCGTCTCACTCTTCTGTGGTTCTAGAATATTGATCATTTATTGCTTCTAATGCTTCATAGAACTCCTTCAGCTAGTAATATCATAGTTCTGGTCTGACTTGATAAGGAGAGTGTGATCCCCACTACAAGAAAATGTTCATTTATCAAGTGAAAAAACCCTATGTAAACATTAAAAAAATCCTTTGAAACCCGATTTTTTCAAGAGACTATCTAGATGTCTGAATTCCTTGATACACTATGCCATATGGGGAAAGACAATATTTTTTTGGCATACACAACACTTAGAAGCGCTACCTATACTGGCGCTATTGTAGGTAAAGACATCGTTTTTTTTAAAATACAAAAGTGTTGTCTTATGTCCCCTTTAGGCAACGTTTCTTTTTAAAATTGCTTTCTTTTGTCATCTTTAGGCAGAAAAAGTGTTTTCAATTGTCCCCCTTTACACAGTGCTTTTAAAAGCGCTTTCTAATGTATCTTTTAGTTCTTTAAAAGCTCTATTTTAGACAGCGCTTTCTTTAAAAGCGTTTTCTATTCCCCACTATAGGCAATGCTTTTTTTTACAAAGAGCTTTCTAATGTATCATTTAGGAAGTATTTTTTTTGTTAAAAGTGTTGTCTATTGTGCACGTATGACAATGTTTTTTTGTTAAAAAGTTTGCATAAGTCTTATTTTTTAATAAAATGAAAACATATAAATTTATCACAAACCTTTCTAATTCAACACAAATCTTTAATTCAACCTAAACCTTATAATCATTATAATTCAACACAAACCTTATAATTGTAACACTCCGATTTCTAGATTAATTATTTATTAAATTAATTTAGTTAGAGCATATGGATTATATGAATTTATGTGGAGTTTTGAGTTCGGACGCGTTAATGTCAAATATGTGATATATGATGGTCGTGGAGAATTATTGAGTATTTTAGAGTATAGAAAATTTTTAGAATATTATTAATTAAAGAAAATAGAATAAAATAGGATTTATAGAATATAAGGGTATTGTGGCAATGTGTGAGGAATAAGTGAGGGTATATCTGGAAGATTACATTGGGGTTACAAGGGTTATACAAGTATATAGGAGTTTTGCTGAATTTTTCTTTGATACGCTTTCTAAAGAGAGGAGATAGAGCGACATAATCAAGAACTAGGGCTTTGAGGAAAACAGAGGATTTTTGGGAGAATGCAGAGAGGGGCACAAAGAGAAGCATTTAGCAGGCAATAATCAAAGGTAAGGGGTGTGTAATTGTAGTTATTATATTATATTCAATCAATAGGTAGTGATAATTTGTGTGGGTTTGAATTGATGAGTATTTGTTGGGGCTGAATAGAAATTAGAATTCTTTAATCGTGAAAATAATTGGGATTGATAGAATCGTATTTAATTACTGAGAGAACTGGTTGGAATTATATTATGCAGGAGTTTGGGAATGGAAATCTTTTTTTACTAGGAGTATGGTGAGTGACACCCTGTTAATTTGATGAATATGGTGAATGTTGTTTTTTAGGGTGACGAGTACCACCAAAACTCCATCTGGTGAGTGCCAGGAAGTGTGGCGGCTGCCACACCATGTGTAGTCAGTGCCATTGTTTTGTGGTATAGGTGGTGTGTTCCACAAATTTTGTGCCACTAGGAAAGCATTTGTGTGACAGTTGCCACAAGAATATGGACAGCGCCATGTATGGCCTTTGGGTGTGTGGCGGGTGCCATAATTAGGTGTGGCGAATGCATACCCATCCAGTATTTTATTTTTCAAATTTTTCTGATAAACACAGTCTTAACATCGTAAGTATGATTTACCTATAGTTTTATGCATTTAGAAGCTACCATGATAAGCTACATTATAAAGAAATAATAGGTAAATTAACTAGTAAATGTACAAGGAATTAATTGAGAATTTTGTATGCCAATGTGACTGTAGTGTGTGCCTTACAGTGTGAAACATTACTTATTAAATGTGATTGTTGAGAGAGAATTATTGAAGTCTGATATATGTTGTGTTGACAATAATGTGTGTGATTTATGTGTATGATATTAGGTGAACAGAATATGATGATTATGACGAATAATGATGTGTTTTGACTAGCCGTGGTCGTGAATTATGTGTTGTTGTGTATCATGCATTCATAGCAATTGTTTAGGACGAATAGTCCAGTGATGTATTGCAAGATGATAAATCCAATGGAGATTTGTAGGACGCTAAGGTCCAGTGATGACCTTAATCCCATAGTGAGGATTAAGTGAAAATTATGTTGTGCTCTGGTTCCAAGCGAGAATCAATCCTATTGGTGGGGATCTTTGGAGATAACAATGACTAAGTTATCAATGAAGTTTTAGTACCGCATGCATGAGTCTAATGATGTTGCATTTGCATTATTTGTGGCATTACATGATGTTTATTTTAAGTAAATTATTGATTAATCCTTGGAGTACGACGTTTGATATGAAAACTTTGAAGTTGTTGTTGTTCTATGTGTGGAGTATATGATGTTATATTGTGGTTATTTAATTGTTGTAAATACGATATCGATTTATTATATCTTTTATAATAATTATGATTACTCACCCTTTCTGCTTGGAAATGTTGCCTCAAACGTGGGTAACTTGTAGGTGATCAAGATTAGTGCAGGAAGCTTAGGAGTTGCTTCGGAGTGTGTCTATTTTTTTCCGTAGGATAAATGGAGTCTTGCTTTGATATGTAACACCAGGGTTGGGATCGCTTGATTAAGAACTTTGTGTATTTTTTTATTTTGGAGTTTTTGTTATGCTTGATGATTTTTTGTTGTAGTTTGGATTACGAGATGATAACTATGACGTATGTTGAATCACTTGATTTTGGAACTACCTTTCATTGTATTTGAGTTTATTTTATAAAAGATTTTAAGACTTAAGTATCCGCTGCAAAAAGCTCTAAATGGTTTAGTTATGATGTTAAATACATTGTTTGGTTATAATTATGTTGTAACTTGTGTTACATAGCAGGGTCTTTGGTTATATGTGATTTTACGAAGATGTGACATCGGTTGAATGGTTTTACACATATATGTTTTATTTGTGAAAATTCGTGGGGTTTAGATGGGTGTTACACTAGTGGTATCAGAGCAAGTCGGTCTATCCGGCCAGGTTGTATAGGAAGTCAGTTATTAGTTAGTTGGTGAGTGTGAGTACACCGTCAATGCTTTATTCTTTCTAATGTTGATTGTTGGTGTGCAGAATGGTTGGAAGATATGATGTTGCCATGGATGCCATTTTGCATGTTGTTGCTCAGGATGTGCAACAAATAACCAATGCTAGAGGGAATGATGGGACTCGTGTATTGGAAAGGTTCCAAAGGAACAATCTGCATACTTTCAATGGTCGGTATGATCCCTTTGGGGCGTAGATTTGGCTCAAGGAGATTAAGAGGATCTTTTGAGACATGAATTGTTCGAATGAACAAAAGGTGAATTTTGGTACACATATACTGGCAAGGGAAGCTGATGATTGGTGGTTTAGCACCTATCGAAGACAGACTCTAGGGGGTGGTGCTATTACTTAGGTTGTGTTCAGCGAGGAGTTTTTGAGGAAGTATTTTCCCGAAGATGTGTGCAGGAAGAAAGAGGTTGAGTTCCTTGAATTAAAATAAGGGAATTTTACTGTGACTGAGTATGCTTCGAAGTTTATGGAATTCGTAGAGTATTATCCGCATTATAGTGAAGCAACTGTTGAATTCTCGAAGTGTGCCAAGTTTGAGAATGGTTTACGTCCGGAGATCAAATGGGAAATTGGTTACCAACAGATCCGTAGGTTTGAAGAGTTGGTGAATAGTTGTAGGACTTATGAAGATAACAAAGCCCATTCAGCTCACTACAAGAGTTTGAGTGATAAGAGAAGAAGACAACATCAGAATCGTGGGAAGCCTTATGATGCTCCAGCTCTTGTCAAATGCTTTAGATGTGGTGAACCAAGTCACTGCTCTAGTGAATGTGAGAATAAGGTTCTGAGATGTTACAAAAGTGGAAAAATAGGTCATCATGCTTGAGCGTGCAAGAACCATGGTGCAACTTGTTTTAATTGTGGAGAACATGGCCATATCAATACACATTTCCAGAAGCCAAAGAAGAATGATGTTTCTGCCCAGACTAATGGTAAAGTGTTTGTTTTGAGTGGTACAGAATATCCTAAGAAGGATAACTTGATTTAAGGTACTTGTTTTATTAATGATGTTGAATTAGTTATTATTATTGATATTTGAGCTACTCATTCGTTTATTTCACTTGAATGTGCTGCTAAGTTGAGTTTGAAATTGTTTGATATGAGTGGTAGTATGGTAATAGATACTCCTTCTAGTGGTTCTGTTACTACTACTTATGTTTGTTTAAAATGTCCTTTGACTATCTTTAGCAAGATTTTTGCGATGGATTTAATGTGTTTGTCGTTACACCAAATTGATGTTATTCTTGGTATAAATTGGCTGGAATTCAACTATGTTCATATCAACTGTTATGCTAAGACTGTGAGGTTCCCTGGGTTTGGTGACAACAAAGAGCTAGTGTTATTTTCTTCTAGGCAGTGGATGAACTTGTAAGAGATAAAGCTTTGATGTTTGCAATATTTTCATCGTTGTAAGTCGATCGTGAAGCTAACAGTGTTAAGTTTCCTGTTGTTCGTGAATTTTTTTATGTGTTTCCAGACGACATAAGTGATTTACCTCCATAACGTGAAGTTGAGTTTGCAGTGGACTTAGTGTCAGGTACAAGTCCAATGTCTATGGCTCCTTATCGGATGTCTGCTTCAGAATTGAGTGAGTTGAAGAAGCAATTAGAAGACTTGTTAGAAAAGAAGTTTGTTCAACCTGGTATTTTGTCGTGGGGTACTCCTGTGTTGTTGGTCAAGAAGAAAGTTGGTAGCATGAGGTTGTGTGTCGACTACCGACAGTTGAATAAAGTGACTATCAAGAATAAATATCCAATACCAAGAATCGACGATTTGATGGATCAATTAGTTGGTGCTTGTGTGCTCAGTAAGATTGATTTGAGGTCTGGTTATCATCAAATTCGGGTTAAAGTAGATGATATTCAGAAGACGACTTTTAGAAAGAGGTATGGTCACTATGAGTACACCGTGATGCCATTTGGGGTATCTAATGCACCTGGTGTGTTCATGGAATATATGAACCAAATCTTTCATGAGTATCTGGATAAGTTTGCGGTGGTTTTTATTGATGATATTCTGATATATTCTAAATCGAAAGAAGAACATGACGAACACTTGAGAATTGTTCTACAAGTATTGAGAGAGAGGGAGTTATATGCTAAAATATCAAAATGTGAGTTCTGGCTAAAAGAAGTGAGTTTCCTTGGTCATTGTCGCTCCCACCTGATGACACAGGGCCAAGAGGGGTACAGACGCGAACGGTCGGCGAAGGAGAGAACACAAGGGT
Organism: Lathyrus aphaca; assembly: GCA_963966055.1. Classification (NCBI taxonomy): domain Eukaryota; kingdom Viridiplantae; phylum Streptophyta; class Magnoliopsida; order Fabales; family Fabaceae; genus Lathyrus; species Lathyrus aphaca. Next base: position 66,130,177 of record OZ014520.1, read on the forward strand.
GAACTGAAAAGAGTCGCCAGCTATGCATTTTATCCAGAAGGAAAGGTAATGCTGCATAAACTTGGAAAAAGATGGATAAGACAGTTGCGAACCAGAGAAACTGAGAAAGGGGTTGGTTACAACCTGGGAAGGTATTAGCACCCAGATTGTCCATCGTACTCGACGAGATCCACGCTTGAAAGTTTGTGTTTTAAACGGGTAGTGTCAGTGCTATTTTGTGTGCAAAAGCTGGGAAAGAATGCAAGTGTCAGTGCAAAAGAAATGTGAGGTGAGGTAAAGAAGTGTCAGTGTAAGGAAAAGGGTATGGATCTCAAGACTATGAGGCTTAAAGAATAATGCTGGAAGAGGGGGGAATATACAAAGACTTTTGTTCGATAACTGTTAAGTTATGCCAACGTATCCTCTCGTGCAATGAGGAAGTCAGAACACCGTAGTTCGACTCAAAGAGACTGAAAGATAAGTTGACTGATGAACTGCTTACTTGTCTATGCTCAAGTGTATGACCTGTCTGGCTCAGGTGCAAACTGTCTTGCATTAGACGGAAGAAGCAAGTTCTCGTTTGTGAGTGAATGTGGTGAGAAAAGAAACCCGGAGGAGACGATTATTGTTTGTTTTTGGGTTTTCAATCTTTTATTGCTTTTTGTGGTTTGTCATAAGAAAATGAGCTTAAGTCTAAATCAAGGGTTAGTAAACTCATCACATCCTCCCTCTGATTAGGGGCAATGAGAATACCTTAAGTATGAGATAAACACCTCACACTTAATCACCATGATGTAGGATTAAGATCATTAACCTACTTGTATTTATTTAGGTGTTTTTGGTATTTTGTTTAGTATTAAGTAATGAGTTTAAGCCATAATCAAGGATTTAATGGACCCATTACACCATCCTAATAGAAGGATAATAGATGAGAATATTTAAGCTGAGGAAGGCTCCTCAACTTAATCCATGTTTAGGGATTAACCTCATGACAAAACAAAGCCTTTATTAGAATGGATTTTAGTTAATGGTAAGATTAAGAAATGGATTTTATGGTTTGTAAGACAACTTGAGGGGGACTTGTCCATTAACACTAGGGTTAGCCCTTCTTAACCAATTAAGGAAGAATTAGAACCCTAATGCAAGGCCCAAGTTACAAGCTTGATGTCTTAGTGATTATTAGGTGAATTGATTAAAGGAAGTAAACACATTAAGGGTTTAACACTTAGGATTAAAGTTATACACTCCATCCTAATAGAAGGATATAGGCATAACCCTAATCACAAAGCCTTAAAACCTTTAAGGTTTAGTCCTTGATTAAGAGATGAGAAGAGAAGACTCAAAGATGACACAAAGGTAAAACTAATGGGGAGACTAATCAAACCCTAATTGTTATCATGCTTGGGTGTTCCTAGGGTTTATGAAGCTTGCAAGAAGATCTTCAAGAGAGCCACCAAGGAAGAAGCAGGATGGAAGGAAGAAGCAGCAGCAAGAAGCAAGTCAACTTACTTTACTTAAAAATATAAGTTGCTTGAAGAAAGAAAGAGGAGAAGGAGCATGAATAAGCAAGCTCAGTCCAATACACAAGTAAAAATGCAGTAATGGATGCATAAAAGAGATGAGAAGTGATTATGAGAAGTGAAGGCAAATTCACTTCTCAAACACTTACCACCTGAAAAGTTAGCAACAAGAAATGAAATGAAATGAAAATGAGATGAAATGCAAAGATGAAAACCAAAGTCAGAAGCATAATCATGATGAAAATGATGCTATGAGATGGTATGAAAGCATGTCAAGAGATGAGGATGATCATACAAGTAATGGAGATGCAAATGTGACATGAAAGTAAGCATGAGAGTTCATGGAAACTTATGAAATGCAATGGATACATAACATGGTAAATGGACGATGCAATGATCAAACATGATTCTAATGTGTCCTAAGATGTCTTAGAAGTCATGTGAAAGCACAAAATGTCATGGAAAGTTCATGTATGCAAGCATATGAAGAATGAATGCAAATGAAGGTAAAGATTAGGGTTTATGTACAAGATGCAATGCAAAATTCAAAATCAGAAGCAAATAACAAGATAAAAAATTGAAAATGGGATCAAGGTACCCTAAACCTATACAAGTTCACTTCCCAAAGGGGAAGGTCAGAAGCTAAACCCTAAAGGACTTATGAGTTTTCTAAGTTTGCTAGGGTTTTAAGGGTGATCCTAAAGGGAAAATGCCAAACAAATTGAAAATGCAAGATAAAAATGAAACAAAAATGTTTTTAGAAGCTTGAAAGTATGTAGAACACAATGCAAAAAGAACCATTCACAAACTCAACTTGGATCAAAAGTTATGAATTTTTGAAGTTAGGGTTAAAAATATTCAAATTAAAGAACCCTAATTCAAATGAAAATTGTCAAAGTATGATCAAAACCAAAAAGAAATTTGTCTTGTGAGTTTGTAAATGTTTCTAAATGTTTGAAAATGTTCTCTGAATTTTTTTTGGGATTTTTAACTACCTAAATGTATTTTTAATTAATTAATTTCCATTAACTAATTAAAAATAAACATTTTAAATGATTTAAAAATAATTTTTAATGCCAAAAATAAAAATAAAAATATTTTTGGGTTCTGAAAATTAATAAAAGATTTAATAAAACTTTTCAAAATTTTTTGATATATTTTACTATTTTAAATTAAATGTGCAAAACAAATAAAGAAAATATGAATTAAAATGAAATAAAACAAAAGTATGATGATCCAGTGGCTGTCATTGATTCTGGGGATTTATGTGTTGACTGCACGCCAGATCCTACGGACGAAATTCAAACTTGTCTAAACCTAATTAATTAATTAATTAAATCAGATTAAAAGTTAATGACATGATCTCCACCCTCCATCTCACGCGGGAAGCTAAAATCCAAGGGCCAACATTTAAACCTAACCCTAACCCTAATTAGTCATTAATTACTTTCAGGTGGCCGGAGAAGACCTCCGGTCATCTTCTCCGGCCAGACCCTCCCTGAGCAAATCCCTAACTTCAACCCTAGGTCAATTCTGGAGCTCTAAAGCTCCAGATTAACTCAACTCACTCTCCTGAATTCAAATCCACACTAAAAAACATATTATAATGGCTCAATCTCATGATTCGAAGAAAAAAATCAAAAATGGAAAAAGTTTCAGACAATCAGTAAATACTCAATACTTGATCATTTTCAAAACTAAAAGGTGCAGTGTGATCAGTGAAGCATGGGGAGCAATCTAAGAACTTAAAAAGAGATTTCTGGAAAAAAGTTTGAAGAGGTTACCTGAGCTTTGAACCTTGCAACTTTGGGCTTTCTGAACCTTTTCTTTGTGCAAAATCGCTCCCTTTGGCCTCCTCATGAAGCTTCAATGCTTGAAAAGCTTTGAGAGTGGCTGGTTTGAGAGCTTGCAACCTTGCTACACCAGAATCGTGTTTTGGCTATGGGTGCTTTTAGGCTTGTTTGAAGGGGGGAAAAGAGTCCTTTAGTGATGCTGAGTTGATTGGTGAAGGTAGTTTTGAGTTTTAGTCAGTGAGCTATGAGTTTCGAAAGTTTTTGCAAGTTGGATGATTTTGTGGAATGCTGAGCTCTTGGAGTGTTAGGCTTGTGTGTGTTATGAAAATGAACCCTTTGAGCATGCTTGTAAGGTCTGGATTGGGCAGAGAGTGGGTGGTGGACTGTTGTGATTGGTATGGGTGTTTTTGCCAAAAAGTCAAAAGTGTTGTACTTGAGGTATGGGCACTTGTGCAGCTGGCTTTTTGGCTTGTCTTGGTTCATCTGAGATCAAGGATGTCCATGGAATTGGTTTTGAGGCAATTCAGCAAGTTGAATGAAGTTTGTGGGTGATTTTGCAATTTGTGAAAGTTTTGGCCCCTTTTGAAATACTTGATGATCAAGGCATGAAACTTGAGATTTATTTGGGAAATTCTGAATTATATGTCATGTATGATGTTTGTGTAATGGTTAGAAGTCAATTAGAGGTCACAAATTGCCTTGGTATGAGTTTTTGCAAGTTTCCCTTTTTGGTACATAAGTGAAATTTTGTGATTTTTCCCAACTTTGCAAGGCCATAACTTTAGTTCTATGATGAATTAGATCAAGTTCTTGTACTTTTTGAAAAGGGAATGATCCAATCTACAACTTTCATGACCAAGAATTTTTCATTTGAAGCATTATTGAATCAAAAAGAGGAGGTTGAAAAACTTTCCCAAAATGGCAAGTTTGCATTACAAGTCACTTTCCCAAAATGACAACTTTGCAAATGGATTGAAATTCTTCAATTTTGTGAACTTATAACTTCTTCTAAGATCAAATAAAGATCATATACACCCAAAATGATGGAGAAGACCCTTTGGTTGGATGATTGGGGGCCTCAGCTGCCCTGATTTTGCACTGACTTGTTCAAGAAGTCATTTATTGATCAGATGCCTTCCCCATTGAATTTCTTCATGAAAATTGGTATGTATGATCCTTACAACATATAGAAGCAAATATAAACAAGAATGACCAAAATATTTGGAGTTATGGCCTCTGAAACCAAAACCCTAATTTTAGGTCATCTGTGCAGTTAAGCTTGGCTCTGCTTCCATGCCTTCCTCAGTTCTTGTGATTTCTTGACTTACTTAATCTTGGGAGGGTATAATATGATGCTTGAACATACATGGACCATCTTGAGATTATTGGAGACCTTTGGAGTGGCTCAGATGGCTCTTGGATTTCTCAGATCACAAACCCTAGATGCAGATGACTTTGAACCAATGCAGTGAAGCAAAAAAGTAATATGAGATGATATGATTGAACTTATGCAAATGAAAAAAAATAAAAAGCCATGGTGAAATGAGTGAGGGAAAATTTGGGGTGTTTACAGTCATGTAATTTCAATTGGTGGTATTTATGTGGATCCTTTGAAGATTGATGCAGTATTCAAATGGGAGACTCCAAAATCTGATACAGAAATCTTTAGTTTTCTTGGATGGGGTAGTTACTATTACAAGTTTATCGAAGGTTTTTCCAAGTTGGTACTACCTTTGACTCAGTTGACTTGAAAGGGGAAAGCTTATGTGTGGGATGTTGCATGTGAGGAGAGCTTTATGGATTTGAAGAAGAAGTTGATGACTGGTTTGGTGTTGATTTTGCCAAGTGTGAGGGAATATTTTTTGGTATATTATGATGCATCGAAGATAGGTCTTGGTGGGGTACTGATGCAGAATGGTCAGGTAATCTCTTATGCTTCTAGAAAAATAAGGGTTCATGAAAGAAATTATCCCACATATGACTTAGAATTGGCAGTCGTAGTTTTCGTGTTAAAAATTTGGAGACACTGTCTTTATGGCTCTAAGTTTGAGGTGTTCAATAATCATAAGAGTTTGAAGTATTTGTTCGATTAGAAAGAATTGAATATGATACAGAGGAGGTGGCTTGAACTTCTAAAAGACTGTGATTTTGATTTGAATTACCACCCTGGTAAAGCAAATGTAGTAGTTGATGCATTGAGTATGAAGTCCTTACACACATCGATGCTTATAATGAGAGAATTAAAAATGATTGAGCAATTCATAGATATGAGTTTAGTGTATGAGGAGACACCTAACAGTGTGAAGTTAGGCTTGTTGAAATTGCCAAGTGGTATTATGGAAGAAATCTGAGAGGTTCAAACATCTGACTTCAATATGGTTGATCATTTGACCTTAGTTAACCAAGGTAACGGAGGTGAATTTTGAGTTGATGAGAATGGCATGTTGAGATTCAGAGACAGAGTGTGTATTCCTTATATACCTGAGATGAAAAAGAGTATCCTTGATGAAGGGCATCAAAGTGGATTGAGCATTCATCTCGGTGCTACGAAGATGTACCAGTATTTTCAAAAGTTGTTTTGGTGGTTGGGTATGAAGAAAGATATTGTTGAATTTGTGTATGCTTGTTTGACTTGTCAGAAGTCAAAGATTGAACACCATTACTCATTGGGTATGATGCAACCGTTGAATATTCCAGAGTGGAAATGGGATAGTATTTCCATGGAATTGGTATCAGGATTGCCGAAGACTACGAATGGGAATGATTCGATTTGGGTGATTGTGGATAGATTAACTAAGTCGGCTCATTTCCTACTAATAAAGATTAATCACTCCATACAGAAGTTTGTCGAGTTGTACATTGAGGAAATTGTGAGATTACATGGGATACCTTTGAGTATTGTGTCAGATAGAGATCTGAGGTTTACCTCGAGATTCTGGAAAAGTTTGCAAGACGCTTTGGGTACTAAGTTGAGGATGAGTTTTTCATATCATTCGCAGACAGGTGGTCAAATAGATAGGACTATCCAATCTTTAGAGGATTTGTTGAGGGCATGTGTGATGGACCATGGAGGATCGTGGGATAGTCATTTGCCATTGATTGAGTTTACCTACAACAACAATTTTCACGCTAGTATTGGAATGGCAACATATGAAGCATTGTATGGAAGGAGGTGTAGAACTCCATTGTATTGATATGAATTGGGAGAGAATGTTGTACTTATACCTGAGATTGTGCAAGAGACAACTGCAAAGATTAAGATTATACAAGAGAGGATGAAAGTTGCACGGGGTCGTTAGAAGAATTATCACAATAAAAGGAGGAAAGCATTTGAATTCCAAGAAGGGGATCATGTGTTTTTGAGAGTCGCCCTGGTGACAAGTGTCAGGCGAGCTTTGAAGTTGAGAAAGCTCACTCCATTTTTGGTGGGACCGTATCAAATTTCACAGAGAATCAGAGAGGTAGATTACCGGATTGTGTTATCAATGTAGCTTGCGAATTTGCATGATGTGTCTCATGTGTCACAATTGAGGAAGTACATATCGGACTTGTCGCATGTTATTCAAATAGATGATGTACAATTAAGAGACAATCTGACTGTTGAAGCATTACCGGTGCAAATTGATGGTCGAGAAATAAAGAAATTGTGAGGCAAAGAGATTGCCTTAGTGAAGGTATTATGGGCTGGATCAGCTAGTGAAAGTTTGACTTGGGACCGTGAAGATTAGATGAGGGAGTCGTATCTGACTCTATTTGCTTCAGATAAATTTCCGAGGACGAAAATATTCTAAGTAGGGGAGAGTTGTAACACCCCTATTTCTAGATTAATTATTTATTAAATTAATTTAGTTAGGATATATGGATTATATGAATTTATGTGGAGTTTTGAGTTCGAACGCGTTAATGTCAAATATGTGATATATGATAATCGTGGAGAATTATTGAGTATTTTAGAGTATAGAAAAATATTTAGAATATTATTAATTAAAGAAAAAAGAATAAAATAGGATTTATATATCATAAGGATATTGTGGTAATGTGCGGGGAATAAATGAGGCATATTTGGAAGACTACATTGGGGTTACAAGGGTTATACGAGTATATAGGAGTTTTACTAAATTCTTCCTTGGTACGCTTGCTGAAGAGAGGAGATAGAGAGATAGAGAGAGAGAGAGAGAGAGAGAGAGAGAGAGAGAGAGAGAGAGAGAGACAAAACCAAGAACTAGGGCTTTGAAGAAAATAGAGGATTTACGGGAGAACATAGGGAGGAGCATAGAGATGATCATTTAGCAGGCAATAATCAAAGGTAAGGGGTGTGTAATTGTTGGTATTATATTAGTTTCAATTAATAGGTAGTGATAGTTTGTCTAGGTTTTAATTGATGAGTATATGTTGGGGCTGAATAGAAATTAGAATTGTTTAATCGTGAAAATGATTGTGATTGATAGAATCATATTGAATTACTGAGAGAACTGGTTGGAATTATATTATGCAGGAGGTTGGAAATGGAAATCCTTTTTTTTACTGGAAGGGTGGTGAGTACCACCCTGTTAATTTGATGAATGTGGTGAATGCCACAACTTTTTAGGGTGGCGAGTGCCACCAACACTCCATGTGGCGAGTGCCAGGAACTGTGGCGGCTGCCACACCATGTGTGGCCAGTGCCATTATTTTATTGTATGGATGGCGTGTGCCACAAATGTTGTACCACCGGGAAAGCATTTGTGTGGCGGTTGCCACAAGAACATGGCTAATGCCACGTGTGGCCTTTGGGTGTGTGGTGGGTGCCATAATTAAGTGTGGCAAGTATCACACCCACCCAATATTTTATTTTTCCAATTTTCATGATAAATAAAGTTTCAACACCGTATGTCTTATTTACCTGTAGTTTGAGGCATTTTGAAGCTACCATGATAAGATACATTATAGAGAAATAATAGGAGAATTAATAGGTAAATTAACCAGTAACTGTACCAGGAATTATCTGAGAATTGTGTATGCCAATGTGATTGTAGTGTGTGCCTTATAGTGTGAAACATTACTGATTAAATGTGATTGCTAGAGGGAATTATTGATGTCTGATATATGTTGTGTTGATAGTAATGTGTGATATTTATGTGTATGATATTAGGTGAACAAACTATGATGATTATGACGAATGATGATGCGTTTTGACTAGTCGTGGTCGTGAATTATATGTTGTTGCATAATATGCAGTCATGACATTTATTTAGGACGGATAGTCCAGTGATATTTTGCAGGATGATAAATCCAATGAAGATTTGTAGGATGCGTGTCGCTCCCCTGAAAAGACACCAAGGTCCCGAGGTGCAGACGCGGACGGTCGGCAAAAGAGAAAATGAGGTTGAATTGAATAGAGTCGCCAGCTAGGCATTTTTATCCCGAAGGAAAGGTAATGCTGCATAAACCTAGAAAGAGATGGATAAAACGGTTGCGAACTAGAGAAACTAAGAAAGGGGGTTGGTTACGACCTGGGAAGGTATTAGCACCCAGATCGTTCGTCGTACTCGACGGGATCCACGCTTACAAGATTGTGTTTAAAAGGGGTAGGTGTATGTGCTATCTGTGTGCAAAAGCTAAGGGAAGAAAATACGGGTGTCAGTACAAAAGGTGAATTACTCAGGAATTGAGGCTTAGAAAAGAATGCTGGAAGAGGGGGATGACAAAGAGACTTTTGTTCGATAATAGTTAAGTTATGCCTACGTATCCTATCGTACAATGAGGAAGTCATAACACCGTAGTTCGACTCAAAGAGACTAAAAATAAATTGACTGTGAACTGCTTACTTGTCTATGCTCACGTGTATGACTCGTCTGGCTCGAGTGCTAACTGTCTTGCATTAGACGGAAGAAGAAAGTTCTCGTTTGTGAATGAGCGTGATGAGAAAAGAATCCCGAAGGAGACGATTATTGTTTGTTTTTGTGTTTTTAGTTTTTTTTATTATTTTTGGTGTTTTGCATAGGGTTATGAGCTTAAGCCTAAATCAAGGGCTTGTAAACTCATTATATCCTCCCTGATTAGGGATAATGAGCCTACTTAAGTATGAGATAAGCATCTCAACTTAATTACCATGATGATGTAGGATTAAGATCATTAACCTACTTGTGATTATTTAGATCTTTTGGTTTTTTTGTTTAGTGTTAAGTAATGATTTTAATCTCTAATCATAGATTAGTGAACTCATTACACCATCCTAATAGAAGGATAATAGATGAGAACACTTAAGCTGAGGAAGATACCTCAACTTAATCCATGGTTAGGGATTAAATTCATTATATAACAAGCCTTTATTATGTGGATTTTAATTTAAGGGATGAGATTAAGAAATATATTTTAAGTTTGTAAGACAACTTGAGGGGGACTTGTCCATTAAACACTAGGATTAGTCCCTTTTAACCATATGGAAGAGATAAAACCCTAATGTAAGGCCCAAGTTACAAGATAAAGTCTTAGTGATTATTAGTGTGTCTTGATTAGGAGGCGTAAAAAAATTAAAGGTTTAACACTAAGGATTAAAGTTATATACTCCATCCTAAGAGAAGGATGCAGGTATAACCCTAATTCCAAAGTCCTAAAGCTTTAAGAGTTTAGTCTCTGTTTAAGAGGTGAGAAGAGAGACTCAAAGGTAAAAAGCTAGGGGGAACTATACATAACCCTAAAAGTTATCATGCTTGGGTATCCTATGGTTTGTGAGGCTTAATAGGAATGATCTTCAAGGCCACCAATGGAAGGAGCAGATGAAAAGAGAAGGAGAAAGAAGAACAAGTTACTTACTTCCTGAAGAAGATAAGTAACTTGAAAGAAAGGAAGTAAGAAGGATGGAACATAAGTGAAGAAATTTCACTTAAAAGACATGTAAATATGCATATGAAGAGGTGAGAAAAGGTGGGAGGTGAAGGCAAATCCACCTCCCAGATAACTTACCAAAGAGCTCCTGCAAGGTTAGTATGGATGCATAAGACATAAAGCAAAAGGAAATAAATTGAAATGTGATGCAAAGACCAAAGTCAGAAGTGAATATGCATTGTAAATGGCATGTGAGATGATGCAAAGTCATACAAGATGCATATGAATGATCATACAAGGATGAGATGCAAAGGAAGCATGAATGAAGCTTGAAAACACATGAATGTTCATGAAATGTAATGGATGCAAAGCATAGCAACTGAATGAAGAAATGATCAAACAATGTTCAAGCATGTCTTAAGATGTCTTAGATGTCATACAAATGCTTTAAATGTCATGGCAAGTTCACATGATGATGATATGCAAAGATGAATGCAAATGAACATGCAAAATTAGGGTTTTAAGACAACATGAGATGCACATGAATAAAACAGAAGAATACTACATGATAAAAACTTGAAATCAAGCTCAAACAAACCCTAATCCCATATGAGATCACACCCCAAAGTAGAAGGTCAGAAGCTTAACCTAGTGGAGGTTATGAAATTTCTAAATTTGCTAGGGTTTTTGGGTGCTTCTAAAGGGAAAATGCAAATCAAATTGAAAATGAAAGATAAAATCATGAGATAAATAACCTAACAATTAAATGCAATATGTGAAACAATTCAAAAAGAATCAATTTCAAATTTATCATGGTTAGGAAGAAATGAATTTTTCAAATTAGGGTTAGAAAATGTGATTTTTAAGAACCCTAATTCAAAGAAAATTGTGAAATTATGATCAAACCTAAAAAGAAATTTGTATGATGAGTTTGAAAATGTTTCTAAATGTATTGGAATGTTTCATGAATGTTTTGGTGGTTTTTAGAAACTTAAATGCATTTTTAATTAATTAAAATCCATTAATTAATTAAAAATAACATTTAAATATTTTAAAAATACTTTTTAAATGCAAAAAATAAAATAAAAATTATTTTTAGGTTAAGAAAATTAGTTGGATCAGAAATGCAAAATATGAGAATTTTTTTATGGGTTTTGATATTTTAAATAAAATGTACAAAAGAAATGCATTAAAATGAAATAAAAATTGATTTAAATGAAAGGTATGCTGATCCAAGGCTCCAGATTCAAACTTGGGTGGAGGGGATTGACTGCGCGTGCTATTGGGTGGATGAGATTCATTCTGGCATTTTTACTAATTAAACCTAATTAATTAATTTAATTAAAGGATTAAAGTTAAGTGGATGCATCCTGGCCCTCCAAACGCGCGCTAAGCTTAGATCCAAGGGCCACCATTCAAACTGATCCCTAAACCCTAATCAGAACCCTAATGACTTTCAGGTGACCGGAGCAAGCTCCGGTCATCTTCTCCAGCCAGACAAAAACATAACTCTCTCCCCAGGCCATGAAAACTTACCAAACGTTCCAGAATCACTCCTCAAACATCAATAAGCAAGAATCAAGCAACAAAAACAATTTATTTTTCACATACAAAGAGAATCGAATCAAACAAGTTTTACGGGCAAATTTTCAGAAGCTTCATACATTCTCAAATCTCAACCATTTTCAAAACAAATTACATCAGCATGCTCAGGGGGAACACATAGAATCATTTAAGAACTTAAAATAAAGCTTCTGGAAAAAATGTTCTTGAAGGTTACTTGAGTTGAAGTTTTGAGATTCTGAGCTGTCTAGACCTTTCCTTGATGCAAAATCACTCCAATGGATCCCCTTAGGCTTCTAGAATGCTTGAAACAAGTTTGTGATGGCTGGTTTTGGTGTTTCAGTTCTGCTAAGGCAGAAATCGTGTTTTGGTTATGGGGGTTTTCAGGCCATTGTGAGGGTTGCTTTGTGATCCTGAGGGTGTGTATGATTGAATGGTGCAAAGAGTTTTGAGGTTTATGGCTTGTGTTGATAGAATCGAAGAGATAAAGATTTTTGAGGATTTTGGTGATTCTGAGTTGTGTTGTGTTTCAGGCTCCAAGATCATATGAAATGAGGTCCATTAGGCTTGTATGTGATGTCTTGATTGGTCAGAAAGTTGGTAGTGGCATAGTTTGATTGGTATGGGCAAAGTTGCAAAAAAGTCAATTTTGTGTACTTGGAGGTATGGCACGAGTCAGAGCTGCTTCAAGGGGTGTATTGGCCTCATCTTGCATCAAGGATGGCCATAGGATTAGATTACATGAGCTGTAACAAGTGGATGAAGAGTTTCCAAGGTTTTTGCAACTTTCCCTCTTTGAGAATTTTGTGAAAATGGTTTGATGAAACTTGCAATCCAAGGCACAATTCTGGTCCAAATGCATTGCACTATGTTTGTATGATGTTTATAAATCAATTAGAGGTCATGAAATGGCTTGAAACTTGAATTTGCAGAATTCCCTCTTTGGCATGAACTTGAAAATTATAGGATTTTTGCCAACTTTGAAAGGCCATATCTTGAGTCCTAGGATGAATCAAGACATGTTCTGGTACTTTTTGAAAATGGGAAGACATAATCTACAACTTTCATGCCCAAGAATTTTTCATTTGAAGCATTTTTTGTCATGAAAGAATAGGTTGAAAGTCTTTCCCCAAATGGAAAGTTTCCATTACAAGTCATTTCCAAAAATAGCAAGTTTGCATTTGGCTCAAAATTCTTCCACTTTGTGAACTTCCAACCACTTCTAAGATCAAATAAAGATCATAGAGACTCAAAATTATGATGATGACCCTTTGCTACCCTTGATGGGGGCCTCAGATGCCCTGATTTTGACTTTACTTGCTCAAGAAGTTACCCAATGATCAGATGACTTCCACAGTGAATTTCTTCATCAAATTTGGTACACATGATCCTTATAACATATTAAGACCATTAGAAACAAGAATGACCAAAAAATTTGGGATTAAGGCCTCTGAAACCAAAACCCTAATTTTAGGTCATCTGTGTAGGAAATCTTCAGTCTGCCTCTATGCCTTTGCCATGCTTTGTGATCTCTTGACTTTTATGAACTTTTGGGAACATATTATGATCATGGAACACAAATGGACCCTCTTGGAATTCTTCAAGACCTTTGGGATGGCTCAGATCACTTCTAGGATTGCTCATATCACAAACCCTAGATGCAGATGAAATGAAACTATGCAGTGAGATGTATGCTCATGTAATGCAAAAATGAAAGTTCACAAGCGATGGTGTGAGAAAACGTGAGGTCAAATTTAGGGTGTTTACAATGAGCAGGTCTAGTGATGGCTTAATCCCATTGTGAGGATTAAGTGCAAATTATGTTGTGATCTGATTCCAAGCGGGAACCGATCCTATTGGTGGGATCTTTGGAGAAAATGAATACTAAGTCATCAGTGACGTTTCGGTACTACATACATGAGTCTAATGATGTTGCATTTTCATTATTTTTTGCATTGCAAGATGTTTGTTTTACGAGAATTATTGATTAATCCTTGAAATATGACGTTTGATATGAATACTTTGAAGTTGTTGTTCTAGGTGTGAAGTATATGATGTTATGTTGTGGTTATTTAATTGTTGTAAATCGATATATATTTATTATATCTTTTATAATAATTATGATTACTCACCCTTTTTGCTTGGAAATGTTGCCTTGAACGTGGGTAACCTGTAGGTGATCAAGATTAGTGCAGGAAGCTTAGGAGTTGCTTCGGAGTGTGTCTATTTGTTTCCGTAGAATAAAGGTAGTCTTGCTCTGATACGTAACACCAGGGTTAGGATGCTTGATTAAGAACTTTATGTGGTTTTTTTATTTTGGAGTTTTTGTTATGCTTGATGATTTTTGTCTTAGTTTGGATTACGAGATGATAATTATGACGTATGTTGAATCACTTGATTTTGGAACTACCTTTCATGGTATTTAAGTTTAATTTATAAAAGATTTTAAGACTTAAGTATCCGCTGTGAAAAGATCTAAATGGTTTGGTTATGATGTTAAATACACTTTTTGGTTATAGTTATGTTGCAACCCGTGTTACGAAGCGGGGTCCTTGGTTATATATGGTTTTACGAAGATGTGACATCTGTGGAATGGTTTTACACTTATTTATTTTATTTGTGAAAATTTGTGAGGTTTAGACGGGTGTTACATTAGTGGTATCAAAGTAGGTCAGTCTATCTGGCCAGGTTTTATAGGAAATCAGTTATTTGTTAGTCGATGATTATGAGTACATTATCGATGTTTTATTCTTTCTAATGTTGATTATTGGTGTGCAGAATGGATGGAAGAAATGATCCTGTCATGGTTGTATCTTTGCATGTTGTTTATCAAGTTGTGCAACAAATATCCAATACTAGAGGGGATGATGGGACTCGTGTCTTGGAAACGTTCCAGAGGAGCAATCCACTTACTTTCATTGGTTGGTATGATCCCGATGGGGGGCAGATTTGACTCAAGGAGATTGAGAGGATCTTTCGAGTCATTGATTTCTCAGATGAATAGAAGGTGTGTTTTGGTATGCATATGCTGGCAAAGGAAGCTGATGAATGGTGGGTTAGCAAAAGCGTTGTCTTATGTCCCCTTTAGGAAACGCTTCTTTTTAAAAGTGCTTTCTATTGTCATCTTTTGGAAGAAAAAGTTTTTTCTATTGTCCCCTTTAGACAATTCTTTTAAAAGTGCTTTCTAATGTATCTTTTAGTTCTTTAATAGCTCTATTTTAGGCAGCACTTTCTTTAAAAGCGCTTTCTATTCTCCATTATAGGCATCGCTTTTTTTTACAAAGTGCTTTCTAATGTATCATTTAGGAAATGTTTTTTGTTAAAAGTGTTGTCTATTGTGCACGTATGACAATGTTTTTTGTTAAAGAGTTTGCATAAGTCTTGTTTTTTAATAAAATGACAGCATATAAATTTATCACAAACCTTTATAATTCAACACATAAACCTTATAATCATTATTATTCAGCACATAAACCTTATAACCATTATAATTCAACACAATCCTCATACACCAAGAAAATAATGTTTTTATCAAAATTTGTAAATGATATATACCATTAATAATCAACTTTCTTCAAAATTAAAACATCCATCATTCTAATAACAACAGATCTACTTCCAAAACCCTTAACTTCAAAAGATTGACCAAACATAATTAAAAATTCCATCAACCCTTAATTCACGACAACTTCCAAAAATAGTCCAATCCAATATAGAAGATCACAACAACAAAAATCTCTAAGGACCATAAACTTCACACAAAAGAAAGAAAGACAATACCCTCTTTTTTTTATGCAACTAACTTGGTGTGTTGCACAATCCCCTTATCTTTTGATTTGGATTTTGTAGAAGTCTAACATTTCCATGTAAATAAAATATAAGTAAATGTAAGAATAACTTACATGGCTCGTAAAACATTTGAATACTCAAAGGTTCATAATGGTTTTCAACATACCTAAAGTAATATGAGGTTTGACGGCCATGAAACATATGATCCTATTGCGTATCCCACCAATGTTGCATCTGAAACATCGTCAGTTATAGATAATATTTCATCCCCCTCTAAAGTAATATCAATTGATACTTTTAAAAATCCATCAGTGAGCATTTATGGTGAAGTACATCTCACAAAGTGTTGCATTTTTCACTTGCCAACCATGTGATAAGTCGATGACAATAAATAGAGCTGCCAAGGTGAAATTCCCTAAACTAATAATACAATGACTTCTAATATGACAATTCAAAAAACAAAATCGACCTCTTCTTCAACCCATGTTTGCAAGTGTGTGTGCAAAAGTCTTGTCAAACTAAGTACTCATATTTTTCACCTTTTCAAAAATATGGTCACCTACTAATGTAGGTGGAGCTCTACCTTGTTCTGGATTAACATTAAATGCTTTTATCCACCCACGATAGTGATGATTAAAATTTAAGAATTTATGATGACTGAGAAAGACATTCTTCTGACAAAATTACAATCGCATTCAATTTGTTTTTCTTCACAAATAGGATACGCACATTGACCTTTACTGTTATACCCTAATAGATTTAAGTATGCTGGAAAATCATTAATTCTGCCAAATAACGTCGTCCTCAAATTGAAACTTTCTTTCCTATTTCCATCATAAACCTTCACACCGTTCTCCCATAAAATCTTTAAATCTTCAATTAAAGGTGTCAAGTATATGTCTATGTCCTTCACTGGTTGTTTAGGCCTAAAATTTAACATAGATAACATCATGTACTTATACTTCATACATAGCCATGGAGGTAGGTTATAAATCATAATAATCACAAGTCATGTACTATGTAAGATACTTTAAACACCGTGTTGATTCATTCCATCAGTAGATAATGCCAAACGAAGGTTTCTTGCCTCTTCTCCAAAATCAAGATAATCATCATCAATTTTCATCCATTGTGGTGAATCTGCCGGATGTCGAAACTTTCCATCTATAATTCTTTCATATGCATGCCAAGTCAAGTGTGTTGCATCGTTTTCACTATGAAACATGCGTCTAAATCTCGGAATTATAGGAAAATACCATAAGACTTTTGTTGGAGACAATTTTTTCTTATATCGAGAGACACCGCATTTAAGGCACTCAATTAACGATGTATATTCATTTCGAAACAAAAATGCAATCATTTGGATAAACATGTATCTTATCATAGCTCATGTCAATAAAGCATAACATATTTTTGGCCTCATAGGTTCTATTGGGAAGAACATTATCCACAAGAAGGATATCATTCATAAGGGCTAATAACTATGTGAAACTTTTATCCGACCATCCATTTCCCGCCTTTAAGTTGTACAACATTAATGTCACGGACAATCTTGTGAATTTAATGCAACCTTTATACAACATTTTCTATACATTGATTTCCAACCTCTCAAACATTTTGGGATAATCCTAAAGATCTTATTCAAGTGCTTCTGCAATCTCTTCGACTCGATCACAATCATATATATATATGTGACATTGTCCTTTGAAGCAAGGGTCTTATTATCCCCCGGCTCAACATTCTTGTTACTTATCTCACCATGTAATATCCAACATGTATAACTTTGATCAATTACATGCCTATTTAAAAGTGATTCCAACTCAATTGCATCAATCAGACGCCTATAACAGCAACCTAAGCAAGGACATGTGATTCGACTAGGGTCTTTGGCATGTTCAACAACAAACTTAATAAATTCTAGTACCCCATTCTCGTACTCTTTTGACAATCGATTGGAAGATATCCATTTTTTATCCATGATTTTACTAATTAAGCTAAACAAAAACACTAATTATTCACGCAAATATAGCAAAAGAATAACAAATTACCTGTAGAGAAGTTAGCAACTTCTGGAACCACACAGTGTAAGATTCTTGGAAACAATCAGAATTTCACTCTTCATAAGTAACCCCTATAGAAAATTCACTAAGTTAGTAACTGATAGTGTACCAAATATAACAGGACAAATTTAGTATATAATAGGACAAACAAGATATATCAGAGAAACAAGTCAAAGTCTCAAGAATCAAATTTAGTAAATATCAACATTTCCTTCAATTAAGCAACGTGACATCGATGCAAAAACACTTCGAAATTAACATGGATATCAAGTAGCATGGAATCAACGTGAAAATACAACTTGAAGTTAACATTAATGAAACAAATAGCAAGGCATCGACGCACAAATTCAATCACATTAATTCAAGTAGCATGGTATACTTTGATTCATCACAAATGACACATCAACACTTAATGTTTCAACTCAAGTAAGTCACAAAAATCAACTTCATCACTTAAGTTCAATTAACTTTAAAGTTCTATCCAACAAAGAATCATCAATTTAAGCATAAATCAATCACCAAAATTATCAATTCCACATTTAAACTCAATAGCAACTTCATCACTAACAAGAGTTCAAACAATCAATCAACTTCACAATCTTCAACAATTAATTCATGAATGTCATTCAAGTTTCAATCAACAATATCACCAATGACTATCAAAAATAAATTCACAATGTCATCACTATTCATCATCTTCAACCTCAACAATTAACAATTAATTTCATTATCATTTTCAATCAACAATTAGATCAAAACAAAGCAATCACTAACAATTATGCATCAACAATGTCATTATCATCCATTAATTTCAACAATTCATCACTAACATTCAACATCAACTTACAAAATCAACACCAATTCTCAAAATAAATTCACCATAAATATTACTATTCATTATCTTCGACCTTACTACAACAATAATTTCAAAATCAAACAAATTCAAACAATAACCACATCAACATTATCAATTTCTCGTTTCAATTATTTCAATAAACAAACTCATAAATTTCTCATCAACACTATCAAATTCTTTGCAAACAGAAACAAGCTCAAGAGCAACAACATAAACTAGGAAGAATGAAAGAAAATGTTATCGATTATGTGTGTGTCGTCGGAGACCTAACGAAATTGGAGATGCAGCAGCGGCAATGACCGTGTTTGACAGTGAGAGAAGAGGGTGTGCGAAAGAGAGTTATGAGGGAGAAAGCGAAATAGGGCGGTGACGATGAAAGAAGAGGGAGTTACGAACGGGCGTAGGCAAAGCGCGATGTGAGAGAAGAGAGAATGTTTCAGAATGTTTTGAAAGATTTAGGGTTTTTGTTTAGTATTTAGAAATTAATTATATAAGGCAGTGATTTCTTATGTTTTAACTTTAGTAGTGATTTTTCATTAAAAAAAAGTGCTTTATATTCTATGGCATATGATTTATAAAGAACGTCATTTAGCAACGCTTTCTAAAGTGTTGCCTCTAGTAGCACTTTCTAAAAACATTCTCGTATGTATGGCCTTTAGTAGTGCTTTCTAAAGGTAGCCTTTAGCAATTCTTTTTCTCAATTTAGTATATAGTTTTAATTTATTTTCTTAAACTTATAGTAGCGCTTTGGGAAAAAGCGTTGTCTATAGAGTGCTTCCAAAAACCAGTTTTGGCGTAGTGAAAAGACATGTCAAAAACCCTAGCCTAATGGGATAAGCCCCTCGAAAACTATTATCCAATATTTTGATCTTAGATAATTCACTACAAGAACAATTGTATATCATGTTTTGTGAAATCAGTAAAAATAGTATAAAAAATGAATATCATGTTTTTACATGGGGGTATTTTTTTTAAATAAAAAAATTGTTGTGATGTGTAAAACACATCACTAATAATTATTTTAAAATTTTAAAAAAAATATTGGGAGCGAAAGGTTGACCGATCACATTGATTGAGTTGCACGTGGATATGTTGTGAAGGCTTTCTACGTCGCTAAATGTGACCCTACTAACACATTGAACACCTATGTGGTTGCGGCGTATTACCCATGTGTCTCGTGACGCTATTCTCACGCCACTAATGGCTATTTAATTGGTCAGCAGCACCATCCTTCAAATTACTATACGAACAATATCCAAACAAATTAGTTTCTCATCTTCCTCCCCTCATCTTTCTCCCTCTAAAAAAACTGAACTTCTCATCTTCTGTCCCTCAAATCCTTCAGTAGTTAACTTCATTTTTTTCGACTGCTTTCTCTCTTCAAATTATCATCTCTTCTCCATTTATAAAAGGTAGATATTTAATTTTGATTTTCATATATGTTGAGTGGTGGATGTTTATTGAAAATATTTATTAAATATAATATTATTGTTAAATATATATTTATTTTCTCTTCGATATATTATTGTTAAATATATATTTATTTTCAATGAAGACATAGATTTAAACCAAATTTTAAGGAATGAGTTAAAGGATTTATCATGTGGGAATTTGTTCATGAATGTTGTCAAAGTGAAGGATGATTAAGATGTCTTTGTCTTAAATATGAATGTCGCTTCCCAAATCCATCTCTACGAATCCCTATAAATATTCCACCCTTAGGATGGAGAAGAACATTCTGATTATTCACCGAATATACTTCATTAACATAATTTCTTTCCATCGTGAACTTACTTTAACCAAACGAAAAACACCACCATAAAAGAACTCCTCACTCTCACAAGCTTGCCCTAACATCCAGCTTTGAGAAACCATCATACCACACATATGTAGTTTTTTTAACAAATACAACAACTGATATATTTTTTCTTAAGATAGTTATGTGACACAGATGCAAAATTGTTTGATATGAATAATGGAATAAACACCATTATAAAAGTTTTATATTTTTCTAGAAACACTATCCATAAACAAGTTAATATCCATTCTATTAAGATTCAACGCATTTGAGGTCGGGTGAACAAAATATATAACCCATATTTATTTATTATATGTGAGATATTGGAACGAACTCTAGGTTTAGCATGTCGTCGAAGTTTGCTCACATGTTGTTGTCAAATTGGGCCTTGTGTTATAAATCCAATTGTTTAAGTTAGCTTGTACCCTAAGTTAGCTTGTAATGGGTAATTGTTAAAAAGCCCATTACGCTAGTATGTTAGTTTTTTTTTATAAATAGCATACTAGTCTTTCATCTTTTGCAGAAGGAAAAGTAGGAAGATAAAACCCTAATTCAAAAGTGAGAGAGGTTATTTGTTATTCTTGTATACTTGTAATCTTATTTCAAAAGAAAGGAAAAAATAACAATTTATAACCAATCCTTGTTTTTATCCTTGGTTACCCTAAACCCTAACCTTTGTGGGTTTCTTAATCATAAAGAAACATATTATAATTTGTTTCTAAGGTATCCGATTCACAATAAATTGGTGTGGTGAGCGTGGAGAAGATGCCTTCAACAAAGTATGAGATTGAAAAGTTCACCGGAGTGAACTAATTCACTCTGTGGAGCTTGAAGATGAAAGCCATACTTGTTCAACAGGGTTGTTTGGAAGCGTTGAAGGGAGATACAACCATGAATGTTGCGTTAATGACAGCTGAAAAGACGACCATGGTTGTGAAAGTACACATCACAATATTGTTGAGCCTTGATGATAAGGTTCTCCGACATGTATCGAAGGAGACGACGGGGATAGGGTTATGGTTGAAACTTGAAGGTTTGTACATTACCAAATCTCTGGTGAATCAACTATACCTGAAGTAAGCTTTGCATTCATTTAAGAAGAGCGAAGACAAAGTGTTGGCTAAGAAGTTGGATATGTTCAACAAGATTGAAATTCTGGGATCAGGTACGTGATTTCGAATCAGATGTTTAAACACTTGAAGACTTAAACAAAACTTAAAGTGCTGGTAAATTAAATAACACAGGAAATTGTTAACCCAGTTCAGTGTATCTCCACACTTACATCTGGGGGCTACCAAGCCAGGAAGGAAATCCAATATAAGTAATATTAATTCTGGAATTAAACCAACCAGTTTAATCCTTCACTTAATATCTACCCAAGGAAATTTCTACCTAAGACACAACTTAGATATGAGTACCTACTCACTCCCCCTCAATCACACAGTGATCTTTTACAATGATTAAAATTGAAGTCACACTTCAAATACAACAGCTTGATCTTACTTAAAAGTTTTAATCAAGACACAATACACTTTTTGCTTAAAAGCTCATAAAGTGATAAAATAATTAAAACCTGCTATTAAACACAAACACCCTTTACAGTCTTCTTAATTTCGTACCCTATTCTGGGAGTTTCTATTCCTTAAATAGATGCTTGGTTTTTGGGCTTTTTGCACATTATCCAGTCCTGATAAATCCCACTGTCATCGCCTTGAATTAGGATTAGTTAGTTTGTTACCTCCTTGATTCAAGGTGAGTTAGTTATTCTGTTGTACTGAAGTCAGATAACTAAGCTCCCTAAAGATGCGCCTTGGAGTGCTTATCTATTCACAATTAATTCCAAATAAATTCTCCTGAATTTACTCACTTCTGTTATGCATCATTTAAGTCTGGTAGCAGGTTTACAATGTCACAACATCTGGTGTGACATCCTGATGTCTGAACTAAATTCATTAACAGTTACTCTGTTTGTCAATGTCACAACATCTGGTGTGACATCCTGAACTAAGTTCAACACTTCTTGTTCGTCAAAAATTCTGCCAATTCTTAACATCTACAAACTCCCCCTTTGGCTAATTTTTGGCTAACACAATCTTCTGGTTTTATCAGAGTGCAACAGAGTTTTATCAGAGTGCAGCAGAGTTCTTTTTCTGTTGAACCAGGTGAGAGCTAATAATTTTCTCCCCCTCAATCCTGTATGTATACTTCTGTGACTTGTTTAACAGACTTTGATATATCAATGAGCATTCAAAAAAAACTTAGTTCAGAAGACAGAAAGTTAACATCATCATTGTTCATTAACAGCAGCAGGCATTCAGTACACTTCTCCCCCTTGTTAGACAGAAATTGGGGCCAAACATTACATAAGCAGAGAAAAAAAAACATTCAAAATTTCAAAACAAAGTTACAATGCAGAACAGACAATTCAGTTTCCATCACACCCAGCTTCACTCAGACTCATCATACTCAGTATCTTCTTCATCCTCAGACTCAGCATCAGATCCATCAGCATTCTGAGCACTCTCTTCCAGCTCCAGCCTTTGAATTATTTCCTCAAGATTTTTCTTCCTTGCATCCAGCTATTTGCAAGTTGTCTTGAGCTCTGCAATCAGGGCTGCTTTGGACATAGGAGTCTTGACATTTGATGGTCCAACAGATGTCCCACTGGGAGCTTCAACATCTGCAGCATGATGGCTCAGGAACAGTTTGTAGTGGAAGGACAGTGGACTCTCCCTCTTGCAGACAGAATCCTTATTAGTAAGGATGCCTGGATATTGGTTAAGAATTATTCCACACAGCAGAGTGGGAAAAGCTATTGGAAGCTTGGTTGCTGATGTTCCTGCATGCTTTAGGGTTTGATCAAAGATGTAAGCCCCATAGTCCAAATTTGTTTGGGTGCCTACAGCACAGATGAATCTTCCCAGTCCAGTAGCTATAGAGGAAGTGTGGTTGGTGGGGACCCAGTTGACAGTTCCAATCCTGTGCAGCATAGCATACTTTCTTGTTAGCAGGCTGACAGGCAGTTTACCTTTGACTGGCCATGACTTGACCTGGTTGGCAGTGATGATCTTGCAGACTTGGTTGTCAGTTTTTCCCAGTTCATTTGGCCCATCAGATTCTCTCCCCAGGTAATGATTTATAACCCTAGGAGAAAAATCAACACATCTCCCCCTCACATAAACCTTCCTGAAATCTTCTGATTTTCCATCAGCACACCCCTCTTGCAGATTTACTATGAACTCTTTGACCAGCAGTTCATAACAGGGAGAAAAATTTGAAACAGTCTTGAATAATCCAACATTGGATATTAAGTCTATTACCTCAGTGCACTCCAATGCATTGCTTCCCAGCTCTCTTTCCAGAGCCACCCTTCTTTGGTAGACATACTTCCATTTGCTCACACTAGAGACATGATGGAAGGACACATTGTCCAGAGGAGCTTCAGGAACAGTAGAGGCAGACCTGGGAGGTGCTGGCTTCTTCCTTGGTTGGGATGTTGGGACATCCTCCTCAACATCTGAGTCAGGTGGAGTTGTAGCTTTCCTCTTCTGGGTGATTACCTTGCTCCATTGCTTAGTAGGTCCAAAGGCAACTTTGACTTTATCCTTCTTTGGAGTTGATTGTTTCTCTTCAGGAGTTGCATGTGCAGCAGGCTTCTTATCCTTCCTAGCCCTAAGCCTCTTGGCTATGCTAGGGTTAATAGATGCAATGATCTCTATGTCAGAGTCATCATCTAGGTTTTCAACAAGAGGAGGTTGGGAGGCCTCTTTTTCAGCAGATTGATCAACATGAGCTTGATCATCAGTGGCTTCATCATTATCAGTTGAGGTTTTATTCTGGCCCTCAGATGCTTCAACATTTCTTGGGACATCCTGTTGAGCAGGTATGTCCTCTTCAGCCTGGTTGTTTGGTTCTTCTTGTGGAGCAGGTGTCTCACCTCGAAAAATACGATCCTAAAACAAACAACAGAGTCGCCACCTAATTCTATTTATTCTACGAGAGAAAAGGGAGATATAGACACAACCTAAATAAAGGATAAGAATGGTCAACGAAACCACTAATCTAAGTTCGGGAGTCAGTTACGCAAGGGGAAGGTGTTAGGCACCCCTCACGTCCGTTGTACTCAACGGGAACCTCTTAGTCTAGTTTGCGCTTTAAATGTTAACTTGTTATTATTGTCTTCTTTATGATTAAAGTTACTAAGATTGCTTATTAAAGGGGAAGGAAAATTATTATTTATTACAGAAAAAGGTTAAGTTTTTTATTATTGTGACGGAGAGATAGTTAATTTTTATTTATTGTGTTTTATGACGGAGAAAATATTAAGTTTTTTATTATTATGCTCGCGAAGGATTAAAATCCCCGTGCCTACGTATTCCCTTGTGCAATGGGAAAGTCAGAGCTTCGTAGTTCGTGCCACTACGATTTGTGTTTTATAATTGAACGATTGTTTGAAAATGCATTCTACTGCTAAGCGTTGGCTTATCTGCTCGCGATAGGAGGCTGAAGCGCTAGCTTGTTTGCGAGATAGAATGATCTAAACAATGTTCGTCCTGAGAAAAGATGTTTGATCTTTGTTAAAGATGTTTTAAAACGAGAGGGCGAATGAACCACGCGTGGGGATAGCCCATGTTGCGATTGCATTCAAGAACGTGTGGAGTGCGAGACTCCGGAGTTCAGTTACTCGCTAATTAATTATGAAAATGCTTTGAATTGGTTGGTATGTTTTGATTTGAGATTTGAATTGTTTTTATACGAACGGTGATTGAACCATCGCGTGAGGCTAGCCCATTTGCGGTTCAGTCCAGAACGTGCGGAATGCTAGACTCCGGAGTTCCTTTTTTTCGTAAATTAATTAAAATGAGTTGAATCGTGCAGACGGCGATCACAAGACCGACTTACGTGTGTGCAGTGTAGGCGAGAATTATTTACTTGGCGTTGGACCAAGAAATTAAATTATCTTTGGACCATTTTATTTTAGTGGTCGCGTTTATTTACTTGACAAATTATATTTGAAATGCGATAAATAAATCAGGTTCATACGGGTCATACATCACCATCATACAACAAAATAATAAACAAGGGATATAATCATACATCGTACAAGTAAATCGATTAACATATAACTAATTAACTAAATTAAATAAAAAAAATTTTAATACACTAATTAACAAATTAACTAAAATAATTTAAGATAATTAATCAACATAAAATATTTTAGTTGGTATTTTTTTGGAATATTTAAAAAAATAAAAATGAGTCAATAGAAATAATAAGAGAAATGAAATAAGAAGAAATAAAATAAATCAAGAAATGAGAAAACTAAACAAAGACTAAATGGGTTGGTAAGAGAAGTAGTACAGGGGGTGTTATAAGGCCCAACAGGGGCAAAAATCCCCAAAGGAAACGAAATGGGTGAAGGGAGTGGGTCAGCGGGCGTAGGCCGGGTCAAAGCTGACCCGGTTCGGCTGTTTCTGAATTGGGTAAAGAATTAGGGTTCAGAAATGGGAAAATTTGTTAACGATTCTAAGAAAGGCAGCACTCCATTATTTCCAGAAAAAAAAAAAAAAAAAAAAAAGAACGACAAACGCACGAACCAAACCTCACACTCAATCTCCCCCTCTCGCATGGATACTTCTCCATTTTCTTGTTCTCGATGCCTTCCTAACAACATTAAAAAACCGCAAATTCTCTACCAAACAATCATATAAATCTAGCGATCCAACATCAAAACCAGGAAATCACATAAAACCCTAACCCCCAAATCCACAATACTCGTCCCAATTCATAATTTTCTCAACGTTTCCACACCCAAAACCGTTACAAAAGGAGCAAAGAAAAGCAAGAAAACTACCTCCGTTGGATTTGACGAAAAGATCGTCGAGCGATTCTCTCTCTGTACGGCGGTCCTTATCACTTCGTTCTTGAAGTGATTTTGCAGTTGGTCTTGGCTTCAAAGGCTCTTTGATGGTGGTCTGTTCAAAGTTCTATGGAAGAAGACGGTGGTTGAGGGTCACGGCGGAAAGATTGGTGCGGTGGCGGCTCTGAGTCTGTGACTTGGTGAGTTTTTGTGTTGTTGTTTTTTATAATTTTTGCTTTTCTGTGTATCCCCCCTATCTCTGTGAAAAAAAAATTCTTTGTGATTGAAATTTTTGATGATGCTTGCTGTCCTCCCCTCTCTCGTGTCCATGCTCTCCTCCTTTATATCAATATATTCAGTTTCAATCTGATTGCTTTTTTTCAAAAGCTTTGATCTGATGTTTGCTTTAATCTCAAGTGTTGTCCTTTTCGGTGCAGGTTTTGTCCCACTTGGAGCAAGAACTTTTCATGTTTGGCAAAAGTGATAGAGATAGGGTTGACAATAGCTGTACTTGCAGCCGTTCTGAATTTGGTTGCAGCAGGTCTGAATTTGGTTGTAGCAGGTCTGGCCCCCTTTCTATCCTATCTTTTGTTGTACTGATACAGCGCCCCTCCCCCTTTTACATTTTTCATGCTAAACATTTGCTATCTCAAGAAAAATGAAATAATGACCAAAGCCTTTTTCTATGTACATGTACTGACTTTGACATGAGGGTCACGAAAAGTAGAATAAAGCTTCAACATGATATAGATTGCACTGAGTTGGTTAGTCTTCTTGTGTAAGAGGTCCTCACGGTTTCACTGAAAATCCTTTTCTTGGTATGTCTGGTTTTCACCTTTGTTGACTTGGTTCTTAATGAACTGAGCAAATTGGATTTGGATTGAATTGAACTTTTCTATTTCTCTTTGTTCTCTGCTCTGTTAGCTTGTTACTTTGAAAAATCAAATTTCTACTGCAGTAAAACAAGGATTACTTACTGCATAACTCAACTCTTTTTTTTGTGTGCATAGAATTGACTTTCAATATTGTTTCACTAATCAATCTCTTGTTTCTTTTTTGTATGTAAACTTGCTTGGAGCAAAAGAGTCCTACTGATTTGCTCTTCGTTTGCGCCGTTATGGCGGAACTTTCCTCTTGAATTCAAACTGAGGATTTTGCAAGCTCATGGTCTTGTTGGTGTGGTGCAATTGTGTCCGCAAGGTGTGACTAGAAGGAAAGTCAACTGTCCAATAGTTGTTATAGTATTGCCTTCCATTTTTTAGGCAGCCAACTTAAAAACGCTGATTTATCCTAAGTCAATGTTGTGACTTCTCAAATGTATCATTATGCCTTGTAATGCAAAAGACAAAATTTATATATCATGTACTATCTTGAAAGGGATGTATGCTTTAAACGAAATTCGTAATTTGTGATTAAGGCTTAGGACCATGACTCAAAAAATTTCCAATAGGAATAAAAAATTGAAAATTGAAATGAAAATTAAAATGGTTCTTGAACATAAAACAATGAACCTTAAGACTAGAAATGTACATGGAGATAGAATTGGAATATTGAAACAAGACATGAAACTTGAATAAAACTTGGAAATTAAATTCTTGGATTTTTAAAATTGGACTTGGAATAACTTTGAAATGGCATAGCATTGGATTGAGATTCTTTGGATTATGGAAATAAGAAAAATGGATTTGCACCTTAGAAATAATCTTACAATTTAAATTTGGTATTTAGACTTGAAACTAAGAACATAGCACTTAGATTGAACACTAAAAATGAAACTTGGAATTGAGATAGAAATGGAAATGAAATTGGAATTTTATTCCTAAAGAAAGAAAAAGGACTTGGAAAGGAAATTTAAATTTGAAGTTTTGGAAAAGAGTTTGCAACAAGGAAATCTCGTACAATTACAAGAACCCACAAGTAGTCCAAGACTCCAAATTTCAAAAATTGACCGAAGTAAACTCACAATTCTTTAACAGATAATCGATTAAATTCCTCCAAAATAGAAAAGAACCACATCCAACACCTGCATGGAGAACAAACAATCTTCACTTCAAAGCAAAGACCCAGGTCAACCTTTCATTCAAGTTGGGTCGTGACAGAAAACAAAATTGAATCATTCTCCAACACTTGCTTCGAAATAAAAGAAATCCCTTCTCAACAAATAAAATCCTTTGCAAAACCAAAACATGCCTGAGACATCAATGCATGCCGATGATGAGATGAATACGTGATATGAAATGTTAGGGGTAAAATTTGGGGTGTGACAGTTGCCCCTATTTAAATAACTTACTAGATGGCATGAGGAATGTTAATCCTCATGAAATCGGAGTGTAAGGTATTTAAATATACAAATAACCGAAAATTTTGCCCCTAAATGTAATGACATGTTATGACTTATGAGGGACTCCGTTGGAGATATGATATGTGAGATGCAATGAGACTTAACATGCTGATTTCGATGAATATGCTAAAAATGGTATGATGAAAACAAATGCAAACAGTAATTCACAGACATGCAAATGAGGGTGAAGGCTCACTGGGGATAACCATATGTGGGGATGACAAGACGAAAACAAAATATATTCAAAGTGATAAATCAACAGGTTCAGGTGTAACTGCTGGCACTAAGAATGACAAAAAGACTGGAAAACAGAATGTAGGATTAAAGACAGACTATCTGCAGTGATGAGTTAACCAGTTCAAGGTGGTGTTGGGGATCTCAATGCAACGATTTGGTGAGAGATAGAAATAATCCCGACTCGGCAGCTAGGAGAACCAAATAGCAGACACTGACACAACAGTCAGGAATAAGCAAACATCGACATGATGGTCGGAAAATAAAAACGACAGACATCGACACAGTGGTCATAACATAAAAGACAGACAATGACATGTTGATCTGGAAATAAAATAACAAGCAATGACACAGTGGTCTGGGAATAAAAGACAGATATTGACGCAGTGGTCTGAAAATAAAATGGCAGGTAAAGACGCGGTGGTCTGGAAATAAAATAGTAGACAGAGACGCGGTGGTCTGTAAATAAAATAATAGACAGAGACGCGGTGGTCAGGAAATAAAAGACAGGCAAAGACGCGGTGGTCTGGGAATAAAACAATAGACAGAGACGCGGTGGTCAGGGAATAAAATAACTGGTAGTGACACGGTGGTCAGAAAATAAAAAACATTGACGCACATGACTGGAGTACAACCCACACGAGGATTTTCTCTTGAGTGGAGCCAGACGACAACTGTCTACAGATCCTAAGATGACTCGAAATCTTTGAGCAAAAATTCCACTTTGAGGAAATCTACTGCCGAGATTTAAAACGTCATTTGGAAATACTTTCTGTTGGTGTATCAAAACGAAACAGAAACCTACTGTCGAGATTCTGAAACGAAAACCAATTCTTCCGAAGTCTACTGGCGACCTAACTGCCGAGATGACCAGAGAATTTAAAAAAATGGAATACCTTCTGCCGAGGTAGACTGGAAATCTTCTGCCGAGACTTGCCAGGAATAAAAGGAATCACCCGTTGCTAAATCTTCTGCCGAGATTCAACTAAGGATGCCACTGAACAAAACTCTCACCATTTTTCCCTTCTTCTGAAAGAGACAGCTATATGATGGAGAAACAAATTCACGCTCAAACTTCTTAACTCGTATGGAAGAGATAGCCATTTGTTGGAAAAATAAAAGAGATTCATATCAAACTTCTCGACTTGTATGGAAGAGATAGCCATTTGATAGAACATTGGAATCACGACAAACTTCCCACCTTGTCTGGATGAGATGTCATTTGTCGAACAAACTTCTCACCTTGTCTGGATGAGATGCCATTTGTTGGAAAAATAAAAGAGATTCGTACCAAACTTCTCGACTTGTATGGAAGAGATAGCCATTTGATAGAACATTGGAATCACGACAAACTTCCCACCTTGTCTGGATGAGATGCCATTTGCCGAACAAACTTCTCACCTTGTCTGGATGAGATGCCATTTGTTGAAAATTGGAATCACGACAAACTTCCCACCTTGTCTAGATGAGATGCCATTTGCCGAACAAACTTCTCACCTTGTCTGGATGAGATGCCATTTGTTGAAAATTGGAATCACGACAAACTTCCCACCTTGTCTAGATGAGATGCCATTTGCCGAACAAACTTCTCACCTTGTCTGGATGAGATGCCATTTGTTGAAAATTGAATTCATACCAAACTTCTCCGCTGAACAGGGGAGATGCCATTTGATAGAACAGAAACCTTACTGAGGATGAACAAATTGCTCGAAAAGAGAATGTCATCTGTTGATTTACTCAAAAGTTCGAAGACAAAACAAGCTTCTCAAATAAAGAGACTGCCACTTGTTGATTTCACTTAGAAGTTCTAGGACGAAGCAAACCTCTCGAATAAAGAGGCGACCACTTGTTGTCGGGTATAAGTAATCCAAGGGAATGTCGTAGTAACATTGTTGGAGAGCCAAAATCTGTCTTCAAAGGAAGCCTCCAACAAATTCCTTCTGGGAAACTAAGCATCCAAAGGTGCAAAATAAATGCACTTTCCAATTGGTAGTTCAATTATCAAAAATTGCCAATGACCAAAATTCAATCCAGGGACGAGCTGGGAAGAAACTGTCAAGCAAGACACCAACCCATGAGGAATGAACTCAAATGGGGCCTTATCCTATCCAAATGTGGAAAGGCGAACTAAAGCAAAATCTTCCACGAGGGTAGAGTCTCAGTGGGAAATCAGAAAGAATGTACATTTTCTGCCTAAGGCTGACAACTCTATTTTGAGAAAGAGACATCACTTGGGGATAAACGCGACCAAGGTGAAGGAGGTGTGCATTAATGAATGCAACATGAATATGCAT
The DNA here is from genome assembly GCA_963966055.1 of Lathyrus aphaca. NCBI lineage: Eukaryota > Viridiplantae > Streptophyta > Magnoliopsida > Fabales > Fabaceae > Lathyrus > Lathyrus aphaca. Next base: position 66,161,071 of record OZ014520.1, read on the forward strand.
ATGAATTAATTATGATGTACATGAATGTATATGTGTTATGTTTATGCTGACGAACAGACACAACCAACACATAAGATAGATTGGTGAGAAGAATACAACAACCGGATGCCTGACCAGTCTCGTCAAGACGTGAGCGACCCATAACGCAGTGGGCTTTGACAAGGATGGAATAGTTTATCTTTTGATGGGGAATCAAATCAACAATCTGCTCCAGCAAACTTGAGCAGGTTCATATAAGCGCACCAGGCTTACATCTCACCCAGGGTGATGAGTAACAAAACTTTAACACAGAAAAAAAATGAGTCGCATAAGTAACACTTTAATGACCCATATTGAAGAAACCTGAGCATGCCACGTTTAACGAGACAATTATTTCACATCTTGCAGTTTTAACCATTCTTGGAACAACCATTAACGTTTGTCTTTCGGTTCGCAAACTTAGTAAGTACACACACATCAAAACAAATATAGTAAAAGTTTTTTTTTTGTGTTTCGAAAATCATTATTAATAACAACGTCATTTTTGAGATGAAGATAGAATAGGAATTGCAAGCAAAGGCATAGGCTCAAATTTCATTAATGGAATGGTAATCTGCCAATAGCGGGATTCCATAGATCTTTTACAAAAGTGGAATAAATGGTAATTAAGTGGAAAAGACTACATTAAAATTACAATGACCATCATTTCCTCCAACTACTTCGAACCCCTGGCATTCTTGAGCTTGAATTATATTTTGAAGAAATCTTGGCACACGATGTTGTCGTCACCGATACAGTTACTTGCCTTTATCCCTAACTTTTGCCTGGACTGCCCTTTCAGGTTTTCAATCCAGCGGGATGATTAATTTCTGTTTATGTCTCTAACTTTTGCCTGAGTCGCCCTTTCAGGTTTTCGACCCACCGAGACGCTCTTTTTTTGCCTAAGTCGCCCTTTCAGGTTTTCGACTTACCGAGCTGTTCTTTTATTTTTATTAGGCGAAGTATTTCTTGACTGTATCTGCATTTGTAGGACGAGTGAATTCCTCGCCATCCATCGTCGCGAGGATTAGCGCGCCGCCTGAAAAAACTCTCTTGACAACATACGGGCCATCATAGTTAGGAGCCCATTTGCCCCTAGAATCTGATATAAAAGGCTGGAGTTTCTTAATCACGAGATTGCCTTCCCTGAACACACGAGGACGAACCTTCTTATCAAAAGCCTTCTTCACCCTTTGTTGATATAATTGCCCATGGCATAAAGCCGTCATCCTTTTCTCTTCAATCAGATTCAAATAATCATACCTGCTTTGACACCATTCAGCTTCTATTAACTTGGCTTCCATCAAAACTCTCATTGACGGGATTTCAACTTCCACAGGGAGTACAGCCTCCATGCCATATACCAAGGAGAAAGGAGTTGCCCCCGTCGACGTGCGAACCGAAGTGCGATATCCGTGTAAGGCAAAGGGAAGCATCTCGTGCCAATCCTTATAAGTAACGACCATCTTCTGAATGATCTTCTTGATATTCTTGTTAGCGGCCTCTACTGCCCCGTTCATCTTAGGCCTGTAGGGAGAAGAGTTATGATGTTCAATCTTGAATTCCGCGCACATTTCCTTCATCATTTTGTTGTTCAGATTTGATCCATTATCAGTGATGATCCTACTCGGGATGCCATACCGGCAAATGAGGTTGTTTTTGATGAATCGGACTACCACCTGCCTAGTCACATTGGCGTAGGAAGCTGCCTCTACCCATTTTGTAAAGTAGTCAATGGCCACTAGGATGAAACGGTGTCCATTGGAAGCTTTCGGCTCAATCATACTGATCATGTCGATGCCCCACATGGAAAAAGGCCATGGAGAAGAAAGAACGTTGAGAAGAGTCGGAGGGATATGAACCCTATCATCGTAAACTTGATATTTATGACATTTCTTCACATATTTGCAGCAATCGGATTCCATTGTCAACCAGTAATACCCTGCCCTCAGCAACCTTCTAGCCATAGCATATCCATTAGCGTGAGTGCCGAATGATCCTTCATGAATTTCCTTCATTAGTATCTCTGCTTCATGCTTGTCTACGCACCTAAGTAAAACCATATCGAAATTTCTTTTGTACAAAACACCTTGACTCAGAAAGAAGTTATTGGCCAACCTCCTCAGAGTCTTTCGATCCTTGCCGGATGCCCCTAGCGGATATTCTTGGTGTTGTAAGAAACACTTTATATCGTACTACCATGGTTTATCGTCAACGGCCTCTTCCAAGGTGAATACATAAGCAGGTCTATCAAGACGCATAATTTCAATCTTCGGCACATCATTCTGTCGGTTTACAACAATCATGGAGGAAATGGTTGCCAGAGCATCAACCATTCTGTTCTCGCTTCGAGGTACCTGGTGAAACTCAATTTTATCAAAGAATGTCGAAATCCTTCTCGCATAATCCCTGTATGGAATCAAGTGGGGCTGTAGGACTTCACACTTCCCCTTGATCTGATTGATCACTAGGGCTGAGTCACCATATACATCCAAGTTCTTGATTCTTAAATCAACTGATTCTTCCAAGCCCATGATGCAAGCTTCGTACTCGGCTTCATTATTGGTACAATTGAACGTCACTCTTGCAGCGAAAGGGATATGAGCTCCTTGGGGGGTTACAATCATTGCCCCAATTCCTTTTCCGTACAAATTTACAGCTCCATCGAAAACTAATCCCCATTGGGACCCCAGTTCTGGCCCTTCATCGAGGGGAGGCTCATCACAATCTTTCATTTTCAAGTACATGACATCTTCATCTGGAAAATCAAACTTTACGGGCTCGTAATCGTCAATGGGTTGATGGGCCAGATGGTCGGCTAAAATACTTCCCTTAATAGCCTTCTGAGTGTGGTATTCAATATCATATTCTGATAGTAACATCTGCCAACGAGCAATTCTTCCTATCAGGGCCGGCTTTTCAAAGATATACTTAATCGGATCCATTCTTGAAATCAACCAGGTTGTGTGATTGATCATGTATTGTCGGAGACGTCGAGCTGCCCAAGCTAAAGCACAGCAGGTTTTCTCGAGCATAGAGTATCGAGATTCACAATCTGTAAATTTCTTGCTCAGGTAATAGATGGCATGTTCCTTCCGTCCAGTTTCGTCTTGTTGCCCGAGCACACAACCCATAGAATCTTCTAGTATTGTTAAGTACATGATCAGTGGTCTTCCTTCAACTGGGGGGACTAAAATAGGCGGCTCCAGTAAATAATCTTTGATGTTATCGAAAGCCTTTTGACAATCTTCAGTCCACTTGTAATTTTGATTCTTTCGCAGGAGTTTGAAGATTGGCCCACATGTTGCAGTCATATTAGAAATAAATCTTGAGATGTAATTTAGACGACCTAAAAATCCTCTTACTTGTTTTTCCGTCTTTGGTGCGGGCATTTCTCGAATGGCCTTGACTTTGTCGGGATCTACTTCAATACCTCTCTGGCTGACAACGAAACCCAATAACTTCCCTGACCTAACACCAAATGTGCATTTGCTGGGGTTCAGGCGAAGTTTGTACTTCCTCAAACGTTGGAACAACTTCAACAGGTACTCCACATGCTCCTCCTTGGTTCTGGATTTAGCAATCATGTCATCAACGTATACTTCAATCTCTTTGTGCATCATGTCATGGAATAGTGTTGTCATTGCTCTTTGGTAAGTTGCGCCTGCATTCTTCAAACCGAAAGGCATTACCTGGTAGAAAAACGTTCCCCAAGGTGTAATAAATGAAGTCTTCTCCATATCTTCCGGGGCCATTCGAATCTGGTTGTATCCGGAGAAGCCATCCATGAATGAGAAAACTTTGAATTTAGCTGTACTGTCGACCAACATGTCAATATGGGGTAGCGGGAAATCGTCCTTAGGACTGGCTTTGTTCAGATCTCTGTAATCGACACACATTCTGACTTTCCCATCTTTCTTCGGCACGGGCACTATATTGGCTAACCATTGCGGATACTCGGAAGTGACAAGGAATCCCGCGTCAATCTGCTTCTGAACTTCCTCCTTAATTTTGATAGCCATGTCGGGGCGTGATCTTCTCAACTTCTGTTTGACCGGCGGACAATCTGGCTTCAAAGGGAGGCGATGTTCCACGATACGGGTATCCAATCCCGGCATATCCCGGTAGGACCAAGCAAACACATCCGCATACTCTTTCAAGAGTTCTATCATTCTTTCCTTGACGTCGGGGATGAGTAGCGCGCTGACTTTGACTTCCTTCCTATCATCTTCCGTCCCCAGATTAATTACCTCCACTGCTTCTTTGTATGGCTGGATAGTCTCCTCCTCATTTTCCAGCAGCCGTGAGATCTCATCAGGGACCTCTTCATCATTATCTTCTTCAGCCTCAAACACCGGGAACTCAAAGTTGGGAGTAGGTAATGGGTCATGCTTTTCAATGGGGTTTTTTATGATTAATCTGCACATGTGATTGATGTTTTATTTTAGCACTAGACAAATGGAAGCGTATACAGATTTTTTTGAAAAATGAAACCTTTTATTTATGCAAACATGTAGATGGGTATATATTTTTTTTAGGATTACCACCTTTCCGAAAGGCAAAAAGTAAAAAAAAAATGACAAAAGATAAAGGAAGTCGAAAAAATAACACTTTCATTAATGATTGTTTAATTTTCGAAACAAAAGGGCCCAACAAAATTACTCTCTTGCTTTGGGCAGGGCAAAGAGGAAACAAAAGTCTTAAATTGCATAAAGAGAAAACCCTACAAAAGTACTCTCTCGCTTTGGGAAGAGCGAGAGGTTAACACAAAATCATTACTTAGATAGGCGAACGACAGATGGGATATCAACAGCAGTCCAATTCTGGCACAAAGCTCCATGCATAATAACGTCTGGTAAATCTTCTTCAGGATCGTCCTCGGTAATTGCGTCCACTTCTGGTGGAGTTGGACTCATGAATCCTCCACTGCGGAAACTTTCCTGTATTGGGCAGATGACACCTTCATCCCTTGTAATTCTTGCAGATTCGGGCGAAAAACCGACTCCTTCACGGGCCTTGTTCTCGTTTAAAACCACAATCTTTCCCCACCCTTCGGACGAACCACTCTCAACAACCTGCTGAGCATCTATGAAAGAAGAAATGGATGCCCCTTTCTTCTTCACTTCTTTATCAGCAATGGTTAGGGCCTGGAAACGGGTTCCAATATCATCTTCTGGTTCCACATATGAAAAAGAGGAGAGATGACTCACAATCATAGCCTGCTCCCCAAACACTGTCACTAACTTTCCTTGGCTTACAAACTTGAGTTTTTGATGCAAGGTTGAAGTTACGGCACCTGCTTCATGGATCCAAGGGCGGCCCAACAAGCAACTGTATGCAGCCTTGATGTCCATTACTTGGAATGTGATTTGAAAGGTATGAGGCCCAATCGTTATAGGTAAATCCACTTCTCCGATAACAGTCTTCCGGGACCCGTTGAAAGCTTTGACAATAACCCCACTGATTCTCATAGGAGTGCCCTGATAGGCTAACATTGAGAGGGTTGACCTTGGCATAACATTTAGCGAAGAGCCGGTGTCTATCAGCACGCTAGACAAAGCGTCAGTCTTGCAGTTAACAGAGATATTCAATGCCATGTTGTGGTTTCTTCCCTGCTCTGGGAGCTCTTCGTCACAGAAGCTAAGATTGTTGCAAACAGTTATATTTGCAACAATATTGTCGAATTGGCCAATGGTGACATCATGATCCACAAATGCTTGCTCTAAAACCTTCTGCAAAGCCTCCCGATGCGCCTCGGAGCTCATCAGAAGAGATAAGATCGAAATCCTCGAAGGCGTGCTCAAGAGCTGATCCACTACGTTGTAATCGCTTTTCCTGATCAGCTTTAGCACTTCATCATCGTCCTTGCTATGATTTGTATTGCTTGACTGGCCTACTTGCTTAAAAGTGTTCTCCGATGGGGTTTCTTTATGCATCACAGTTTCTTTAGCTTTGTTAGGGAATACCCTCCCGCTTCTAGTAACTCGGCTGACATCAGCAATGTTGACAATGGATGGCAATGGAACCTCCCTCCCATTTTCAATCATGGTTGCATTATATCTGTATGGTATGGCCCTTTCAGACTGGTATGGCATTGGTCCTGGTACAGCAATGACCAATGGAGTTACAGCGATCCTCCTACTGTCGTATGTGATCTCTATGGGTCCTGGTTCGTTAAATTGTGGTATTATGACAAATGCCTCTTCATCAATTTCAACATCATTAGGGTTTCTGGGATACATTATTCTGATAGACCTTTGATCCAACATCCTCTGAAGATCTTCTCGCACTAAGCGACAACCCCGTTGATTAACAGAACAGATTCTGCACGCATTGTAATCATGTATCCCGTTATGGAAGTAGATAAGCTCTTCCAGTTTTGCATGCTTTTGCACTAAGGACCCTTGGATCAATCTGATGTCGTAAACAGCATATTCCCCTGGACAACCGTGCACCATATTCACCGAGGCCCTTCCGTGTGTAGGCAAAGGATTCGCTTGAATATTCGGATTGGTATCTTTAAATGTCAAAACGCCATTTTTAATCAACCTCTGAACATCGGCCTTAAAGCTATAACAGTTTTCCACATTGTGGCCAGGCCCGCCTTGATGATAAACGCAAAACTGGTCAGCTTTGAATCCATAAGTGGGATTCCTGGGTGGTGGGAGGGGAGGTCTTGTTTGAATATGCCCCTTTTGCAGTAGAGCAGGAAACAATTCTGCGTAAGACATTGGTATGGGATCGTAGGCGAGTGTTCTCGGAATACGGTTGTTATTGTACTGGTGATGAACCTGTTGTGGAGGTTGTTGTTGTCGTTGCTGGAATTGTTGAGGTTGATGCTGATGTTGGTGTTGTGGAGTGGTTTGCTGATTTTGAGGGAAAAATGGCCGGTAATTAGGACCTGGAGTTGTATTGATGATCGGGGTGATTGCAGCCACCTGCTGCTGGTAACTTCTTCTCTGGTGAATGGCACTAACTTCCTGCTCTTTCTTTTTGTGGAAGCCATTTCCGAATTTCTTGATGCCACTGGATGACCCTATTTCTTTGGCTAAACGCCCTTCTCTAACGGCCTCTTCAAGCCGCATTCCCATGTTTACCATTTCAGTAAAGTCACTGGGTGCGCTGGCAATCATGCGGTCATAATAGAATGTGCTTAACGTCTTCAGATAAATCTTGGTCATTTCTTTTTCTTCCAAAGGTGGGGATATTTGAGCTGCGATCTCACGCCAACGTTGAGCGTATTCTTTGAAACTTTCTTTGTCCTTCTGCGACATGCTCCGGAGTTGATCTCTGTCCGGGGCCATGTCAAGGTTGTACTTATACTGTCGGATGAAAGCTTCTCCTAGGTCATTGAAGGTTCGGATTTTTGTGCTGTCCAAACTCATATACCACTTGAGGGCAGCACCTGTTAAGCTGTCCTGGAAATAATGGATCAGTAACGGGTCATTGTCCTGCTGGGTGGACATCTTTCGGGCGTACATGATTAAGTGGCTCTGAGGACATGAGTTTCCTTTATATTTTTCGAACTCAGGTACCCTGAACTTGTGTGGGACCCTGACATTGGGGACCAAGCAAAGATCAGAAGCCTTTCTTCCAAACAGATCCTGGCCTCGGAGTGCTCTAATCTCATTTTGCATTTCTAGAAAACGATCCTGGAACTCATCCAACCTCTCGTCTACTCCTGCATTTTCGCTTGGTGCTGTGTGGAAAGGGGGATCTTCGTTGTAATGGACAGTGTGTATTACAGGCTGAGGAGTAGTCATCACAGCAGCGACATGTGAGACATGTGGTTGATGATTCTCTGGTATGAAATCACGAGGAATGCCCCATGGGAAACTAGTGGTCGCAACATGTTGGGAATCATTGCTGGGGGCCTCGATCGTTGGGATGGCCATGGCCTCGGTCCTCTGTCCAGTCCCCTGAGAATTTTGAGATGTCTGATTCTGCGCAGCGGCCATTGTTTCCATCATATTAGTAAGCCTTTCCAAACTATCCTTCAATGCAGTCACTTCTCCCCTGAGCTCTTGATTTTCCTGCTCGAGTCTTTCCATCCTCCTGCGACGGTCGGATCCGGTTTTGTATGGACGAAACAGTTTGACGACTGGGTAAAAAGACACACATGAGCCTCATGTTTTTTCAAAATGCAGCAAATGATGGAAATGTATGAATGCCATGCCACAAAATGTTGATTTCAGGAAAAACAACCATCAATATCAAAATTCAAATGTGCAACATTCAAAACATCACAAAGGTCAAGGACTATAGGAAAAACTCCAAACTTCATTCATTCTTAAATAATAAACACTTAAAATATCAAGTACAAATATTCTGGTTTGTTAACTATTACAAAAATAACACCAATTCTCTTCTGAAGTGAACAAAATAAATTACAACTGTAAGACTAATTCTTGGGTCTCTGGGTACTGCATTCTTTCACCTCTTCCTTGAAAGTCTTCAGCATATTTTGGCACATTGAGAGAAAGTAACTCACAGCTGGGTAGGATCCATCGTCTTCGAATTCCCCTCTTGCCATAGAGAGTCGGAAAGGTAGCTCTTCTATCTGCGAGTTGCACCATTCAATAAGCCGATTAAGCTTATCACGGTACATGTCTCTTTCCTTGATTCGATCTTGTACAGCTTGCTGGTATCCTTGGAAGTGACCCTGCACCTCATTTCTTGCTGACTCCCAAATGTTGCGATCCTTGGTCAAAGCCTCGTATTGTTCCTTCCAGTATTGGGCGTTTCCTTCAGCGCGATTCACCTCTTGGCACTTGAAATCCCAATCTTCCACGGTAAATCGTGAGACATTCATGGCTTGCATCCTAAGCTCATATTCCTGATTCAAACTTCTCACCGCCTCCTCTAGTGCTGCGGTAAGCTCTGCAATCTTCTTCTCAAATTCTTTTCTTTCGATTTTTGCCTTTTTAGTCGCCCGAACATACCAATCCTCGTTATTCGCGCTCTTCCGGCAAACCCTGTTTAAATCCCCCTTCAAGTGGACCACCGTTCCATAAGTTTGATCCAGACACCCTTTAACATTATTTTTCTTTCGCTCTTCTTCGTTGGCCTTTTCTTGGATTGCTTCGGCTTGAACAGTTTTTCGAGCCAAGTCATACCTCAATTCATTCCTTTCGTGGGTGACCCGGTGCAGTTTGGAACTGAGTTCTTCGTTTTCTTTCCCAAGATTGGCTACCTTCATTCGGAGTTCCTCTACTTCTTCAAGGGATATTGGTTCATGCACAGGAGGCTTGGGGAGTACTTCTCCAGAAAAGGGTAGTTTGACGATCTGGACTCTTTCGAGAACCCACTGTCGGTAGGGCATCCTGACTACCCCATCTCTTTTCCTTAGCTCGGAACCTTTGGTGTGAACTTTTTCCCAGGAACGACATATTCTGAAGAGCAATGCTGGATCATCCGCGCCTCTGTTGTGAAGTATCATCTCTTCCAATTCGGAGTCTTCTGGTTTTCCTAGCATAGGGTATTCGTGCTGCCGTATAGTCAAAATGGGATTATAACTGATGCACCCTTTTGGTCCCATTAGTGGCACATTTCTGAAATTCCCACAACTCATGATGATCCGGTCAACATCCAACTTGTTGGGATACCAGGCAATGTCTCTTTCGGTGAGGGAAGCTAACATCTGGGACCATTCCCCTCCTTTCTTCTCGTGACGGAGGTGGAGATTATAAAACACGTCTGCCAACAACGGATATACTGGGCTTTGACCTTCTTTCCAAACCGCCCAGAATATATTAATTGCCGCCGTATCAATGTAATCCTCAAAAGTTGGAAATAAAACCAGGTCGTAAACGAGAAGAGCTAATACGTTGACTAAAGCAGCCCATTTACGTTCCTTTATTAATTTCTTACTTTCCTGTTCTAAAAATAGCCTATGGAAACCCCAAAACTCTCTTTTTTGCTTCCAGTTAGCTTTAGCTGTGGGAATGGGGATCTGAAGAGCTTCCGCTAATACCTCCACCTCAAGATCCCGACTGACAAGGGTGTAAGGTGCCTTTCCCTTCATAGAAAATCCCAAGAACCCTTCAAATTCTCCCAGATACGGCGTTAACTGAAAGTCCTGAAACAAGAAGCTTCGCATCGGTGGATCATAGAATTGGGCCAAAGCTGTGAGACCCGGGATTTGTACGTCGACTTCTAGAAGATGCAGTACTTGGCCGAACCTTACTTCAATAGCCCTCTTGTAGGAGGCGGGCATTTTTTCTAAGCAGTCCTTAAGAACAACAGTATTCGGTGAGAAAGCTTTTAGTTGTAGAGTCTTCCTTTTCCCTGAACTCATGACTGTTTTGAATGTGAAACAACAAATAGATGTGTTTTCCTGAAATAACAAGATGTGTAGGTTATGATGCGTATGCTACATGATTATGAATGCACAAAGCTGGATCCGGGATAACAATGGGAGCTTGGAACTCTAAAATGTAGGCTCTAGAGGGTCGGTCTATATCTTTCTACCCATAATGCCCACTCACAAGGTAGTTTCTATGGTGATGGTATAGGGATACTCAAGGTCACGGACGTTTATCGTACTAACGTCCCGCCGCAGGCTAGCTGCATTGTGACGATAATAACGATAAGGTCTACCTTGAGTGGAGTTCTCATGTTAGGCGTGCAAGGAGCGAATCCTTGGAGCCTAACATTACACAACTACCAAAATCGAAACAGGTTCTAGGGGGGGTCCCAGAATCACAGCCCTTTCATGAATCAGGTCCCGCGACAGGCTAGCTGCGTTGTGACAAGATCTATGAAAAGTCTAACTATCTGGGGGAGCTTTCATGTTAGGCGTGCAAGGAGCGAGTCCTTGGAGACTAACACTAATAACATCCAATTCTAACTTAGGTGTTCCCTCTTCTTTTTCAAAACTCAAGTACAACTTCATACCCGTGATATCCCGAGATCCAACAGGAAGATATAATGAGCAAATAATAAAGAAGGAAGCAATATATAGAATATCAAAAGTAAATAAAGAAGACAATCAAACAAATCAGCAAACAAACACGAACTATCCTAAGCTAGGCTCGACTCTCTTATGCACAAGGATAAGTCCCCAGCAGAGTCGCCAGCTGTCGCACCTCGAAAAATACGATCCTAAAACAAACAACAGAGTCGCCACCTAATTCTATTTATTCTACGAGAGAAAAGGGAGATATAGACACAACCTAAATAAAGGATAAGAATGGTCAACGAAACCACTAATCTAAGTTCGGGAGTCAGTTACGCAAGGGGAAGGTGTTAGGCACCCCTCACGTCCGTTGTACTCAACGGGAACCTCTTAGTCTAGTTTGCGCTTTAAATGTTAACTTGTTATTATTGTCTTCTTTATGATTAAAGTTACTAAGATTGCTTATTAAAGGGGAAGGAAAATTATTATTTATTACAGAAAAAGGTTAAGTTTTTTATTATTGTGACGGAGAGATAGTTAATTTTTATTTATTGTGTTTTATGACGGAGAAAATATTAAGTTTTTTATTATTATGCTCGCGAAGGATTAAAATCCCCGTGCCTACGTATTCCCTTGTGCAATGGGAAAGTCAGAGCTTCGTAGTTCGTGCCACTACGATTTGTGTTTTTTAATTGAACGATTGTTTGAAAATGCATTCTACTGCTAAGCGTTGGCTTATCTGCTCGCGATAGGAGGCTGAAGCGCTAGCTTGTTTGCGAGATAGAATGATCTAAACAATGTTCGTCCTGAGAAAAGATGTTTGATCTTTGTTAAAGATGTTTTAAAACGAGAGGGCGAATGAACCACGCGTGGGGCTAGCCCATGTTGCGATTGCATTCAAGAACGTGTGGAGTGCGAGACTCCGGAGTTCAGTTACTCGCTAATTAATTATGAAAATGCTTTGAATTGGTTGGTATGTTTTGATTTGAGATTTGAATTGTTTTTATACGAACGGTGATTGAACCATCGCGTGAGGCTAGCCCATTTGCGGTTCAGTCCAGAACGTGCGGAATGCTAGACTCTGGAGTTCCTTTTTTTCGTAAATTAATTAAAATGAGTTGAATCGTGCAGACGGCGATCACAAGACCGACTTACGTGTGTGCAGTGTAGGCGAGAATTATTTACTTGGCGTTGGACCAAGAAATTAAATTATCTTTGGACCATTTTATTTTAGTGGTCGCGTTTATTTACTTGACAACTTATATTTGAAATGCGATAAATAAATCAGGTTCATACGGGTCATACATCACCATCATACCACAAAATAATAAACAAGGGATATAATCATACATCGTACAAGTAAATCGATTAACATATAACTAATTAACTAAATCAAATAAAAAAAATTTTAATACACTAATTAACAAATTAACTAAAATAATTTAAGATAATTAATCAACATAAAATATTTTAGTTGGTATTTTTTTGGAATATTTAAAAAAATAAAAATGAGTCAATAGAAATAATAAGAGAAATGAAATAAGAAGAAATAAAATAAATCAAGAAATGAGAAAACTAAACAAAGACTAAATGGGTTGGTAAGAGAAGTAGTACAGGGGGTGTTATAAGGCCCAACAGGGGCAAAAAACCCCAAAGGAAACGAAATGGGTGAAGGGAGTGGGTCAGCGGGCGCAGGCCGGGTCAAAGCTGACCCGGTTCGGCTGTTTCTGAATTGGGTAAAGAATTAGGGTTCAGAAATGGGAAAATTTGTTAACGATTCTAAGAAAGGCAGCACTCCATTATTTCCAGAAAAAAAAAAAAAAAAAAAAGAACGACAAACGCACGAACCAAACCTCGCACTCAATCTCCCCCTCTCGCATGGATACTTCTCCATTTTCTTGTTCTCGATGCCTTCCTAACAACATTAAAAAACCGCAAATTCTCTACCAAACAATCATATAAATCTAGCGATCCAACATCAAAACCAGGAAATCACATAAAACCCTAACCCCCAAATCCACAATACTCGTCCCAATTCATAATTTTCTCAACGTTTCCACACCCAAAACCGTTACAAAAGGAGCAAAGAAAAGCAAGAAAACTACCTCCGTTGGATTTGACGAAAAGATCGTCGAGCGATTCTCTCTCTGTACGGCGGTCCTTCTCACTTCGTTCTTGAAGTGATTTTGCAGTTGGTCTTGGCTTCAAAGGCTCTTTGATGGTGGTCTGTTCAAAGTTCTATGGAAGAAGACGGTGGTTGAGGGTCACGGCGGAAAGATTGGTGCGGTGGCGGCTCTGAGTCTGTGACTTGGTGAGTTTTTGTGTTGTTGCTTTTTATAATTTTTGCTTTTCTGTGTATCCCCCCCTATCTCTGTGAAAAAAAATTCTTTGTGATTAAAATTTTTGATGATGCTTGTTGTCCTCCCCTCTCTCGTGTCCATGCTCTCCTCCTTTATATCAATATATTCAGTTTCAATCTGATTGCTTTTTTTCAAAAGCTTTGATCTGATGTTTGCTTTAATCTCAAGTGTTGTCCTTTTCGGTGCAGGTTTTGTCCCACTTGGAGCAAGAACTTTTCATGTTTGGCAAAAGTGATAGAGATAGGGTTGACAATAGCTGTACTTGCAGCCGTTCTGAATTTGGTTGCAGCAGGTCTGAATTTGGTTGTAGCAGGTCTGGCCCCCTTTCTATCCTATCTTTTGTTGTACTGATACAGCGCCCCTCCCCCTTTTACATTTTTCATGCTAAACATTTGCTATCTCAAGAAAAATGAAATAATGACCAAAGCCTTTTTCTATGTACATGTACTGACTTTGACATGAGGGTCACGAAAAGTAGAATAAAGCTTCAACATGATATAGATTGCACTGAGTTGGTTAGTCTTCTTGTGTAAGAGGTCCTCGCGGTTTCACTGAAAATCCTTTTCTTGGTATGTCTGGTTTTCACCTTTGTTGACTTGGTTCTTAATGAACTGAGCAAATTGGATTTGGATTGAATTGAACTTTTCTATTTCTCTTTGTTCTCTGCTCTGTTAGCTTGTTACTTTGAAAAATCAAATTTCTACTGCAGTAAAACAAGGATTACTTACTGCATAACTCAACTCTTTTTTTTGTGTGCATAGAATTGACTTTCAATATTGTTTCACTAATCAATCTCTTGTTTCTTTTTTGTATGTAAACTTGCTTGGAGCAAAAGAGTCCTACTGATTTGCTCTTCGTTTGCGCCGTTATGGCGGAACTTTCCTCTTGAATTCAAACTGAGGATTTTGCAAGCTCATGGTCTTGTTGGTGTGGTGCAATTGTGTCCGCAAGGTGTGACTAGAAGGAAAGTCAACTGTCCAATAGTTGTTATAGTATTGCCTTCCATTTTTTAGGCAGCCAACTTAAAAACGCTGATTTATCCTAAGTCAATGTTGTGACTTCTCAAATGTATCATTATGCCTTGTAATGCAAAAGACAAAATTTATATATCATGTACTATCTTGAAAGGGATGTATGCTTTAAACGAAATTCGTAATTTGTGATTAAGGCTTAGGACCATGACTCAAAAAATTTCCAATAGGAATAAAAAATTGAAAATTGAAATGAAAATTAAAATGGTTCTTGAACATAAAACAATGAACCTTAAGACTAGAAATGTACATGGAGATAGAATTGGAATATTGAAACAAGACATGAAACTTGAATAAAACTTGGAAATTAAATTCTTGGATTTTTAAAATTGGACTTGGAATAACTTTGAAATGGCATAGCATTGGATTGAGATTCTTTGGATTATGGAAATAAGAAAAATGGATTTGCACCTTAGAAATAATCTTACAATTTAAATTTGGTATTTAGACTTGAAACTAAGAACATGGCACTTAGATTGAACACTAAAAATGAAACTTGGAATTGAGATAGAAATGGAAATGAAATTGGAATTTTATTCCTAAAGAAAGAAAAAGGACTTGGAAAGGAAATTTAAATTTGAAGTTTTGGAAAAGAGTTTGCAACAAGGAAATCTCGTACAATTACAAGAACCCACAAGTAGTCCAAGACTCCAAATTTCAAAAATTGACCGAAGTAAACTCACAATTCTTTAACAGATAATCGATTAAATTCCTCCAAAATAGAAAAGAACCACATCCAACACCTGCATGGAGAACAAACAATCTTCACTTCAAAGCAAAGACCCAGGTCAACCTTTCATTCAAGTTGGGTCGTGACAGAAAACAAAATTGAATCATTCTCCAACACTTGCTTCGAAATAAAAGAAATCCCTTCTCAACAAAGAAAATCCTTTGCAAAACCAAAACATGCCTGAGACATCAATGCATGCCGATGATGAGATGAATACGTGATATGAAATGTTAGGGGTAAAATTTGGGGTGTGACAGCAGGCATGCTGTTCAGGGGAACAGATACCCCACGCACCACTCTTTGTTCAGAAAGAATCATGTTCACAAGATGTTTGATGGATGCATCCACATAGTCAGACGCTTTGGGGGTGCTTGTAGATGAAGGAGTCCCCTTGCTTTTGCTGAAAACAGGCTCCTTTGCTCTTCTTACATTGGGAGTTCTAGGTTTTTGAGCAATAGGGACGATTCCTCTGATTTCGTCTATAGGAGTAGCATCCATTGGTACTACAGAGATTGGAGTTGCATGCACTACATCTTCTTGATTGAGACCCTCATCAATGAAGTTAGGGTTTTGATGTTGAGACATTTTTCGAATGTAGTGGAAGAGGAGTTAGGTTTGATTGATTTTGATGAGCTTAGAAATTCAGCTTTAGCATGCAAATCGTTTAGTGGAGATAGTGAGGAGGTGAGGAGCTGAGAGCACGTTTGTGCATTTATAGAATCAGTTGCTATTGGAATTTTTAAGAGTGGAATACACAGAGTTATTGACCAGACTGATGCTGCCATCTGGTGATCATGCCACACGATGTCATGAGACATGCTGGCACTTCTCCATAACTGCTATATTTCACATAAGCAGATTCCCAATTTACCCCTTAGGTTTTCAAATTGGGTAGCATCCAAAGCCTTAGTAAATATGTCAGCCAATTGCAGATTTGTGGCTACATGTTCTAATGTGATCACCTTCTCTTCCACAAGATCTCTAAGGAAATGATGTCTGATGTCTATGTGCTTAGTTCTGCTGTGTTGGATAGGATTTTTAGAGATGTTAATAGCACTTAAATTGTCACAGTACAATATCATGACATCTTGTGGGACATTGTATTCTGTGAGCATTTGCTTCATCCATACCAACTGTGAACAACTGCTACCAGCTGCAATATATTCAGCTTCAGCAGTGGATAGGGACACACAATTTTGTTTCTTACTGAACCAAGAAATTAAATTGTTCCCTAGAAAGAAGCATCCTCCTGATGTACTCTTTCTATCATTAGCACTTCCATCCCAGTCAGCATCACAAAATCCAGTGAGAATTGGTTCACAACCATGAGAATACATTATGCCATAGTCACAAGTACCATTGACATATTTCAAAATCCTCTTAACCTGGTTTAGATGGCTTAATTTTGGCTCAGCTTGATACCTTGCACATACACCTACTGCAAAAGCTATATCTGGTCTGCTAGCTGTCAGATATAGTAGGCTTCCAATCATGCTTCTGTATAAGCTTTGGTCCACATTCTATCCCTTGTCATTTTTTGTCAGCTTTAAATGAGTGGGGGCAGGTGTTATTTTGTGACTTGCATTGTCCATCCCAAACTTCTTGACAGTGTTCTTTGCATACTTGCTTTGGGATATGAACATGGAGTCCTCCATCTGCTTGATTTGTAGTCCTAGGAAGTAGGTTAGTTCACCTACTAGGCTCATCTCAAACTCAGATTCCATTTGAGTAACAAAATGTTTAACCATCCTGTCTGACATCCCACCAAACACTATGTCATCCATATATATCTGAGCAATCATGACCTTTCCCTCTTCATCCTTCACAAACAAGGTTTTGTCTATTCCACCTTTCTTGTACCCATGTTTAATGAGAAAAGTAGTTAGTCTTTCATACCATTCTCTTGGGGATTGCTTTAGACCATACAGAGCCTTTCTTAGCTTGTATACATGATCTGGACAGCTTGGATCAACAAATCCCTTAGGCTGCTCCACATATACTTCCTCATTAAGGTACCCATTTAGAAAGGAACTTTTAACATCCATCTGAAATAGCTTGAACTTTAGGATACAAGCAATTCCTAGAAGTAGTCTGATTGATTCAAGCCTTGCTACTGGTGCAAAGGTTTCATCAAAGTCTACTCCCTCAATTTGTGTGTATCCTTGAGCTACAAGTCTAGCCTTGTTTTTTGTAACTACTCCCTGCTCATTTGACTTGTTCTTGTACAACCACTTAGTGCCTATCATATTAATGTCATCAGGCCTAGGAACAAGATCCCATACTTCATTCCTTGTAAACTGGCCTAATTCTTCTTGCATAGCAGAGATCCAGTACTCATCATTCAGAGCTTCCTTGATGTTTTTAGGTTCTATCTTTGAAACAAAGCAGGAGCCTGAAATCATCTCTCTTGATCTAGTGATGACACCACTGTTGGGATCACTAATTATCATATCTTTAGGATGATCTTTCTGGATTCTGATGGAGGGAGGTTTGTTGGATTGATTTGACCTTGCCTCAGTTAAAGTGAAATCAGGATTATCACTTTCTGTTTTAACTTTAGTTTGATTGTCAGCAGATGTTCCAACATCATCAGCAACATCTGTATAGTCATCATCAATAATCACATTTATTGACTCCATTATAACCTTGGTTCTGGAGTTAAACACTCTGTAAGCTCTGCTATTTATGGAGTATCCAAGAAATATCCCTTCATCACTCTTAGGGTCCATCTTCCTTCTTTGATCCCTATCAGCCAGAATGTAACACTTACTTCCAAACACATGAAAGTACTTGACTGTAGGTTTTCTGCCCTTCCAGACTTCATAGATGGTGGACAAAGTTCCCTTTCTTAATGTGACTCTATTGTGGATATAGCATGCTGTGTTCATAGCTTCAGCCCAAAAGTACAGGGGTAACTTCTTGGCATGAATCATGGCTCTTGCTGACTCCTGAATAGTTCTATTTTTCCTCTCAACAATCCCATTCTGTTGAGGGGTGATAGGAGAAGAATATTCATGATTGATCCCTTCTGAAGAGCAGAAGTCTGACAATTTTTGATTCTCAAACTCCTTTCCATGATCACTTCTTATTCTGACCACACAGCTTGCTTTTTCTCTTTGAATTCTTTGACACAGATCTTTGAATACATCAAACACATCAGACTTCTCTTTGATGAAGCTTATCCATGTATATCTTCAGAAGTCATCAACAACCACATCGGCATATCTTTTTCCACCAAGACTCTCAACCTGCATTGGTCCCATAAGATCCATATGTAATAATTCCAAGACTTTGGAAGTTGTCAGATGTTGGAGCTTTGGGTGTGACATCTTGGTTTGCTTGCCTATTTGACATTCACCACACACTTTACTTTCATCAATCTTGAGTCTTGGGATCCCTCTTACAGCCTCCATGGATATGATCTTCTTTATTCCTCTGAGATCGAGATGACCCAGTCTTTGATACCACAGCTTCACTTCTTCTTCTTTGGCTAAGGAACAAGTAGATGTGAGGCTGGAATCTTGAGGTTCCCACATATAGCAGTTGTCTTTTGATCTGGCTCCCCTCATGACAACTTTCTGTTCTTTATCAGACACTATGCACTCAGTTTTGGTGAAGTTGACACTGTAACCTTGGTCACATAACTGACTTATGCTGATCAAGTTAGCAGTTAATCCTTTTACCAACAGCACATCATCTAGACTTGGTATACCTGAGCAGTCCAGGTTCCCAACTCCCTTGATTTCCCCCTTTGCTCCATCTCCAAAGGTTACATATCTGGATGAGTGTGGCTTTAAGTCTACCAGCAGATTCTTCAGTCCAGTCATGTGTCTTGAGCAGCCACTGTCAAAGTACCAGTCTTCCTTAGCAGATACTCTGAAAGATGTATGAGCTATATAGGCAACACCCTTCTTGGACCATTTGTGCCTGTTGTGAGGTTTCCTTTGATGCATCTGCCCTGTGTAGTGTCCATCTTTAGAGTTCCAAGGTTGTCTGTTGAACTTGTTCTTGGGCATGTATTTGTAGCTTTGATCAGCATGAAGACTAGCCTTAGGTATCAAAACTTTCTTGGTGACTTCTGTCTTCTGCTTAGGGGATTGCTGAGACCTCTGATTTGGATATCCATGCAGCTTGTAGCAAAAAGGTTTGATGTGACCAAACCTTCCACAATGATGGCATCTCCATCTTTGATATTTCTTTTTCATCATGTTCTTGTCATGATGTTGAGACATCTGCTTGGACATCTTGTTTGACTTCATGGGATTTGGAGTTGTTTGGCTGGTGCTAGCCTCAAACTTTTGAGCTTTATTAAATCCCAGCCCAGTCCTATCCCCTGAGTGCTTGTTGTTGTTGAGAATGACATCCAATGTGTTTGAGCTACTATTCAGCATTCTGATAGATTTAGACATATGCTCCATTTTGGAGTTGAGTAGGCTGACTTCACTTTTCAAAGTGTCAATGATCTCTAGATTACTTGCCTTTTCAGCCTTTAATTCCTCAATCTGCTTCTTCTGCTGTATATTCTCCATGCATACTTCAATGCTCCTTTTACACAGCATCCTGTAAGATGCTTCAAGCTCTTCAAATGTCAGCTCCTCATCACTGGATCCTCCTTCAGTTTCACATACTCCAACTAGAGAAGTGATGTGCTTTGCAGATTCTTCTTCTGACTCACAGCCTGAGTCTTCATCTGACCAGGACACAGAGAGACTTTTCTTTTGCTTCTTTAGGTAGGTTGGACATTCACTTCTGATGTGTCCATACCCTTCACATCCATGACATTGGATCCCTTTTCCTTGGTTAGTCTTCTCATCATAGTTTGACCTTCTATTAGAGTCATAAGGTCTTTTATTCTCAGGGGTTGAGTTTCTTCCACTTGGTCTGGGCCTGTTTTCCATTCTTTTGAGAATTTTGTTGAATTGTCTTCCAAGCATAGCAATTGTTTCTGATAAGTTGTCCTCAGAGTCTGCTTCATGACTTTGTTCTTCTTTATCAATATTTGAAACCAGGGCTATCCTTTTGTTTTTCTTCATAATTGTATCATTCATTCCCATCTCAAAGGTTTGAAGGGAACCAATGAGCTCTTCAACCTTCATTGTGCAGATGTCCTGAGCTTCTTCTATTGCAGTAACCTTCATGTCAAATCTTTTTGGCAGTGATTTGAGAATTTTCCTTACCAACTTTTCATCACTCATCTTTTCTCCCAAGGCACCAGAAGTATTAGCAATTTCCAGGATGTTCATGTAAAACTCATGAATGGTCTCATCTTCCTCCATCCTCAAGTTTTCAAACTTGGTGGTGAGAAGTTGAAGTCTTGACATCTTCACCTTTGATGTTCCTTCATGAGTGGTTTTGAGAGTGTCCCAAACATCCTTGTCTAGCTCACAGTGATGCACAAGTCTAAATATGTTCTTGTCAATGCCATTGAATAAGGCATTTAAGGCTTTGGAATTTCCAAGTGCTGAATCTTCTTCCTCCTTGCTCCACTCTTCTTCAGGCTTCAACACTTTTGCCCCATCCTTATTGTCTTGGACAGGGTGCTCCCATCCTTTGTTGACTGCTTTCCAAGCCCAGCTATCAAGAGATTTTAAGAATGCTACCATTCTTGGCTTCTAGTAGTCATAGTTGGATCCATCCAATATAGGTGGTCGATTCACAGATCCTACATCTCTGTCCATGTTCCCAAAATTTGCAGTCCCTAGATCTCACCCAGTTAAACAAGCAGGGTGCCTGCTCTGATGCCAATTGAAATTCTGGGATCAGGTACGTGATGTCGAATCAGATGTTTAAACACTTGAAGACTTAAACAAAACTTAAAATGCTGGTAAATTAAATAACACAGGAAATTGTTAACCCAGTTCAGTGTATCTCCACACTTACATCTGGGGGCTACCAAGCCAGGAAGGAAATCCAATATAATTAATATTAATTCTGGAATTAAACCAACCAGTTTAATCCTTCACTTAATATCTACCCAAGGCAATTTCTACCTAAGACACAACTTAGATATGAGTACCTACTCACTCCCCCTCAATCACACAGTGATCTTTTACAATGATTAAAATTGAAGTCACACTTCAAATACAACAGCTTGATCTTACTTAAAAGTTTCAATCAAGACACAATACACTTTTTGCTTAAAAGCTCATAAAGTGATAAAACAATTAAAACCTGCTATTAAACACAAACACCCTTTACAGTCTTCTTAATTTCGTACCCTATTCTGAGAGTTTCTGTTCCTTAAATAGATGCTTGGTTTTTGGGCTTTTTGCACATTATCCAGTCCTGATAAATCCCACTGTCATCACCTTGAATTAGGGTTAGTTAGTTTGTTACCTCCTTGATTCAAGGTGAGTTAGTTATTATGTTGCACTGAAGTCAGATAACTAAGCTCCCTAAAGATGCGCCTTGGAGTGCTTATCTATTCACAATTAATTCCAGATAAATTCTCCTGAATTTACTCACTTCTGTTATGCATCATTTAAGTCTGGTAGCAGGTTTATGATGTCACAACATCTGGTGTGACATCCTGATGTCTGAAATAAATTCATTAATAGTTACTCTGTTTGTCAATGTCACAACATCTGGTGTGACATCCTGAACTAAGTTCAACACTTCTTGTTTGTCAAAAATTCTGCCAATTCTTAACATCTACAAAGATGATTCTTGATCTTGAAAATATTGATGTGAAGATCGATGATGAAGATCAAGTGTTGTTACTGTTATGCGCTTTGACTAGAACATGTGCTCACTTCAAAGAAACCCTCTTGTATGGAATAGGGTCATTGACCTTTGAAGATGTTCAATATTCCTTGTACTCTAAGGACTTGAACGAATGAAAGGAGCATAAACCATTGATGGTTGGTGAAGGTTTGTCCGTTAAGGCGAAATTCTTGCGAAAGGATGGTAAGTTCGACAAGAAGAATGTTAAAAGTCAGAATAAGTCTTATAGTGGTGAAGCATCTGGTGTTTGATGCTATCATTGTAAGAAGGATGGTCACATTCGAAAGGTGTGTCCCGAACGCCTGAAAGATCATGGAGGTAAGGATAATGGCAATGCTTCCATTGTTCAAGATGATTTCAACTCATCTGATGTTCTTGTGGTTTCAAGCGTCAACTCAAGAAAAGAGTGGATTAGGGATTCAAGTTGCACTTGGCACATAACTCCAAACAAAGATTTATTCGAGGAACTATATGATCAAGATGGTGGATCGTTGTTGTTGGGAAACAACAAAGATTGCAAAATTGCAGGTAACGGATTTGTGAGATTCAAGCTACATGATGAGTCAATAAGGTTATTGACTGAAGTTAGGTGTGTACCTGACTTGAAGAGAAATTTGATTTCTCTTAGTGAATTCGACGAGAAGCAATATGTTTTTCAAGGAGAGAAAAGTATCCTAAGAGTCATGAAGGGGTCGAAGGAAGTCTTGATAGGTGTGAAGAGGATTATTCTCCAAATCTCAAGATCCAAGCTAAATTAAAGCTCTAATTGCATTTATTTTGCAATTAGAGGTTCAAAGGAGTTGATCTACAACATTTTGATGGCATTCTAGGAGTATTTCCATAGCTGCAACTCTTCGAGTTAGTTCAATTTTCATGCTCATGGTCTTAATTCTATTGTGTGCATTATGTTCAATGTGTGCTGGTGATGATGCTGATATGATTAGAATTAAATTTGGACGTGTATCATTGTAATACCCTAAAATTTTCCCTCTTAATTTATTGCCAACCTCAAGTGGTTTATGCTTCTCCCTTCTGCATGATCGTCTGAGCATCGCATCGCATTCAAAAATAATAATAATAAATAAATCATCATCATTTGCATGTGCATGAGGCATGTGATTGAGCAAGGCTTGTCAATCATTGGAGCTCAAGAGAAGAAAAATAGTAATACAAAAATAATCCAGACCATTTCCAAGCTAACTCACCAAAAGAATGAAAAAATCAAGTTTTTTTCCCGTTAACCGGTTAACGCATATGGTTAACCAGTTAATAGGGGCGAATTTTGAATAAAAAGTTCAAATATTGGTTGGTTTTCATTTCCCTCCACTTTCTTTCATACTTCACTTTTCACTCCACTTTCACATTTCATTCACTAGAAAATTCTACCACATTCTAGACTCTTCTAGCATCTTCCAAGGAATATTCCAAGGAGAATATTCCAAGGAATATTCTAGAGCCCTAAACAACTTTAACTAACTTCATACCTAAGTCCAAACCTAACCTAATAACCAAGCAAGCTCCATGCCTAAGTCTAAGTCCATATCAACCCTCTATATAAGCTCAAATCACTCCAAAGCAAGGGGTTCCAACTTTATTTTCATCATTTCACTTTCCAAATCTCTCATTTCTCTCTCAATTCTCCTCCATTTCCAAATTCTCCAAAGCTTCTCCGTAGAAGTTCTTCAAGTTTTTCATTGATACTTGAAGAACTTGAAGTTAGACCTTCATCAAACATCAAATCCATAGCTTATTGAAGAAGTGCTTCTGTTTTTTGATCGATTTTGGCTTACTGGAAGTGATTGTGCAAATGTTCATCAAGAAGCATCATCAACCGCATTTCTTTTGCGCGTTCACGGATCTTCGGTTTTCTTCTTCACTTGCGTTTCGATCTACATAGAAACACTCACCAAAGCAATCCTCCGCTTTGTAGGTTGGTAATTCGAAACTGCTTCGCGTTTAATTTATTCTCTTCATCTCGCCGCATGTCATTCTTTAATTGCTTATCATTTGATTGCGTTTTGGCCGTTTTACGATTTGATTGTGATTTGTGTATTTCGATTGTTAGAAGCTAGATTTGTAGCTTATTCTAGGTGCTGATAGGTGTCAGAATACCTTAGTTAAGCAGCAAATTCGTGTTAGCATGTTCATGTATGTGTTAGGGTTTTTAGAAGTAGATTTAAGACCAAAAGTGCTTCTGCATAGCTGAATTTTTGCATTTTGTTCAGTTGTAGCCGGTTAACGCATATGGTTAACCAATTAACACGTTGTAATTTTCCATGGATTTGAAAATTTAAGGGCGTTAACCGGTTAACCTATAGCGTTAACCGATTAACGTTGTGTTGAGTTTGAAAAATATTTTGTTTTCATTACATGTTTGCATTGCATCATTCCTTTAATCTTCTTGTAGTAATTGATCATGATTTTAGGGAATTTTCAAGACCATTTTAGGTGTGTGATTCCATTGTTTTGAGTCGTTTCGACATGCGTTTCATTACTGTTGCATATTTTGTGCTTATTTGTTCATTAGTGCATGAGGTGCTTTGTACATGTTGTTTCTAGGTTCAAATGCATCAATTAGCATGTAAATGAAGGTTTCATATTTTGTTTTGCATCACCTTTGCAATCCATGCATGTTTCAATTGTTTGAGTGTTCTAATGTCATGCCATGAATTCTTGAAAAAACACATAATCATAAGTATGCACATTCTTGCATTTTGTTTGCATCTTTAATTACACTTCTAGTTGATACCAATTTTGTTTTGTGTCAAATGCATGTTCAATCATTGATTCTTGTAGATATATGTTCATAATCCATGTTCATATGCTTGTGTGCTCAAAACTTGAAATGCATAATTGTTGTTTTGTTTTTTTGTGCATTCTTTCATAAGCATTCATTAGAAATAATCATGTTCATTTAATCATTCATGTCGATTCCATTTAATCATGTTAATTGTGCATTGTTTGTCATCCATTGTGTGCATAATTAAAAATTAATCAAATTTGTCTCACTTTCCATAGTTGTATGTTGATGCAGTAGCTGTAAAATGTATGCTGATTGTTGCATTTTCACACTTTTTATACCTGTTTTGTACGTTGATTGTTAGTTGTAGAAAGTTGTTTGCATTTTGCATTGCATTTCATTGTTGTTTGTGCATTTAGGAGCTGTAATATGCTGCTGGATTTTTGCTTTGCATTTTTTAGGTCCTTTCAACTTAAGATTGAGTCTAGTTTAGGTCCTAGATCCCTTAGGAATTGATTGGTAATTGTTTACCTCATTTCTTATTCATGTTTATCATGTTAACCCTTGTTTTGTAGGGAGGTAAAGGTAAGTTCACAAACCTTAATCTCTTTTTAATCCTGTATGCTTTCAAAGTGTGTGTGTTTTTAGAATTTTTGAGTTTAACCTTCACAACTTCATGCTAATCCCCTTTAGAATCAACTTAGTTTCACTAGGAAGTAAGTTGTATTCCACTTCCCTTCTTCTTTTCCTTTTTCATTAGGATCAAAAAATTGCACTAACTTTGGTTCATGCATATATGATAACACTTAGGATAATTAGTCTTCCCCTTAGACTTTTTCCTTTGGTTTGCTTTGCTTTCTTTCTCATCTTAAAGAAAAGTAAAAAAACACCTAATAAAGGTTGATCTTCTCGTACGACACGAGACTTTGTCGTGGGTTACTTATACACGTCCTGTTTCGGGGCGAGGTGTAAGTCATCTACCACGATGAATAAGTCTTAGTATGAGAAGGTTCACAAACAATAAACAGAAAACACTTCTCTAAAAGATAAAACAACAAAGAAGAATCGTCTTTTCCTGCGGGAATTATTTTTTCACCTCACTCACTCTCAACGCAAACTTACGACGACTTGTCTCATTTGCAAGATGGTAACGCACTTGTACCAGACGATCCTGCAACACTTGAGCATAGACATACGCAGTTCAGCTCTAAAAAATGCAAAAAATATAGTTTCCTCCTTAGTTAGGCAAACTACGTCGACTCTGATCCTCATTTTCCCGATGAGGTACGTAGGCAGTGGGGTAGGGTCTCGTTCGAGCACATTCTTTATTTTCCCTATATTTTCCCCTTTTATTTTCGATCTCTTTTCCTATTCCCTCTCTCATTCCAGTTCAAGTTAGCAGTTCTTTTGTTCAACAACATCTTATTTCTCACCCTTTGAAACAGAGAAACAAGCGTGGATACCGTCAGGTACGGCGGACGCTCTGGGGTGTTAATACCTTCCCAGGTCGTAACCGACTCCCGAACCCAGATCTTTGGTTCGCAAGACCTTTTCCTTTCATTTTCTCTTCAGTTTGTGCATCATTACCTTTCCCATTCATTCGGGATAAAAATGCATGGCTGGCGATTCTACCTTTTCCGTGCCACTTTCGCGTTTGTACTAGGATGAAAATCCCGGGAGCGACAATCATGTATTTAATTTTGATTTGAATTTTTCAGATCTACTTGTGTTTGATTCGATTTGAGTTATCTAGGCATTGTATGATAAAATGGATTAGATATTTGGAATCAGCATCAAATTTAGGGTTGAAATGTGGTAGAGTTTCTTATTTCTGGAAAAAATTGTGATGGAGCTCGCCTGAGAAGGTGACCGGAGCTATGGCTCCAGCACCGGAATTTGTTTCATTTCACCTGAGTCTCAAGGAAGAAGATGTAATATGGACCCTCCATATCTTTGATCTGATAGCCTTAAAGCTGACAGCGTATTAAAAATCTCATGTTAGTCACGTGGTTTATTTTTATAACAGTAATGTTGAGTGTATGCTTGCTTAGGGTAGCTTGTGTGTGTGTATGCATCTGGACCTTTGATCTGGATTACTTTATTTGATTGAATTTTTTCGCGCGCGTTAGATTGATCCAATGGACCAGATCTGGTCAATATAGTTGACTAAGGCCATATAATAATATGTTGACCTACGCTTTGACTGGACTATCCTTTCTTTGATATCCCCACCCCCTTTCTTTGGGCCAATGATGCTTTAAACATGGATATTGCATGTGTCACACCCCCTGGTTATTTTCTCTTCATTTTTCATTTTTTATTTTCATAGTTTTTACATTTTAATTTTAAATTCATTTCTGATCATCCAAAAATCATATAAAAAATCATGAGGCTTATTTTCACATTTAAATAATTTTATATATTTTTTGTTTCTTATTTTTCATCATATTTTCATTATTTTCTTTTATTTTCTTTTTCATTTGTTTCCATTCTAACACTTCAACTTCAAAAATTTCTTTTGCATAATTCATTAAATATTTTTGAATTATTCTTTTTTAATTCATTCATCAACACCTTGAACTTCATAAAAAAAAATTTATTTTATTTTTAAAACCATTTTTAATTGTATTTTGGTCCTTATACTTTGCATAATTATTCATTGATCTTACTTAACTTTGAAGTTTTGTTTGAGGTAGTTTTATTTTGAGTTTTTGATTGAAATTTTGACAAGTGATAAGCCTCTGACCTAGGTCACTTGAGGTATATTTTGGTATTTTTTTTAAGTATTGTTTGATGTGTGTTTGGTTACTTGTACTTGAAGGTACTTTTCATGAACCTTTCTGGTCATCTTCAAACCCTAATTGCTTGAAGGCATTTATGCCATTATTTGGAGTCACTTGTAGGGGTTTGTTTGGTTTGTTTAGACTCTTATAACTCTTGTTTGATCATTTATAGTTTCATTTGGTTTGTGTTTACCTTTTGGTTTGTATGATGCATCATTTGTTCAACTTTGACCTAATTCTTCCATGTCCTTCTACTATGTTTCTTATGCTTGTTTGTGTGCATCTAACATGTTCATATCTTCATCTTATTTGAATTATACATCAAGTATGCCGATGAATTTATGCATAAGCATCCAAATTTGTACGTCATGTTGCATATTTTTTCATCCATCTCAAGTATGAAACATTTTTTTCTTACATGACTTTATTTTGCATGTGTTGGTGAATTGTTTGAATTTTGTTTGCTATGTAAATTTGACACGCTTGTATGTGCATCTTTAACATGTCATCCTTATCATGTGTTACTGACCTTCATCATCTCATATCATCCTTTCACATTTGACTTTCACCTTTGCTTTTCTTGTTTCTTCTTATATGAGTATGTGATTGTCTTTATCTCTTCCTCTCTCATTTTATCATGAACTAATCCATACACTTTGGTATGATCATTTAGGATAATATTAGGAATTCTAATTTGATATAACATTCTGACTTTGGTGTTTCTCATGTGTTTTCATCCATGCTTGTACTATTTTGCATCCCTACTTCTTCATGTGTGCTTCCTTTGTACTTCTTTTCCACTTTGGTGCTTATTGGCACTTGATTGATTTAGTTTGGGTTCTTTGAGCTTCTTAAAGTTCATTTATGATTTGGTTTTTACTTATAAGGTTCATAGGCCTTTAGATTCGTTTCATTTGTTTCTTTTGTGTGTTTAGCTTTTATTTCATGTCTTATGAACTATTGTGTTTCATTTGCTAACCTTGTAGGGGCTTTGGTAAGTCTTAGGAGTGTAGAAATTATTCTACATTCCAACCTCTCCCTCTCCTTTTATATTTCAATATTGTATTTGTTTAAGAATCTAAGATGCTTTGATTTATATAATTGTTTTCTTTCCCCCTTAGAAATAACTTAGCTTTCATCTTGGAAGTAAGTTGTCTTCTAATCTTTCTCCTTCTCTTCTTCTTTTTTCTTCTCTTCTCTCCTTCTTCTTCATTAGGAAAGAGATCTTCAAACTTCACTAACTTAGAATATCCAAGCATGACAACTTACTTAGGATTGTTTAGTCTCCCTTAGATGTTTTACCTTTTGAATCTCTTTTGGTGTCTTCTCTCTCTCATCTCTAAACAACTCAAAACACCTAATAAAGGTTAAAGCTTTCTCATGTGCCAAGGGACTTTGCCATGGGATACTTGCACACATTCCATATGGGGATGCGGTGTAGGGTATCTATCATGATGAATAAGTCTTAGCATGAGGATGTTTCACAAATAAACTAAAAAACACTTCTTAATCCAAAAATAACAAAATCACCTAACAAGCAAAATAGGCTAGTGTGCTTGAGTCTTAACCTTTGGAACTAGGTTTAGAATATCCTTCATACTTAGGTGTGCTTCTTACCCATTCCATTTCGGAGTGATGTAAGAAGCACACACTTCATTGAATGAGACTTGAATACATTTTCCTATGCAAACTCAAATAAAAAGCTTCTAAAAAGCTCCAAACCAACACTAAACGTCTTTCCTGCGGGAATTCTCTTATCATCTCCTTCACTCCAAATGAAAGAACTCGCTTTGACTTGTCTTTTGCAAGACGATAAACGCATTCGTTCCAGGCGAGCCTACAACACCTGAGCATAGGCATAAGCAGTTCAATCATAAAAAACACAAACAAACAAACTTCCTCCCTAGCTAGGGGAACTACGTTGACTCTGATTCTCATTCCCGATGAGATATGTAGGCAGTGGGAGTAGGGCCCATTCGAGCATAATTCTTTCTTTTCCCTATATTTTTCCAATTCTTTTTTCCTAGTTCAGTAGAAGATGAAGTGGACGTTTACACCCTTTGAAACAGTACAAGCAAGCGAGGATCTCGTCGAGTACGAAGGACGTGAAAGGGTGTTAATACCTTCCTTTCACGTAAACCAACTCCCTTACCCGTTCTCTCTGGTTCGTAAGACCTCGTTCTTTCCTTTATCTTGATTTGTGCAACATTACCTTTCCCTTTATTTGGGATAAAAAATTTTGGTTGGCGACTCTTCTTCTTTTTCCGCGCCACTTTCGCATTTGTACTAGGATGAAAATCCCGGGAGCAGCAGACCCGATATAGCATATGCAGTAATTCTTGTAAGAAGGTACATGGCGAATTCTGGAAAGGCTCATTGGCAAGCATTGAAGTGGATTCTAAGGTACATAAATGAGTCTCTAAGTAGAGCCCTAATTTATGGTGGAGCCTTGGATGACGATAGTAAAGTAGCAATCGAAGGATATGTCGACTCTGATTATGCATGTTGTATGGATTCCAGAAAATTTATTTCTAGATATGCTTTCACTATGTTTGGCACAACAATTAGTTGGAAAGCAACACTTCAAAAGATTGTTGTCTTATCAACCACTAAAGCGGAATATATCGCCCTAACTGAAGTTGTAAAGGAAGCATTGTGGCTTGAAGATTTTACAAAGAAGCTAAAATTTCAAGGTCGAGGTATCACTGTTAAATGTGATAGTCAAAGTGCAATACACTTGTCGAAGAACTCAGCCTATCATAAGCGAACCAAACACATTGATATCAGTCTGCATTTTGTCAGAGGGGTAAACGAGCGTGGAAAAGTCCAAGTGTTGAAGGTTTTGACATATCATAATGTTAATATGATCACCAAAACGTTGTTCAGTTGCAAGTTTGCCCACTATATGTAGTTGATAAAGCTGCATGAAGAAAGCTAGTTTGTTTCTTGTTGTTATAGAGTTTGTTCCAAGGTGGAGATTTGTGAGATATTGTGACAAACTCTAGGTTTAGCATGTCGTCGAAGTCCACTCACGTATTGTTGTCAAATTGGGCCTTGTGTTATGAATTCAATTGTTTAAGTTAGTTTGTATCCTAAGTTAGCTTGTAATGGGTAATTGTTAAAAAGCTATTTAGGTTAGTATGTTAGTTTTTTTTATAAATAACAGTCTCTCATCTTTTGTAGAAGATAAAATAGGAAGATAAAACCATAATTCAAAAGTGAGAGAAGTTATTTGTTATTCTTGTATACTTGTAATCCTGTTTTAAGAGAAAAGAAATAATAACAGTTTATAATCAGTCCTTGTTGTTATCATTGGTTATCCTAAACCTTAATTCTTGTAGGTTTCTTGATCATAAAAAAACCTATTATATTTTATTTCTAAGGTATCTGATTCACAACATTATAATTTATTTCATAGTTCTAACATTAATTTTTACTAATTCTTAATCATTTTATAGTTTTATATTTCAATCTCCATATCAGTGGTTTAAAAATGAAAATCATACAAAATCGTTAATCTTTATAATCAATCTATGATTACCTGTGTTTGAAATGTAAACATAACCTTATACGCTAAATAGTGATATCAGTACCTGATATTCGATCTACTAATAATTCACCATGTCCATTGACCAAGTCTTTTAAAACTATAAAGCTAAACCATAATACACAGTAATTTAGTGCATATATATGTATATTTTATGCACAAAAAGAAGTTACATTATTTGATCATTTATCCTTCAACTTGTAATGTCACCATATTGGAGCACACACATCCTCAATCATACCCCACTTTTCATCACCTCTTTAATAAATGAGGGCAAAGTTATTTTACTTTATTTTATTATAAAAACATATTTTGTAGTAATTTGGTGAATATAGAATTTGTCTTTTAATTAGTGGGCCTGTCCCACCAATTTCCCTCACTCAACACATACACAAAACTTTTTCATCCATAAATAGACTTCTTCATTAGCTTGTGTCCTCCACACTCTCTCTAATGGAATCCAATAATTCACCTCTCAACCAAACAAAAGTTCTGCATCCAAACAATAACCATGATCATGAACAAAATGCAACCCTAGAGATCGAAAGCGACGAGTTTGATTACTCGAAAAGATCACAATGGCTTCGCGCCGCGGTGTTAGGAGCTAACGATGGATTAGTTTCAACAGCATCGCTAATGATGGGTGTTGGAGCGGTGAAACAAGACATCAAAGCCATGATCT
This sequence comes from Lathyrus aphaca, assembly GCA_963966055.1. Lineage (NCBI taxonomy): Eukaryota > Viridiplantae > Streptophyta > Magnoliopsida > Fabales > Fabaceae > Lathyrus > Lathyrus aphaca. Next base: position 66,192,582 of record OZ014520.1, read on the forward strand.
TGTCGGGTTTCGCAGGACTCGTAGCCGGTGCATGTAGCATGGCAATAGGTGAGTTTGTATCTGTTTATTCTCAGCTTGACATTGAAATAGCTCAAATAAGAAGAGACAAAAATATTGAGAATGGTAACAATAATATTGAAGATGTTGTTATTGAGAAAGAAAGTTTGCCAAATCCTTTACAAGCTGCAGCAGCTTCAGCTTTGGCATTTTCAATAGGTGCAATGGTGCCACTTCTTGCAGCATCTTTTATTAAAGATTATAAGTTGAGAGTAGGTGTTGTTTTGGTAGCAGTTAGTTTTGCTTTGGTTGTGTTTGGTTTGTTGGGAGCAGTGTTGGGTAAGGCACCTGTTTTGAAGTCTTGTTTGAGGGTCTTGCTTGGAGGTTGGATTGCTATGGCTATTACTTTTGGGCTAACTAAGTTGATTGGATCAAGTGGCCTTTAGATTTTTAATTAAAAATATCTTATTAATTAAGTGAAGTAATTAATGTATTTTAATTATCTCACTTCTGTTATAAATTCACCTCTTTTTTTTTTTAAGGTTTTTGGAAAAATGAGGTAAGAATTATACAGACCAAAGTTGGCTTTTGTGTAATAAAATCATAAACATAAATGGGCTAGGTTGTCATAAAAAAAACAAAAAAACAAAAAACCTTTTATATTCATGTAATTGTCTTTATACTATGATATGATAAACTAGGAGATTTTCATTTAAATAGTGCATGGATATTATGTAATATGGCCCAAGTTTGTGTAAATTTTCTTTATTATAAAGAAAAGGTGTAGCTTTTATATATACTACTAGTACCTTATTTACCTTTTATATATATATCTTTGGTTTTGGTTGCAAGTTATTAAGATACCTATACCACACACTATCAACTATTTGTTCTTTGTAAGATTTCTTATTTACTAAGAATGAAAACATAGTAACTCAGTGATTGAAATAGAGTATCTAACTACGGAACAGAACTTTAGGGCAAGATGGCTTGCTCGAAGAAAATAAGATTCATGTAATGCACACTCTCAATTCCTAGCATAAAAGCATGTAAGAGATGAGAGCTTTCTTCATTCTTGATGCAGGGCTATGTGATAACAAGCCTAAGAAACTTCATTAAGTGAAGCTTGCATCGAGTAAGGAAAAAGAGTGAAAAGAAAGGGTAAAGTTGAAAGAGTAACGTGATTTGTTATCACTCAATTAACCGTACAAGAGTGTACAATATATTTTGATATTACTAGAGAATACCGAATCATTATATAAGATCATCCGAACCGAACCGAATTATTTTTATTTTTTTTTAATTGAACTGAATCAAAATTTTTGATTTTGTATAACGGTTTAGAACTCCAAACTGTATCAAATCACTAGAAATCAAAAAATTTTAAACCAGACTATTTGTTAAAGAAACGAACCATTATACTTATTTTTTTTTATATTTTGTTTAATAAAAAATATTTTAAACTTATTTTTAGTATTTTTAAAAAAAATTAATATAATATTTTATATAAAATCTTAACATTCAACTAAACATCAACCACATTTCCATCATGCTAATAGAATCATTTTAATAATAGTTAAGAAATTACTTTCCATAACTAATCTTTTCTTAACAACTCCTAACTTAAATTTCTTACATACTAACCAAGTAATTCAATTAACATAACAACCATTAACAATCATCACTTAACATTTAAATTTTCATAACAGTTCCTAGTTCATTCTATTATAACAACTAACTTCCATTTCACTAACTTTAAAATTCAAAAACAGTTCAAACCAAAGAACTCATTCCAATATCAATTCTACTAACTGCCATTTAAAGCTTCTAACAGCTCAATTTCATCTGCAAAATTACTACAGTGCATTAACATGAGTCTCCTAACTTCACTAACTAATTAATACTTTTAATATCATAAAACCTACACTAACTAATCAAATTAAATAGCACCAATTCACTTCTACTTAACAACATAACCAACTAACTAAACTAGTTTTTCATGACATTCCTAACATAACTAAACTAATCCTAACATCAACTTCAAGTTAACTTCCATGATACTTACTAACTAATACTAAGTTTAACAAAATAAACAATTTAACTGCACTAATTCATAGGGCTATTCATGTTACAGGGAGAAAATCAAACCAAACTGAACCAAACTATGATAAAAAATTATTCGAACTGAACCGAACAGTTTCTATTTACTTAGAACCGAACCAAAAATATTGATTATATATACCGTTTAGAAATTTCGAACTTTACCGAACATTTAAACTATTATTCAATTTTTTAAAAACTTGTTTTTAGTATTTTAATTTTCAGTTTCGGTTCGGTTACAGTTCAGTATGGTTCTAGAACTATTTTGTGCAATATGGTTCGGTTCACTAACCAAACATAATGGTTCGATTATTTTAACCTCAGTTCGGTTCAGTTCGGTGGTTCATTTCAGTTCAAGGATTTTTTGAACAGCCCTACTAGCAAGTGAGTAGTTACAATGATTAATTAAATCAGTTACAAAGGTAAAACTATAGTAACTGCAGTAATAGAAGGCTAGCAAAGTTATCTCTAATACTCCCCTCAAACTGAATAGTGGGAATGATTGCACACCTCTTTGAGTTTGTCACGACAGTCTTGAAATGTTGAAGAACCAAACGGCTTCGTAAGTGTGTCAGCAATTTGCAAGGCAACGGGAACATGTTGAATTCTCATTTTTCCAACAACAACACGTTCTCTAACAAAGTGAATATCTAATTCAATGTGCTTTGTACGAGCGTGAAGAGCCGGATTGTGAGACAGAAGTACAGCACATAGGTTGTAACAAAGTAAAGATGGAAGGTGGATAGGAATACCAAGTTCTGAAAGAAGAGACTCCAACCACAATAGCTTAGATGTAGTGTGAGCCAATGCTCGCTATTCTGCTTCTATGCTAGATCTTGCAAACAGAGATTGTTTCTTTGAGCTCCAAGAAACTAAATTTGATCCCCAAAAAAATGCAAAAACCATATGTAGATCTTTTATCATCCGGATGATTTTCCCAATCAGAATTGCTATAGGCACGGAGAGAGAATCTTGAAACAGAAAGGGAGGGAGATAGAAGTAAACCATGTGTGAGTGTACCACTTAGATATCGAAAGAGTCTCTTAACCGCAACCCAGTGAGTATCAAGAGGACAGGCCATGTATTGGCATGCTTTGTTCACACTGAACACAATATCGGGCCTTGTCAAAGTTACATACTAAAATGCACCCATTATTGACCTGTAAAGCTGAGGATCAGAAAAATGATTTGTGTTGTGTTTACTCAACTTGCAGTTACTCAACATTGGTGTAGGGACACTATTTGCATTCTCCATCAGAGCTTTTGCAAGCAAATCTTTGACATATTTTCACTGATTTAAGAACATTGAGCCATTGCTGCAAACTGAACTTTAATTCCTAGAAAATAACTAGGTCGACCCAATCTTTTTAAGGCAAAGTCATGATGTAACTTGTTTATTAGTGTATGTATCAGATCTGAATTTGAACCAGTGATAAGTATGTCGTCAACATACACCAAGGCATAGAGTATAACACCGAGTTTAGAGTAAATAAAGAGAGAACTATCACATTTTGAAGTATTAAACCCATAATGAACAAGAGCATGAGTTAGTTTCTCATACCTAACCCTTGGGGCTTGTTTGAGACCATATATTGTTGTGTGAAGTTTACATACAAGAGTTTTTCCAGAACTTACAAATCTAGTTGGTTGAGTCGTGTAAACTTCATCCTGAAGAATACCATTCAGAAAAGCATTAATAACAATGATTTGTTGAATGTGCCACTTGTGTGTGATAGCAAGAGTAAGGATAACCTTGATTGTGGTAGGTTTGATAACTGGAGAAAATGTGCCAGTGTAATCAAAGCCTTGTTCTTGGTGGAATCCCTTAGCTACAAGTCTGGCTTTATACTTGTGAATAGACCCATCATCATTTTCTTTGATCTTAAATACCCACCTACATCCAAATTGTCACTCAATCATTTCCCGTGCTATATTTCTACCTAAGACACTTCCTAGTTCGAGGCCCTCATCTATTCCTTAACAATCACTATGTGACCACCAACACACTATATACTTAAATGCTTTAGAGTACACATTTTACAACTTTGTAAAGTTCTCATATTTTTAGCATCCACTATGATCTAAGAAAGACTCATAAAAGAATAAACCATAATACTTTCTACTCAAGTAATATATATTTTTCTTGTTATCAACCTAGGTCTAAACTAACCTATTTATAACAAAAAAACACATTGGATTTGGGTTGTAAACTCGCAGCATTCTGATCCCACAAAATCTACTAAAATTCTCCAAGAAAATAGAAACTTCTCAATCTTTAATTTCTAAAATAAATCCTCCTTGATTAACGATCTTTAAGCCTTTAATCTCTGAAATTCTTCTTACTTGGAAGCCAGATGTGATCATAAATATTCCTCTGAATGTTCTGTGATTTTCTTCAACTATAATAGTTACCAAAATTGTTATTGATGCAGATGTCGAGAGACCTTTGCTGGACATGTCCTCCGACATCTTCCAAAACCTATTTTCCATCAAAACATAACCATATCTTCAGCATGTCACTACATCTTATCCAACATGACCAATAAAGTTTTTTTTACAAAAATTAATGTCAACCTCATTTGGGAAGAATTAACAATCTCCCCCGTTGGCAAATTTTGGCTAAAACAGCCACAACATCACATAACACTCCTTCAGAGGTTAGTCGCGGAACACTTAACTATTTTTCCCCTTAATAATAGGAACACAGTTTTTCCTCCCCCTTAAAAGTCAGTGGTTAAAAGTTAGTTTGTGAGTATCATTATTACTTCCCCTTTTTAGTCTGATTTGACAAAGGATAACAACTAAACTGATAATTGAACAAAGTACTTAAAAATAAAATAAAAAACACAGAAAGTGCCAATATCATGGGTATATAACCCTTACATAACCACAAAAAATAAAGGCTACATTCAAGTTTCTCTCTCAGTAGTCTCATCAACGCCTTCTTGCTCATTGTTATCAGCAGGTTCACCAACCACTTTTTCATTCCCCTCAGCATCTCTGGATATGTCTTCCTTTTGGTCTTTGTTAGTTGTTAGTGCTTGAATCATCTTCTCAAGCTCCCTCTTTATTGCAGTATTTACTTTGATAGAATCTGCAAGTTCCTTGCGGGTTTTCTTTAACTGACCAATAATATCCTTTGTGGATGTATCGGGAACCTGTTGCTTGTCGCTCCCTGGATTTCCATCCTAGTACAAAGGCGAAAGTGGTGCGGAAAAGGATAGAGTCGTCAGCCAGGAATTTTTATCCCGAAGGAACGGGAATGGTAATGCTGCACAAACTAGAAGAAAATGAAGGACAAAGGTCCTGTGAACCAAAGAATCTGGGTTCGGGAGTCGGTTACGACTTGGGAAGGTATTAGCACCCCAAATCGTCAGTCGTACCCGATGGGATCCACGCTTGCAAAGAAACTATTTCAAGGGGTGAAAAAATGAAAGTTGCTGCAAAACTGAAACTGAAACTGGATAAGAAAGAAAAGAAAGGGGGAAAATGAGGATCAGAGTCTCCGTAGTTCCCCTAACTAGGGGTGGAAAGATTGCTTGTAAATTAAGACTTGAACTGCCTATGTCAATGCTCAGGTGTTGCAGGCTCGGACGACGAGTGCGTAACTGTCTTGCAAAGTGACAAGTAGGAGAAAGTTCATACGTAAGGAGTGAATGAGATGAGAAAAGAAGTCCCTAAGGAGACGCTTATTGTTTGTCCAGTGTTTTTTATGAGTGTGGCACAAGAAAGTGGCGCGGAAAAGGATAGAGTCGCCAGCCAGGAATTTTTATCCCGAAGGAACGGGAATGGTAATGTTGCACAAACTAGAAGAAAAGGAAGGACAGAGGTCCTGCGAACCAAAGAATCTGGGTTCGGGAGTCGGTTACGACCAGGGAAGGTATTAGCACCCTAAATCGTCCGCCGTACCTGATGGGATCCACGCTTGCAAAGAAACTGTTTCAAGGGGTGAAGAAATGAAAGTTGCTGCAAAACTGAAACTGAAACTGGATAAGAAAGAAAAGAAAGGGAAAAATGTAGGTAAAATAAAAGAGTGCTCGAACGGGCCCTACCCCGCTTCCTACGTACCTCATTTGGACATGAGGATCAGAGTCGCCATAGTTCCCCTAACTAGGGGTGGAAAGATTGCTTGTAAATTAAGGCTTGAACTTCCTATGTCAATGCTCAGGTGTTGCAGGCTCAGACGACGAGTGCGTAACCGTCTTGCAAAGTGACAAGTAGGATCAAGTTCATACATAAGGAGTGAATGAGATGAGAAAAGAAGTCCTGAAGGAGACGCTTATTGTTTGTCCAGTGTTTTTTATGAGTTTTTTATGAATGTGGCACAAGGAAGTGAACTCAAGCTCGTTTCCATGGAATGTGTACTTGCTACTATATTCCAAGATGGAATAATAGAACAAGCACACCAAGTAAGGAGAAGATCCCTAAAACTTGGTCCTAGAGATTAGGGCATAAGCTCACTAACTCATTGACTTTATTAAGTGTTTTTGTAATTTTTGTGAAGAAGTTTTTTTTATGATTTTCTTTGTGAAAGTAGTCTCATGATTAGATTTGTACATCATGCTAGATAAGCTTGTACTATCCCAATATGGGAATACTACAAGTTCCCTATGGAATAAGTCCATACACACAAGGCTACCTCAACCATTATTAAGTTTTTTTTAGGTTTTGGTTTTGAGATGGGAAGAGAGGAGAACCAAAAAGAACTTAAAGGTAAAATCTAATGGGGGAAATCTAATCCTAAAGTTATCATGCAAAGGTGGTCCTAAGGTTAGTGTGGTTTGAAATCTATCCTACTAGAGAAGGAAAGAAGAAAGAAGAAGAAGAAAGAAGAATTAGAATACAACTTACTCCTCTAAAGGAGATAAGTTGTTTCTAAAGGGGAAAGAGATGAAGTTAAACACAAGATGGCATAAAGCACATCACAGAGACAAATGAGAAAGCAAAGAATAAAAAGATGAGATGAAGAATTGAAATGTGGGTATCATCCACACTTCACTTACCATGAGCCCCTACAAGGAAAGGTTAGATCATGCACAAGTAATAAGATGAAACAAATAAAACCAAAAAATCAATTTAAAACCTCACAACCATAAGTAACACAATCCATTCACATGTTATGATTTCACACACAAAACCATGAAAGTATTAGAGCAAATAACTCATCATAAAGCAATCCAAGTCACTATGAAAGAACAAAACATTTATGAGATAACACAGAGCATACAAAATGAACAAGCATCATACAATTCAAGACCAGAACCCTAACATATCAAAGGAGTTCCTAAACAATAAAAGAAATCATGAAAGGGAGCATACAAGTTCAATTATTATCAATATGGGAAGCAAGTAAGCATAAGAAATGAAGTGAGCATACATACAAATGTGAGAACCTTCATGAGTAAGTATTTCAAAACAAGTCAAGATGCAAACATCATACAAGGACCAGATACCTATACACATATCAAAAGGACTTTAAACAACCTATAGGAGTTGGCACAAATGCCCTCCTAACCTAAGAAGCAAACAAGTAGCAAGAAAGGACACAAATTAGGGCAAGTAAGCAAGAAAATTCACATTAAATCCAAACTTCACCCAAAAATTCCACAAATAAACACAATTGTTCCTTGGACTCATAAAAACAACATGCCAAAAGGAGAGGTCCACAAACAGAAGCAAACTAGGGTAATGGATGTCATACATTGCAATTAAGGTTTTGAAGATCATGCACAAAGCAACTTGACAAAATTCAACTTACAAATTCCTAAAAATAAAGAGATAAATCACTAACAAACTACATCCTGTCCATGATCCAGAGAAAAAATAACCAAATCAAAATTCAAATCTATGATCAAAATGAAAATTAAACAAGGAAGCATGTGAATTAAAATGAATAAAGAAAAGAAAACAAACCACACAATTATTTCATGCACGAAAAATAAAAATAAATGGAAAATAAAAAATACACAAAATTAAAGAAAACTAAAATTGACCTACATGATGTTTTTGGTGATTTTTAGATGCTCCTAACCATTTTTAAAAATTAAAAAGTAAACAATTAATAAAATAAAATAAAAATAAAGCAAAGGTGAAGGAGGTGCAACAAGTAACTAAATCAGTTCAATACAAATGGGCCTGCAACATAGGGGGTGCAAAAAGCACTCTGAAGCCCAAAGATCCAGCGCCTCTCACAAATGCTTATGATGGAAATTCAATTAAATCGGGAAAAATGCCAAGCCAATAGATCAAGCCAAGGTACCAGATCAAGTCAACATCACACAATAGTCAAATAACAAAGCAATCAGCACGCAGGCACATATTAACTATGGTGTAGTGTCACACAAAAGGACTAATTCAGAAATTATAACAAAATGAAGTCACATGATTAGGAGTGTGTGTTTTTAATGTGTTGTCAACATGATAAGCGTCCAGATCAAACAATCCAAGGGCCATGAAGTCATCATCCTCAATTAAAATTTAAAAGCATTTCTAGAAACCGGCGACCGGAGCCCTAGCTTCGGCGCCGAAAAACTCGACAACATGAACAAATCATCACAGAAATTAATAAAACGCTCCAGATCAACTAATTAAGATACACTGAATTCAAATATCTCATTAGAATTTGCATTAGGTCAACTATCAAAGCAAATCAAACGCAAACATTTTCAAGCATCAAACTGAAATTCAACAATACAACCTCAATTGTCACTTATTTTGAAAAGCAAACACATCAATGAACTCAGCAAAGCACGTAGATCATAATGCACACAAGCAAAAACAAATCTAGAACTATGAATTTTGGAGCTACCTGAGATTTGTAGAACTCAAAATAGCTCAAGATAAGCTTCCAAAAGTTGTAGATCAAAGCCTTGAAACCTCTCCTTGCAAAATAAATGCAATAGAACTCTTGAAACTCTCTGGATCTTGGAATCCGAATGTAATTGCACCAAACTTGCAAGGTATGAAAACTGAAGAAATAACTTGAATGAAGGGTGGGTTTGTGATCCTTAGAACTTCAGGATGAAGAATATGTGATTTGTTTGGGCAATGTGTAGGTGTGTGAGGAGAATCGAAGCCAAATGCAAAAAATGCAAGAATGTTGAATATGAGAAATGAGAGAAGTTGGGCCTCCAAATTCATATGCAATGGCTTATATATGATGTGTGCTCATGCTGATTAGGGTTTGCAAAAGAATGTACGTGAGAATGGTGTGATGGCGATGATTTTGCATTTTTACATGAAGTGTGTGATCACTCAATTTATTCGTGCTCTCTTTCTCCTTGGCACATGCTGATCACACTTTCCTTCTCAATCATAACTGAAACAATCTTGGCCCTAGGATGTGAATGTATCATGCTTTACTTGTAATTTTGCAAATTTGCATTTTGGAAAATATCTCCCTTCCCATGCACGGGTTTGATGATTCTCTTTGGGCCAAATGCTTTTCATGCCATGTACCATGATATCATGACTTTATTTTGCTTATAGGTCACCTTGGAAATGAGTTACAAACCATTTTGCAACTTTTGGTAGAAAGTTGGTTTTCATGTAAAACCCTAAAATAAGTCCAACTTCAAATTATCATAATTTCCAAACCACAAATGCTATGGATGAGTTCTTGTACTTTTTGGAAATGGGAGAACATGTCCTATAACTTTCATGTTTGAAGAAAATTAATTTGGAACCATATGGATCATGAAAGAAGCCTTTGAAAATTAGGGCAAAACTTGCCAAAAACGGAAACTTCCATTACAAGTTACATGCCAAAAATGGAAACTCCTTCAAAATCTATTGATTCTTGTTCTTTAAGATCACCAAAGGTATTCTTTGACCTTAAGAAGGTTCCTTGACTTAAAACATGGGATTGGACCCCTTGAATTCTCACATTTGACTTTTTAATTGCACAGTTGACCAATTTCTTCTTCCACAAGTAACTGATGAATTGTCTGACTTCCTCAATGAGTTTTCTCACCAAATTTCATCCCTAGGCTTAAAATACCATATAAAGGACTTTGACCATAATAATTGGTCAAAAATACAAGAGATCCATGCTCAAAAGCAAAATCCTAATTTAGGGTTCATCTATGTAGGAAGTAATTTCATCCCTGATCTTCTAGTGATCCTTCACCCTTCTTGGCTCTTGTAGGCAAATTTTAACTTGTATGGGGTATGAGGAATCCTTTTGAATCTTTTTCAATGTCACTTGGCCCCTTGCTTTGAATTATAGAATCAAGAATTTCCAGATGACTGATCATATGCCCAATGCTAGAACATGTGAGTGTTATGCCTCATTTTTCTATGCTAGATGTTAAGGATGTGATATGCTTATGATAATTATGATGTGAACATGATGATAAAATGGAGAGGGCAAATTTGGGGTGTTATAGTTGCCTCTTTTCTAGCATCTGTTAATCTGAAAAGGATGAAAGCCTAGGCTATCGGTTGTTCGAGATGAACTGTGATTGAATACCCATAAGAACCAGAAATTTGCACTCTGTCGGGGAACAAAAAGGAAATGGGAAATAAACCCAACCCAATAAAATAAACTGATTGAGACCCTTGCTGTGATGAAAAGTAACTCAAAACCAAAATCTTGTGTAGATTCAGCATCAAACGGAGCAGACGAGCTTCCTTCAAACAAACATGTTACGCCAGGTGGATAAATAACAAACTTGTTATGCCAGGTGAATAAAATCCAGGACGGACGAGCCCTTTTCATACACCTTTCTCAGATATATGGCCTAAGACAGACGAGTCCTCTTCGGATAATCTGTTACGCTAGGACCGGTGGTGCACTTAAGCTTGTGGGATAGACATGCAAAAATAGGATAGATGAACCCTTTTCATATATCTTGCGTAGATATATGGTTCTAGGACGGAAGAACCCTCTTTACAAATCTTGCTTAGATATGTGGTACTCGAGACGGACGAGTCTTCTTCGGATAACCTGTTACGTTAGGAAACCGGTAAACATTTTGACGTTTAATCCCACCGTCAGGATTTAGAACCTCTTCAATACAGACGAGTATTGGATGATCATCAAGGAAACACAGACGAGTGCCCTAAGTCAATGATATGGACGAGTATCAGACCATGATCAAAGAAACACGAACGAGTGCTTTAGGCAATGATACAGACGAGTATCAGCCACTGATACGGACGAGTATCAGAAAAGTATCAAACGCGGACGAGTATCGGAAAGGTATCAAACACGGATGAGTTTTTGTCAAAAGATAACACGGACGAGTGTTAACAATGATACGGATGAGTATTAGAAAGGTATCAAACACGGACGAGTGTTTGTCAAAAGATAACACGGACGAGTGTTAACAACGTTACGGATGAGTATTGGAAAGGTATCAAACATTGACGAGGGTTTGTCAAAAGATAAAATGGATGAGTGTTAACAATGATACAGATGAGTATCGAAAAGGTATCAAACACGGACGAGTGTTTGCCAAAAGATAACACGGACGCGTGTTAACAACGATACAGACGAGTATCGGAAAGGTATCAAACACGGACGAGTGTTTGCTAAAAGATAACACGGACGAGTGTTAACAACGATACGGACGAGTATCGGAAAGGTATCAAACACGGAAGAGTGTTTTCCAAAAGATAACACGGACGAGTGTTCGCAACCATATGGACGAGTATCGGAAAGGTATCAAACACGGACGAGTGTTTTCCAAAAGATAACACGGACGAATGTTAACAACGATACGGACGAGTATCGGAAAGGTATCAAACACGGACGAGTGTTTGCCAAAAGATAACACAGACGAGTGTTAGCAACGATACGGACGAGTATCAACAAAAAGAAACTTGATTTGAGAGGAGAATGGCAACTCTGTAGGGGAGAACAATATATGTAGAATATTCTGTTGAGGAACGAGATCAAGATGCTCTGACGATGCTTGACTCTGGCTGAGGAAAAGAACAACTGGATGAGTTGTCACAAGGGCCAAAAATAAATTGGCAACTTCCTGGGGAATATTTCAATGATGGACAACTTCCAAACATGAAACTCTATTGGGAATACCATCTTCAAGCTTGGCTGGGGAAGATGCTTGGTTAAATAACCCTTGCCGGGAAACGAATTCTGACATTCTGAAATCTGTGGAGAAATGCAAGGCCCTCAGCTACCTGCTAGGAATACTTCATTGTTGACTCCGCTTGGGGAGAAGAAATGTTCAATTAACCTTGAAGTTCTATTGGGGATATCATCTGCTCTAACTCAACTATGGAAAGGCTAAATGGGACCAAACAGTCACTGTATGTACCTGCAACAACAAAAGTGCATTCATATGCCCCGGGAAATTACATGGCATGAGTTAATCATCACATGTCACCTGTCGTTCAAAGCATTTTTAGATGTTTTCCTTTCGCACATCATTCACAAAGCCAACAAGTTTCTATGCAATGTTCTTTTACCAAAAATTCAGGACATTTTTGCAAATAAAGTAAATAAAATAGGAAACAAAGACTAAGATTTTTTGAATGAATATTATTTTATTGATGAGCCTATAAATAGGAGAGAATTTACATCAGGAAGCAACCACCTAGAAAGAGGTAGCCACCACAAAATTGAGAAAAAGAAAATATGTTAATGGCAATGTACACGACATTCCAATGAGTTTCCTTTCTGCTATGACCAGTAAATCTTCATGACTTTCCGTTCCTGCCTTCACCTTCTGAAGAGGAAGATGAGACTGATTCATATCCTTTGGATATTTCCAAATTAACCGAGATGATGATGTGGTACAGATTACCTGGATCGCAGTCATTCGCGTATTCCCTTATTTTGCATGGATCGCCCTTTCGGGTTTTCAATCCATTGGGATACCCATTTTTGCCTGAGTTGTCCAATGTGGCTTTTCAACTCAGCGGGTGTACAAAAAAATTTATTTATTTCCCTAACTTTTGCCCGAGCTTTTTATTCTGTTTTTAGCTCGTCGGGATGCCCTTTTTTTGCCTGGACTTATAATTTTGTTTTTGTGTCCAGCGGGTCTTTTTTTATGCGAAGTATTTTTTAACTACATCCGAGTTAACATGGGACTGGAAGTCTTCACCATCCATAGTAGTGAGCATCAGTGCTCCACCAGAGAAAACTTTCTTTACTATGAATGGGCCTTCATAATTTGGTGTCCACTTGCCCCTGTGATTTGAACCTGGAGGAATGATCCTTTTGAGTACCAGTTCACCAACTTGGTACTCCCGAGTGCGTACTCGCTGATCAAACGATTGCTTCATTCTCCTCTGATAAAGTTTCCCATGACACACAGCTGCTAATCTCTTTTCATCAATTAGAAACAATTGGTTATATAGGACACGCACCCATTCAGCCTCGTCAAGCTTGACGTCCATCATCACACGTAAAGAAGGAATTTCCACCTCCATCGGTAAGACTGCCTCCATGCCATATACTAGGGAAAACGGAGTTGCCCCAGTAGACGTCCTGACTGACGTACGGTACCCATGCAATGCAAATGGTAACATCTCATGCCAATCCTTATAAGTAACGACCATCTTCTGCACAATCTTCTTAATATTTTTGTTTGCTGCCTCAACCGCACCATTCATCTTTGGTCGGTAAAGAGAAGAATTGTGGTGTTGAATTTTGAAGTCCCGACATAGTTTTGTCATCATTTTGTAATTCAAATTGGAACCATTATCAGTAATGATTCGCTCGGGAACTCCATATCGGCAAATGATATCTTTTTTCAGAAATTTAGCCACCCCTTGGCGAGTGACATTGACATAAGACGCTGCTTCGACCCATTTAGTGAAATAATCGATTGCGACCAAGATGAAACGATGGTCGTTTGAAGCAGTAGGCTCTATTTTCTGATCATGTCAATGCCCCACATAGAAAAGGGCCAAGGAGATGACATGATGTTGAGCGGGCTTGGAGGTACATGCACTTTGTCTGCATGGATCTGACATTTATGACATTTACGGGCATATGAACAACAGTCTTCATCTATTGTTAGCCAATAATACCCTGACCTCAACAATTTCTTAGCCATTGCATTTCCTCCTGCATGAGTACCAAAAGATCCCTCGTGGACCTCCTACATTAACATGTCTGCTTCCTGCTTATCCACACATATGAGCAAGACCATATCAAAGTTTCTCTTGTATAGAACACTGTCAGTGTTTAAGAAGAAACTAGCAGCAAGTCTCCTTAAGGTCTTCTTGTCATTTGAAGTTACCCCAGTTGGATATTCTTTGCTTTCCAGTAACTGTTTGATATCATGATACCAAGGCTTCTCATCAGACACCGCGTCTACAGAAAACACATAAGATGGTACATCAAGCCTGGAGATGTCAATTCTGGGGACATAATTCCAACACATGACTTTGATTGATGAAGAGAGCGTAGCCAATGCATCTGCAAATTGATTTTCATCTCGTGGTATATACTGAAGCTTTACTGTTGTGAAAAACGTCAACAGTCTTCTGGCATAATCCCTATAAAGAATTAAGTGTTCTTGATGTGTATACCACTTGCTAGTAATTTGGTTTATTACGAGGGAGGAGTCTCCGAATATATCGAGGGTCTTAATCCTGAGATTAATATCCTCCTCTATTCCCATAATGCACGCCTCGTATTCCGCTTCATTGTTGGTGTAGCCAAAAGTAATTCTGGCAGCGAAGGGAAAATGAACATCTTCGGGAGTAATGAGAACAACACCAACTCCACGTCCATTGATATTGAATGCCCCATCAAACATCAACTTCCATTTAGATTCAGGGTCAGGCCCCTCCTCCGGAAGTGGTTCCTCGCAATCTTTTGCTTTGAGGTACATGATGTCCTCATCAGGGAAATCAAATCTCATTGGCTGATAATCGTCTTCAATGGGTTGTTGCGCAAGATAGTCTGAAAGTATACTTCCCTTGATGGCTTTTTAAGAAGTGTATTGGATGTCGTACTCCATCAGCACCATCTGCCATCTAGCAACCCTTCCGGTTAATGTTGGTTTCTCAAAAATGTATTTAACAGGATCCATCTTCGAAATTAACAAGGTTTTGTGAGTCAACATGTACTGTCTTATTCGGCGAGAAGCCCATGCCAAAGCGCAACAATTTTTCTCGAGCAGTGAATAACGGGATTCACAGTTGGTAAACGTTTTGCTAAGGTAGTATATTGCATGCTCGTTTCGACCGGACTCGTCATGTTGGCCTAGAACACGCCTCATTGATCCTTATAGCACAGTTAAATACATGATTAATGGCCTTCCTGGAACTGGAGGCATTAGAATTGGAGGTTCCTGCAAGTATTATTTTATTTTTTCAAATTCTCTTTGACAATCTTCATTCCACCTGACCGTTTGTTCTTTTCTCAATAGTTTGAATATTGGCTCACATGTGGCTGTTAGGTGAGATATGAACCGAGCGATGTAGTTCAATCTCCCTAAGAAACCACACACTTCTTTTTCAGTTCGCGGTGCAGGCATATCTTGTATTTCTTTAACCTTTGCATGATCTACCTCAATTCCTCTTTGACTAACAATGAAACCCAGCAGCTTACCAGAACGCACCCCAAAGGTGCACTTGTTTGGATTTAACCTCAAACGATAGTTTCTCAATCTTTCAAACAATTTCTTGAGGTTAACCAAATGCTCTTCTTCATCACGGGACTTGGCTAACATGTCATACATATAGAATTCAATTACCTTATGGATCATGTCATGAAACAGAGTTACCATTACCCGTTGGTATGTTGCCCCGGCGTTCTTCAAACCAAAGGGCATGACCATATAGCAGAATGTCCCCCAAGGGGTAATGAACGTTGTCTTCTCCATTTCTTCTGGTGCCATTTTGATCTGATTATAACCAGAAAATCCATCCATGAAGGAGAATATCGCAAATTGAGCCATATTATCCACTAGTACATCAATGAGAGGTAGGGGAAATCGTCTTTTGGGCTTGCTCTATTCAAATCCCGGTAATCAACGCACATTCGGACCTTGTCGTCCTTCTTCAGTACAGGTACAATATTAGCTACCCAAGGTGGATAACTAGTCACGGCAAGGAAATCGGCATCCCATTGCTTCTGAACCTCTTCTTTGATATTTAACGCCATGTCAGGACGGGTTCTTTTAAGCTTTTTCTTGACAGGAGGACAGTCTTCCCTCAATGGCAGCTTATGCATAACGATGTCGGTATCTAAATCTGGCATATCTTGATATGACCAAGCAAAGATATTCACATACTCTCGAAGCATGCCAATCAATTCTTCCTTTACCTTGGCCTACAGACTGGCCCCAATCTTAATTTCCCTTTTTATGTCTTTAGACCCAATGTTGATGACTTCAAGCTCTTCTTGATGAGGCTGAATAACCCTTTCCTCTTGTCTCAATAACCTGGTTAATTCCTCGGGAAGTTCACAATGTTCTTCAACCCCTTCATTACCATGGTAGATTGGATTATCAAAGTCATACTTGGTCATAGCAGAAGAGTTATCAGAGAAATTCGAATGATTGACTCTGTACAAGGGTGTGCTTATTTCAGATTCTTCTTTTTTTGAAAATGAACAAAAAAAAGAAGGCATTGCCATTTTTATGTCTTTTTTGTGAAAAATTTAAAAAGAAAGAAAAGGAATGTAATTTGTATAAAAAAATGTCATTTATTCATGGTAAAATTGACTGCATAGAATACAATCGTGGCCCTATAATGGGTCCATACACCTTGGGCAGAGTGTAGGACTTGACATGCAAATGAATAAAAGGAAAACAAGAAAAATTACTCTGTAGGACCAGTGACTTGAATGATCTCCTCAGAAAACCAGTTCTGTAATTCTTCCCCAGGAGCACATGGGCGCACCCAGTTATCCAAATCACAGTCACTGTCAGCATCTTCGTCCATGGCACACACATGATTGGGGTCAATCAATCCAGCACTCTTGAAGTTCATTTCCTTGCTATCCTGGGACCATCCAGCCTTCCCTGGTTGGTAACCAATACCAAATTTATCATTCTTATTATCAACCTCTAGTAACCTTCCTCAGCCCTAGGCTTGACCTGACTGTAACATTTCCTTAGCCTGCTTATATGAAGAGATAGAAGCTCCCTCTTTCTCACTGCTATGAAACATAGAAATGGGAGACATTGAACTAACATTTACCGCTTCAAACGTCTGGCACAGGGTTTCATTGATTTCGCTGTCCATCTCAACATACTTAAATGTAGACAGGTGGCTAACAGAAATATCCTCCTTGCCACAAACAGTCATCACTTGTCCGTCCACCACATATTTTAGCTTCTGGTGAAGAGTAGATGTCACGACTCCAGCAACATGAAACCATGGTCGTCCCAACAAGTAGATGTAAGCTAGCTGAATGTCCATCACATAGAAAATACACTTAAACACTTGGGGCCCAATCTTCACGTGTAACTCTACTTCCCCGAAAATAGACCACCTAGAACCATCAAAAGCCTTTACCACTAAATCACTGGGCCGGAGGATAAAACCATCAACCTCCAATTTCATCAGAGCCTTCTTTGGCAGTACGTTTAGGGAGGAACTTGTGTCAACCAAGACATGTAATAGAACAACGCCTTTGCACTCCATTGTGATGTGTAAAGCTTTGTTATGGTTCCTTCCTTCAGTTGTAAGGTCTTTGTCAGTAAACCATAGCCCATGGCTAGCGTTTACGTTAGCCACCATAACTTCCAACTGATTAACGGTAATCTCCTAAGGCACGTATGCAGGCTGCAGTACCTTTAATAGAGCTTTTCTGTGTGCTTGCAAGCACATCAGCAACGATAGTATGGAAATCTTAGACAGAGTTTGGTTTAGTTGTTCCACTATCTTATAGACACTCTTCTTTATTATCCTCATAAACTCCTCTACTTCCTTTTCAAAGACATTTTGATCAGTATTCGGGGTTACCACCTCCTTAGTAGCTACTTGCTTGCCCTTAGCTCTAGAAGTTGCTTCAGCTTCATCGTTGTTTTCGGAGGGTCTATGGAGCAAACAATCGCCCACTTCTAGTGAAGCCACCCAAGCCTCCAACACTAGCAACAACAGGATTTATAGTTACGGGCTTATCCTCCACCTTTCGTCCTTGTACATAAACATCTGACCTATAATTCCATGGCACAGCTTTGTCATCATCATAAGGTACGGGACCAGGCACAGTAATTGTAACAAGACTGGCCTCCTGTGGAACATAGATTGTAACGGGCTCTCTCCGGACTGGGGCTGGCACATCAACTGGATCATAGAAGCTAGTCACAGTAGAAACACAGTCACTTTGTTTGTTAACTCTGTCAAACTGCAAGGTCCCTTCATTTATCAAATTTTGCAGCCCTGCTTTCAACTTTTCACATCCATTAACAGACATCTCACATTCCTCATAATCAAAATCACATCCAGGAAACTCATATCCTCTTAACAACCTTTCATTCACAAACAAGAGGGGAGTCTGCACATCCTTTATATCCATAATCAAATTCAAGTGTTCCTCACCTTCAACAGCATTAATCCTAGCCCCACCATGATTAGGGATAGGATTAGAATTGACATTTGGTGGAGGTGCAAAGTTGATAGCCTTTGAATCTATCAGGTCCTGAACTTTGTTGTGTAACGCCCTGCATTTCTCTGTTGAGTGTTCAGGAGCTCCTGAATGAAAAGCACATCTTACATTAACATCATATCCTGGTGGAAGATCTCTCGGTGGTGGTGGAGCCAACGTCCTCAGTTATATCATGTTCAAGTCTATCAGCCATCACTTTAAAGCGACAATTCATATCAACTCCTTGTCCTTCAGCCTCATCTAACAGTGTGAACTGCTCATCTTGTCCATCCATCTGAAGATTGTTCACTCCATCATTGATAATAGTAACACCAGGTTGTACCACAGGAATTTTAGCGTGACGGGCGCCTGCCCCATTGCGATTTGCCTCCATCTCCTTGACCATTGTTCCTCGCTTGATTATGTTAGAACAATTATGGTTCTGAACCTCCAAGTGTTTTGATGATAACAAAGATTGTTATAGAATAGAAGTTCTAATAAATATCTTTATTCTTGTGTAGAAGATCAATTCAATTAAGGGAGACGTACTTGAATAGAAGATTCATTGAGCCACATATAGAAGATACTCTTAATGAAGAATCCATCATTTAATGACATGTTTATTGGCTGCGCATCTAACATTTATTATCTCTGATTTCCGCTTAGAAGATGTTGATATTCATAATTAAGACATTAATTAAAGAATATTTTAATTAATGGTCAAGACAAGTATCTCTGATTATGGAATAAAGTTATGGCATTAACTTATATCCTAAATTAAGCTCAAGATGTCTCCAACGGCTACTTTCCTTCAAGAACTATATATAAAGGATTTCATTTGAAGAATTGACAACAACACTGCAACACACTCACGCAAAAAGACTGAATCAACTTGTGCTAAAATATTGTAACTTTCACCTAGTGATCCTTGCTTAACAAGAAGCATTTTTTGTTACCTCTTTATTATCATTGTAATAATTATTTTATTTCCTTGAGTGACTAAGTTTAGTCAGAAGACTCAAGAGGACATTGACTCTAGGTCAGTGTGTGTATTCAATAATTGAATAGTGGATTAAGACCTCAGTAGAGGCAAAATCACCTTGGCGGGTGGACTGGACGTAGTTTGAGTTCAAACGAACCAGGATAAATTAACGTGTCATTAGAAGTTATTTTTAGTTGTTAAAGAAAACCCAATTCCAGCCCCCCTTCCTTGTGTTTTGCGCACCTTCAATTGGCATCAGAGTGCTAGGTTCTGAGAAAAACACTTAACCGTGTCAGTAAAAGATCCAGAAGTTAATCACATGGCAGAAGCTGGAATTAACAACAATGACTATCAGAATGACAAGATCAACGCTAAACCTCCAGTGTTCAATGGCGATAATTTTGACTACTGGAAGGATGTTCTGGAGAGTTTCTTTCTAGCTCTAGATGGAGATCTCTGGGACATGGTGACAGATGGATACATTCATCCTGTTGGAGCAGATGGTCAGAAGATTGAAAGAAAAAATATGACAGCTCAACAGAAGAAGGAATTCAGAAATCATCACAAAGCTAGAACCATACTTCTAAGTGCTATTTCATACACAGAATATGAGAAGATCACAAACAGGGATTCAGCTAAACACATGTTTGATTCTCTGAGGATGACACATGAAGGCAACACTCAAGTCAAGGAGACTAAAGCTCTAGCCCTCATCCAGAAGTATGAAGCTTTCAAGATGGAAGAAGATGAGACAATTGAAAAAATGTTCTCAAGGTTCCAAATCCTGGTAGCTGGACTAAAAGTTCTAGACAAAGGCTACTCAATAGCAGATCATGTGAAGAAAATCATCAGAAGTTTACCAAAAGCTTGGAGGCCCATGGTCACTGCTCTAAAGCTATCAAAAAATCTGAATGAAATTTCCTTAGAAGAACTGATCAGCTCCTTGAGAAGTCATGAGATTGAACTAGAAGAAGATGAACCCCAGAAGAAAGGTAAGTTTGTAGCTCTTAAATCTAACAAATCTGTTTCTAAAGATTTACAGGCAGAAGAAGAAGAAAGTTCTGGATGCTCATCAGAAGAAGATGAATTATCTCTCATATCCAGAAGAGTTCAATAACTCTGGAAGCATCGTCAAAAGAAGTTCAGAAATACCAGAAGAACAAACAATTATTCTGAATCAACATCTAGTCACAAGAAATCCAGAAGTAAAGAAGTTGTGTGCTACGAATGCAAAGAACCAGGACACTACAAAAGTGAATGTCCAAAACTTCAGAAAGAGAAACCCAGAAACAAATTCAGCAGAGAAAAGAAAAAGAGTCTCATGGCAACATGGGATGATTCTGAATCATCTGAAGCAGAGTCAGATTCTGAAGATGAACAAGCTAATATTGCATTAATGGCAAACATACCAGAAGATGATCACTCATCAGAATCAGATTCAGAAGAGGTATTTTCTAAGCTTTCCAGATCTCAATTAGAAGCTAGCCTCTCAGAAATTCTTGAAAAATATCAGAAGCTTCAATTCAAATATAAAGACATGAAACAAAGTCTGGTATCTGAATTAGAAGAAGTTAGAAAACTAAAAACAGAAAACTCTGAGCTGAAAGAAAATATTTTTGAATGTAAAAACTCCTTTGAAAAACTTAAAGCTCAGAAGGAATCTGAATTAGAAGATCTAATCAATTCTGATAATATCATAAAACAATATGATTATGGTTTTCAAAAATTCCTAGCTAAAAGCATAGATAGAAGCAAAATTGCATCTATGATCTATGGAGTTAGCATAAATGATAGAAGAGGCATAGGCTATGAGAAAACTAAAGAAACTCTGAAGTATAAAAAGATTGATGACATTGTCATAAAAACTAATACTCCTCTAAGTTCTCATTTTACCTATGGTCATAATCATGATCTAATATACACTAGTGAGTAATCTTGTTCCACAAGTTCTGATTTGAAACTTAAAATGAATCAGAAGTTTGTAAAAACTAACAAAAAAAGACCCAGAAGAATATGGGTACCCAAAGATAAAATTGTGTATGTTGCAGATGTCTTTAACAGCAAAACTGAAACACCAATCATGGTACCTGGACTCTGGATGCTCACGACACATGACGGGAAGAAAGCATATGTTCCAAAGTCTTGAATTAAAGGATGGAGGCCACGTAGGTTTTGGAGGCAATCAAAAAGGAAAAATAATTGGCTCTGGAACTATTGGTAATGGAAATCTTCCCTCTATCTCTAATGTTATATTAGTAGAAGGATTAATGCATAACTTATTATCCATAAGTCAATTGAGTGATAATGGCTATGACATAATCTTTAATCAAAAGTTCTGTAAAGCTGTTAGTCAGAAAGATGGAACAATCCTCTTTAGTGGAAAGAGAAAGAACAACATTTATAAAATAAAACTTTCAGAATTAAAAATTCAAAATGTAAAATGTCTAATGTCTGTGGAAACTGAGCAATGGGTCTGGCACAGAAGATTGGGACATGTTAATATGAGAAGATTATCTCAACTTAACAAACTCAATCTAGTCAGAGGACTTCCAAATTTGAAGTTCAACTCAGAAGCTCTGTGTGAAGCATGCCAGAAAGGCAAATTTTCAAAACCTGGTTTTAAAGCTAAAAATGTTGTATCTTCCTCTAGAGCATTAGAACTTCTGCACATTGACTTGTTTGGACCAGTGAAAACTGCTTCTGTCAGTGGCAAGAAGTATGGATTGGTGATCGTAGATGACTTCAGCAGATGGACATGGGTAAAGTTTCTTAGACACAAGGATGAGTCAATTGCTGTATTTTCTAACTTCTGCAAACAAGTTCAAAATGAAAAGGAATCTAAAATCATTAAAGTCAGAAGTGATCATGGTGGAGAATTTGAAAATAAACAATTAGAATCTTTTTTTAATGAAAATGGCATCTCTCATGATTTTTCTTGTCCTAGAACTCCACAACAAAATGGGGTTGTAGAACGTAAGAATAGAACATTGCAAGAGATGGCCAAAACCATGATCAATGAGACTAATATGGCTAAACATTTTTGGGCAGAAGCAGTAAATAGAGCATGCTATATTCAGAATAGAATCTCTATAAGACCTATTCTTGAAAAGACTCCTTATGAATTGTGGAAGAACAGAAAGCCCAACATTTCATATTTTCATCCTTTTGGATGTATTTGTTTTATTTTAAATACTATTGATACTCTGAATAAATTTGACTCTAAGGCACAAAAGTGTTATATGTTAGGATACTCTGAACGTTCTAAGGGATACAGAGTATACAATACAGAAACACGCATTGTGATAGAATCTATTTATGTCAGATTTAATGATAAGCTTGGTTCTGAAAAACCAAAGCAGAATGAATTAATTGCAGATATAGAAGTAGAAATCTCTACAAATAGAACTTCTGAAGATCAATCACCTAAAGATCAAAACAATACAATTTCTCCAACAACGTCTGAAGAACCCACTCAGAAGAAACTATCCAGAAGCAAGGTAAATCATCCAGAAGATTAAATCTTGGGAAAGAAAGATGAACCAATCAGAACAAGATCATCATTCAGAAACTCTAAAGAATCTTTAATGGGACTTGTTTCTCTGATTGAACCAACTTCTGTAGAAAAAGCTCTCTCAGAAAATGATTGGATTCTGGCTATGCAAGAAGAACTTAACCAATTCACTAGAAATGATGTGTGGGATCTAGTTCCCAGGCCCAGAGGATTCAACATCATTGGCACCAAATGGGTATTCAGAAACAAGCTAAATGAGCAAGGAGAAGTTGTCAGAAACAAAGCAAGACTGGTTGCACAAGGTTATAGTCAGCAAGAAGGAATTGACTATACAGAAACCTATGCACCAGTTGCCAGGTTAGAATCAATTAGACTTCTAATATCATTTGCTGTAAACCATAATATCATTCTATATCAAATGGATGTCAAAAGTGCATTTTTAAATGGTTATATTGATGAAGAAGTGTATGTACACCAACCCCCTGGTTTTGAAAATACAAAATTTCCAGAACATGTTTTCAAACTCAAAAAATCATTATATGGTTTAAAACAAGCTCCCAGAGCTTGGTATGAAAGACTAAGTACTTTTCTTCTGGAAAATAAGTTCATCAGAGGGAAAGTGGATACAACACTTTTTAGTAAAAACGTTAAAAATGATATTCTGATATGCCAGATTTATGTAGATGATATAATTTTTGGTTCTACTAAAAGTACCTTGGGAAAGGAGTTTGCTAAGTCTATGCATTCAGAATTTGAAATGAGCATGATGGGAGAATTAAAATTCTTTCTGGGAATTCAGATAAATCAAACATAAACAGGAACGTACATCCATCAAAGCAAATATGTAAAAGAACTTCTGAAGAAATTTGATCTATCAGAAAGCATAATATCTAAAACTCCTATGCATCCTACATGTATTCTGGAGAAAGAAGAGGTAAGTAAGAAAGTAGATCAGAAGCTCTACAGAGGTATGATTGGATCTCTTCTCTATCTAACTGCTTCTAGACCAGATATTCTATACAGTGTATGTTTATGTGCTAGATTCCAATCAGATCCTAGAGAAACTCACTTAACAGCAGTTAAGAGAATCTTTAGATATCTGAAAGGTACTACTAATCTTGGTCTGTATTACAGAAGATCAGAAGAGTATAAACTTGTAGGATATTGTGACGCTGATTTTGCTGGAGACAGAACAAAAAGAAAAAGTACTTCTGGAAGTTGTCAATTTCTGGGAGACAATCTAATCTCTTGGTCTAGCAAAAGACAGTCAACCATAGCATTATCAACTGCAGAAGCTGAATACATTGCAGCAGCTGGATGCAGTACTCAGATGCTCTGGATGAAAAATCAGCTTGAGGATTTCAATATCTATGAGAGTAACATTCCCATCCTCTGTGACAATACTTCTGCTATATGTCTCTCTAAAAATCCAATTTTACATTTTAGAGCTAAACACATAGAAGTTAAACATCACTTCATTAGGGACTATACTCAGAAGGGAATTTTAATGTTAAAATTCATAGATACAAATCACCAATGGGCTGATATCTTTACAAAACCCCTTCCTGAAGATAGATTTAATTTCATACTAACTAACCTTAGCATGAAGTTATGTCCAGAATGAAAATGCTTTAATTATATGTCTTTACCTCTTAGAAGTTCTGAAATTAATCATCTATATTGTTATCTCAGAAGATACTATGTTCTAACTGTTTCATTCTAAGAACTTTTGTTCAAAGGAATAACATGCAGATCTCCAAATCAACAAATGTCAACAAGGCTATAAGGAATCCCATCAGAATCAAAATAAGTGTCCAAAAATTCTTAGAAGTGACAGAACATGCATTGGACAACTGTCCTCTACAGAAGGACATCTGTTGATCTTCTGGGAAACTGATACGGCTGAATTGACACCAAAAAGGCAAAAATCTCTTGGGTAACTGTTCTAGAATCTTTTACGCCTTACCCTATGTCAGCCGCATTTATTGCATATAATCATTATGTTTTTAAACTTAATTTCCCACTAATTTCTCGTTTAAATTAAATGCATTATTTTTTCCTATATAAGTAACGTTTCATTTTCACTTTCATTTTTTACCCTAATTGCACTTTTACTGAAAATCTTTTCACCCTCACTTTTGCGTTTTCTCTGAAACTTTCTAAAACCCTAAATCTTCAAAACCTCATCTTAGTAACAAATGGCTTCTTCTTCTCATCAAAGAAAAGACTTCTCTGATGTGTTCTATGTTGAACCTACGAAGACTCTCACTACTCCTGCTGAAAAACTGGAAGTCATGTGTGAACTATTTGTGGATTTCAACAGTCTAAAGGAAAATGGTTTTGATCTCTTCCCGGACGTTCAAGCTCAGGGCTGGGAGAAGTACTTTGATCGCTTAATGGGACCAGTCTTCCCAAAACTGGTAAAGAAATTATGGGCTTACGCAACAGCCACCAACTCACGTGTTACATCGTACGTGCTGGGTAAAAGGATAATTATTTCTGAAGACCACCTTGCCAAACTTATAGAAGCTGATGGAAATGGCATCAAGTGCAGTGACATGGATAGGATGTCTGATACTACAGTGATAGCAAAGGAGATCTTCACCTCTGGCCAACCCTCAAATAAGATAAAGGATTTGAAGACCCCTCTTAGAATTTGGGCCAAGATCATTCTTGGGACAATCTGTCATAGGAAGCCTACCAACTCTCCAGACTACATCAATTTGGATCAACAATTTCTACTTTACTTCATTGCCAAACAGAAAAAGATCAACCTTGCACACACCTTATTCCAACATCTGAAAACTAGTGTGAAGGAAACTAGAGATGGGGAGAAAACCAAGAGGGATTGGATTCCTCTAGGACGTGTTATTTCTGACATCCTCTGTCAAAACAAGCTAGTAGACTTTCTGGCAGAATTAAAGCAAACTCAACTTCTTGAAACAGATGTAGGAAAACCTCTGAATGCGAAGAACTTGAAGAAGATGAAGTTTATTACTTCTATTCAGCAAGAACCTGTCTTTCCTTCTAGAGAAGTGATCACCACCAGGAAGATTCCATTGGAGAACTTCCCTCTCTTCTCTTCTGACACACCTCCAGAAGTTGTGGTAAATTACCTGGATATTTGCAAACAACATGGTGTGGACCCCCAGTTCAAGCCAACTGAACTCAAACAGAAAGCTCCAGATGCTGCCTCTGCAAGATTCAAGAAAAGAAAGGCTGCTGGAGGATCATCTCAAAAGATTCTAAAATCATCCAGAAGATCAGGTAAAACTTCTGCCTCTAACTCTGAACTCATTTCTGTAGTAGAAGCAGTTAATGTAGAAGTGTCTGAAAAACCTTCTAGCCCATTACCTTCTGACCCATTACCTTCTGGTTATATTCCTTCTGCATCAATCCCTTCTTCTGAACCACCTCAATCTTTTAATCCTATTCAAACTGAAATACTTGCATCTGCTGCTGTCGCATCCATCCTCTCATCACTTTATCCACCAAAAGCTGAACCCAATCAACCACAAACACTTTCTGACTTTGACATACCAATAGATACTACTCCTCTGTCTGACATTGATCGCTCTCCTATAACTGAAACACAAACTGCCCTGCAACATGCCCTATCAGATCTTGACAATTTTCAATCCTCAGAATCTGTCCAAATTCCATCTCCTGAAAATACACCTAGGTTATCCCCTATAAGAGAAAGTTCACTATCCTCATATGAATCTACTCCTCCAAACTCACCTGCCTTTATAAACATCCCTGACACTCCTCCAGAAGATACTGCTCATGATAATCCTCTTAGAATATCCATTAATTTTGAAGCTTTAGAAAAATTATCCTCAGTCTCTAACAAAACAGCCATACCTGTACCTAAACCAAAACCCTCTAGAACAGACATTTCTGCTTTATTACTTGCTTTTGAAACAGTCTTGAAATCGAAGTTAGAGGATCTGAAGTCTGCGTGCTCAGAGCTTACAGATCCAGCTGCTTCTGATTTTATGTGGGCTACCTTCAGAAAGTGGTTTAATACTGAATCAAAAATACTCAAGGACATCTGCTATGATATCGCTCACCAGAACTTCTGTGAGTATCTTCAAGCAGTTGTTTCTAATGTTGAACAGTCTAAACCCCTACTGCTGGACAATAAGCCTTGGACAGAGTCAGAAAATCTGGAAGAACTCTCTGAACTTCAAATGGTTTTGGTACCTTCTGAAGAAGATCATGTTGATGAACCTGAGACTCAAGCTGCCCCAGAAGTTGAAGAACCTCTGACTACAAATTTTGTTCTGCAAACATTGGAAGAGCTGAAGAAGGAGAATCAGATGGTGAAGCAACGTCTAGATAAGCAAGATGAAACCACTGCTGAATTGAAGACTTTGCTTGGCAAGCAAGTGGAATCATCATTTGAGATTAAATCTTTGCTGGAGGCCCTAGTTACTAAGATGAACTCCTAATTTTATGCTTATCTTCTGATTTAGTTGTTTCTGTTTTATCTTCTGTTTCTTCATAACTTTTTAAAGTTCTACTGGATTTGACTTTACAAGTTTTTATATAATTAATGGTAACATTCTGCTTTTACAATTTTTTTTGCATTGTCTCTTTTTGATTATGACAAAAAGGGGGAGAAATGTAGAAGATTCTGATCCATAGCAGTTTACCGTAATTTGCCTCTTACATATAATATTCTAATAAAACTATTTGAGTTGTAATCATAGAAAAGAAACACGTCAAGTAATCAACTCAGGGGGAGCTAAGGATCATGGAACATCTGAAGAAATCTTTTAAATCAAAGGGAGTTCATTTAATTTTATTAAACTCTATTCTCATTATCTAAATGTTTTGTCATCAACAAAAAGGGGGAGATTGTTAGAACAATTATGGTTCTGAACCTCCAAGTGTTTTGATGATAACAAAGATTGTTATAGAATAGAAGTTCTAATAAATATCTTTATTCTTGTGTAGAAGATCAATTCAATTAAGGGAGACGTACTTGAATAGAAGATTCATTGAGCCACATATAGAAGATACTCTTAATGAAGAATCCATCATTTAATGACATGTTTATTGGCTGCGCATCTAACATTTATTATCTCTGATTTCCGCTTAGAAGATGTTGATATTCATAATTAAGACATTAATTAAAGAATATTTTAATTAATGGTCAAGACAAGTATCTCTAATTATGGAAGAAAGTTATGGCATTAACTTATATCCTAAATTAAGCTCAAGATGTCTCCAACGGCTACTTTCCTTCAAGAACTATATATAAAGGATTTCATTTGAAGAATTGACGACAACACACTCACGCAAAAAGACTGAATCAACTTGTGCTAAAATATTGTAACTTTCACCTAGTGATCCTTGCTTAACAAGAAGCATTTTTTGTTACCTCTTTATTATCATTGTAATAATTATTTTATTTCCTTGAGTGACTAAGTTTAGTCAGAAGACTCAAGAGGACATTGACTCTAGGTCAGTGTGTGTGTATTCAATAATTGAATAGTGGATTAAGACCTCAGTAGAGGCAAAATCACCTTGGCGGGTGGACTGGACGTAGTTTGAGTTCAAACGAACCAGGATAAATTAACGTGTCATTAGAAGTTATTTTTAGTTGTTAAAGAAAACCCAATTCCAACCCCCCTTCCTTGTGTTTTGCGCACCTTCAGATTACCCTCTACCAACTCGCGCAAGCGCTCCTGAGTTTGACCCATACCAGCCATAAGGGTCATGAACTGATCCATTCTTGTACGTAAGTCTGCCAAGTCCGCCTGCATTTGATCCATCACTCTTTCTCTGTTCTCCTTTGTTGGATATCTGTGAATTTTCTTGGGACCTTTCTTTGGAGCTATAGTGCCTGAAATCAGAAGAGACATTAGAAACCTGGTAATTGTACCTACAAATCAAACACAAGGTTATATGTATGCAATGCAGCTATTCGTGTTTCCATGGTCAGACATTTGATGCCCCAGTTCTAGTATTTTAGCAGGGAATGGTCCAGATGGCTTTTTGAAAATTGACTTTCTATCACGATGAGAGTTATTCAGATCCTAATGGCTTATGACAAACAGGTTTTAGTACACTCAGAGAAAGACCAAAAAATGGAGCAAAGGAAGCTAATATAATAAACAAAACCTCAAAAGGGCAAGAGTAGTAACAATTCCCCGGAGAGTTACAAGTCTTACAAATAAAGTGCAGGAAAAATAAATG
The DNA here is from genome assembly GCA_963966055.1 of Lathyrus aphaca. Lineage (NCBI taxonomy): Eukaryota > Viridiplantae > Streptophyta > Magnoliopsida > Fabales > Fabaceae > Lathyrus > Lathyrus aphaca. Next base: position 66,221,901 of record OZ014520.1, read on the forward strand.
AGATTCCTACAACAAGCCTGTAGGTAACCAAAAATACAATAAGAGACATGCCAACTAAAACTCTAAGCTGCAAGAAGATTATGCCTCCTCTCCTGTAAGTCCCAACTCTGCCCTAGCTTTCTTCACTCCAACCCTCAACTTGAGATCTGCAATCTCCTTAAGTGCCTCCTCCAAAGCATGCTGACTCTGTACCAACTGTTGGGTCTTTTCCCTTTGTATCGTGTGAAATTTCTCCAATTCATCTTTCTGGTCTTGGATTTGTAGCTTGTAAGCCTTCTCTTTCTCCTCAAACTCCTTTTGATCCTTGTCCCTCATCTCCTGCAGCCAGTTGATGGATTGTCTGGCCTCTCTGAGAGTCTTCTGAATCTTCTTGTGCTCTGCTTCTCTCCTTGAGTCCATCAAACCTCTTCTTTGGAAGTAAGCTTCCCTCCCATCAAATTCCTTATCCTTAGCCTCATGAGCTCTCTGCATCTTCTGGAGCTTCTCCTCTACTTCTGTTTTAGAACTGACTGCACGATGACACAAACTAGTCATCTCCATGTTTTTAACTCTCAACTCTTGTATCAATGTCTCCAGCTTCTTATACTTCTCAACAGAGACATTGGCATGAACAGGTACCTCCTTTGGGTACAATGGAGCTTCAGCTGAAAATGGAAGGAGGAAAGTCTCTACACGAGCCTGCAACCAAGTAGCAAAAGGAGGATACGTCTTTGGGTCTATCTTTCCAAATTCTCTCTTACATTTATTTGCCTTATGGGCCCAAGCCTGAGATGCCCTAATAAGAAAATCCTTATTTCCTTCCACCGGGAGATATAGTGACTCAGTTATTTCTTCATCTGATGGTGCAATCTTCAAGGGATACCCAAATTGTTTCCTTGACAGTACCGGATTGTAGTTGATCATTCCTTTCCTACCGAGCAAAGGCACATTAGGAAAATCACCACAACTAACAAGTAACTCCTTGCCTAACAAGTCCCTATTACATCCCCAAGCTATATTCTCAAAAGTTAATCCCATCAACCTCTTGGACCATCTCCACTACTCTTTCAAGTCTTTGAAAGGTCCTGATTTCGGGAGTTGCTTGGCGAACCAGTCGGCAAACAATGGGGCACAACAATTTACTGGTCCACCTCTTCCTTTCTCATTCCGGTAATAAACACTGTAATAGAAATCTCCCAACAAGTTTGGTATGGGGTTCCCTTTAGAAAAGATAGACATCACTTCCATGCTCACAAAATCTTTTTCTCCTGGGAAAAGACTAGCTCCATACACTATCAAGGCCAGCACAGCACCAAAATTAACCCACTTATTCTCTCGTGCATAACTCTCAGCTTCTTCTATGAGTATATCCCAATGGAGTCCTCTATCTTCACTGACTTGCAAGCTCTTTTTCACCTTTGCAGCTGGTATATGACACACTTTAGCTATCTCTTTCTCCTGAAGAACTATCTCTGAACCATAATAAGGTAAACTGTTTCTAACAGGAATTCAAAGGATGTTAGAAATCTCTTCCAAAGTGGGAGCCAAAATGTAATCTGGAAATATGAAACACCGCAACGGAGGATCATAAAACTGGAGTAAGGTATGCAAACTATCTCTTTGATCTGCAGTTGGCTTGTCTACATACTTCAAAATCTGACCATATCTCTTTCTGAAGTCACCTAAAACCTGATCGTTCATCAAACCCATCAGTTTCTGAATGCTCTTGACCTCTGGTTGAAGAAAAGTGTAATGAAAATTTCTCTTTCTTAACCCTTTCTTGACTTTTGTCATATGGATAAGGATACCGGAACTGGATGCGAATAATGACCTGAGAAAATGAAAACACAAACAGTTAATGCGAATATGATGCAATGCAAATGCAATGCAGGCATATGATCAATCTGGAGACTGTCTGGACACAAAACTCTGAGGACCAAAGAGTCAGGTGATCTGAAATCCAAGATATTCCTTTGAACAAAACCCTCTCAGATGATAACTCATAAACCAAGATCAAGAATTCCAGAACTAAGGTAACCAAATCATCACAAAGGACCACCTTGTTGATTAAGGTATGTGAAGGTCAAGGGTTCCTGCAAACATGTAAACCCCTCCCAATATCACGGGTACTGCTCCGGGTCAAACATCACGGACTCTCAAAGCCAAATAGCAATAATATGTTCACCATTTCCGAGAAATGGCTCATGGCCAAATCAGGGAATTGGTTTAGCATTATATACTACTCAAGGAGGTCTCAGCGTGAGTCCTGGAAAACAATCATCCCTTATAAGTCCCCAATTTTAAGCGCTAAAATCGAGAAATAATAGTACATTCATCCCGAAGGGTACAGTACTATCGTCATACGATCAGATGCTTTGACTGAGTTCCTATAAGAGAACTAGGCCATCCTATGTGAGTTCCATGTGGGACCTCGGGTGCGAATGGGTTTGCCACAGAGCATGGTCTGCCACTGTCACCACTGGAGAGGGATGTTTCCACAAAGGTCCTCAATGATTGGTCCCCAGCTGCACATAACTATTGAGGTCGTGAAATGAGAAGGGAAGATCCCTAAATTAAAACATTTCCAAAACGGTCACAAATTTGGGCGTGGAAATCACTACTACCCCCATGACAATATCTCATGAGGCCAAAGTGGAACCACTCTAAGTCCTAAGGTGCACTCGAGCCTTGATAATGAGCTCATCTCACAGTAACTATATCACCCAAGTCCCACCAAACAGAAAACCAGTCCAGACAGTCCAGTATAATATATGATGCATGAAAATAAATACTGAAAACTGTAAATAAAGCTGTAAATAAAACTGTAAATAAAATAGTAAAATAAACACACAACAACAAACAATTAACATCCAATGAAACAGAAACACGCAAGTACTAGGAGAGACTCTCAAGGGGAAACCAGAGATTCTAGGTTCGATCCCCAACAGAGTCGCCAGCTATCGCTCCCAAGATTTCCATCCTGGTACAAACGCGAAAGTGGCGCGGAAAAGGGTAGAGTCGCCAGTCAGGCATTTTTATCCCGAAAGAACGGGAATGGTAATGTTGCACAAACCAGAATAAAAGAAAAGGAATGACAAAGGTCCTGCGAACCAAAGAATCTGGGTTCCGGAGTCGGTTACGACCTGGGAAGGTATTAGCACCCCAAATCGTCTGCCGTACCCGACGGGATCCACTTGCAAATAAATTGTTTCAAAGGGTGAAGAAATGAAAGTTGTTGCAAAACTGAAACTGAAACTGGATAAGAAAGAAAGGAAAGGGGGGAAATGTAGGGAAAATAAAAGAGTGCTTGAAACATAGAAATGGGAGACATTGAACTAACATTTACCGCTTCAAACGTCTGGCACAGGGTTTCATTGATTTCGCTGTCCATCTCAACATACTTAAATGTAGACAGGTGGCTAACAAAAATATCCTCCTTGCCACAAACAGTCATCACTTATCCGTCCACCACATATTTTAGCTTCTGGTGAAGAGTAGATGTCACGACTCCAGCAACATGAAACCATGGTCGTCCCAACAAGTAGATGTAAGCTAGCTGAATGTCCATCACATAGAAAATACACTTAAACACTTGGGGCCCAATCTTCACGTGTAACTCTACTTCCCCGAAAATAGACCACCTAGAGCCATCAAAAGCCTTTACCACTAAATCACTGGGCCGGAGGATAAAACCATCAACCTCCAATTTCATCAGAGCCTTCTTTGGCAGTCCGTTTAGGGAGGAACTTGTGTCAACCAATACATGTAATAGAACAACGCCTTTGCACTCCATTGTGATGTGTAAAGCTTTGTTATGGTTCCTTCCTTCAGTTGTAAGGTCTTTGTCAGTAAACCATAGCCCATGGCTAGCGTTTACGTTAGCCACCACAACTTCCAACTGATTAACGGTAATCTCCTAAGGCACGTATGCAGACTGCAGTACCTTTAATAGAGCTTCTCTGTGTGCTTGCAAGCACATCAGCAACGATAGTATGGAAATCTTAGACAGAGTTTGGTTTAGTTGTTCCACTATCTTATAGACACTCTTCTTTATTATCCTCATAAACTCCTCTACTTCCTTTTCAAAGACATTTTGATCAGTATTCGGGGTTACCACCTCCTTAGTAGCTACTTGCTTGCCCTTAGCTCTAGAAGTTGCTTCAGCTTCATCGTTGTTTTCGGAGGGTCTGTGGAGCAAACAATCGCCCACTTCTAGTGAAGCCACCCAAGCCTCCAACACTAGCAACAATAGGATTTATAGTTACGGGCTTATCCTCCACCTTTCGTCCTTGTACATAAACATCTGACCTATAATTCCATGGCACAGCTTTGTCATCATCATAAGGTACGGGACCAGGCACAGTAATTGTAACAAGACTGGCCTCCTGTGGAACATAGATTGTAACGGGCTCTCTCCGGACTGGGGCTGGCACATCAGCTGGATCATAGAAGCTAGTCACAGTAGAAACACAGTCACTTTGTTTGTTAACTCTGTCAAACTGCAAGGTCCCTTCATTTATCAAATTTTGCAGCCCTGCTTTCAACTTTTCACATCCATTAACATACATCTCACATTCCTCATAATCAAAATCACATCCAGGAAACTCATATCCTCTTAACAACCTTTCTTTCACAAACAAGAGGGGATTCTGCACCTCCTTTATATCCATAATAAAATTCAAGTGTTCCTCACCTTCAACAGCATTAATCCTAGCCCCACCATGATTAGGGATAGGATTAGAATTGACATTTGGTGGAGGTGCAAAGTTGATAGCCTTTGAATCTATCAGGTCCTGAACTTTGTTGTGTAACGCCCTGCATTTCTCTGTTGAGTGTTCAGGAGCTCCTGAATGAAAAGCACATCTTACATTAACATCATATCCTGGTGGAAGATCTCTCGGTGGTGGTGGAGCCAAAGTCCTCAGTTGTATCATGTTCAAGTCTATCAACCTCTGTAGCAATGTTGTGTAGGTCATGGGAATAGCTTCGAAAACACGATCAGCAGGGCGGGGATGACGTTGTTGGTAAGGCCTCTGTTGATAAATGGTGCGTTGTTGTTGCGGTTGAGGAGCAGGACTAGTGGGAATAGTGACAGCTACCACTTGGTCATACGAATTCCTGTAGCCAAGACCCCTTCCTCTTCCATAGACAACATTAGTCTCCCCTTCTCTTCTTCTTAGAGGGCCAACAAAAGGCTTTCTCGCTCCAGAAGAACCTCCAGCTCCATTATCTTGAATCTTACCCATCTTCAATAGGGTTTTAACCCTCTCCCCTGCTATAACAATATCATTGAATTTAGTCGTCGGACATGACGCTAAACGTTCAATGAACACTCCTTGCAAAGTTCCCATGAACATGTCAACCATCTTGTTTTCTAGCAGTGGAGGTTGTACTCTGGCAGCAAGCTGGCGCCATCTTTGAGCGTACTCTTTAAAACTCTCTTTTGCATTATGTGACATGCTTTTTAACTGCGTGCGATTGGGAGCCATGTCCAGATTATATTGGTATTTATTAACAAATGCCTCCGCCAAATCTTTCCAAATTCTGACACTAACCCTGCTTAGCTTCATATACCATTCCAAAGACGCCCCAACAAGATTGTCTTGGAAATAGTACATCCATAGCTTTTCATCGTTCGTGTGGGCAGCAATTCTTCCAACGAAAGATTGAAGATGGGTTTTTGGGCATGCAATGTCGTTGTACTTATCAAACGTTGGATCCTTAAACTTGTAAGGGATCCTCAGCCTTGAACATGATAAAGAATATGTGATTTGTTTTCGCAATGTGTAGATGTGTGAGGAGAATCGAAGTCAAATGCAAAAAATGCAAGAAATTTGAATCTGAGAAATGAGAGAAGTTGGGCCTCCAAATTCATGTGCAATGGCTTATATATCATGTGTGCTCATGCTGATTAGGGTTTGCAAAAGAATGCACGTGAGAATGGTGTGATGGCAAGGATTTTTCATTTTTGCATGAAGTGTGTGATCACTCAACTTATTTGTGCTCTCTCTCCTTAGCACATGCTGATCACACTTTCTTTCTCAATCATAACTAAAACAATTTTGGCCCTTGGATGTGAATGTATCATGTTTTACATGTGATTTTGCAAATTTTCATTTTGGAAAATATCTCCCTTACCATGCAAGGGTTTGATGATTCTCTTTGGGCCAAATGCTTTTCATGCCATGTACCATGATATCATGACTTTACTTTGCTCATAGGTCACTTTAGAAATGAGTTACAGACCATTTTGCAACTTGGTAGAAAGTTGGTTTCATGTAAAACCCTAAAATAAGTCCAACTTCAAATGATCATAATTTCCAAACCACAAATGCTATGGATTAGTTCTTGTACTTTTTGGAATTCGCAGAACATGTCCTATAACTTTCATGTTTGAATAAAATTCATTTGGAACCATATGGATCATGAAAGAAGCCTTTGAAGATTAGGGCAAAACTTGCCAAAAATGGAAACTTCCATTACAAGTCACATGCCAAAAATGGAAACTCCTTCAAAATATCTTGATTCTTGTTCTTTAAGATCACCTGTAACACCCCAAATTTTTCCTCTGGTTTTCTATCTTTGTCCGCTGTTCGTTTGCATCTCATTTGCATTTCCTTTAGATCATTAACATTTAGAATTCATATCATGTGCATAAGACATGGGATCATTGTTTTCTATTGGATTAGGGTTTCGCGTCCTTATTTACATATTATTAGAGAATTCAAGGTTTTGGCGGTGCAACCATCAATGGCATCATCTTCTCATTGCTTTTCTCATTGAATTAGGGTTCATTTCCCTGATCTGGTTGTTTTCAAGGGTTTCACGTGTGAGGGCCATTCACTGGCACATCTAGCACGCCAATTAAGTGTGAATTATAGGTCTCTTCTTCATCAGGTTGCTAGACTATCCCTCTCTTATCTGTGTCTCAGGCTATATTCTTTCTTAAAGAACTCTAGTTTCGTTTAGTTTTCGGTTATTCAATTATGATTCGATTCAGACGGACGTTTGACCTAAACTTGGTCAAACTATTAGAAGTTGGTCTCAAACGCAAGGTAAATGTTTCACTGGTTTATTTAAGGATTTATTTTCCTCAGTGAGGGTACAACATTCAGGGCAAATTGATTCAGAAGACGGTTGTTTCAGTTGTAAGTTATTCAGGAGTGGTTGTGTTCAAGTATTTTGGAAAAGTTCGGGATTAGTGTGATTTATCTATCCCAAATTAAACCATGTCATTATCCAACTCCAAATCATTGATTCATTTCAATTCGTTTTTCATACCCATTTTTATTCATTCCATCTACCTATTTCATCATTCAAGACCAATTATCCATTCTATTTCTATTTTCCAATTATTCAACTATCCATAAATGGCCATGTACACATGTCATAAATTTCTAATGTCCATATCACAAACCACTTCTAATTGTTAAATCCATTTTATTAATTCATTTTTCTTTACCATTTTTCCCATTATTCATTTTTATACCAATTCCCACTTAACTATTTCAATCCATTTTAATACCATTTCACATTGTACATATCAATTCCATCATCTAAATACCATTAAAGCCCCTTTAATTTATTTTCATTAGCCCATTTTCATTTGAGGCCCGCCATTGTTTAATTTATTTTATAATTATCATAAGTAAATGTTAACAAAAGAGGGGAAGCAAAAAAACACATTCAATATTATACAAACATACACAACCGTACACACTCACAAAGTCCAGCAACACTTATTTTCATACACAATTCTCATAACAAATTCATATGGCCCCACCTCACCACAATTTCTGTTGCAGTACTATAGCAATTACTACATTTTTATGCACAACAGATTCCACGCAGGGCCCACAGGGACATGCCTTCATCGCTCATGCATAACAAACAAACTTCTACCTTTCCCCTGCCAATTTTTCCGTATACACACAATGCATCACACGCTGATCCACTCACTCCTCTCATCATATAATACGCACAAAAATGGAATCACGAGTACCAGCAAATTTTCACGCTTCAGCATGATAACACTCACACAACTCACCATGTTTTCCTCCTTCAATCTGCAACCCTCACCACAAATCCAGCCTCAATAACACGCAAACCTTCAACCATCTTCTTCTTTAAACGCAAATCACATAACCCATTGCACACTCTCAAATTCTTCATTCATCAACTTAAACAAACACAAACCACATAACAGATCTTCTCCCAATTTATTTTTTAAAAAAAACCATACTCACCATCTCCAACACCTCTTCGTCAACCCAACTTTAAACTTTCCTTTTCCGGCCTTCATCTTCAAACCACCTTCTGCTATTCTCAAACACAGCGAATCACAACACTGAAACCTCACCTTTGCTTAACTTCACTCTCCCTCCGTAAAACCAATAACACAAAAACCTCTCACACTCGTCTTCAGCTCTTCACCCTTTGGATCCTTACTCACACCAAACAGAACCACCATCGTTTTCACCCACAACCACCACCAAATTTTATTCAACCAACAACAACACAGAAATCGCACGAAATCAGATACAGAAACAGATTATAAGAGAGAGGAGGTGGAAGACTTGAGATGAAGATTTGGGACTGAAACAGAGAGAAATCGAAAGCTCGCCACGAGAAATCGATGGTGTCGCGTCGGGAGATACAGAGGACAACGATATGAGCGTGAAGAAGAGGAGCGAGCACGAGACGCACGACTTCTCGTTGTTTCGTCAAATCGGGACCGAGATCGGCCGACGAAGCCTCAAGAGGAAGAAGTGGACCAACGCTGAAGTGATTTTGTTCGGCGAAGCTCGATGGATGGTGTTAGGTTGATGACGACGGAAGATTGAGTCCGCGATGATTTTTGTACTTTTCGGCGTCGCTATTGTGTTGATGTTTGTGAACTGAAGATAAAAAGCAATTGCAATCACATATCAGGTTTCCTGGATTGTGCTTGGTGGGCTTTGAAGCCCACTGAATTGCTACCATCGCCCCAAAACCTGCGGATAGTCCCCCCTCTCCTTGTTTTTTTTGTTGTTTATTTTTATTTTTTTAATTCCTTAACACTTTCTCTTGATAATTGTTAACTTTTTTTAATTAGTTTTTTTTATTATTATTAGCACTTGTTAAAAGCTTATAAATCTTTCATTAGAATTTTGATAATTCATTAGCTTTAATTATTAGTTTTAATATAGTCTAGATGTAATTTATCCCGATTAATTTGGTTTAATTAAATAGAATTGTATTTAATTGTGGTTCTAGCTTGTGCTCAATGTTTTGTAGGCTTATTGTTCGACTTCAGTGATCGCCTTATGTCAAATTGTTCCTTGGACTTGAAGACTCGGCCTGTTAAATGTTTTGGCTAACTCTGGTTCTCTTTATTGGATGGCTTGGATGCTGGAAGTTTATTTTGACCTTTGTCTGATGCCTTAATAATCGACATTTGTGCTTGACTTTGAATCAACTTTAGACTTGAAATTTCTTATTCTTGATTTCCTTTGCGGGTATTGAAGAGGCAACGGACCTTCTCCGTTAGGTATCACTGAGGCCTGGTTTTACTTATTGCATGTTGTTGCATCTGGAAGTCCTACTGGTGTAGGCTCTGTTTGTGCATTGTTCGATTACTTCATATTGCATTCTCCTCTCCTCGCTTACTTCTTTTTCATCTCAACTTCTTCCTCATCTTCTTTTATTTTTTCTTAACTTGAGGTGTGCTTAGGCCACCATGGTTCTTCTCTTTTCTCCTTCTTCTTTTCTTATCTCCTTCTTCTTTAGGATAGTTGAAGCCTCACTAACCCTAGGTTCATCCATGCATGATAACATTAGGTTTTAGTTCCCCTTAGTTGTTTTACCTTTGCTCTTTGGTTCTTTTCTCTTCTCATCTCAAAACAAAAACCTAAAAAACACCTTAATAAGGATTGAAGTGGTCTCCTGTGCAATAGCCTTATTCCATGAGGCACTTGTAGTTTTCCCATCTTGGGATAGTACAAGTTAGTCTAGCATGATGCACAAGTCTTATCATGAGACCATCTTCATTAAGAAAATCATAAAACACACTTCTTCATTTCAATTACAAAAACACTTAATAAATTCAACGAGTTAGTGAGCTTAGGCCCTAATCTCTGGAATCAAGTTTTGGGGATCTTCTCCTTACTTGAGTGTGCTTGTTCTATTATTCCATATTGGAATGTAGTAGCAAGTACACATTCCATGGAAAAGAGCTTGAATTCACTTCCTTGTGCCACCCTCATAAAAAATCATAAAAAACACTGAACAAACAATAAGCGTCTCTCCTTTGGGACTTCTTTTCTCATCACCTTCACTCTCATCGTGCAAACTTGCTCCTACTTGTCACTTTGCAAGACGGTAACGCACTCGTCGTCCGAGCCTACAACACCTGAGCATTGACATAGGCAATTCAAGCCTTAAGACACAAGAAATTGTTTCCACCCCTAGTTAGGGGAACTACGGCGACTTTGATCCTCATTGTCCAGATGAGGTACGTAGGCAGCGGGGTAGGGCCCGTTCGAGCACAATCTTTATTTTCCCTACATTTTTCCTTTTCATTTGTTTTTCAGTTCCATTTTCGTTTCTTTTATCTAGTTCAGTTCATTTTCTTTGTAGCAGCTTTCATTTCTTCACCCTTTGAAACAGATTTCTTTGCAAGCGTGGATCCCGTCGGGTACAGCGGACGATCTGGGGTGCTAATACCTTCCCAGGTCGTAACCGACTCCCGAACTCAGTCTCTTTGGTTCGCAGGACCCGTGTCCTTCCTTTTCTTTTCTTTTGGTTTGTGCAGCATTACCATTCTCGATCCTTCGGGATAAAAATGCCTGGATGGCGACTCTATTCTTTCTGCGCCACTTTCGCGTTTGTACCATGATGGAAATCCAGAGAGCGACAGCTGGCGACTCTGCTGGGGATCGAACCCAGAATCTCTGGTTCCCTTGAGAGTCTCTCATAGCGCTTGTGTGTTTCTGTTTCGCGGGGTGTTGATTGTTTGTTGTTGTGTGTATCTTTTACTGTTGTTTATTTACAGCTTTATTTACAGTTTTTAGTACTTATATTCATGCGTCATATATTATTACTGGACTGTCTGGACTGGATTTTCTGTTTGGTGGGACTTGGGTGATACTATTACTGTGAGATGAGCTCATTACCAAGGCTCGAGTGCACCTTAGGACTTAGAGTGGTTCCACTTTGGCCTCATGAGATCTTGTCATGGGGGTAGTAGTGAGTTCCACGCCCAGATTTACGACCGTCTTGGAAATGTCTTGATTTGGGGATCTTCCTCTTTCATTTCATAACCTTTATAGTTATGTGCAGATGGGGACCGATCATTGAGAACCTTGTGGAAACATCCCTCTCAAGTGGTGACAGTGGCAGACCATATTGTGTGGCAAACTCACTCGCACCCGAGGGCCCACCTGGAACTCGCATAGGATGACCTTGTTTTCTCGGACTCACGATGAGACCCCCTGAGTAGTACATAATGCCAAACCGATTCCATGATTTGGTCATGAGCCATTTCTTGGAAATGGTGAATGTATTATTGTTATTCGGCTTTGAGAGTCTGTGATGTTTGACCCGGAGCACACCCGTGATATTGGGTGGGGTTTACAGGTTTGCAGGAACCCATGACCTCAACATACCCCCATTACCAGTGCAGTCTTATGTTTTGATCCGATCGCTATGATTTTGAAGTTCTTGATTCTTTGGTTCTCGGTTATTATCTGGGTTATTATACAAAGATAATGTGGTTACAGACACTTGATTCTTGGTAGTATTCCATATTCCAGGCATTTTCCAGCTGTGATCCCATGTCTTTGCATCTTTTGCATCATCATATTGCATTTGCATCTGCACTGCATTTCCTTCTTCCAGAAAGCTCATCCTTCCTCTTTTGTCCATGACCAGCCAGTTGATTTCCCGGTACTCAGTTTGAACAAGTGGTAACTGTTGGAAGACGAAAAAAGTTGTTTGAAGCTAGACTGAGCAGTGTCAAGAGGTAAGAGGTCAGTTTGAAGCCGTCGGTAGCTATGTCAGAGAACAACCGTCAGAATGTTGAGTTTCCACCTGGTTTCACTTCGATGACCAATCCTTTTTATGGTCTATCTCCTGATGAGGATCTTCCACAAGTGAATAACCTTACTCAAGCTCAGCCTGCACAGACCCCGGTCGTGAATCAGAGTGTACATGAACCATCTGTTGTCCGAGGTGGATCTTCATCTTCTTCTGATGCTATGGATTATCAGAGCTTTGCTTTCCCTATGCCGAATTTCCAAGGGGCAATCCCTCTTGTAAAAACCAAGGATCCACCAACTATTGATCCTGCTGAAAGGTTTCGTGTGTTGGATGAGCAACTCAAAGCCTTAGCGGATCCTGATGCCTTTGGTTTTGATTATCTAAACCTGTGTTTGGTGCCTGGTTTTGTCATTCCTCCAGATTTCAAAACTCCGAAGTTCGAGAAGTACACTGGTGCCAGTTGCCCGAAGCTTCATTTGGTGATGTTTTGCAGAAAGATGACTTCTCATGCCCGCAACGATGAATTGATGATTCACTGTTTTCAGGACAGTTTAAGTGGGGCATCCTTAAGTTGGTATATGGATTTGGAAAGTAGTTGTATCCGGTCGTGGAATGATTTATCCAGAGCTTTCGTAAAGCAATACCAGTACAATGTGAACATGGCGCCCAGTTGCATGCACCTGCAAAGCCTATCTCAGAGGAGTGGTGAATCTTTCAGAGAATATGCATAGAGGTGGAGAGAATTGGAAGCCCAAGTGCAACCACCACTTTCAGAGAGAGAATTAGTTGACCTGTTCGTGGGCACCTTGCAAGGTCCATACTTGGAAATAATGAGTAGCATTGGGACATTAAATTTCTCTGATTTGATAAAAGTTGGAGGGCGCATTGAAAGTTTACTCAAAAGTGGAAAGATCCAGTTCTCTTAGAATATCCCATCTAGTGAAGATGAGCCTGTTTTTAGCTCCCAAGAGGAAGAATGGTATGACGTCAGTGCAGTCATGGCCAATATCGAATATTCTAGACCATCATCTTCTCAAAGATCATATGTTCCTAGGTCTGGTTACTCTTATGGACAATCAGCAATGTGTAGACACCCCAAATTTGCCCTCACCCATTCACACCATGGCTTGTGATCATTTCATATGCACAAACACAATCATAACATCTCATATCTCAATTTTGAGTCACTGCATAGATTCTAAGTCATCTGCATCTAGGGTTTGTGATCTGAGCAATCCAAGAGCTTCTTGAGCCACTCCAAAGCTCAACAATCACTTCAAGGGGGTCCATGTGTGTTCAAGCATCATATTATATCCTCTCAAAGTCAATAATATCAAAGAATCACAAGAACTGGGATTGATATGGATGCAGAGCCAAGTTTGACTGCACAGTTGACCTAAAATTAGGGTTTTGGTTTCAGGGGCCATAACTCCAAATTTTTTGGTCATTCTTGTTTCTATTGGTCTCTATATGGTATAGGGAGTGTGCATATCAATTTTCATGAAGAAATTCCATGGGGAAGTCGTCGGATCAAGAGTTGACTTTTCAGACAAGTCAGTGCAAAATCAGGGCATCTGAGGCCCCCAATGACCCAACCAAGGGATGATCTTCATCATTTTGAGTGTATTTGACCTCTTTTTAATCATAGAAGAAGGTTGAAGTTCACAAAATTCAATAATTTGAAGTTGTTGCAAAGTTGACTTTTTAGGGTATGGTTGACTTTTAATGAAATGTCATTTTATGCAACTTTTTCAACCCTTACTTTTTGATCCAAAAATGCTTCAAATGGAAAAACTTTGGTCATGAAAGTTGTAGATTAGATCTTTCCCTTTTCAAAAAGTACAAGAACATGACCTAATTCATTTTGGATCAAAAGTTATGGTGTGTCAAAGTTGGCAAAAATCACTAATTTTCAAGATATGCACCAAGTGAGAAACTTGCAAAAACTTTGTACCAAGGCATTTGTGACCTCTAATTCATGTCTAACCATCACATAAACATCACATGTGACCTAAAGTTCAGAATGGACTAAGTGTTTCTCATTTTTCATGGTTTGTGAAGCAAGGCATTTCCATATGAACCAAAGGTGATCAACTTGCAAAAACCATCATCACACTTCACCCACTTGTTGCCTTGGCTGCTGAACCACCCTAGCCCTCTCCCCTCACCATGCTGCGCAAGTCAAGCCTTTTGTACCAAGCTAGCAATGTAGCCCATGCCCTCCTTACACCAAAGTTGACATTTTGCAAAAGGGGCCATCCCAATCAATAAAGGCCAAGTCACATCATCTGACCAATGGGATTAATTTATGCAAACAAAATGCTAGCCATCTCACATAACAAGCCAGGCTGAAACACACAAGAACATCACATACACAAACTCACTCCAACTTGAATTTCTCTTCGAATCTCTCTACACAACTCACAAACACAAAAACCAACTCCACTAATCAACTCACCTTGCTTCACTGAGCCAAAACCAGCAAGACATAAGCCTGAACCAAGCAAGAACTGAGCTTCCCCATTTTTCACTCTCAAAACCAGAACTTTCGAATCTCATTTTCCAGTCATCAAACACCCCATTTCTCTTCACCAACAAGTCAAACACACTCAAAAGAGCAAGAATCCACCATTGGAGTAGCCTGAAACTTCACAAATCCTGACTGTGAAACCTGCTGCACCAGAACACTTCTCCTCAAACCAGCCATCCACAAGAACTTTGAAGCATCTCATTGAGTTCAAGGGAGTCAAGGAAGTTCATTGGCATACAAAGGAGGTTCTGAAAGCTCAGTATTGAAGCTTTCCAGCTCAGGTATGACCATGGATTTTTCTTCTCAGAGCTTGCATTTTAAGTTATAAATTGATTGCTTATGTTTTGTTGGTCATGGGGATGTTCTTAGAATCGAAAATGAGTGAGAAATGAGTTTGTATTGTTGCTCTAAAATTTCACCCGTGAAATTTGTTTCCTTCGATTTACTTGATTCTTAATGTTTAAATGATGTTTGAGGGTGGATTTGTGTCTTAGGTTGTTAGAGGATCACTTGGCTGTGTTTAATTTGATGTTTAGAAGCCTGAATCATGATCTAGGGTTTTGTTGTTGCCGGAGAAGATGACAGGAGCTTCCCTCCGGTCACCTGAAAGTTATTATGCCCTAATCTCATTAATTAACGAACTTTGAATTCTGGCCATTGATTTGCTTCTCCCGCGCGTGTTTGGACGACCTGGATGGGTCATTAAACCCTAATCTTGTTTAATTAAAATAATCATAATTAATTAAGTTGACATTAATCCTCAGCCATCAGATCACGCGCGTTTTAAAACTTTGAATCTGGGCCTTGGATTGTGCATACCCCCCAGTCTTGTTGACTTGCACGCAGGGCCTTTGGATCTTTCAACTTTCAATCACAGCCACTCACACTGCATACTTTGTATTTTTATTTTATTTTCTTTATATTTTATTTCTCATATTTATTAAAAATAGTAAAAATGTTTTAAAAATTATGAAACTTTTTGTCAAGAGTTTCATTAATTTTTAAAACCCAAAAATATTTTTATTTTCATTTTTAGCATTAAAAAAGTATTTTTAAATATTTAAAAGTTTATTTTTAATTTATTAATGAAGATTAATTTATTAAAAATACTTTTAGGTATTTAAAAATCACCAAAAAATTCATGAATTGTTCTGAGACATTTAGAAACATTGTCCAACCTTCAAACCAAATTTATTTTTTGATCTTGATGCATTTTGAGAATTTTTCATTGAATTAAAATCATTTTTATGCATTATTTTGATCCAAACTTCAAAAAATCATTTCTGCCTAACCATGAAGAGTTGGACCTTGATTCTTTTTGCATTGCATTGTGTTTAGCATGTAGTTTGTGAGATTAAATGGTCATGATTTGATCTTTCATTTTCAATTTGTTTGGTAATTTTCTTGTTTAGGAACCCTAAAACCCTAGAAAACTTGTGAAAATCATAACTTGAATTTGGTTAGGAGTTGAAACCTCTCTTTTGGGCAGTGAGTTAGTATGGGATTAGGGGTCCTTTGAGTGTATTTTCAATTTTTTATAATGTTGTTTGCTTCTGGTTTTGGTTTTTGTTTGTTGCATTGATCATAAACCCTAATTTGGGCTTCCATATGCATCCATCTTGCATCTTCTTGCATAACATGACTTGCCATGACATTCCATATTTCCATTTGATTCATTGAACATCATAAGACATATTGAAAACATGTTTGATCATTGCACCTTGCATTTGTCATGTTGTATGCCATATGCATCTCATAACTTTTCATGCATGTTCTTGGTTCTTAACATGCTTCATCTGCATCCATAAGCTTGAGTGATCATCTTCATGCCTTGTTTCATGTTTGTAGCATCTCATAGCATCATTAACATCACATATGTGCTTCTGGTTTTGGTTTGCATCATGTCATGCCATCCCATTTTGCATTGCATTGCATTTCCTTTCTAACCTTTCAGGTGGTAAGTGATTTTGAGAAGTGAATTTGCCTTCAATTTTCATAACTTCTCTTCATCTCTCTCTTGCATCCACGCTGCATTTTTATATGTGTTTGAGATTGAGCTTGCTCATTCTTCTTCTTCCCACTTTCTTTCTTCAAGTGACTTGACTTCTTGAATGAAGCAAGTTGCTTTGCTTCTCTTGATCCTTTCATCTGCTTCCTGGTGGTTCCATTGAAGACTTCTATTGAAAACCTCACAAACCTCAGGAACAACAAAGCATGACAATGATTAGGGTTTTGATTAGTCTCCCCTCTTAGTTTTTACCTTTGTGTCTCTTTTGAGTCATCCCTTCTCACCTCATAATCAGGGACTAAACCCTAAAGGCTTTAAGGCTTTGTGATTAAGCTTATGCCTGCATCCTTATCTTAGGATGGAGTGTATAACTTTAATCCTAAGTGTTAAACCCTTAATGTGTTTAAATCCTTTAATCAATCCATCTAATAATCATCAAGACATCACACTTGTAACTTGGGCCTTGTATTAGGGTTCTAATTCTTCCTTAATTGGTTAAGAAGGACTAACCCTAGTGTTAATGGACAAGTCCCCCTCAAGTTGTCTTACAAATCATAAAATTCATTTCATCATCATACCATTAAAAAAAATCCACCTAATCAAAGGCTTGTTTTGTCATGAGTTTAATCCCTAATCATGGATTAAGTTGAGGAGCTTTCCTCAGCTTAAACATTCTCATCTATTATCCTTCTATTAGGATGGTGTAATGAGTCTGTTAAATCCCTGATTATGGCTTAACCTCATTACTTAACACTAAACAAAAACCACCAAAAAGACATCTAAATAATCACAAGTAGGTTAATGATCTTAATCCTACACCAGAGGTGATTAAGTGTGAGAATCTGACTTCACACTTAAGGTATTCTCATTACCCCTAAACAGAGGGAAGATGTGATGAGTTTACTAAACCCATTGGTTTAGGCTTAAGCTCATTAACTTATGACAAAAATCTAAAAACAATAAAAGACTGAAAACATAAAAACAAACAATAATCATCTCCTTCGGGATTCTTCTCTCATCATCTTCACTCATAAACGAGAACTTGCTTCTTCCGTCTAATGCAAGACAGTTAGCATCTGTGCCAGACAGATCGTACACTTGAGCATAGACAAGCAAGCAGTTCACAAGTCAATTCATCTTTCAGTCTATTTGGGTCGAACTACGGTGTTCTGACTTCCTCATTGCACGAGAGGATACGTAGGCATAACTTAACAGTTATCGAACAAAAGTCTCTGTATATTTCCCCCCTTCCAGCTCCATTCTTTTAGCCTCATGATCTTGAGCATTTCACTCCTGTTCTTACACTGACACTGTATATATCACACTTTACACTTCTTTTACACTGACATCTGTACATCCTTTTCCAGCTCTTTTATACACAAATTGCACTGACACTACCCCTTTAAAACACAAATCTTTTAAGCGTGGATCCCGTCGAGTACGGCGGACAATCTGGGTGCTAATACCTTCCCAGGTTGTAACCAACCCCCTTTATCAGTCTCTCTGGTTCGCAACCGTCTTATCCATCTTTTTCTAGGTCTATGCAGCATTGCCTTTCCTACGGGACAAAAATGCCTAGCTGGCGACTCTATTCATCTCCAGTGAGTTCACGGCTGTGTGTTCTCACTGTCCCTCTCGCCGACGGTTCGCGTCTGTACCTTTATCTGGGCCTGGTCCCACCTATCGGGAGCGACACAATGCTCAGAGCACCATATCAGAAACCCTGGACTCCTCCTCTTCCAAATCTACAAGCTCAGGGTCGAAGACCTCAGGATCAACATCAGAGCCAGCCTAGGCCTCGCAACAATCTAGAAAGAAGGAATGCTCCTCTTCATCCAGTCCCTATGGCATACAATGAACTATTGCCACATCTAATTCAGAGCTCATTGGTGGTTCCTAAGCCTCTCAAGCTGTTGCCAGAGCCGTACCCTCCAGAGTACAATCCTCATGATCAATGTGGGTATCATGGTGGATCGATCGGGCATTCAACTGAAGATTGCAAAGCTTTTCAGGCCAAAGTACAACAGTTGATCGACAAGGGCTACATATCCTTTCTAGAAGGAAGCTTGGTTGTGCACGTACACCTCTCGCCTGGTTGGGTTCGAGGACTTCGGAGAAACGTCTCCTGATTTCAGTGGCTCAAACAAGAGGACATCATCAGAGCTGGTGATCATTGTATCCTTTTCATTATTTGCATTGTAGTTTCTTTCCTGTTAGTAGCTACTTGTCTTTTAAGCATTGTTATTTTGAATGGTAATGTTAATGAAGTGATCATGCACTTTTTGAATCATTTATGTCGCATTCGCTCATTTTTTCTTTACTTGCATTGAAGAAGAAAAATGCATCCATTTACCTCCCATTTATTTCACTGTTGTTTAGCAGGTTTGAGGGAGGATGATGACAACTGAATACCCATAATTGTTGAAGGTGTGCTTTCAGATTAGAACCTGCTGACGATGTACAGGCATTGTTTCAATTCCCAAACACCGGAGATATAAGGGAGATAGACCCTCGTTAACCCCTTTGATCCTTGAAGTATGAGTTTCTTTTCTAAACGAAAAAACCCTCACATTTAACCCGGGGCAGGGTAGTTATCAATTAATTTGACCGAGCGTTCAAATTTCCAAAGGAGCGGGCATCCGAGGATACATTACCTTTATTCATCACACCTCAAGAGGTCAAGGGACGTGAAAGCACAATGGTTACCCCTCGCCAACAAAGGAACGAGGCAGTCACGGCCCTTTCAAGCAAGTCAGACGAACCAGTGTCACACGATTTGTTCAAAAAAAATCAAAAGAAGAAAAAGAAATAAAGCCCGCTAAGTCGAAAAAAAAAGTGAAAACATGAAAACAACTGACTTAGGCAAAAGTTACGGCATCCCGCTGGACTTCAAAATTTCAAAAAAAAAATTCAAAGGAAGAATCAGTCCAGGCAAAAGTTTGGGAGTAAAAATCAGAAAGAAAAATCTTCCATTAGAACAAAGTCGTGTGACCAGACATAAAGTCAGAAGGGGTGACTGTTACTCCAAAAAACCTCATTGGTGCTTAAATCGTGAACGTCATTGGTTCTTCAACTATCACAAAACTCTTTCGAGAGGCGAGCGCTTAGGAAAAATTAGCTGAAAATAGGACCGGAGAACATCAAGGAGAATGGGTGGGCACAAATAAACTTTGAGCCATAAATCTTTCTTTCTAAAATCGTGAACCAGGCCACGTCATAACCCTTGAAAGTTCTAATTGAATCAAGGTCAATTCTGAAAGCATACTACTACAAGGTTGTGTAAATTGACTCCTAACGATTTGATAACTCAGCACTACGTTTGGACTAACGGTCCATTCGTCACACACTGTCACAACATTCGAATAAATAAATTTTCAAAACTTGCATGTGCACTGCATTAAAATTACCATTTGTAAATGAACATTTTTAATTGCAAGTCATTCTGCGACACCAGGGAAGTTCCTACAAAGAGAAATCAGAGGAGAATTTGATCATTCAACAATGATGACTAGAACCAAAAGCATTTTGTTAGCCTATGAATCAGGGGCATGTTATTCAGTCATTTCGTTGACCAACATCATTCAAAGCCAGTTGATCAGAAGTGAATCTACCAAATAGGTGCAGGACGCCTGGATGTTGACCAAGGATATATTCTTCCAATGCTCAGTCAGAATGAGTCAAGTCGCTTCCACGCTCATACCGGGGCAGGACAATTCCAGAGATCACTAAGTGCAACTCTTCTCGAGAGGACGTCCGAGTCCGCCATGTCAGGAATTGGATAATCCGTGTCAGTCTATTCAGAGACTTACCAGACAGGGGCAACTTTAGCTACACAAAGCAGGTTATATCAGTGATCTCCAAGTTCAAGACGAGTATTTGGAAATCATGCTACCCACCCTCGCCTTTGTCACCCTTCTCAATAAAGAGCCTTTCCGCATAGGACGTTTCTTCCCATCTCGGGAACTTTTTTGTTTTTCATAATCATTGCATAAATCATTTGCATACGTTATTCATGTCGCTTCGCTCGAGCATGTAGAGCATACGCATCATAGATGCATTGGGCATAACCTCGCAACATCAGACTCACACCCAGAGGGCCTCGTAACCCAACTTCTTAACACTCCAAAGTCCAGTTCTCGTCTGGAAAAACAACCCAAAGTCCAGTTCTCGTCTGGCAAACCAACCCAAAATCCAGTTCTCGTCTGGCAAACCAACTTCAAATACCACTTCTCGCCTGGTAGGCGAATCTTTTAACCAGTTCTCGTCTGGTCACTTTTTCATATTAGCCCGTTGAATGCCAGTTCTTGTCTAGTAGTCATTCTTTTTCAGAGTCAATTCTCGTTTGACAATGAACCCAAGGAGTCAGTTCTCGTCTGACGACTTATTGCTTTTCCCATCAGTTCTCGTCTGTTGGCCTGCCTTCAATAAACCAGTTCTCGTCTGGTATTCCACTTTCAAAGTCCAATTGCTTGGCAACCAAAAAAATAAATCTTTGTCAACCTGGCCCGACCTCCCAACCATCCTTGTATCAATCATCTCCCTGCTTGCATATCTTCATATCCTCAGTATCTTGAGCATACATTTACATCTTGCATCATTTGCATTGCATTTTCATACCGCATGGTTTATGTTTTATCTCTGGTGTGGAGCAATATCATTACAAGGAGCAACCTGGGACAGTTATCTCAAGATCTGTTGAATTTTTGCGGGAGTTTGAAGACACTGAGGCATTTCTGGACGCCAAGTCTTCTGTAAAATCCTCTGGAGACAATCTTTTTCATAGACGATGCAGTCTGAGGCAATTTGAAGAGTAAAGGGATGCTTGTGCACTCTTGATAATCAGTATGCAACTGTTGAGCTCATTAGCTTGAAGCACTGAATCAAATCTTAGGGAATGTCTGGTATTTATTTTTCCAGCATGGCATTGGAAGTTTATTTCTCCCCTGAGCAGAAAATTTCTTTCAACCGATAGGGTTTCCTCATAAGGAATTGGTATTCTATACAGTCAAAGTCCAATTTTCATTGGCATATCTTCCCAACATAGTCATCATACTATACTTGGGGCATAATTTTGTTTATTGTGATCTAACTCTCCAGCAAAGTCTCTCCTCAGCAGAGTATTGCCAAATCTTTTTCTCAACCATGCCAGAAGGTTGACATCCCCAGCTGAGTCAGAGCAGATGGTATCCCCGGCAGAACTCCAAGGCTAATTGAAGAGCTTTCATCCCCAAGCAGATTTATCTTTCCACGGTGAAGTATTCCCAGCAGGCAGCTGAAGGCCTGGCTTCCACGCAGAGTTAGAATTGTCAGAACTCTTTCCCTAGTAAAGGTTATTTGACCAAGCATCTCCCCAGCCGTGTCGGAAGATCATTATTTCCCCACAGAGTTTCAGGATTGGTACACAACCATCATTGAAATATCCCCAGTGAGATCGCCAATTTATTTTTGGCCAGTGTGACAAAGTAATACAGACAATCATTTAAACTTCACTCCTCAACCAAGTATTTCCAGGATATCTTGGTCGTTTCCTCAGCAGAACGATAGTCATAATGTTTTCACACCCTGCGAAGTTACAAATGGCAATTTCCCTCGCAGAGTTGTTACTCTCTTCTCAAATCAGCTAATCTTGTATTGATCGCGTTGTCTCGTGTCAATGGACCTTGGTTATGGATCGCTCGATACCATTTCCTTAGCAGATCGCTTGATCTTGTCCGATGCTAGTCTGTGTTGAAGAGGTTTGAAGTCCTGACGGTGGGATTAAACGTCAAAATGGTTACTGGTCCTAGCGTAACAGGTTATCCGAAGGAGGTTCGTTTGTCTCAGACACAACTTATCTACGCAAGATTTGTGAAGAGGGTTCGTCAAATCCTAATGTCACACCTGGCGTAACAGGTTATCTGAATAAGACTCGTCTGTCTTAAACCATATATCTACGGATAATATATGAAGAGGGTTCATCGATCCTGATTATGTTTGTCTAGCCCACAGACTTAAGTGCATCATCGGTCCTGGCGTAACAGGTTTATCCGAAGGAGATTCGTATGTCTCAAGTCATATATTTTTGTAAAGTGTATGAAGAGGGCTTGTATGTCCGCTCCTGGTGTAACAGGTTTATGTGAAAAGGGCTCGTATGTCCATTTCTTGGCTTAACAGGTTTACTTGATGAAGACTCGTCTGTCTACTTTTTCCCTATCCGGCGTAACATTTCAATTGGGAAGGAGCTCGTCTGCTTTGTCTTAACTTCAATTGCCCATAGTGTTGGGTTTATTTCCCATTGCTTGTATTCTCCAGCAGAGTTCAAATTTCTGGTTGTTTTTGGTATTCAATCACAGTTTATCTTGAACGGTCGATAGCCCGTGCTATCGTCCTTTTCAGATTAACAGTTACTTGAATAGGGGCAGTTGTAACACCCCAAATTTGCCATCTGGTTTTCTATCTTTGTCCGTTGTTCGTTTACATCTCGTCTACATTTCCATTAGATAATTAACATTTAGAATTCATATCATGTGCATAAGACATGGGCTCATTGTTTTCTATTCGATTAGGGTTTCACGTCCTTATTTACAGATTATTAGAGAATTCAAGGTTTTGGCGGTGCAACCACCAATGGCATCATCTTCTCATTGCTTTTCTCACTGAATTAGGGTTCATTTCCCTGATCTAGTTGTTTTCAAGGGTCTCACGTGTGAGGGCCATTCACTGGCACATCTAGCACACCAATTAAGTGTGAATTATAGGTCTCTTCTTCATCAGGTTGCAAGACTATCCCTCTCTTATCTGCGTCTCAGGCTATATTCTTTCTCAAAGAACTCTAGTTTTGTTTAGTTTTCGGTTATTCAATTATGATCCGATCCAGACGGACGTTTGACCTAAACTTGGTCAAACTATTAGAAGTTGGTCTCAAACGCAAGGTAAATGTTTCAGTGGTTTATTTGAGGATTTATTTTCCTCAGTGAGGGTACAACATTCAGGACAAATTGATTCAGAAGACGGTTGTTTCAGTTGTAAGTTATTCAGGAGTGGTTGTGTTCAAGTATTTTGGAAAAGTTCGGGATTAGTGTGATTTATCTATCCCAAATTAAACCATGTCATTATCCAACTCCAAATCATTGATTCATTTCAATTCGTTTTTCATACCCATTTTTATTCTTTCCATCCATACCTATTTCATCATTCAAGACCAATTATCCATTCTATTTCTATTTTCCGATTACTCAAATATCCATAAATGGCCATGTACACATGTCATAAATTTCTAATGTCCATATCACAAACCATTTCTAATTGTTAAATCCATTTTATTAATTCATTTTTCTTTACCATTTTTCCCATTATTCATTTTTATACCAATTCCCATTTAACTATTTCAATCCATTTTAATACCATTTCACATTGTACATATCAATTCCATCATCTAAATACCATTAAAGCCCCTTTAATTTATTTTCATTAGCCCATTTTCATTTGAGGCCCGCCATTGTTTAATTTATTTTATAATTATCATAATTAAATGTTAACAAAAGAGGGGAAGCAAAAAACACATTCAATATTATACAAACATACACAACCGTACACACTCACAAAGTTCAGCAACACTTATTTTCATACACAATTCTCATAACAAATTCATATGGCCCCACCTCACCACAATTTCTGCTGCAGTACTATAGCAATTACTACATTTTTCTGCACAACAGATTCCACGCAGGGCCCACAGGGACATGCCTTCATCGCTCATGCATAACAAACAAACTTCTACCTTTCCCCTGCCAATTTTTCCGTATACACACAATGCATCACACACTGATCCACTCACTCCTCTCATCATACAATACGCACAAAAATGGAATCATGACTACCAGCAAATTTTCACGCTTCAGCATGATAACACTCACACAACTCACCATGTTTTCCTCCTTCAATCCGCAACCCTCACCACAAATCCATCCTCAATAACACGCAAACCTTCAACCATCTTCTTCTTTAAACGCAAATCACATAACCCATTGCACACTCTCAAATTCTTCATTCATCAACTTAAACAAAAACAAACCACATAACAGATCTTCTCCCATTTTCTTTTTAAAAAAAAACCATACTCACCATCTCCAACACCTCTTCGTCAACCCAACTTTGAACTTTCCTTTCATTAGAATTTTGATAAATTCATTAGCTTTAATTATTAGTTTTAATATAGTCTAGATGTAATTTCTCCCGATTAATTTGGTTTAATTAAATAGAATTGTATTTAATTTTGGTTCTAGTTTGTGCTCAATGTTTTGTAGGCTTATTGTTCGACTTCAGTGATCGCCTTATGTCAAATTGTTCCTTGGACTTGAAGACTCGGCCTGATAAATGTTTTGGCTAACTTTGGTTCTCTTTATTAAATGGCTTGGATGCTGGAAGTTTATTTTGACCTTTGTCTGATGCCTTGATAATCGACATTTGTGCTTGACTTTGAATCCACTTTAGACTTGAAATTTCTTATTCTTGATTTCCTTTGCGGGTATTGAAGAGGCAACGGACCTTCTCCGTTAGGTATCACTGAGGCCCGATTTTACTTATTGCATGTTGTATTATCTTGAAGTCCTACTGGTGTAGGCTCTGTTTGTGCATTGTTCGATTACTCCATATTGCATTCTCCTCTCCTCGCTTACTTCTTTTTCATCTCAACTTCTTCCTCATCTTCTTTTATTTTTTCTTAACTTGAGGTGTGCTTAGGCCACCATGGTTCTTCTCCTTTCTCCTTCTTCTTTTCTTATCTCCTTCTTCTTTAGGATAGTTGAAGCCTCACTAACCCTAGGTTCATCCATGCATGATAACATTAGGTTTTAGTTCCCCTTAGTTATTTTACCTTTGCTCTTTGGTTCTTTTCTCTTCTCATCTCAAAACAAAAACCTAAAAAACACCTTAATAAGGATTGAAGTGGTCTCCTGTGCAATAGCCTTATTCCATGAGGCACTTGTAGTTTTCCCATCTTGGGATAGTACAAGTTTGTCTAGCATGATGCACAAGTCTGATCATGAGACCATCTTCATTAAGAAAATCATAAAACACACTTCTTCTTTTCAATTACAAAAACACTTAATAAATTCAACGAGTTAGTGAGCTTAGGCCCTAATCTCTAGAATCAAGTTTTGGGGATCTTCTCCTTACTTGAGTGTGCTTGTTATATTATTCCATCTTGGAATGTAGTATCAAGTACACATTCCATGGAAAAGAGCTTGAATTCACTTCCTTGTGCCACCCTCATAAAAAATCATAAAAAACACTGAACAAACAATAAGCGTCTCTCCTTTGGGACTTCTTTTCTCATCACCTTCACTCTCATCATGCGAACTTGCTCCTACTTGTCACTTTGTAAGACGGTAACGCACTCGTCGTCCGAGCCTGCAACACCTGAGCATTGACATAGGCAATTCAAGCCTTAAGACACAAGAAATCGTTTCCACCCCTAGTTAGGGGAACTACGGCGACTTTGATCCTCATTGTCCAGATGAGGTACGTAGGTAGCGGGGTAGGGCCCGTTCGAGCACAATCTTTATTTTCCCTACATTTTTTCCTTTTCATTTCTTTTTCAGTTCCCTTTTCGTTTCTTTTATCCAGTTCAGTTCATTTTCTTTGCAGCAGCTTTCATTTCTTCACCCTTTGAAACAGATTTCTTTGCAAGTGTGGATCCCGTCGGGTACGGCGGATGATCTGGGGTGCTAATACCTTCCCAGGTCGTAACCGACTCCCGAACTCAGTCTCTTTGGTTCGCAGGACTCGTGTCCTTCCTTTTCTTTTCTTCTGGTTTGTGCAGCATTACCATTCCCGTTCCTTCGGGATAAAAATGCCTGGCTGGCGACTCTATTATTTCCGCGCCACTTTCGCGTTTGTACCAGGATGGAAATCCGGGGAGCGACATCACCAAAGGTATTATTTGACCTTAAGAAGGTTCCTTGACTTAAAACATGGGATTGGACCCTTTGAATTCTCACAGTTGACGTTTTAATTGCTCAGTTGACCAATTTCTTCTTCCACAAGTAACTGATGAATTGACTGACTTCCTCAATGATTTTTCTCACCAAATTTCATCCCTATGCTTCAAATACCATATAAAGGACTTTGACCACAAGATTTGGTCAAAAATACAAGAGATCCCTGCTCAAAAGCAAAATCATAATTTAAGGTTCATCTGTGTAGGAAGTAATTGCATCCCTGATCTTCTAGTGATCATTCACCCTTCTTGGCTCTTGTAGGCAACTTTGAACTTGTATGGGGTATGAGCAGTCCTTTTGAATCTTTTGCAATGTCACTTGGCCCCTTGCTTTGACTTATAGAATCAAGAATTTCCAGATGACTGATCATATGCCCAATGCTAGAACATGTGAGTGTTATGTCTCATTTTTCTATTCTAGATGCTAAGGATGTGATATGCTTATGATGATTATGATGTGAACATGATGATAAAAGGGAGAGGGAAAATTTTGGGTGTTACACTGCTTAACTGATGTTGTGACAACATCTTGGACTTAGTCACCAGAAAAGCGTTTATGATGCAAATCCAGAGGATGATCCCTCTTCATAACCTTATTATTTGATATAATAATGTTTGGGAATAGATCAATAATTATCCCAAAAACGAGATAAGGGAAGCAGATAGGAAGCTTTATGGATGTGAACAAGGCTTGCTTCAGGATTTGATCAAAGATATAAGCTCAATAACCATATTTTCTTCATTTGCCAATAATGCAGATGAATCTTCTAAGACCTATGGAGATTGTGGAGGTGTGATTGGTTAAAACCCAATTTATAGTACCAATCCTATGAAGGATTGCATATTTAACACTAAGCTTCCTTACTGACAATTTTATCTTTGACAGACCACCTTTTTACAATATTACAGGTGATCTCTCTATACACCTGATTATCAGCATCTTCAAAATCTGGTTGAGGATCTTCAGATCCTTCCCAAAAATTTATTTATGATGGTAGGTGTGAAATGCACTAGCTTTCCTCTAACATAAATATTTATATACTCTTCACTTTTCTCATTGTCACAATCCTCATGGATGTTCACAATGAATTCCTTGACAATTTTATTGTAGCAAGGACCAAAATTAGAAATTGTCTTCATTAGACCAGCATGTTCTATCAGTTTCATTATCTCATTGCATTCCAGGGCAGTTTTTCCCAGACTTCTTTCAAGATTAATCCTTCTTTGATAAATATATTGCCATTTTTAGCATTCTCGATGCTATGAAATGACACATTGTCAATAGGTGCCTTGGGAATAGTCCCCGGCCTCCTTTGAGATTTCTTAACTAGGATGATGTCCTGAACATCTTCTCCAACATCAATGTCGGATATTGATGCATTTTTTCTTTTCTTTGACTGAATCTCAACTTTTCTCCAAGCCCTAGAGGGCCCTACTGTAGCAGTCTTCCTTGATCTTCTCTCAGTGAACAAACCCTTATCTCGTCTTTGTTTAAGTCTCTTTGCAATACTAGGATCAAGGTTCTTAGTAACAACCTCATTATCTGAGGGCAGTTCATCAACATTCATGGTTTCATGACTACTATTGTCCTTATTAGAAGATGTCTCAACATCCTTTTAGCATTTCTTAATTCTGACTCTATAGACGTTTGAAGTTTCCTGGAAGAGTCTTCTTCTTTGGACTCACTACCTTGATCAGTGTCATAATATTTTTTTCCTGCTTCATGTTGAACCCTAACACTAGGAGGTCTAGTTTTAATCAGAGACCTCCAATTCGTAGAAGCGCCCTATTTCTATCCTCATTGAGAGTTTCAACTACCCTTTTTGAAATGTTTTTATGAGTTTCACGGATTTCTTTTACATTCCTAGGGTTAGGAAGGGATTCAGGGGTTTTAAACACATTACCTAAACCTTGATATTTAGCCTTTTTCCCTTAACTTCGCTCAGCTTTGGCGATCTTTGAGATGAGCACGGAATCATGTTCAAAGGAGCAACATTAATAGCTTTATCTTGTGCCCTAATTGATGATGAGGTGGCTTTACCTTTTGAAGAATCCTTGATAGAGTAGCTATGAGACATCTTGAATGACTTTAGTTGAGCACACCAAGAATGATTTCTTCTTTCAGAGTGACAGGAAGAACATATTACTAGGGTGTCATGGTAGCTTGGAAGAGTTTGAAAACCCCCACCTCGAAGCCTTGTATGTATATAAATATTTGTATACCCTAACTTGTCCCAGATGTCGTAAAACAATATTTTGACATTGGGTCTGACATTTGTCCAGTTCCACTCAAAGTGGCTAGTTTCTCCTTTCGTTCTTGTCATACCCTAATTTCTTACCCTAAGATTTTTCATATTTTCATTTGCATTTTGCATACAAATAAGATCAAGCATTGGTTCGTCTATCCTTTTTGGTCGCAGGTTTATATCTCACAGGGGATCACCATTGCTTTTATTTTTTTATGTTTACTAACCATTAATTAAAATCAAAATATATATTTTGTTTTCCATTATTAGCATTTTCAGGGGAAGAACAGGTCAAAAATTCAAAAAAGAGTAGTTCCTCAGCTCGAACGAATTGCATTTAAACAAAGTTGAAGTTGATCCACAAATAATCTAAATTCATCTGATCAAGGATTTCCCGAGTTTTAATTGATTTATTCAAGGAATTCCAAGGTTAGTGTGTTTATTTCCATGCCTTCTTCGACAAGCAAAAGAATCGAGCCGGAATAACCAAGCAATCAAAAGAGAACAAAAAATTCAAATTTTGATTTGGTTAACCGGTTAACCAATGTGTTCAAGAAGGCATTGATCTCACTTGGAATATTCTAGATCCATTCCACTTTTATTCCTCTACATCACTTTGATCATTTCCCACCATATACCTTCACTAATCACCACTATTTTATGAATTTCCCTCCAAATTTGATTTCCAAGCCTAATTTTGATTTTTCCAAAACAAGTTCCATTCCACCGAATTCCCAAGCCTAAACTCATTAAATAGAGGCATTTTCTCATTCATTTCTCAAGCTTTTGATAGCCAAATTCACCCTTGCAAAATATCTCCTCAAACCACAAAAATCACCTAAAGCTCATTTTCTTCTTTTGAAAGTTATCAAGAATTTGCATTGAATTCTTGGATAACTTGAGCTAAACTTTCATCCTTTTCATTTTTCTTCATCAAATTCAGTAGATCAAGCTTGCTATTGGAGTAATTTGAAGTTTATTCTTGGTAATTCATCTTCCTCCATTGTTACACCTTCATCACCATCATTCAAGATGTAGATCCTTGATGTTATTGGTTATTGATCCTTTGGATCATAAATTATTGTTTGATTGCAGGGATCTCACTATTTTATACTTTAAAATTCGTGCCAATTCAATTCATGATCATAAAGTGTTTGAAAATTGTTTTAAAAGAGGATCATGCTGAATTTTGCACTATTTTTTGCTATTGCATCAGTGTTAACCAATTAACCATTTTTAGTACAAAATGGTTAACTAGTTAACTAGTGTAAATTTGCATAGAAATTCAAAATTTATTTGTGTTAAATGATTAACCATTTGGTTAACCGATTAACACAGTTCCAGTAGCAAATTTTGGCTTGTTTTTTACTTGTTTTTGGTTCCTTTTGCTTCTTCTTCTCCCTTCTTCTTATTTTTACCTTGGTAGACATTTTTGGAACTGATTTCTCTTTAAATTCAATGGACTATGGGTGTATATTAGAGTGATTAGTATTCATTAGTTCATATCTACCTCTAAGTGAATTATTTAATTCACTTTAGGTATTTTGCATAAGTGAGATATTTTCATACTTGAATCCACCAAAATGAGTGATTGAACTTAAAGATGAAAGAATACCATAAGTGTAACTCAATTTGCTATTCATCTTTATTTTTATACGGTATTCCGTTCGGATGGAGATTTACATATTGTTTATCTCGCATGTATTAGCACTAACATTGTTAACCTTAATTGGTTTTGGCCAGCCTCATTTTTAGGGTAATTACTCCGTAAATTACTTGGTGATTGCTTAACAAAGACTTAAATGTGTCCCTACTTCGGAATAAAAATCCAATTGAATACTTGTACTTTCATGGACCGGACCTCGTGTTGGTTGCATAATCCCAAAGTGATTAGTCATTTGCGTTAGATCCACAACGTTTGAAGCTTGATGCGTAGTTGCTTTGGATATCTCAATCTTCTTTCAAGTTTCATCGAATTTGGGTCTAATCGTATCAGTTAATCACTATAGTGTAAGATACTAAGTGGTATCGGTTGCCTTCTCGGTTTTTGGCACTAGTTGCCTTGTTACTCTTTTGGTTGTAGATGATTAAGTTCACCATACCATTATTATGTACATATTATTACTACTACTACTACTATATTACTATTTTAATTTTCCTTCTCGCACCTTATCCTCTTTAATTTCCTTTTCGCTCCCTTATCTCCTTTACTTTTATTATGCCTTTATTATGCTTTATCACTCATTATCATATTTATGCTTATGTTTATGTTTATATATCTTTGTGCTTTTTCCTTTGTCCATTTGAACACAAAAATATTAAAAAAATATTAAACCTCTAAAAAACTTATGATCTTGATCTTGGACTATGATTACTATTCTTAGCATTTGAATTGGAATGTTGGACTTAGATTCTAGGACACCTTCTCTTTGCTTTGGTCATCATGGAGTTGGTACTTTAGCCTTTATTTGGACATTTTCTAGCTTATGCCTTTAAGGATGGAACTCTTGTGCTTATGTTTGGAAGTATCATCAAGTTTGGCTAGATCTTTCCTCCTTTATCTCTTTTCTTTTATTTTTAGGATAGCCTCTTCATCTCCCATCCTTCTTCAATTTTCAAAACTTCCTCTCTTTTTCAAAGGATTCTTTTTTCAAACTTTAACCTTTTTAATAAATCAATCCTTGACTTTGTTCAAGTGGTTTTACTCTTTTCATTTCATTTCTTAATAAATGGTAAACTACATAAGCATATTGACACATTTTTCAAAAGACTTTAAGAAATGCAAAACTCATTCAATACTTTAGTACCCTCATGCACTTTTCCTTTTAACCATTTTTATATGTTTAGACATGATTCATTCTTTCTAGCGGAATTATTCGATAAATAATGATGACTTGTCTTTACATTTTAAAATCAATCCAACACATCAATTTTCACTATTTGTACCACTAACTATGGGGTTTTGATCTTACATTGCATTTTATGGGTACGTAGGCATGACACGAAAGTCTCATCAAAGACAAAAATCTTAAAAAAAACATTTCTCTTCTCATCTTTTCAATCTCTTTTAACAAACCATTTTCAAACCAAAAGCAATAAATTTTTCAAAGGGCTCCCGTGGAGTACCACGGACATTTTGGATGCTTAAAACCTTCCCATTTTGTAACCAACCCCCTTACTTGTTCTTTGCTTGATTCTTTTAGCTTTTTGCTTTTAGACTCATTAGGATTTATTCGATAGTTTTTCCTTTTCCTTTTGGAATAAAATAAAAGGGTGGTGGCGACTTTGTTTACTTTGATTTAAGTTTACCAATAGCTTACACTCATGATTGTATCGCTACAGTTCTCACCATGAATTTCTTTTTATGCAAGTATTCCATCTTCTGACCATTCATGTTGCCTTCCAATGTTGGATCATTTTCTTTGAATTCATGAGTTTCATACTTCAACATACCTTCCTTGATGGAGTAAAATGCTTTATTACCTCTATAAGTGATTACTCTTTTCATAAGAGACTTATCAGCCATCTGATTCCATAATTTCTCAACACCATACTTAGCTGGCAACACTTTGAAAGAGCTAATGATTTGAGGAATCCAAATGTAGCAGTTACTACTTGATCTTACTCCCTACATAATAATCTCTTTCTCTTTGGTAATAACCAAACATCCTATTTTGGTAAAATTAACTTGAAGCTCTTGATCACACAGTTGATTGATGTTAATCTGGTTTATAGTCAACCCTTTCACAAGTAATACATCATCCAGTCTAAGAAAATTAGTGTGCCTCATATCTCCAACTCCCTTGATTTTTCCTATTGAACCATCCCCAAAAGTGACGTAGGAAGAAGATTGGGTTTTAAGGTTCTTCAGACTCTTTTTGACGCCAGTCATGTGTCTAGAATATCCACTATCAAAATACCAGTTTTGTCTGGTATTCTCCTTCAAGAAGATGTGAATCATGTAGGGATTAATTATCTCTTCAACAATATTGTTCTTGCCTTTGGTAGAATAATGTTTCCTTCCAAACTGACCATCAGATTTGGGACACTACTACAAAACACGTTAACAACGACGTCATGGTCACCACGGATCATGCATACACCATTGTGAAATCTCTAAACTTAGGCGTTAATCTATTATTTTTATTTACTATTTGTATATTACAACGGTTGTTTATTTCAACCGTTGTGACATGTTTTGTTTTGTTTTATTTTTAATTCTAAATTAAACTTTGGCGCTTCATTATGAAATTTAATTACAAAAGTAATATATCATAACGGTTGAGGTATATCAACCGTTGTGATATGTATCAAACTTCGATTCCCAACAACTACATCTTTTTAAATTTACTTTCCATTTTAAACATGTATTTTATTTCATTTTTTAGCATTTTTATGTTAATGAGAAGAATTTGATCAAATTAAAAAAAAATGAAAGACAAGAGTATACATAATAGATAAGTTCATTAATATTTAAAAAAGGGGAGTACATATATTTTTCAATGATCATAACCCATAGCTATAAAGGCATCTTCATAGTCTAGGGGACTGTCTTCACTTCCCTCATTAGAGTTATAATAATATGTCCTCCTCTCTTACTTTTTCTTTTTCTTTGGCTTCTTTGGCTTCTTCTTCTTCCTCACCCTCAATGCATCCGGTCTGGCATTGTCAGCTTGTTGGACCTCCTGATTTGGTTGCTGACGTTGCTCATTTGTAGTGATCTTTGTGATCTCTTTGATATTTTTGTTGGTATTCTTATCATTTATAGAACTCATTGTTACCGGGTATTATGAAGAAATATAAAATTGTGTATTTATAGATGAGGATGAAGATGAAAAATATGATACTTTAATGCTTGCAATGATGATAACGTGTCATTTTTTATATTCCCGAACGATAATTTTTAAATAACTACTTGGGATGAGTGTTTTCCCTCTTCTGGGAAAAGCAAAGGTTATAGTATTACAATGGTTACATTTTATAACCATAATTAAATAATTATATAAAACAGAAAGAAAAAAAATATTGTAGCATGGATTCGAACCTTGTACCAATTAAAGGGGTAACACTACGGTTAATATGGATAACCGTTGTGATATAATTATAACAAATATATACCTATCATGATGGTTAAATTCATTAACCGTTGTGAAATATTTACCATATAAGAGAATTAAGTTTTTCTTATTTACATGTATAGTGTCGTTTCTTTCACAGTGAAACCCTAGTACTCATTTTTTCTCTACATTTTTGGCAGCAAGTCTTCATCTTTTTTTGGACACTGCATAAAGGAATACAAGAAGTATGAAGCTTTTTATTTAGGCTTCTTCATCCCTGTATTCCTTCTTACAGTGTCTAAAACTAAATAAACATGGTGAGTATCCTTGTATTTCTTCACAGTGAAACCCTAGCACCCATTTTTTGCAGCATATACTTCATATGGTTTTAGAATCTGCGAAAAGAAATATAAGAAGTCTGAAGAACCTTTTGATTTAAGCTTCTTCCTCCTTTTATTTCTTCTTACAGAGTCTAAAACTACATGAACATGTTGATAATGCTATGGAAAATAAGTTATTTTTCTTCTTCAATCGTCTTGTTAGATAGTTCCCATTATCTTGTTTGCTTCATGTTGGTTGTGTTGATTGTGTTCATTGTTCTCATTTTTTTCAGATTTTTCTTCAATGGACAATACTTTGGCTATGGGTTAATAAGGTTGATCGCGACTTTCTGAGTCTTGAGGTACTAACTGCAAGTATACAGCCTAATCGCATAGTAATAAAAGATATTGATCTCACAAGGACTAGATAATCAAACTAATGCTTTCAGGTGTTACTATGTTTAGCTAAGGCAAGGGATGTTTTAGTTAAAACGGAACGGGGAATTAAGAATTTTATTTAAATTAGAATTACGATAGAATATAGGAACGTAATAAATATGCCTTCACGAATTCAATAAATTATCGGCTTGTAAAGATTGGTCAAATTATCTTTTTGTAGAAAATATCAGTTTAAAAGTTATCAACCCACACTCTCGTGGTCTTGCCTATAACAATATTCCTAAGTCAGATTAAGCACTCTCGCTGTTCCAAATTGAGTTAAAAGTACTTTTTGAAAACCTATATATTCTAATTAACTATAAAGTGCTTCCACTGTATTTAAAACTAATTTCTGGTTCAGTTATCTGGTTAAAACCTGAAACTCTCGTGGTCTTAATCCTAACCTTGTTACTTTTTTACTTTTGTAATAAAAGCTAATTTTAAATTAAGAAATTGAAACCAGAAAATAAGTTTGTTTATGATTTTAGCCTAGATCTATTGAATTCATTCTGGTTAATCAATTACATACCGATTTAAGTATTTTAGCCATACATATTAATTAAAACAATCAATAATAAAGAGAAACAGTAAACAATATAAAGCATGGAAAATGGAAAATAAAAGCAATTATATTAATCTGAAAATAAACCTGGATCGAAGTACAGGACAGCAGTACAATCTTGGCGTAGTAAATTCTTGCGGAAAATAAAACTAGAAGCGGTGGTGGCTTGAAACAATATAAATTGAAATAATTCCCGATGTAGGAAGTTATTATTGATTCGGTAAGGTAATGGCAATGGAAATTTAATGCAGAAAAATAAAATAAAATAAAGATCTAAACAAGAAAATCAATTGGTCTCTGAATGTAAAACGGCAGAATAAGGATTAGGTCGAAGCTCCATTTGGAAATTGAATTGGATTTTATTTATAGTTGCTGATGTAGACTGAGTTGTTGAGGAAATTCAGGAAAAAATATTTTTGGGCTTTGATTACGTTGCTTAACTGCTACTGAGTTGAACTGAGAAAATAACGTAGCAATGGCTTTTCTGTTTTGACTAAGGCGCGTTTCTAAATTTCTCTATTTTTTACCTGTGACGGTCGTCTCAAATCCAGGACGATCATCCCACTTGTGCCATGTGTGACGGACGTCACAAGTATGTTACGACCGTCTGGGCTTCAGAATGCAGAAACTTAGTTTTTTATCATCTGTCTTCATTTCTTCTGATGCAGACTTCAATTCTTCCTCATTTTAACTCATTTTTTCTACATATCATACAAATCTAAATACCTGCAAAACATACAAATACATTTCATAATATCATTTAAATTACGAAAAACGATAACTTAATTAATCGGAAACCAAGCTAAATAATCGATATAAAATCGTGTTATCAAACTCCCCTAGACTTTAATCTTTCATTGTCCTCAAGCAAACAATCAATAAGAATTTGAAAATATATGTCAAACACAAACACAAAAAACAATACCTATCCATCTGTGGTTGTGCGTCATTTTGCTAAAAAGAACCGGTAATAAGTCGAACACTAAAGATACACTAATGACACAAAAGCAAGATAATGCTTATAAACCCCCTATACAAACCAGTCTGAATCACTCTATTATAACTTAACCTAATGTTCTTGTTTTTGTTTCACCCGTTTTCATTTTGATGCAATCACATTAAGCCCTTTACCTTTACACGTGCATAGTGGAGTAGCCTGTTGGTGAATTTGATATTTTCTAATGTGGGGTCTGGTATACAAGTGTGGTAACCATTTATAAGTACTGAGTGCAAGTTGTGGGGGATCAAACCATAGTTCACCCTACCGAGTTCATAATCAGATACCTCTGAACCAACTAACATCAGACTTCTCTTTACCTTATTCAAATTTTATTGCATCCTTTATATTTGGTGCAACTTAACCATTTTATCATTGGCATGCTTAGTTCTTAAAAAAAATATTTTTTGGCCCTTTAAGTATCAATAACTTATTTTCATCGGCTCTCCACGTAGCTTTTGCTTAAGGCGGTGTTGACTGCTAATATAAACTACTTGGGGCTAATTTAGAACTAAAGATTCATATTTCGGTATAAAAGGTATTCAAACTGATATCGCGTGTCTTAGGGTCTAAGGTGTCAAGACCGTATCAATCTTATTAAGTCTTTTCTCAGCTTTCTAACATAGCCTATCAACCTATATACTCGTAGGGCATGTCAAGCGAGTGTATTTTTCGGGAAAAAAGATTTTGTTATAGATAAAACTATAGAGGGAGTTGAATAACCGAAAATACTTTCATTAATAGATTGATTTCGAATGAAAAGTACAAAAAGGGAAATACTAACTACCCCTCTCCCACACTATCTCGGACATTGTCCTCAATGTTGCGAGATAAAAGGTAAACTACAACAGAAAATAAAAAGGCAAAATACAAGGAAAAAAAGGAAAAACTATTGCGGATCTGACCCATGAGAGTCATCATCTCTGCATGTTAAGTCTGGTGTCGCTCCTCCCTCTGGGTATCCAACTTATTCCTCTAGATAATCACTGCAAGAATATCATCATTTGTCGTTGGTTCTCTTTTACTTCTACGATGGTGTTTGGAGGAAGTGTTGGCGAAGTCAGCGGCTAGAGGCTATTCAGGTTTTTCTTGTTGTGACTGCTCCATTATTTCTTCAAATACATCTTGAGGTGGCTCTTTCGGTGTAGCAACATCGGGTGATGGAGCGTCAAGGTTGAAAATCCAATTTACCTGGTGTTGAGCATGCGTGCGAGTACGGCAAGGCATGACTATGCTTCTGACTACCTTGTTCTTGATCATCATATTAAACCTGCCATTTTTCCTTTGCTTGACTATATGCGCATTTCAACAATATTCCAGGTCTAGGAAAAGTGGCGGCATGGATGGTAAGTCAGTGAGACGATCTCCTAAATTCAGCTTCAGTGCAATGTCGGTAATGATCCCTCCGAAACAAAACAGAGTTATCCCTCTGACATAAAGTGAATGAATGTTGGACAACATAAAGGCAACCGGGTTTGAAGGAAAATGATGAAAAGCACATTAAAGGAGAAAGAGCTCCTTCTAATTTACCTTGTGATTGTTGTGCTTTCCAAAGACGATGTGGCTCAAAATTCGCTGAAAATAACGGATTCTGGGGTTGTGGATGTGAGAAGTATAAAGGTCATCCCAACTTGATGGTACAGAACCTGTCAGAAATTGCCAAAGGTTGAAAGATCGTCCTACCAAGTTGTGTGACCAGGAAGGCGGTAATGAACGTGGGTGTCACGGTGAAAAATGAACCATACTCTCAATGTCTCTTACGTTATAGAATATTCTCTACCGAACATTCTAAACGTGGTAGCACCTGTCAGAAACTTGTTTTCGTTGTTTGGATTGTTGTACATGAATGAACTCAGAAACTCCAAAGTCATAGCTTCATACATTGGGTTGTTATTAGTGCAGATCTTCGTTAAACTGGTGTTGGTGAGCAATCACTGGACTCCTTCCAGTAGTCCGAGCTATTGGAGACAATCTTCATCGACGTATATGGTTGCCTCGACGGAGCATTGGTGAAATTCGAGATACTTTGCTCGTTGAAGGTCACTGGCTTCTTCGTCAAGAAAGGTGATCGAAGAAAGGTCAGGGTCAGGTCGTGGATTTTCCATTTTCATAAAGGCAGAAAGTTTCGCGAGAGAAAAAAAAATTGAATAGTCAAAGTTATGGAACGAAACTTACTTATTGTAATATATATATATATATATATATATATATATATATATATATGTATGTATGTATATATATATATATATATATATATATATATATATATATGTATATATATAAAGTGTGAAAATGGGAGTTAAAGAGTCGGTGGTGTGAGAAAATGGAATGATGGACGGTTATAAATAATGGTTGGAGTGGACCGTTGGAAGAGGAAGAGGTAATGGGGTTCACAACGGTCATCAGAGACGTTACAGGGATGACTGTTGTGACGGTCGTTTGGCATACCTAACGGTCGTCTGGTATCTTGGACGATCGTCTGCTAGTAGGACGGGTGTCATGCCCTAAAGGTGTGTGATGAGTGTCACGCATCCTGGGACAGTGTAACAGTCAGATTTTTGCCTATGCATCTTCCATGCACTATTTCCATGTTCTCATATATTTTATGTAACACATAATTTTTTATAACTTAGCGATTTTAGTTGCATAGCAGTATATTGATAAATAATAGCAGACAGTATTATATTTGTGCAGCAGAATAAAATAGAGTGGTTCATAACAGAATTGCATCAAGCACACTAATAACACTAGAATATAATGTACTGCTACTAAAGTAAATCAGAGGCTCACATAATTTAGCAGAAGAAAAAAATTGAAAATTTTATTAAAATTGAGAGGTAAGCACAGTAGCTTCTAATGATTAAAAATTGCAAACAGAATTGAAAAGTTGAAAAACTAAATTAAACTAAAATGCGATAAAAATTCTGATAAATGTCAGTGTTAGTGACTAGCCACGGTTTGGAAGATTGATTCAATGGCCTGGCTCAAGTGGTCAAACTTCTCAATGGCCATATCCCTCAGAGTAATGACATCGATATGCAAGGTGCAAAGCTCGTTGTGCATGGGTACTCATTTTAGTGTGGAGGTTCTCTATTGTAGATTGTGTATCAATGGCAGCAGGAGTGTTAATGGCAGCAGGAGTGGGTTTTTCTTCTTCAATCATGTCCTCAGGATAATAAGAGTCATAGTAATGTGGAGGTGTTTTTGGATCAATTTCTACTTCGGACCAAGCGTCTTCAGGTTTGTAAAGTGGCTCGTCCATATCATACAGCCAATTGTGACGGTTATGCACACTTGTGCGCTCATGGTCAGGCAGTGTAAAATATGGCACAACTACATTGTTGATCAGGAGTTTGAAATTAAATGGTCCA
Source organism: Lathyrus aphaca (assembly GCA_963966055.1). NCBI lineage: Eukaryota > Viridiplantae > Streptophyta > Magnoliopsida > Fabales > Fabaceae > Lathyrus > Lathyrus aphaca. The sequence continues at coordinate 66,261,406 of OZ014520.1, forward strand.
TGGTCATAAAGCATTGCCCTATCAAAACAGAAAGGGATATTCATAGGCCTATAATCTCCGAGAGGATTTATCTAACAAAGGCGGGGTCTAAATCCCATTGCATCATATATTTTGGTAACCATACCACCTATTAGAATTGGTTGGTGCTCAGATCGCAAATTCTTACGGAAATTTGCAAACATAAAGGTATCACCATTAACTTGTCGGGACTGAAAAACACAGAACATTATGAAGAGGTCATCCCTAGAGACATTGGTATCACTCTCAGCTTTTCCAAACAGGGTATTGGCCAGAATCATATGGAAGTACCTAATAGATGGGTTATGAATATCAGTAGATAGCATGGGGTAAAGGTCATGGTCAGGGCGTCTTGAGATACTACTCCAAAAACGGTTCAAATCATCCTCCATAAGTACATTTCTTGTGCCTCAAAGAAAATAGTAGGTCCATTTGGAAAATACAACAGTTCAGCCATCTCGTGTATGTTAAATTCACATGGATATCTAAACAGTATGAAGGCTATCATACCTCTAGTAAATCCTTTTCTGTAGTTAAGGGTATAGGCTATTGAGCTCAAGAATTCTAAAGTCAACTTGTAATAAGTTCTATGATGTTTAGTAGAGAAACTTTCCCATCCTATCTGGTTAAACATATAGTCAATACTAGCACCTATGCCTAGAGCGGTCATGGTAGGTCCATGGGCAAATTTGGTGAGGGTCGTATGTATTTAAGCTAAAACTTCATAACGGTGAATCTGGGCACCGTCTCTGAAATCCACAATCATGTTATCATCCAACACAGAAATTAGTGAATTTACTGCATTTGAAAAATGAAATTTGAAAGAAAAAAAAGCAAAAACAAAAAATCAATTGAAATAAAAGATTAAAACAAAAACGAAAAACAAAAACAAAATTGTGGGTTGCCTCCCACGCAGCGCTTTATTTTATGTCAGGGCTCGACACAGCTTTAAGGGAGATTCAGTTCAAGGTCTCTGAAGGCAATTCATCCAGTTTTAGACCTCTTGAAAATTATTTATCTTCTACGCAACAATAATGTTTTAGACATTGACCATTTACTACAAATGGTGCACTAGATCTACCCTTAATTTCAATTGCGCCACTTAACAAAACTTTTGTCACTTCGAAAGGATCGGACCAACTAGCTCGTAATTTCCATGAAACAACCTAAGTCTCGAATTGAATAAGATTACAATTTCTCCCACACTAAATTATTTACTAGATATTCTCTTATCATGCCATATTTTTGTTCGTTCCTTGTAAATGCAAGCATTTTCATAAGTGCCCAGTCTTAGTTCTTCTAATTCGTGTAAGTCTAAGATACATTTTTCTCATGCGTCGGTATAATTGAAGTTAAGTGTTTTAATCTCCCAATAGTCTTTGTGTTCTATTTATATCGGTAGGTGGCAAAATTTTCTGTAGACTAATTTGAATGGTGTGGTTCTGATGGGTGTCTTAAAAGATGTTCTATAAGCCCATAAGGCTTCATGTAACTTGGTTGACAAATCTTTCCTAGATGTAGCAACAGTCTTTTCTAAGATTTGTTTTATCTCTCTATTCGAAACTTCGACTTGTCCACTAGTTTGTGGATGATAATGTGTTGCTACACGGTGTCTTACTCCATATTTTAATAAAAGTTTTTCGAGAATTTTAGATATGAAGTGGGAGCCTCTGTCACTTATGACGAGTCTTGGCACACCGAATCTAGGGAAGATAATATTCTTGAAGAGCTTTCTGACTACTCGTGTGTCATTTTTCGGAGAGGCTACATTGAAACATAGTCGACAGCAACGAGTATATACTTATTACCCAGTGAAGAAGGGAATGGTCCCATGAATTCGTTCCCCCAAAAATCGAAGACTTCTACTTCCAAAATTCCTTTTTGGGGCATCTCATCGCGCCTCGAGATGTTACCAGTGTGTTGGCACCGGTCGCAATTTAGTATAGCGACGTGGACATCTTTCCAAAGAGTGGGCCAAAAGAGGCCAGATAGAAGAATCTTTGCACAAGTCTTCGAGATGCTTTTGTGTCCACCATATCGAGCAGAGTGACAATGGGAGATGATCTTTTATATTTCTTCTTCTGGGACACATCGACGGAAAATACCATCGGCTCCTCGCTTAAAAAGAAAAGGTTCATCTTAGTAGTATTGTTCTAGATTGTGAAAGAATTTCTTCTTTTGTTGATAAGTAAGATCTGGTGGAAGTACTCAGGCGGCTAAGTAATTGACTATGAAGGTGTACCAAGGAATGGTTGATTGTGTATAAACCTCTTCCACTATTTCTTCTTGTTTCGGCTTGTCTAGAGTTAACGAAGATATTTCACTCTCTATTTGGGCTAATAGACGTTCATCAGGGAAATCATCATTAATAGGTGTTTGGTCTGGTTTAGTACCTTCTATTCTTGATAAGTGGTCTGCTACTACATTTTTAGTTCCTTTCTTATCTTTAATCTCTAAATTGAATTCTTGCAGTAATAAGATTCATCTTAATAGTCTAGGTTTCGTATCCTTTTTGCTTAAAAGATATCTAATAGCAGTGTGGTCGATGTAGATGATTATTTTAGCTCCTACCAAGTAGGAACGAAATTTGTCAAGAGCGAACACAACGGCTAAGAGTTATGTTTCTATAGTGGTGTAGTTCATTTGAGCAGGGTCTACAGTTTTACCGGCATAGTAAATTGCTTGAAGCTTTTTATCCTTCATTTGTCCTAAGAATGCGTCTACAGCATAATCACTTGCGTCGCACATGATCTCAATTGGTAGTGTCCAATCTGGTGGTTGCATGATGGGTGCAGTGATAAGAGTTATTTTTGAGTTTTTCAAATGCTTTTAAATAGTGTTCGTCGAAGATAAACTCGACGTCTTTCATTAGTAGATCGGTCAACGGCTTAGTGATTTTTGAAAAGTCCTTAATGAATCGTCGGTAAAAATCGACGTGTCCTAAGAAACTTTGTATTTCTTTTATGGTCTTTGGAGGTTGAAAGTCCTTAATGATGATAAAATGTTTATTTGTTTTTTTATAAGCAATAATATATTCAACAAAATATTAGAGGTACTTCAACCCGATTACAAAAAGATCAATTGGCTACAATCCCAATAATCGATAGATTCATCTAACTTTGCCTACCTATCGTAAATCTATAGGATTTTTATACCATTCATAAAAGGGTTAATAGTTATTTTTCCTTTGCCATTTGGACGCTTTTTGAAAAATCCCTTGTAAAAAAAATTGCATGGATTCCCCTAACATTTGAAGAATCTCACATTTTTTACCCTCTCAAATTGTTTTTTGAAAAACTAAGTTTGTCATATAAATATTATATTTGTTTGGACCTTATAAAATAGTTTTTTTTTTTTAACTAACCTTGTTAAACTAAACCTGTAAGAAAATTGCAAGGTTATTTTTACAAAATAAATAATTTTACAGGGTCTAAAAGTACATAATCCTCATATAAAAGGTTAGTTTTACAAAACAAAATACAGGGTAAAAAATATTAGAATCTTCAAATGTTAGGAAAATTCATACTTACTTTTTTATGGAGGAATTTTTCAAAAAGCGTTCATATGGCAGGGGACAAAATAACTATTAACCCTTTATGAAAATTACATTTTACCTTTCTAGGTAAACAAGGGTTATTACCTATTTTTTTCCCTGTCATATAGGCGATTTTTGAAAAATCCCTGCAAAAAAAAATTGCAAAAATTTCTCTAACATTTGAAAATTCTTTCAATTTTGACCCTCCAATATTGTTTGTTGTAAAACTAACCTTGCCATATAAAAATTATGTTTGTATGGACCCTGTAAAATAGTTTTTTGGTAAAACTAACCCTCTATTAAAATGGCAAGGTTAATTTTATAATTAAATAATTTTATAGGGTCTAAAACAACAAAATTTTCGTATAACAATGTTTGTTTTACAACAAACAATTTTGCAGTGTCAAAATTGAGAGAATCTTCAGATGTTAGGGAAATTCTTGCAACTTTTTTTTTGCAGGGTTTTTTTCCAAAAGCGCTTATATGGCAGGGGAAAATAGGTATTAACCCGGTAAACAAAGATCTAACCAACACCAAGATAAATGTGTTATCCAATGAAATATTTTCCCCTAATTCATCATTAAATAAAGGGTTAATAGTCTTTACTCTCCTGCAATATAGGCTCCTTTTGAAGAAAAAACACGTTAAAAAAACTTGCATGGATTCCCCCAACATTTAAAGATTCTCACATTTTTTTACCCTTTAAAATTGTTTTTTTGTAAAACTAACATTGTTATACAAAGATTTTGTTGTTTTAGACTCTGTTAAATTATTTATTTTGTAAAACTAACCTTGTCATTTTCATACAGGGTTAGTTTTACAAAAAGAAAAAATATATATTTTATAGGGTCCAAACAAAAATAGTTTTCATATGGCAAGGTTAGTCTTGCAAAAATCAATTTTACAGGGTCAAAAATGTGAGAAACTTCAAATTTTAAGGAAATACATGCAAGTTTTTTTTACAGAGGAATTTTTCAAATTATATGACAGGGGGTAAATGGCTATTAACCCTTAAATAAAAATTGATTTTTTGTCCACCAAATAACCTAACAGGTCGATATCCAAATGAAAGCAGAAGCTTTATTGTAACATCTAATCATAGCCAAAAAGCAAGAAAGCAAGGAATCACAAATATTAGCTTTAACAACCAACTCAATTCCAAGCCAGTCTGCCACCCTCCCTCAAATGTTCTGAATATGCAAACAAGTACAAAATAATTGATCAATATCTTCAACTACCCTAAAGCAGAACATCACACAACATCGTGAATGTTTGAGATTACTCCCCTGACTACGAGGTTTTCCCTCGTAGGAAGCCTATATAAAATCATTCTCCAACAGAACAATTTTTGTTTTTAACGAAATTTTAGAAGCCCAAATAATGTCCAATGCGGTCTTGGAGGCAATTTCTAAATCACTACTAATACCAACACCAATAAGACAGGAGTATGTTGAAGAAGGAAAGAGAGGGGTCATGATTCCCAAAGTAAACATCATTTATGCCTTTACGAGGAGAAAATCCTGCAATAATCGTCTCCAAATCTGTCCAACCAGAACCAAATTTTATTTAGTCATTTATCCCCTGCCATATAGGTGTTTTATGAAAAATTCCCCCGTAAAAAAATCATATATTCTCCTAACATTTGAAGATTCTCACATTTTTTACTCTGTAAAATTGGTTTTTGCAGAACTAACTTTGTCATATGAAAATTACCTTTTGTTGGATCCTGTAAAATAGTTTTTTTTTTATAAAATTAACCTTGTAAAACTAACTCTGTATGAAAATGGTAAGATTAGTTTTACAAAATAAATAATTTTAGATGGTCTAAAACAAAAGAATCTTCGTATAACAAGGTTAATTTTACAAAAAAAATCAATTTTACAGTGTCAAAAATGTGAGAATCTTCAAATATTAGAGAAATTCATACAAGTTTTTTTTTTTACGGAGAGGTTTTCAAAAGGAACATATATGACGGGGGGAAATGACTATTAACCCAAAAATAATTATAGAATCATGATTTTGTTATTTTTGTGTTCTTAAGTTCTTAAATATTTAAGATGAAAATTTGGATTTATATATGAAAATAAATATTTGGATTTATATATGAAAATAAAGATTAAAGATTTTGATTTATGAGATACATAGAAATAGTAATGTTATACACCATATAATTTTACGTAACATTTTATTACTTTACCAAAAAAATCATTTTACTGACCATCATAGAATTTTCAATTATTGATACCTGATAAATAAATTTTTGCATGTTTTTGTAAGTAAATTTCATTTAAAATTGAGATTTCGTAACACATTTTTTTACTGACTATCATAGAATTTTCAATTATTCATACCTTTTAACTATTGCTATATTGTTAATAAATAAATTTTTGCATGTTTTTGTAAGTAAATTTCATTTAAAATTGAGATTTCGTAACATAAATTTTTCTCTTTTAAATTTAGTCAACGTTAGAAGTAATGAACCGAAAATATTTCTCTTATTAAATTAGTGATAAACTTAAATGATTATAAAAAGAAAAGAACCTCTTATAAATCAAGAGTGAAACCCGAACAACTTTATTGATTTTTTTCAGCATAAAACTAACTACAACTTATTGAGAAATTCTTTTGCTTGAATATGCAAATACCAGGTCTAGAAAAATATTGAGGAGCCACAAATATTTGATCTGAAACTATGGATCGAGTGTAAAGCAACTTTGACTATTACTATTTATTGTTATAACAACTAAAAAACTAACAGTCGATTTTTTTTAACATAAAACTAACAAAAACTGATTAGAGATATCCCAACAGTCACCCCTAAAATAAACTTGTCTGAGGTTCTTGTTTTGTTTCTATTATTTAATTTTTTTGAAATAAAATAATGTTCTTGTTTTGCAGAGATAAATTTCCAAAAGTTAATTTTAATGATAAAAAAAATTTAAAGGCTATATCAATTTAACCCATAAAATTTCTCAAGATCTCCCCACAACAAAAATACTCGAGATAGAACACCAAAGTATGAAAATACCTCGGCATTAAATACAATGCATCAACAACAAATGGAAAACTTGTACACCAAGGAAACCAAAAGTGGACAATTTTGTTTGTAACATGACAAATACTCCCGTGAATATTTCCTTTCCCTCGTTGAACAATTTCAAATTAAACTCTTATTTGCTCCATGTATACCACAGATGTGTATAGTAATCACAAAATTTGGACCTTTTGTCCTTGACAGTTACCCTTTTGGCCAGATTCCCAGCTGCAAGATCATAGAAGTTTCTTGTACAAGTCAGTCTACCCCTATAAACCGGCTTCTGTCTTCATCATTGCCCCAAAAGTTTGGTCTACAAGGTGAATCCAACCGCAACATCCTCACAAAATCCCTTGAAATTAGGCATTATACCAAACATTTCGTTGAAACACTGTTTATAACAAATAAATGCTCATTGTATCCTGAAAAGAGTCTTCAACTTCACCACCAGCTTCCATTCTTCATTACTTAGTTCATCCTATATCAATAATTCAACAGTTTAGCTTTTAAGACACCAACAAAATCCATTAATAGCTAAATACACATTGTTAATGGATACATTTATCTAATATTTTAGTGCGCTTGATTTGCTAAAAATAAGGACTCAACAGGACAAAAATATTAGTGTCTGATTTAAAAAATACATAAAGGACAGCACAAATAAAAGAATGAAGCACTGGACACCAATCTAATTTTTTTGCTCACACTTAACAACCATTTTCGTATACTCAGCAAATACTGTTCACTCTTAAAATCTAGCACCACCATATCCCTCATAATTCTAAAGAACCTGCAACACATCACTTTCCAATTGATTTGTTCAGGTAACATTTTTCATATTACCTTTTCTTCTATGTATTATGTATATATAATATATAAAAGTGGTTGTCAGTTTATGAATTTGCTGTACCATTTTTCATGCCTTCAGTTATTTTTGTCCTATTGTCTTTCTTCTTCATATTATAATAATAAGAAACTTTAGCACCTTTGCTTTGCTTCTCTTATATTCTGTTCACTAGTGTCTAATTGGTTTATATGACTATGACTAGGAACTACTACTAAATAACTCCTAAATCCATTAATTTTATTTATGAGTTAATTTAAAAATAAGAATTCATTTTCATGTGCAGAAAAACTTAAAATAAATATTTTTAATTCAATTAATTTTCTACGGTATTTTTATTTAATTATTTAATTGCTTTTCCTTGTTTTAAGTGATAATTATGATTGAATGAAAGAGCTTTAGTTAGGTATGAGTCACGTAGGAATGTTATGGAATCTATTACTAGTACAAGTGATTCTCATTGTATATGGGAATTAAGGTGTATTAACACATTTGCACATCTTTGTAAGGTTTTAAGGGGACAAGGAGGATTAGTGCAACTCGGACAAGTAAGCGTTGAGGAACAAGTTGCGGCTTTTTAAATATACTTGCACATCACACAAAAAAAAAAAAAAAGAAGGATTCAAGTTAGATAGTCTAGATCAGGACAAACCGTCGTCATAGTGTTGGACGCAGTTTTGATATTAAGAAATTATTAACTTGCCAAACCAGAACCTGTACCTCTGAATTACTCCGATGAAAGATGGAAATGGTTTAAGGTAATAAATTTTCACCTAGTTACCTCAATATATTCTTCTAGTTAAGCAGATTAATTATGTCACAGCGAGTGTTTCTGACAGGCCTAGTTATTGTACGAGAAAAGGTGGACTTGCAACAAATGTCTTAGGTGTTTGTACTAATGTCTTGGGTGCTTGTACTAAAGATATGAGATTTATATATGGACTTGCATGATGGGAAGGATCGGCTTCAGACTTTAGGGTATTACGTGATGCAATAAATAGACCAAATGGATTGGTGGCTCCAATTGGTATGACAACTTTTTCTCTTTTTAGTTTGTCTGAACATGGTTACAATTTACAAACAATGAGTTGTTAATATTTTAGGTTCATATTATCTCGTTGACGGTGCATATACACTAATAGTGAAGGCTTTCTTTCACCATAAAGATGTAAACGATATCATTTGCAAGAGTTGGGTTAATATATTTGCACGATTATTTGACAAGTTTCATTTATAAGTTATGTTTTAATTAAGATTTCTTTTGAACTCTATCAAAATTAGACTCTGTTAATATATTTATTTAGTCTATCTTTTGGATGTTATTTTATGTATTTTTTATGATTTGCTTTTAATTGTATAAAACTGTATAAATTTATGATATAAATATTTAATGATTTGGTTTTAATATGTTGTGCCTTTACATAGTGCAAAACCAAACGTGAATCATTACAAAATAAATTTTGTATGATTTTATCCAGTGAATTAACCTATCAAACAAAGGAAAGTACAAAATTGTTTGTCCTGTGCAGCAGTAATCAAACACAGTGCAATAAAAAAAGTAAAAATTTGTCCAGTAACTTAGTCATCTGTCTAGTGCACATCCATTTGCAAATTAAACGCAGCCTTATATTAGTGTTATTAATGACTTACCCGATAATCAGATTTGAGAACATCAATAGATCTCCGCGAAATATGGCTTACAAGTTCATCATCAATCTCAAAATGTCTGCCAAACATTTTCTGCTGTTCCTCAGAATTGCTGCCGACAATCTGCAAACCAAGTTGAACAGAACAGTTTGCTTATAAGTAACTTAAAATACATTAGTCGTCTTTTTTCCTTTTTCAACACATCACACAATCAGGGCCAATAAGGTTGTTTTAAATCCATATTTCAAACTTCATGTACTAGGGGATAATCTCACAATCAGAGAAGTCCAAAACGTAAAACCCAACTTTAATTTAAGCACAAACCTTAATGGCTACTTTCTGTCCTTTCTTTGCATAATCAACCGGTTTGTGGTTATTCTCAATGGAGGCAATGCGTCCTATGTCAATGAAATCTTGGGAAGGAATACAAATCGGAGTTCCAATCTGTCAAGTAGATAGTATTAGATGCAAATTTAAAGAAAACAAAGCAAATTTTGTGCATTTCATACATAAAATGACCCTATTAAGACCATAACCCAAAACACTAGTAGACCTACCCTATGGTCAGAAACTGACTTTCAAGAATAGTCTGATACACAACACAAAGCATCAAACAGTACACTACAGGTTAAAAGCCAAGAAAAGCCATTTTTTATAGAATTTAAGGGTGGTTGCCATATATAATATAGTAGTAGGAATCATTCTATTAAAGGAAAAACAATAAAGCTAACAATTTTTATAATGTGGAAATATAGAAGAATCGGCTGATAAATTTTGTAATATAAAAAGAGGGTCGAGCACAAGATTCCAGTTCCACATTTAGTTTTATGTTTGTATATTCAACTTCACCCGGCTCTTGAATATACCAACAACAAACAACAACCAGGCTCTTGAATATACCATGGCAAATAAAATATATTCTACATATAAATTTCCATCTCCTCAATTTAACAGCAGCAGCCTAAACTTAACCAAGAGCCAAAAACATATAATTGCTAATTCCTTCTTCAAATACAGATGCAACACTAAAATACAACAGTTGAATTTACCCTTACCCTAATCCAAGGAAACCAACACAATTTAATGCAAAGAAAAATGCTATGAAATCAAACATAGCAACCAAGTTGGAAAAATGAATATCTGAATTAAAAATTATACCTTTAAAATGCCTTCAAGGATATCAACTCCCAAAACAATTGGATCCTTCTTGTTGAAAACACAATTTGGTAAGATCTTTAGAACACATGGGAAGACTGCCTCATCAGCCGATTCTTTCTTTTTCTCCTCCTTAATGTTTTCCATGTAAGCCTTAAATTGATCAAATAGATGATATATGATATCGGCAATAAATATTTTAACGCCCAATTCATCTGCAAGTTCCCTAGCTTCAGGGGTGACTTTGACATCAAATGCCAATATAGTAGAATACTCTCGTTTCTTTTCAAGCATTACACTGGCTTTCATCACATCCTTCTTATGTACAGGGCCTATGCTTATAGCACTAACAGGAATATTCACTGCTGGAGTTTTCAAAAACTCCAGTAATGCTTCCAATGAGCCAAGGGTAGATGCCTGGACACAAACACCCTCACCACTCCTATCAATCCTGCTCAAGACTGACTCCACATCCTCTAAGGCCGCTGTTTTAATTTGTTCTAAATCATCACCAGGCTTCACCACATATAAACTAGCGCCAGCAATAGCATGTTCAAGTCCCTGAAACAACAGGAAATCTTATCAACTTTTACAAACATTTCTAACAGAAAGTAACAGAAAGTCTCTGATTCTCTACACATTTATCAACATAAAAATAAAGAAAAATATAATGGGATAAAAACTACTCCCTCCGTCTCATAATGGGACCCTGTTAATAATAGATAGTGGAGTAGTTATATGAATTAAAATACAATAAATAAGGATAAGTTAGTGGAAAAAAATAATAAATATCACATTGATAATCTAAATGGACAAATAATTTGAGACAAATAAAAATAGGAAATAGGACACCTATTGTGAGACAGGAGGGAGCAGTATAAAAGAAGTCAGATCAATAAACACCATGTACCTGGGCAGTGATTTTGATTCCCATCGCAGCTTTGATTTCTTTGTGATGGATATATGATCCCTGAAATTAAACAACCATTATCTTAGCGGGAAGACATACTAAATAATAGAATACAGCCCCTTTGTTAAAGAACCCTAAGACTATTAGGATGTTTCACATCCAATCAATTGACATAGTTCCAAATTCCAGTGATGGAAAAAATGAAAACTTCTCCAGCATAACAATATGAAGTATGACCAACTGTACTTTCTGCGGTTTGGTTTCTACAAGTTAAGCATAATGGTAAGAATCTCATAATCATTTCCTACCTAAAGCTTCCAACACTCACTTATCAATCACACCCATTCATATTTCAACATGCCTTTTTCCTACCCAAACCATTGTTAAGTAGCAAATCAATAAAAATAATATCAACCAAGACCAAAAGAGTCTTTTGTACATATGCAAACTAGATAATTATGGATCAAGTACGTTATAATTTTCCTATCAAGCAACAAATGTGATGGTAAACAAAATTAATCAAATGCAGTACCTTAACGTTAGAATTTTCCTATCAAGAATAGCAGTACCTTAACACGAAGTTCCTTCATTGGATGAGGTGTCAATAAAGCTCGAATTGAGGTAACAATTGGACCCTATATTAAAAAACTTCAATAGTCAGAAGCAGAAAGCATGTGTATTGATAGAGGTAGTTAAAATCTGAGATGCTTACCTGCATTCCAGCTACAACTATTTGATCTCCTTCATGAAGGACACCATTAACTAAAACAACATCAATAGTAGTTCCATGGCCTTCAATAACCTTGACTTCCAAAACAGTACACTGGAAGCCACAGTCAAGTAACAGTTAGAACTCTTTGTTAACGATCAAGAAGCATTCAAGCGCCAGCCACTTCAATAGTATGCAAAAATATGACTAACCTGCACTTCATCACTGTATGTAAGTTTCTCAATCATGGTCTTTTGGGTCCACTGAACCAATAGTAATAACATATCTGGGATTCCTTCACCGCTGAAATATTAAATGTCAAAACATCAATACAAAAGCACCAACAAAGAATTAAGCAGATTATACAGATTATATGTGACACTATAGTAGTTAGGATTTTTGCCTGAAAACAAAGATTTGTCATTTACCATATGCTTCTACCAAAACCCTATTTTGGATGATTTCAGGTAGAGCTCAGAAAGGTTGGACACAAATTGAAAGATATCAAAAAAGTTTGAGATGTTATAAAACACACTGAAATGCTAGAAACAGTCAAAGACGCCTCTTCCTAATGATGGTGAAATGCTAAAGGAAAAGCACAGAATGAAAATGCATCTATAACCAACAAAATACATATATAAAATGCAGGAACCTCAAAAACGGAGACAATTTTGTAAGTTTATCCCCGTATTATTGTCAACACTATTTAAAGTTGCAAAAGTAAATGCAATTCGATATCATAACCAATGTATGCAGTATCGCGAGTTAGTTCGTAAACTCGTACGATATTACGTGCAAAAACCATGCGGCCGTGCTGCGATACAATTGGGATCGTATGCATAAAAAACGATGAAATCGTTCGAGTTTGTTGAATGAAATCTGTGGATGCAGAGATGTAACCTACCCATTTTGTTTGGGATTAAAAAAAAATTAATTAGAACGGGTCAGTCCACATTAAATGCATTAATTAATTTTAATTAAAAAATATAAACGTGTATCATTTCTTCTGTTTTCAAGGAACAACTGTTTCAATCCCTCTAAAAAGTAACCGCTTCATTTTATTATCATTATTTCTTTCCAATTTCTTTTTCCTATGCGCCATTTCATCATTATTCCTTTTCTATACATATCACTTTTCTATGCACCTTCCTATTTCACTCTTCTATGCACCTGTACACATTCTCTATAAAAAATAAATATTTAAATTACAACTATTATTATTCCTTTTTTAATTTAATTACCTTTTTTATTTAAATTACAACTATGCATCTTCCTATTTTCTTTATATAAGGTGAATTTTATGATATTTAAGGGTATGTGTATATAATTATGCGTATATATAAGTATATTTTTTACTGGTTGCAGGATCTTACGATCCGTGCTACGATCCTCGAGTCACGATTTTTCAATCCTCTATCGTTTTAGCGTAAACTCTAGAGTTTTTAAACATTGATCATAACACTACAAAAGATTACATGTGTTAATTCCTTGACACAATGGTTGTCGGGTTGTTTTCGTACGACAAATAGGATGCGGGCTTGAGTCGTGGATGCAGGAAAAATGCATCAGCCCATTTGGAACATTAGCATGGAGTTTGGTGGGGGTAAAATGGAGGGGAGGGGAACAAAATCCCTCTTGACTCCATTTTGGTTCTCTGACATAGAGGAATATGGAGGAGTGAAAAGACAAGTTTATACAAACTTAAAATGATAGATGGAAATATGCTTTCATAAAATGTAACTAATAGGAACCAAATGATGGTTGAAATATATACTAATATAAGTGGAAGAAAATGCCCCTTACAACCACAGAATAGAGTGACAAATAACTAAATGGAGTTGGGCTCCTAACAAAGCCAGAAATATAAATGAAACTACGGATATAAGAGCACCTGTAATCAAGAGCGAACCAACTTTATTTGCTCAACCTAATCCCCAACAACCAACCAATTGCTAGTTCCTTTCATGCCTTTTGGTTACCCCTTCTACTCCTTATAATTTCCCCCCTTTAACTCCTTATTAGTCTCCACCACCTCTTCTCCCTTGATTCTAGAATCTTCTCCACCACTCCTTTCCATTTGTCCCATTCTACTATTTCTCCCATACAAAATTAGCATCTCCTCTCATTAAACAAAACAATAAACCCCAAGCGGACGCAGGAACAAGGACGGCGAATAGGTTTCAAAACTATGACTCACCCATTTTTGTGGTCTCGTTCTCAATGAGAATGGAGACATTTAATTATATCCAAGAATAACAAGATTTCATGGCAACTTTAACCACAAAGAATTGGAAAGACCCAACAGATGATGGGCTCCAAACCCAGCTAGTGTCATTAACTAACTCAAAACTTGCTTAGAGAGAAAGGAGAAAGAGTATTATAACTAAAAGGCTACAGTTACCTTATTGCACTTGTAGGCACAATGCTGAATGTTTCTCCCATTTCTTTGTTTTTATAATACAATGCAGTATTTAGCCCCTGTTCCTTGAACTCGGTAACAATCTAGAAGTGAAACAAGAAAAATTAGCATGGTGAACATTAACAAAAACTATCTGCGACACCTTACAAATATATAAGATATGTGTCTGACTACCTGATCGAGCCTCCTATTGAACTCATTTTGAACATCCTTAGACTGCTGCAACATTGCTTTACGAATTGGAGCATTGCGACATGTTTTCCAGCCATAAAGCCTATCAACCTGCAATGTTGCAAGAATAGTAACAGAACTGAGAAACCTGTCAAGAACATTTATATTGGAAGCAGTAGATCATAAAAGTGGAATACTCACCTTATTCAACGCAACAATGAATTCTGTGTTCCTCATTTTTAATAGATCGAGTGACTCTTTAGTTTGTGGCTCTAACCCATGCATAATGTCAACAACCAAGATCGCAATATCACATAGACCTGAACCCCGAGACCTCAGATTATTGAAAGATTCGTGGCCTGGGGTATCAATAACCAGTAGACCTGGAACTTTCAGTGTTGCATCAGCTTTCAGTTCCTTAGTTCTATCACGTATGTTCTCAGCAGGAAAGTATGTTGCGCCAATCTGTTGGGTGATACCGCCAGCCTCACCTTCTTGAACATTGGTACCTCGAATACAATCCAGAAGCTTGGTTTTGCCAGTGTCCACATGACCCATGATGCAGCAAATTGGTGACCGGAGGTTTGCATCACTCGGCTTAGAAGATGCAGCAGACTGTTGTGGGTCGTGCTTTTTCTTTTTGTCCTCAACCACACTTTTGGCCTGTTTTATATCTTCAATTTCTTCGGCGACATGCTTTGATACAGTTTTACTTGTAGCACCTGCTGTGGAGGAAAAACAAAACAAAATACAAATGAGCAGACAGGGTAAACAGAAGTATGTGCCTAACGCTGTGCCTTATCCCACCACCATTAGACCATTTAACACACAAAAGGTTGGCCGCACCCTAAAGGAGCAGAAAAGGAATTAAAGTTTTAAAGATTAAATTTTACAAGTTAAACAGAAGTGTGCCTAACACTGTGCCTTATCCCACTAGGTGAGGAGGTTGGCTAAGCCAGTCAATCAAACGCCATTAGGCTTTAACACACACAAAAGGTTGGCGACGCCCTGAAGGGACACCTAATACCTGGTGGTTTACTGCCAATGAAGGACAAAAACATATCCTTTGCTTATCTAAAGTAAATAGAAAAGGGAAATGCATTGTTGACGTATTTAAACCAGGAAAATTGGATCATACTGTAAGAGTTCCAGGTTTGTCACCAATTGCTGCAGCCAGTAGATACCAACCCATCTCACAATAATTTACTAGTCAAATTGCAGCAGGTGACTTTATTAAGCTTCAACTATTATAAGGCCAGAAGTTTCATCAATTACCGACAAGAAAACAAATTCATAACAAACTTCTTAACCATAACAAAATCCAGAGTAGCATCAGTTTATATTTCGTAGATTCTAACACTAAAGTAGGTTACTATATTTCTTATGCTGGTCAGATACACTAAAATCAAGAAATAATAATAAGTATGGAATAGGAACCAAATTGCTATGCTAACAAGTGCATTATTTTCAACAATTACACAAATTTCAAGTATATTCCTGTCAGTGTAAAGTAAAGCTACGAATAAAATGCTAATCTCACCAGCATTTTTAGCAGGTATGCCAGTTTTAATCTCTTTTTTGACAATCAATTCAGGCTCAGAGTCACCTTCTTCGTCAGCAAATGCACCCTTATCATTCAGATTGACATCATCCCAGCTTCTTGCATCCCATTCATCCTCAACATCATCTTCTTCCACTCTATCCTCTTTAACAGCTTCCGGAAGTTCAACGATGTCCTCCTGCACCGACTCCACTTCTTCAACCTTCTTTGGTTCCTCTGAATCCAAATCAGCGGTAGTTTCCTTTGCTTCAATAGTTTCATCTGTCTTGACAGCAGCAGCGCCATTATTATTTCGACTAGTTGATTTCCCCTTCTTTGTCTGATATATGGGCTTCTTGGCAGGTGCACCAGTGTCCCCAGCAGGGAGAGTCACACCTCCTGTGCTATTGAGAATCTGCCTCCTCATTGCCTCCAATCGCCGGGCTTCTTCTTTCTGCTTACCGGTTAACAATTTTCCTTCTTGCTTCTTTTTCAGAAGTTTTTCCTTTTCCTTTTCCTTCTTTCTACGTTTAGCCTCTTCTGCCTGTCTCTCAAGTTCCTCTAGCCTCTGTCGCTCCTCTTCTTCTTTCCTTAGCTTCTCCTCCTCTTCTCTTTTCTTTTTTTCTTCAGCCTCTTTCCTTCTAGCTAGTAATTCTTGCATCTCCCTAACATGCTTCGGCATTTTCTTGTCAGCAGCTGCTTTGGTCTTTAAATCATTTTTCTTAGGTTCAATTGTTTCAGCCTTTACTTCTTCAGTTTCAATTGACATTGCACTTCCGGCTGCGGCTGCAGCTGCCTTCTTCTCCTTTTCCTTTTCTTTCTTCTTTTTCTTCTTTTTTGCAGCAGCAGATTCTACCGTCTCCTCTTCTCCCTCTTTTTCCCCTGAATCACCAGGGGCAGAACCAACTTCCAGAGCAGGCTGGACTTTATCATCCGGCTTTGGAGGAGCAGAAGGTTTTGCTGTAGGAGGGGCTTCACCGAGCTCTGCAAGAATCTTATCTAAATCTTCCTCCTCTTGAGCAGTTCTCCCACTCTTTTTCTTATTCTTCTTCTTATTTTTGGAAGTTCCAACATTCTCTTCACTCTTACCTATATTTCCATTGTCAACATTAGTACTACTAATTCCAGCACTAGGTTTCTCAGTCTCGACGGACACTACACTTTCACTCCCAAACTCGATTTCATTACTCACTTTAGCAGCCGCACTACCACTTTTCTTCTTGGAAGACTTCTTTTTACCAGTAAATTCAACTAAAGAAACATCATCTTCATCTTTATCATCGACAACCTTAGCAGACTCGGATACAGAAACACTATCTTCATCCGGAATATCTGCACTCAATGAACTAACCGCCTTCTTTGAAGACTTGGATGACTTCTTTTTCTTGCCCGTGAAAATGATTGGTCCTATATCTTCATCATCATCTTCTACCTTTTCATTCTTACTCTCATCCTCTCCATCAATCTCATCAAAATTAGCAGATGAAAACAAAGAACCACCCTTCTTGCTTCCTTTTGAAGACTTCTTCTTCCCAGTAAAACTAATAACCGGTTCATCATCATCGCCATCTCCATCACCGGTTAACTCCGATTTCTCATCATCATCATCAGCTTCGTCCTCATCCCCAAGCAAACTAAAACCAGCCGCGGCAGTAAACACACTACCACCGCCACTTTTCTTTGGTTTCCCCTTTTTCTTCCCAGCAAACACAATTGCAGGCACATCATCATCCTCCTCGTCATCAAAATCATCATCATTATCTTTACCTTGTAAAGATTTAGAGCTACCTTTTTTACCTTTCTTTTTCCCTGGCTTTTCTTCTGGCTGCGGCAAGGACGGCTCCTCCGAAAGTTCAGTACCAATGGAGTATTCATCGTCGTCGATTACTTGAGCCTTTTTCTTCGATTTCCCGCCGCCTTGCTGCGGAGGATTCTCGTCGTCGCGTACCGATGGCTTCTTCTTTCCCATTTGTCAGATTAGGGTTTTCTCGTCCGTGTAAACAAAGCGCGAATAATTGGATCGATAAGCGTAGATTCGTGTTTCGATGAACGAAAGAGAAAGGAAAAAGGCTGATCGGTGAGAATCAGTGGGTGCGATAATTGGATAGATAGAAAGGGGAAAATCGATTGGAACTGCAGCGAGAAAGAACAGTTAGTGCGGCGGTTAAGGAAGAGTTAATACGCACAAACTCAGTAGCGGAGAAAAAGAATAACACAAACCAAGGAACAGTTAGGGTTGTATTCAACTCGAGTCTGTTTTCTATTTATTTATGGGCCTGGGTAAATAAGAATTTCTCTTTATTTATGTATTTAATTGTACAGGATCGAATTTTTTTCTATAATAACCACGTTTCCATGAATTAATTTCCAATATGCTCATCTTTTTATTAAAAATTTCATAATATTCAATTTTCAAATAAAAAAATTAATTCGTAAGGGGGACGCCAATAGCACCTCAGCCCCCTATAATTTAAAAGGGGACGTCATCAGCAGTTCAGTCTCCATATATTTTTAAAGGAGGGCGCCATCAGCAATGGAGTCACCCTTAAAAATATATGGGGGCGTCATTAGCATTGGCGACTCCTTTAATATTCGAATTTTTAATTTCTTAAGATTATATATTATTTTAATGTTAATTTTTGTGTATAAATAAAATGAAACACTTGTATTTTGTTTCATACTTCTCTTCACTTCTCTATTTGTAATTTCTATCGGTTTTTCATCATGTATGTTAGGAGATACGGACATATTTTTTTTCACCAGTCAAGCCTCCGATAAGGATGCTTTTTTGGAACGTTCAAAGTTTTGAGGAATTACATAGGAAATTGACTTGCTGGTTAGATGAAGAGATTACAGATGGAGAAAAAATTAGAAGTGTATAAAGACTTGTGTCATACTTCTCGCTTGAAGATGGTAATATAAAACGGGAGTGGTTGCGAAATAGAAATGACAACGATGTTAGGGATTTGATGTTTGAAGTTGATGATATTGTTGTTATTGTTGTTATCTCTTAGGTTCTATGTTGTGTTAGTTGTTGTTATATTTTAGTATGCCTTTTTGTAACCAAAAGTTCTTACCAATATGAAATTCCAAGGTTACAAATATTATAAACATCATAAATAATTTTATCTAGAACTTGTTCCAACATTAGGACAACGTTTTCGTGTATGACCGGGAAGACGACATACGCCACACAATCTTTCCACTTTTTCATATGTATCCATTTTTGTCCTAATTCGCGTGCCTTTGGGACAACCTTTTTTGTTCCTTCTCATGTTTTCATTATGGTAAATTGTTTCCCCTTGATATGTTGGCCAATAATCCTCACTAGCTACTACTGGAAAACTATTATTGTAGATACCAAATAAGTTAACAACCTTGTAAACGTCTGATAGTAGGTAGTATGGATCATGACTAACACTTGAACAAGTCGCAATGACATGGGAACATGGCATACGAAATGTTTGAAACTTTCCACAATCACACCAATTTTTAGCAATCTCGACCCGGTAGAATCTCATTGGTCGACCTTCATTATGATCCTTTGTCTCCTCAACAATGAAGTTGCTATCATGACGGTCAAATTCCCTAACACGATGTGAAGCTGCTTTAATAGTTTCCTCCTTCATAAACTTCATGCAAGTTTCACTGAAAATATGTCCTGATTCCAAGAATGCGCTCCATTTCTTACCCCTTTTTCGCAAATAGTGATCCCAACCTATAATAGGTTGCTCTCACTAACGCAGTGATGGGGAGGTTTCTAGTGCCCTTAAATACCCCGTTCATGGATTCCACAAGGTTTGTTGTCATGTGGCCCCATCGGCTTCCACCATCAAATTCCCTTGTCCACTTCTCCACTGGAATGTTATCCACCCATTTTAATGCATCAGGATTGGACATTCTTATTTCCTCACTGTAGTATAAGAATAATGGTTGGTTTAAGGTGTACCCCGCGTTCACTACTTTTTTTCGGAGTTTTTTATCTTTGATTTTCCGTGTGAAGTTTTGAGCAATGTGTCGTATACAATAGACATGGACTGAAGGAGGGTTTTGCCAATCATTTGCAGGATTATTGTAAGCACTCACAATAGATGCATGTCTGTCGGAAATCAAGCATAAGTTGGCCTGAGGAGCAACATGTGTTCTGAGATTCTTAAGGAAGAAACTCCAACCTCCACATGTTTCACCTTCAACTAGAGCAAATGCGATTGGAAATATGTTATTGTTACCATTTTGTGCAACAGCCATCAGCAATGTTCCCTTGTATTTTCCATACAACCATGTTCCATCCACTTGAATAATAGGTTTGCAGAATGCAAACCCTTTTATGCAAGGTTGAAATGCCCAGAATAAGCGGGAGAATATTCTGTTGCCTTCAACACAAGCTCCATCAGGAGTATACGTTGGAAAAGACTCCAGAACTACAAACGTTCCAGGAACATATCTTTGTAGCGCTAATAAATATTGTAGAAGTTGATTGTATGATTTTTCCCAATTACCATACACTTGTTCAACGACCTTCATTCTTGCAATCCAAGCTTTCATGTACGATGGAGTGTAGTTGAACTTTGCAACAATATGACATATGATTGTGCTCACCTTCACGGATGGATCCTCTCCCACAAGATACAAAATCTTTTGAGACATAAATTGAGAAGTTAGTTTACCATGATCCTGTCGAAGCATGGTGGTTGTGCAACTGTGAGGTGGATCCATCGAACCTATCTCTCAGCAATCACTTCTCTTCCGGTAGGATGCTCCTAAGCGAAACTTGCAATCTTTGTTACGACATTTTACGACATAATGTTTTGCATCAGTACGATCGACATCATAATCAACCGAATTATCCATGTGAAATTTGACTATAGCTTCCACACATTCAGCTTTTGTGCGGTATTGGTTTCCCACTTTTAAAACACCCACTGTCTGCTGTGAAGGATTGTAGAAAACATTTGGTGATGGTTCGTCTCCAACCATACAAAATAAAATTAACATGGCTAAAAGATAATCATGATGCTATACAATTAACTGAAAATTCTCCTGATATTTATTTTATAATCAAGACTAGATTTTATATAATATTATTAATAGGTTTATTTTTATTTCCTGATACAACTGGTAACAGTATTCATGTAATATTTTTACCATTATTAGAAGACATAGATAAAATTAGTACATATAGTTGGGGTTCCGCTGTTTTATCCTGTCTGTATAGAGCATTGTGTAACAATGCAAAGGCAGATAGCTCTACATTTACTGGGTGCGCAGTTCTTCTCCAAACTTGGGCTTGGTCAAGAATGTCAAATTTAGCATCAATCAATCGCTCGTCATTTGTTTTCCCATACGCTACAAAGTAAGTCTACCACGATTTTTTTGTACGAACTTATTCATCTTCTTTAACTTCTACAAATACTACAAAATTACTTATACTCATTTTACAGGTGGGGGCACATAATATGAATTACGAAAAATGTCCTTGTTGGAGCATTATACAGTACATAAATCTATTGGATCATCTGGGCCCAGACGATGTATTTTCACTATCCTATTAATTTAATATATTATTATCTTAAAAATATTATTTTCACTAAACTTATTTTTTTTCTCATACAGTTTGTTTGGAGACCATATCTCGGGTTAGAACACATGCACCAAGCTAATCCAGAAGACGTTGCGGTGTGGACTTCAAAAACACAGATCATATGTTTCACTATGATTGAGATCCACAGCAGTGATCGGGTAAAACATCAGTTTGGCATGCTACAGGAAATACCAGTGCCTCCAAGATGTTTCGATGAATACCACGACAACAAGCTCTCAGACCAATGGGAATACAAACCATACACAAACTATGCCAAAGATGAAATTCGTGAATGGAATCATCGTCATCAAACAGTCCTTACGGACTTCGTGCTGCCATACGAGACAAAACCATCACAACATTACATTAATTGGTATAGATCTATTTCCATTGGATTCTTGTCACATCAAAGGTATTTGAATGACCCACGCGAACGACCATCAACATCGCAGAACCAACAACCATCCCAACAACCCACTTACGCTCAATCGTACCAACAAACCCCCTACCAATCCACCCCACTCCAGCCACTAAACCAAACATACTCCCGATCATTCTTCCAAACATACGATCAAACACGACAACCTAACCAATCATATTCTCAATCGTACCAACAAACCAACCATCTAACCCATCATACTACCAACATTACCAAACTCCCCAACAAAATTTACCCCAACAAACATTCATACCAATGGTGCCTTACGACCAACCAGGCTACCGTCCTGAATTTGTTACACCATCCCAACCAACCCGTCCAAACTATGAAGGCATGGGCAACACATTTGATCTGAATGAGTTTGTTCAACTGGAATCAACTGATTGGGCCACTATGTGTGCGTATCTTGATTCTGACCCAACACAAACATCAGCTACGGTTTCATATGAAACACCTCCTGTGCAACCACAACCACCATCGCATCGAAGACCACAAAGACAAATACATCCCCGAGGATACGGAACTGGCGGGCGAATCGGACGTCCATCTCGTAGAAATTAATGTAATATTATCCAATGTAATCTTTTTATTATTAAATAAAATTAATAGTTTTTTTATTAAATATCCAAAATACTTATTCTGAAATTAAAAATTTGAATATTAAAGTAGTCGCCAATGCTAATGGCGCCCCCCATATATTTTTAAGGGTGACTCCATTGCTGATGGCGCCCCCCTTTAAAAATATATGGAGGTTGGGTTGCTGATGGCGCCCCCCTTTTAAATTATAGGGGGCTGAGGTGCTATTGGCGCCCCCCTTACAAATTTTTTTTTTGTTTGAAAGTTGGGTATTATGGGGTTTTTAGTGGAATGATGGGTATATTGGAAATTAATTCATGAAACATGGTTATTATAGAAAAAAAGTCTACAGTATCACACGGAATATTTGTTACACGTTATTTAATATATTATAATTGTTAGAAGGAGTAAAAAATATTTGATTTGAATTATAATTGTCAAGTAATTACGGTGGCAAAACGGGTCGTTTGTCCCGTCTAATATCTACCGCAAAAAGAGCAGAGCAGGCATATCCGTTAAGTTGAAATTGGCATAAAAGTTTATCTCGTCTTACCAAGATAGCGGGTTGGCGGACCCGTATTTTTTTTAATATCTTTTATTTTTTTAAATATATTAGATGTTTTTTTATATTTTAATAAAAAAATATTAAACCAACATTTAGAAAACTTAAATCGGTTATTTGGAAGGTGAAACTAAATTGATATATAATTTGAAACAAGTTAGGTATTCAATTTTGGTATTGTTTTTTTTTTTGGAAGATGCCTTAAAAAGTGTTTATTTTATAGGTGTGACGGGCTTTGGCAGACGACGGGTTTTGGCGGGGCGGTCTTTAGCGGGTGGCGGTCTTTAGCGGGACGGACTTTAACGGGTGACGGTCTCAAAATCCCAACCCAGTCCGCCATTTTTTGGCGAGTGCGCGAACCATCCCGACGGGTCATGGCCCATTTTGCCACCCCTAGTCGTAATTTACTATTCTCTCTCAATTATTTGTTTTAAAATAATTGAAGTTTGAGGTTTGAAAGTTGCAACATTGGTGGTATGAATGCAAATTTATGTGTGTCTTGCTTTGAATTTTGATTCTCTATTTATCCAGGTTTCTAATGGTTCGTGTAACTTATTGAAATCGTGGTTAGTTCATATGAAAGATTGGTTTGGCCATTTGGTTTCAAATTGCACAAAAATGTATGTTTGATTATGATGAAAATGTGGAGTGAAATGAGGAAGATATGCATGTTTTGTAATGCCCTAATTTTATTTTTTAACTATTTATTCGATTAATATAATTTGTTATGTGTTGTTGTGCCTTATCGGAGGTTGCATATCCTTAGTGAATAGTGGAGGTGTTGAGATGAATGAAGATGTGTCGAGTAAGAAGAATTATATTATTTGAATTTATATGTTTAATAATTTATATTAATATGGTGAAATAATTTAATTAGAGGAATACCAAATGGAAAGGATATGTTGATAAATAAGTGAGAGGTTAGTGAGAGCAAGATTGAGATTCCAATATTAGGGATCCAAGGGTTATGTTGGGAAATTTGAGAATGAGAGCAGTCGGTTCGTAAAACTGATCGTGGAATTGAGAAGAATGTGAACAAAAGAAAGGAAGAATGGAGCTAGGGCAAGAGTTAGAGGAAGAAAACCTGTGGAAGGAGAAAAAAGTTCATCATTCAAGGTAAGGGTGGGATTATTTGATCTCAAAAGGGATTAATGATATATTAGCATCCAAACGGGCACTCCCGTGTCTGTTTGTCCGCTTTTTTAAGGTGCACCGCGTAGAAATATTAATAGTGTCAATTTTTATAAGTTTGATTTTAACATAACTATTTATATGATGAGGTTTATGTCATGCTAAAACCAATATTGTATTAGACACAGCGATCCAAATAAAGGCGTGTATATCTTTTTATGATGTTATTTTTATATGTTGCATTAATAAATGATATTATTTAGATATCGTCAAGTAGACTTAAAATCAAGACGATAAACAGACAATTTAAAATTGGAATAGTGAATGAACTATATATATGAACTTTATTACGCTAACACATATACGTCTTTTAAGAAATTTTCGCTATACGTCATGCTAAAACTATTTCAATATACATAATACATTTTATTTTGTCCTGCTCTCAGATTCTAAAAAATGGTATCAGAGCTCACATGAGTGAGTTCTGGTTCATCGCTTTCGATCCAAAAACCTTAACTTCTTCTTTCTTCTTCGTTCAGAACTTTGATTGATTTTTACGACCTTATTGATTTGGATTCTTGATTCAGCTTTTTTTATTGCGCTAACGTGTGTATGTCTTTAAGGAGATTTTTGGTGTATGTCTCATTAAAATTTGATTAAGTTCTATATAGAATGTTTGCAAAATAAATAACCAAGAATATTCGAAAATCTCTCTCTCCCCATCCCCATCTCTCTCTCCCCATCTCCATCCCTGTCTCTCCCCTCCCTCCCCCTCCCCCCTCTCATATTATTATTGATGTAAAAAAAATTATGATTTTTGTGTCTGTTTCTGCTTCACGCCATTATGTATTTTATAAGACTTATTTTGTGTACATGACATAAAAAGTAAATTATTTTGACACATATATTAGAATTAAAAGTAAAAATACTTTATTTAAATTATTAAAATTAAAAATAAGTTAATAAATATGCATGTTCCATATATTTTAATATTTTACTCTCTTAGTCCTCACTTCTAATGTGTTTTTCTCTCGTATTTTTGTGTTTGTTTTTGTTGCAATACACTATGTATCTTATGAATAATTTGTTTTCCATCTTTGACATATTTTAATAAGGTGACCTAGTATTGAACACCATAAACAAACAAAAAATAACACATTGTATAAATATTGTATCACTTTTTTACATCAATTTTTGTGTGTTAAATATTACAGTAATAATAAACCACATTAAAGAGAAAGTAACTATATTATACCACAATTCTCTTTTAAAAACAAAAAACAAAATTATTCTCTTGTTTAGTTGTGTAACATGTTGCAATTTTGTGTGTAGTTACTATCAAGCAAGAGGTGTGTAGATTTTTTTTAAATGGACATGAAGAACATCGACTTACAATAAATGTATGTCTTAAAGTCTAATGATTGGTTAAAGATTTTCTCAATCTCTTTTTGAAGTTAATGAAGGTTTGCTTATAAAAAAGAAATGTCTTAAAGTCTAATACTATTAGTAGTTTTATTCCGACCTTAAGTAACTTTATGGTTAGAAATATTTTATTAAGATGCAGTAGAAAAAACTTGTAAGTGAGAAATCATATGCAGAACTAATATTTTTTTAAAATAGAAATACTTTGAGAATTCTGATAAAGTATTAAAAAATGTAAAAGTAGTATTGATTAAAGAATAAGTCAAAAAAACATGTTTGTCTGTTTTTACTACACACGTGCTTGAAAATCTCAATTAATTGTGTCAAAAATCTCAATTGATTTTTTCTTGTTCTTAGTAAAAGTAATATCTAACTTATTCCATGAGATGTTACTTTGGTATATCCAAATTGATGGAGATTAAATCATTTTCTTCAATTTTATGCATTTATTAGTTTTCAAATATAATTATATTTCATAATTGTTTTATGTGAACGTGTTTTGTTTTTTAGTCTAAAATGATACTCACAATCACAATCAATAGAATAACATTTTTTTTGTGAGAGATTTCCATAAGAAATAGAAAGTAATATTATAAACAATGAAATCAGTTTTTTTCCTTACCTCATAGTATATCTTACAATTTCTTGACTTTTATATTCTTTCAATCCTCATGATTAAATGTCACTGAAAATAAAAAGAAAAAAATAACAATAAAAAGAATCATAACAAATAATAATAAAATATGCAAGACTAATATATGAGAAACAAATATAAAAATACATAGAAAAAATATTATAAAACATTAGCAAATATAATCACTATTTTTGAAACGGGAGAAAAATTAAAGAAAAATATTAGCAAATATAATCACTATTTTTGAAAAATGTAAGCAATAAATGAAAGATTTGTCTATGATTATATCGTTAGTTCAATTTGCCATAGAGATCACCACTATGTAAAAAAAACAACCCTTTGTAAATATAAATTGGTGAAAGTAATTCACTTATAATTAAACATTGGGAATACAAATTAACAAAAAAAAACTAATCAGAATGCAAAAAAGTATAAAATAATAATATTTCAATTAAAAAGAAGAGATGGAAAAAGAAAAGAAATAGAAGATGAATTTTGCCCCATGTGATTTTCTAATGGAAGTTCCTGCAGTGACAACATGTATTCTTGTATCCATTTTAATTTATTTCTCTTACATGAAGTCACATATTTGATGGAATATATAGTTTTTTCAGTGAGAGGGTTATTTTGAAGAATGCAGGTTAACTTTTCTTTATAGTGGAAACCGACGGAAGTTATTAGCTATGACCACCCCTTTTATGGATTGTATTTTGTTATTATTTATTAAAAATAAGAAAATAAGGGTATTTTGGAAGAAATAAAAAGGTCAGACCAAAACAATGTATCCTATTTATATATAGTAATAAACTAGACCACCACTTTCAAACAACAACAACTACACAACTACATCGCAAACACCCATCAATATCATACATAACAACAACAACTTATGCAACGAGACTCTACTTGACTCTATGCATGCGGTACCATAAAGTGATCTATATTTCAAGATTCAGTTCCCGTTGGAACTCTCGACCCCTCTTTCATGGTCTAATGTGACCCATATTTCATGATCACACCCATCAACCCCTATTTCATGGTCCAGTATGATCCCTATTTCATGATCACACCCTCGTACGATCCATATTTCATGATCACACCATCCATTGTGATTATACATAATCACACCATCAATATCCATGCACATGTCATGCACCGTCAATGACAATATGCAACAACCACAACATCAACCTCACACAACAACAACACCAACGACATACGACAACAACTATATCATGCATTAGCATCATCAACAACATATACATCATCAATATACAACAATACCGAACAGCTATTACGGCATATAACTACAACGACATCAACAATACATAACAACATCATATAACTTCAATCAATATTTACTTCATGCATCATTAACTACAACAACATATAGCGTCATCAAAAACACCTACAACGTGCATCTTCAACTACAACGACGGATATCAATATCAATGAGAACACATAACAACAATAACACATATAACACCATGTATCAACACCTACAACATGCATCTTCAATTACAATGACATATATCAACATCAACAACATCTATTAACCCCTACAACATGCATCTTCAACTATACACATATGGTAACAACAACCACATCTATCAACACCTACAACATGCATATTCAACTATACATATATGGTAACAACAACAACAACATCTATCAACCCCTACAATATGCATCTTCAACTATGCACGTATGGTAACAACAACAACATCTATCAACACCTATAACATGCATCTTCAACTATACATATATGGTAACAACAACAACATATATCAACACCTACAACATGCATCTTCAACAACTCCAACATATAATTATTAACCATAATATCAAGTATCATCACAACATACATATTCGCATATAACAACATTTATCATCATCAAGGATATACACTAAGACACAACATATCATGACATGTTACATTCACATGGATCAACAACAATGACATGTAACCACAACAACTACAACACATAACAACAACAAAATACTAATAAACATATCAATTTATGTTCATTTTTCAAGTTATACTAATTACATTTCTAATTAAGTTCATAACTCATCTCTAACTACTTCTAATCACATCACTTCGATCTATAACCATTACTATATTAATTAAGTAATTTTAGAGGATTTTTCAGAATTAAAATATGTCATTTTTCACTCTAGGTCTTGTTAAACGAGCAACTCCATGTATTTTGATCTCTCAATTTTCCACCTGTTCGCTAAGCGATTTTCGTAGTTCTCCCTTCTGCCCTCAGTCACAACCTGCTACGAAATATACATCCAAAAACTAGTCCAATCACCATAAAAATGCAAAATTATCACAACATAATGCCTAATTCATACATTTAACATACAACATCAACAACTACAATCGATTAAACACAATTTCATCAAAAATCACTTGAACCCTCTAATCAACAACACAACCTAATTCATATTATAACCCTTAAGATACGGAAGAATCCCACCTTTACCTTGGTTTCAACGGGAATTCTCTTCTTCCCCGCAGATTCTTCTCTTCAAGCCTTTCACCTTCTCCTTCTTCTTCTCTCTATTCACAATCGGTCTATCGCTTCGCAAAACACGATTCCCCTTTTCTTTTTTTCACCAAACGACCACCTTACCCTTATCTCTTTATTTTCCAATTATTTAATTATTCACCAAATAATTATTCAATATAATCTAATTCAAATAATTAAATATCATATTGAATAATATTTCTTTCTTCACACAACATACCACAAATGCAATTTAAATAATTAAATAAAATTTGGGGCGTTACATTGAACACATATGAATCAAAATGACTTTACAATACATTCGAGTATATTATTAAACAATAGAAATACAAAAACAGACCGTTAAAATTAAAATACAATAATTTATCTCAATGTCTCCCACACTAGAACAAAAAGAAAATAAAAACGCATTTTTACATTGATTGTTAATGCACTAATGTGAAGATGGTCTATTAATCTAACACACTATACTTTAATAAATAATTTATTCGACCCGTCACTTTATCTAATATAGCACAATAATTTTTAAAAATAAATACATCATCTGATATTTATACAGTAAATAAAAGCATCAAAAATTGGATTAAATCAAAATAAAATAAAAGAATCACTCAACGATTTTAGTGGTAGCTTGTATGGGTCATTGGCAAAGAGAACATTGACTTTGGGGGGATTTAGGGGTGGTTGTCGGCAGGGGTGGCGTGGCTGACACAGACCACCAGCAGCAGCTGCGACTTTTGCTTCAGCGGGTGCGTCAGACAGCAGCTGGGCAGGATTTGGTCGGCTGGAAGCCTATCCTGTCGGAGGGATATTCGATTCATTGTGTGCCCTTCGTTCCCTTTGATGTTGGCGTGACATTTAGCGGGTATTATTTTTCGTGTTGGTGATATATCTGTCAAATGTTCATATAAAGTATTTAAAATTAAAATAATTATACTAATGACATTGAAAAATAATAACAAATATATAATAGAATATGAAATAAAAATATATTTAAAAATAAGAATATAAAAAAATAATGTTTGTAAAAGATATGATAAAATCATATAATCCTAAACTCATAAAAACTTAAACAGATAAATCATCAAGAGAAAAATCAATAAAATGTAACATGTTGTACAAATAATAAAAAAGTTAGATAGCTTAAATGTGAGATGTATTCTATTACTTGAAGTTGGTCCCTCGGCTAAACATTTTCTTTTGAATATGGATGACCTAAAATATGAAGTTAATATTGTTCAAGTTCTAATGTCGATTACATCTCCTCTAGATATAATAGATAATACCTAATTTAGTAATGCTAGAAATTGTACTTACCTCTACTTTCAAATGAGAATTGACACAAATTTTTAACCTGAGTGGTGCTCTTGACGTTTAAGTGTGCAATATGATTTTGTGAGTTAAAAATATTCATGCTCACCTGTTTTATTATATTATACAACAATTTGTTTTTTGAGTTTAAGTGATTTATCATGTTTTATTAGCATTTGTAACCACCCAGCAGTCAGTGGAATGAGTATGGTGTAAATATAGCAGCAGTTAAATGTTAATTTAGGAAACAAAATATATAAGACCCCAAAAAATGTATCATCTTCATATATGTAATAAATTAGGTAATATAATGTTTAACCTTGCATTTTTTTAGGAAAAATGATCATATCAAGTGATACCATAAAACAACTTTTGCATAATTACAGTAACAATCAAATAAATAAATAAAATTCATGTATCAATTATAATTTCCAACCATATTTAAAATAAGTTGAGTAGAGAACACAAATATTGAATCAGAAAGAATGTTTAAAAGAGAAATAGATTACCATAAGCAAGGTAGAAAGATGGTTTTTGTCGATGGTTGTTAGCGGTGTTTTATTGTGAATAAGAAAACAATTCCACCATAAAAATGCTCACTTATTTTATTGTATTATACAACAATTTGTTTTTTGAGTTTAAGTGATTTATCATGTTTTATTAGCATTTGTAACCACTCATCAGTCAGTGGAATGGGTATGGTGTAAATATAGCAATAGTTAAATGTTAGTTTAGAAAATATGTAAGACCAAACAAATGTATCCTCTTTATATATGTAATAGAATTAGTCAACATAATGTTTAACCTTGCAATTTTTTAGGAAAAATGGTCTTATCAAGTGGTACCATAAAACAACTTTTGCATAATTACAGTAACAATGAAATAAATAAAAAATTCCATGTATCAATTATAATTCTCAACCATATTTAAAATAAGTTGAGTAGAGAACACAAATATTGAACCAGAAAGAACATTTAAAAGAGAAATTGATTACCATAAGCAAGATAGAAAGATGTTTTTTGTCGATAGTTGTTAGTAGTGTTTTGTTGCGAATAAGAAAACAATTTCACCATAAAAATGCTCACTTGTTTTATTGTATTATACAACAATTTGTTTTTTGAGTTTAAGTGATTTATCATGTTTTATTAGCATTTGTAACCACACAGCAGTTTGTGGAATGAGTATGGTGTAAACATAACATCAGTTAAATGTTAATTTAGGAAACAAAATATGTAAGACCAAACAAATGTATCCCCTTTATATATATAATAGAATTAGGTAATATAATGTTTAACCTTGCAATTTTTTAGAAAAAATGGTCTTATCAAGTGGTACCATAAAACAACTTTTGCATAATTACAGTAATAATCAAATAAATAAAAAATTCCATGTATCAATTATAATTCTCAACCATATTGAAAATAAGTTGAGTAGAGAACACAAATATTGAACCAAAAAGAACATTTAAAAGAGAAATTGATTATCATAAGCAAAGTAGAAATATGTTTTTTGTCGATAATTGTTAGTAGTGTTTTGTTGCGAATAAGAAAACAATTCCACCATAAAAATGCTCACTTGTTTTATTGTATTATACAACAGTTTGTTTTTTGAGTTTAAGTGATTTATCATGTTTTATTAGCATTTGTAACCACCAAGCAGTCAGTGGAATGGGTATGGTGTAAATATAGCAACAATTAAATATTAATTTAAGAAACAAAATATGTAAGACCAAACAAATGTATCCTCTTTATATATGTAATAGATAATAGATAACAAATGAACACATAAAAATTTATTAGGAAAGAAAATTTAAAATGAAAAAAATCTAAATACTACATTAGAAGTATAATAAATTTGCAACAAAAAGATTTTTTTTTGAAGAGTATCCCTTTACTCTAAAGAGGTTATTACTGCATATAAAGATAAAGTCATTGCAAATGATACATCCAAATCTAAATTAATTTAAAGAGTACAATATTTATACTAAATTAATTTTCTTTAATGTAGTTAATTCTACAAATAAATTGTATAATAACTACATACAAATAAAAGAAATCAAACAGTAAAAATTATGTTAAAATAACAAATAATAATAGTTAAATGTATTACTTTAGTCTTGCATAAAGGGAAAAAATAAATAAATAGGGAGGAATAAAAAATAACCTCTCACTCCTTTGTTGTGGCATACACCATTACATGAACTTCCATGTGTAAAAAATAATATAAATGATCTAGAGCAATCAATAAAAAAAAAGAAATGGAAGCAACACAGATAATAAAAATATTAAATAGGAGGAGAAACCTTGAGATTTGATTGAACATCTTGTCTTATTATTATTGTTTTGATGACATTATTCACTTGAAGATTATCCATTATGTCATTTCTTTATGTCCATGATATGAATATTCATTTGTAAGAAACCATGTATATGATTAAGAGAGAAAATCGTCAATTATAAAGAAGTTTGTTCTTATGAGATTATGCTCATCTCTCTTCCTTATAACTTCCTTATGTTATTTTATCTTTATTTCTTACAACTTCTAGGTGGTTATTGCATGTAGAAGTTACTTAAATTGATGTCTTAAGTTGTAAAATATGAAATAAGTGAAGGGTAATTATGCAATAGAAAAATAGCAAAACCAAAAGTGTCTATCCTCTTTATATATAGTTATAGATGTATTTGGGTAGTTAATTGTTGGGTGAATTCATGATGATTGTTGATTTTGAATAGTTGGGATTTTAGAGGAAAACCTAGGATTTGATGAGTAGAATTGAGGGATTATTGATGAATTGATGTGTGTTGTGTATTGTGTGTTGTAAATGATGTATGTGTATTAGTTATAGGTTTTATACTGAAATTTGTGATTAAAAATGTTGAAAGGCTGTTTTTTGACTGAAAATCGTAGCAGGAGTTTTGTTGTCATCGCAGGGTTTTCTGTCAAATCTGCCTTGCCCGCTTATGTGGATAAATTCCCTGTGATTTGTAGATATGAGATAATGAGATTTATGATACCAGTATTGAGTTCTGATTGGGTATGATAAGGTATGGAGTAGAAGTGTTTTCGGAAGTGTAAAAATGTAATTCCTTGCCGAAATTAATTAACGACAAGTTTTTCATGTTGTAGTGATATTGAAGTGTTGTTGTAAGAGTGTTGTATGTATGATTTTGTTGTTATTTTGATATGACGAACCATGAGACGCGAAATTGACCGTGAACTATTTGTTGTTGATGTGGAACTGTAATGGTAAGATAGAAGCATTGTTATATGCCTTTGATTGATAAGACGAATATAAAATGTAAGATATGCAACCATTGTCCTCTATGGAATTCATGCATCGAGAATATGTTGGACATGAGATTTGAAGCATTAGAAATATGACCCAATGTGGGAGTAAATAGTATGTGTGGAATGTTTGAGAATTGGATTATAGGTATTGAAGGAGATAAAGTTATATGCTAAGTTGTCGAAGGATGATTTTTGGTTGGTAGAGGTGAATTTGCTTGGTTATGTCAATTCAGATGGAGGTATTGTTGTAAATCCATAAAAGTAGACATATTTCTAAA
The DNA here is from genome assembly GCA_963966055.1 of Lathyrus aphaca. NCBI lineage: Eukaryota > Viridiplantae > Streptophyta > Magnoliopsida > Fabales > Fabaceae > Lathyrus > Lathyrus aphaca. The sequence continues at coordinate 66,295,147 of OZ014520.1, forward strand.
ATGAGAAAGCTCCATAGTAGGTAATGAGATTAAAATATTTTGGATACGGGTTTTGGAGGGTTTTTACCAAGTTAGCAATTCTGTTATCTCAGTTAACTTGCGAAAAATAAGTTGTATGTCTGGGATGTTTGTCGTAAGGGGGTTTTAGAGAATCGAAGTAGAAGTCGACTACGGTTCCATTTTGATTCGGCCTAATATTAATACATCGTTTGTGAAGTATTGAGATTTGTTGGTGACGAGTTTTGGCAGGGTGTGAATACAAGATGGTAAAGTTATAGTTTATGCTTTACGACAACGGGGAATTCATGAAGGGATCCATCTTGTTCAAGATTTGGACTTGGTTGCGGATATGAGTGTGTTGAAGGTTGGGATGGAATGTTTAATAATCACAAAAGTATAGGATGATTGTTTGGTCTAAAGGAATAAAGTATGAGACAACAAGGAGGATTGTAATTCCTAACGAGTTAAGTTGAAAGTTCTTTCATATGTCTGATCTGGTGGTTAGTGAGAGTTGGAATTGAGTTAGCAGTTCAAAGCTTTGTGTCTGGTTTGAGAGAAAATCCAATGGAGTGTAAGGCTGGGTATATTAAACATGAATAATGATTTCTGGTGATTGTTAGGAAGCGTCAGAAGTTGGATGTGAACTTAGTGTATTTGATAGTTGCAGGTAATAAAAGTGATCAACAGGAGCGTGAGGTAGCGCATTTGTTCATATGGGTATGACTTGTAAGAATTCAAAGGTTGATGATAGAACCCACAAGAATAATGAGACCATTAGATGTTCTAGAATGAAAGTGAGATGGAGAAAAGTTTAATTGTTAATCTTGTACTACTAGGCAGATGGGTGTACTAGTTACATGTTTGGCTGATAAATTATAGAATGATTGTTTTTATGTCGTGTAATAACGAAGTTAGTAGTCTAGTTATGGTGATGTCGTGTTATGGATTTTAGTGTTCTTACCTTTGTTGTTTCCATGTTGCTTATGATGATGGTTCAAGTGTGTGTAGTTAATTCCTACAATGGGGAATTAGGGAGGTGTTACCCAAGATGATGGTAACTATCGTGCTATACCCGGTTCAAGAGTGAACTCGTGTGTTCGTAAATTGATTATTTTGTATCTTGAGTTGGTTGTCGAGTACATTGCATAAGAATTACGCCTTGATGTGGTTGTCCTCAATAAGTTGTATCGTTATTTTGCATTATTCGTGGTATTGTCTTTCATGGCATAGTAGTTGACTATTTGATGCAAGAGCGTATCTGGGGTAGTTCGTTTTCGGTGAATTTTCGAGGACAAAATACTCTAAGTGGAGGAGAGTTGTAACGCCCCAATTTTATTGTTTAACTATTTATTCGATTAATAGAAATTGTTATGTGTTATTGTGCCTTATTGGAGGTTGCATATCCTTAGCGAAGGGTGGAGGTGTTGAGATGAAGGAAGATGTGTCGTGTTAAAAGAATTATATTATTTGAATTTATATAAGTTTAATAATTTATATTAATATGGTTAAATAATTTAATTAGAGAAATACCAAATGGAAAGGATATGTTGGTAAATAATTAAGAGGTTAGTGATGGAAAGACGGGGATTCCAATATTAGGGGTCCAAGGGTTATATTGGGAAATTTGAGAAAGAGAGCAGTCAGTTTGTAAAACTGATCATGGAATTGAGAAGAATGTGAACAGAAGAACTGAAGATGGGAGCTAGGGCAAGAGTTAGAGGAAGAGAACATGTGGAATGAGAGGAAAGCTCATCATTTAAGGTAAGGGTGATATTCTTTCATCTCAAAAGAGATTAATGATATATGCATTTGGGTAGTTAATCGTTGGGTGAAGTTATGATGATTGTTGATTTTTAATAGTTGGGATTTTAGAGAAAAACCTAGGATTTAATGAGTAGAATTGAGGGATTATTGATGAATTGATGTGTGTTGTGTATTGTAAATGATGTATGTGTATTAGTTATAGATTCTATACTGAAATTTGTGATTAAAAATGGTGAAAGGCTGGTTTTTGAGTGAAAAATCGTAGCAAGAGTTTTGTTGTCATCACATGGTTTTTCTGTCAAATTTGCCTTGCCCGCTTGGCGAGAAGTTAAAAATCTGAACTTTTCCCAACCCGAGAGGAGGCCGCTTAGCGAACAAGGGGGGTCGCTTAGCGATACCTATAAGTGAAAAATTGATGATTTAATTGTAGAAAAATTACCTAATGATGTGTAGACATGATGTATTAATGTCGTCATGTATTATACTTGTTGCCATGAATTATGTTGACGTTTTAGTGACCATTTTATGATAAAAATGAAATTAAGATGTAATTTGATTATATGTTGATTATTAACATGAATGTATATGCAGATGTTGAATTATATTGAATATTAAATGTGATGATGAGAAATACATAAATAAAAGAACGCGCATATGTTGTGGTTGAATTGTTATTATATGTTGTTGTTGCTAACTTGTCATAGTATATTGTTGTTAAGTCGTTGTAGTATGAACTTGTTGTAGTATATAGTTGTTGTAGTATGTTGATGTGGATAAGTTGTTGTCGTAGAATGTTGCTGCATAGTTATTATAACATGTTATGTTGTGGTTATTGTTGCATGATTGAATGGTGCAAAGAGGTAGAGTTGTGGTAGTAACATAATGATGTATGTTAGCTAAAATGCAAGTAATGGTTAAGTGATGTTAATGTAATGATGAATATGTTGGTGTTGTTGTTTTTGTTGCACATTTATGTTGATGTGGTTATATGTTGTTGTTGATGTTGTTATATGTTGATGATGTTGTTGGACGTTGTTGTTGATGTGGTTATATGTTGTTGTTGATGTTGTCGCATGTTAAAGTTGATGTTATTGCATGAGGTTGTTGTTGTTGACATTGCATATTGTCATTAATGGTGCATGGAATGTGTATAGTTATGGGGTGGTGTACCAAGGTAGGGTAACCACATCCATCTGAATTCCTTGATGGAATCATTGTTGGTGGCGTGATTGAATTCAATCACAGTTGTTGGTGCGGTCATAAAATAGAGATCGTGCGTGACCATGAAACAGGGGTCGTGGGTGTGATCATGAAATAAGGATCATAAAATAGGGATCATACTGGACCATGGAAAAGGGGTCGAGAGTTTCGACGGGAACTAGATCATGAAACATGGTCATTAACTGGTACCACATGCATTGAGTCTAGTTGTGTCTCATTGCATTTTGATAGTGTGTTGTATGATGTTTGTCGTGATTAGATGTATAGAAATTGAAGGGTGTAGTTTTATTGGTTGTTGTGTTGTGAGTGAATAACTAGATGATTTATGGTCTTGTATTTATATCATTCTTTTATTTTGATTGATTTGAGTATCTCACCCCTTCTATTTGAATGTTACCTCTGTGTGGGTAACGTGCAGGTGCTCAGGTGTAGTTAGAATTCATGGTCGGTGAAGTAGAAGTACTTCATGTTAGTGGCATCTGCTCTGATATGTAACTTGGGAGTTGAGAACGCTTTATATGATTTTAGTTATAGGAGAACAATTAGTTGTTTATGTGATGTGAAGACTAATTTTATAGTCGAATGAAATCATATATTTAGTATTGACTGAAATGTATAATTTACCACTGCATAATAAAGTTTATTTATTGGATTAAAACGCGCAATTTTTGAAAATGTCAAAATAGGTTACATGTCTTTTAAAGAGCAAGTTGTTCGGGGAAACGTAATACCTTGACTAATTAATGGAAATATTTGAATTACTCTGAGTTTTCTTTTAAAATTAAACGGGGGTAGTTAGGGTTTTAGGGTGTTACATGTTTTCCATGAGTTTAAGGGATTGCTTCTTAGTTTAGAGGTTAAGTGTGATCAGAGAAAAAAACTTGGAAGCTCAATGCAAAAGTGGTTAGATAAAAGGTTCACTTTATCAAAATGGATATGTAATTTTATGCATAATGCTCCACAAATGGTACCAAGATTTAGACAAACCCTCAATTATTTTTGTAATGCACAAAATATTTTTGTAAATCTTCGATTATGGTGAGATTTAGAAGTTAAATGGCTTAAAAAGTGGGTTTATGTAGCTTAGGCTCTAGATTTGATCACGAAGCTCGCTATGTAAATGACCTATAATTCAGTTTTTGGAAGCCATGTCCATCTCTTTGAAACTCATAGCTCAAGTGTGATAAATTCACGCTCTTGGACTTTTTGGAAAGATGAAAGAACATACTTCAACTTTGATGTTGAACACTTGACTTGAATCATCTTGGATCATGAAGAAAAAGTCTCACAAAATTGGAATTTTATAATGAAAAACACTTAGAAAAATTATAAGTCTTGGACATTTTGATCATTAAAAGTTCCCAACTTTGACATTTCATATCTTTCAATCCTTATGAGATCTTAGATCAATTCCTTCTACAAAAATGATGTATCAAACATCCTCTTCAAAATTAGCCCTCAAGCAAAGTTAATGGTTGCTTGGATCAAAATTACATCCTTGAGAAGTTCTGCATTTGAACATGATTTTAACTTAGAATTTTATTTTAAGTTTTTCTTCATTTTTGCCCTTTTTACAAGTTAACTCACTTTCGATGATTTTTCTTGCTCAAATCCAACTATTAACCACATTTTAATGAAATTCAACTTGAGAAGTCCATCTTTGACCGAAATATCCAAAAGTCAAACTTTGATTGTGAGCAGATGACTTTTCATCAGATGAATTCCAAATATTCCACTTGTTAATATATCAAACTTCTTTTAGCCAATTGGGATACATGAGAGGGCCATGGGGAAGCATATGGGGCTTTGAATCATTTCTTAAGTTGTGAGATCATGCTCAGATGAAAAAGTCAACCATAAGCTAACTTTGGTCAAAATCCTAATTTATGCATCAGATGAATTTGGGGCTTAATGAATTTGTAATTATGCAATCTTGTGCTTGAATTTTAATGAAGGGGAACTCTTGTTCATCATGGATGAATTGGATACTTGAGAGGTTATGGATCATTCACATCCTTGGTTAATCATCTGCTTGAATCTCTCGATGCAAAACCCTACATTATGGACAAAACAAACAAAGCACATATTTTTGTATTTTTAAAGGGTTAGCTATGCATGAATGACACACTTCAGAAGTGTGGGATGTTATGCAAATGATGATAAAATCTAAGGGTAAAATTTGGGGTATGACATTATGCTATCAATTTTAACCCTGCAAACCCCAAATATTAAACCTCGTTTGTTAACATTTTAGAATCCTTGTTCTAAATGCCTTAGGACCCCTCTCACTTAAATGTGAATTCGGTTTTTGCCTAGAAATGTCTATGAGTCGATAATTGCCATGCCTTGTGCACCTGTTAGCTCCTAATTTTGACACCTAGTTGACTTTAGAAAATATTGACTTTAATGTTATGTTTTGGTAGAAAGGAAAAAACTTCGACTAAATTAAAGCTGAAGAGGCCTAAGTCAAAGACGCAAGGAATATAATGACGCGGACTTAGAATATTTTCTGTATAAAAAGAATTGTCTTCGACCACGTATCCTTGGAATGACAAACGTGTAGCAGTTGTGATCAATATTGGAGGGAAAAGTTATGTTTCTTTCAAATTTGAACAAAGACAAGTGGCACACATTGGAAGTCCAAGAACATGCAAAGTGCCAAGTGGCATATTTTTAGAAGTAAACTGCTAATAGCGGTTACTTTCGACTAGTATAAATAAAGTAGTTATAGTGTTAGAATTGTGTGTGAATCATATTGTACAAGTTACTCCATAAACACTCAAAGTACTAGTGTATAGAGAAACGAGTGAAAGCGAGAATGTACGTGATGAGATCACCACCATTTTTCATATCAATGCAATTTATGTTTAGGCTTTTATTTTGAAGTCTTTTTATCTTGCATTCTCTTTATTTTCGAGTAAGTTTATTATTCAGCGTTTTATTGTCTTTTTACCTGCTTTTTTTACAATTCTTTACAATTTACACTTTCACTGCACTTTACTTTCGACTTCAATATTTTTTTAGTCTTGTTTTGTTTTATTTTCTCTTTTTTTCCAAAAAACACTTCATAAAGTCTGTCGAAGAGTTTATGACATTATTCCTGAAAAAAACCAATTAAAACATATTTATAACACATGTCCTAGGATCAACTTGGTCGATCCTGCGAGTGACTGAGAACATTTTGTAGTTTTTAGAGGACCAACAGTTGTTTACAATTTCCAGGGTAAAAAAATTGGTACGCCCAATGATATAGTGCTATAAGTAACCAATTTTTGGAAGTTTTATTAACTTCCTTCAAAATAACCAATTTTAAGAATTTTATGACTTCCTTTTCTTTACGTTTTTGATTGATCAAAGTGTGGTGTAATCTTTTGTTATATGAATTTAAGAAGTGGAAAGGTAACCACCACAGACGAATACATACAAAGGAAAAGAAATACGAGGAAAATGGCATCTAGTCATGGGAACACAAGTACTCCAAATCCCCATACAACTGGGTCAAATCCTCGACAAAGTAGTTTGATTGTTCCAAGCACCAACATCAGTCCACAAGATATTCCTAGGAGTGACATGGTGCTTCTCCCAAATCCTTCGACAAAAGGATCAACAACACCAACCATGGTTTCAGAACCAGTCTCTTCGATGGCAGGAACAATAGGAATGATATATAGACCTTATACTCAGCTAGTGTTGGAATACATTAGAGCAAATCCCCAAACTTCACCACCAAACACAACAATGTTTAGGTATTTCCCTCCCCCAAGGTTTTCACAACCTTTGCCTAGGAACCCAGCCTATGGCATGCCAACGATGGTGATACAAACCCTACACAACGCGCCGATGGTATTTTCAGAATATGTGTTCACTTCTCCCTTGCAGGAATCAGGATCTGGAGTAAACATGGGTAAAAATAGTCAAACCATATGGTTGTGATATTCTGCCCAGGGTCCGGCTTGACAAATGAATCTGCAAACTATTTGAGACAACAAATGGATGAAAGCAATATTCAAATGGTACAAACTTTGTCTCAAACTATGCGGGGAGTCTTTCAACTGTTGATTCAAAGTACCACACAAACTAATCAGCAATTAGCATCCCAAATGACTCAAATAGAAGAATTCATGGGGGTGTCTGCCCCTCATCTTATAAAATATATGAGAGAAAATCATGGTGTCGAATTCAGGGAGAATGTCCAACAGACGAACCCAGAAACTCAAGGGACAGTCGAACCACCTAAGGTCGAACCTCTGAGGAATCAAATTCATGTTCTTTAAGAAGAATAACCAAGGGTAATAATGTTGAATAGGAACCAGAATGCAGATAATGTAGTTCAGCAGGTTCAACATAATAATATGACAGCGGATAATAATCTTGCCACCATTGTTAAAAGGATAATGGCGCGAAATGGGATGAATACACATTTTGCCAAGACAAACCTTACTTAACCTATAGTAGACTAAATACTTTAGTCTAAATTACCTCCTAAGACGAAGGTCCCAAAGTTCTCCAAGTTCTCAGGTGATACTGTAACACCCCGATTTCATAATTTATTTAATAAAATATTTTTTATGAATATAAGTGGTATTTTTGAATTGTAAGTGAAAAATTATTTTATCTAAATAATAATATAATGATAATATGGTATTATTGGAATATTGTTATTAAATAAATAAAATAATAAAAATTGGAGGTCTAAGGGGCAAGGTAGTAAAGTGGATTGTTTTATAAGAGGAAATGGGTACATTTTTCTTAGATCGTTTTTTTTTCTCTAAAAAGGAGAAGTTGGCTCTGGAGAAAGGGGAAAAAGGGAGAGAAGAGTAAGAGACCTAAAACTCAAAGATCAAGATTATTCAAAGAATCGATTGAATTCAAGGTAAGGGGGGAGAAAAGATTATATATTAGTGATCTAACATGAAAGGGTAGTTGAGAGTTCCTTACTCTCTTGGGGATTATGTGATTTTGGTTTATTTGATGAAATTATGATATGTGTGTGAATTATATTATTGATTGTTTATGTTGAGAGTAATTTGTTGTTTGGATTGGATGATATGTTTGGTATAAATTATGTCTTATGGAAAGTGTTGTTGATGATACAAATTGAGATGATGGAGTAAAACCTAGAATTTCCTAAATTGATTTGTAATATTAAATTGAAAAGATAATGTAGTGTTAGATGTATAAAATGAGTATAATAACAATATTAGGACTATTTTGGATGATTACAGTGAGATATAAGAGATCGAATTTGAACTGGTATGAAAATTGGAAAAGAAAGTGATTTTTGAAAAAAAAAGTGATTTTTAGTCGCAGGGTCCCTGACACGGTCCGTGTCATCTGACACGGGGGGCCGTGTCAGGCTTCTGAGTTATGGAAATGTCTGATTTTTGGGATTTTGGGATATAGGTGGCCTAACACGGGTGGCCGTGTTGCACGACACGGGTGGCCATGTCAGCCTTCTATTTTGGCGTGATTTTGGTTTTGAAAGGGGAGAGTTCAGGCCATGTGACACGGCCCGTGTCAGGTGACACGGGGGGCCGTGTCAGGCCTCTGTTTTGGGAAATTTTCCATATTCTAAGATGTTTTTGTCCGATTTCTTGTTTGATACTTGTCCCATTAGTTTAAGATGTCGAGGATAGTATTAATGGGTAGTTCCTAGAAGACAACAAACAATAATTAGTGTTTAAGTTCTATATGCTTGTGTTGGTTTGTATGATTTTGTAATGGATCAATTGGATCGTGTTATGTTGGGCAAATATATGAGGCATAGTTGAGGATGAAATTAATGAAGAGTTCATAGGATATGATAACCGGTAATTAGTGTGTAAGGATATATGTGCTTATGTTGATTTGTATAACTTTTGATGATGAACCATATGGATTGTATTGATAATGTATATTGAATATTGTATGATTTTTATATGACCCATATGATGGGGTTCATGGTAACTTATGAGGATCAGGAGGATCGTGTTATATATGATTATGTTCATGCATATATTTTGGTATGCATAATCGAGTTTTCATATGCATGTATGGTGGATGGGATAATCATGTCTCGGATGGAGCGTAAGTGATTACCTGAATTCATTGTGAATCATTGGTGCAGGGACGATCGTGTCTCAGTAGGAGCGTAAGCGATGCATCCGGGGTTCTAATTGATGAACCATTGTTGAGTCGGTACCGTATTTGCATTGTGTCATGAAATCACTTGCATTTGATTGAATGAATGATCTATGATATGTGTTGATGAATTGTGTGAGACATTTGATTGATTGAATGATATATGATGTGTGTTGATGAATGGAGGTGAGATTACCGTGTAAGATGTTATATGCACCATTAATATATTGAATTTTTTTCTCACCCCTTTGTTGTATGGTTGTGTCTGTGCTTCTTCGGAAGTACAGATGATTCAGATACTTGAGTATGCTCGGACTACAAGTTGCTTGGTTGAGTCCTAGGAGTCGCTCAGATACGTAACACGGGATTCAGGGATTTTGATGTTTATTTATTATTGTTATTAGTTACATATCAAATTCTTGCGGAAAATAATAATAAGAGGATTGGTGATTAAGTTATTATTGGCAGTTTCCATATGATAAATAAAATGAGATTTTTCCGATGTTTTAATAAAAAGAATTATGATGAACTATTTACTTCCGCTATTTTAGTAAAGAACTATGTTTGTTGGTTTTTATTGAAAAAGTAGCATTCCAATTTTGTTTAAAACTCTGATTTTTATAGAGAAAAATATTATTATAATAGTTTTGGGAAAAATGGGTGTTACAGATACAACTAAATCCACTGTTGAACATGTGGCATGGTACCTGATTGAAGCAAGGGAGATTGCAAACGATGAGAGCCTAAGGATTAAATACTTTCCTAGTTCTCTCACTAAAAATTCCTATACATGGTTTACTACGTTACCACCTGGTTCGATTTGTAATTGGACTCAATTGGAACGTTTATTCCATGGGCAATTTTACATGGGTCAGACTAAAATGAGTTTGAAAGAGTTGACTAGTGTTAAGAGAAATTTTAATGAGCCAATTGATGATTATTTGAATAGGTTTTGACTACTCAAGGCTAGATGTTTTACACAAGTTCCTGAGAGCAAGCTTGTCGAAATGGATGTTGGTGGCCTAGATTACTCTATTAGGAAGAAGCTGGACACTCAATACTTGAGAGATATGACCCAATTGGCTGATAGAGTTCGACAAGTAGAACGTCTGAAAGACGAAAAGGCTAGGGCAAATAAAAACAAAATAATAGCCTACGATTGATTTCATGAGGGGGTCGAAGAAATGTATGACGAAGCTATAGATTTCAACGAAAGCTAAATAAACCTTGCTGAATTGAAGAATGGTCCCTTGTATTCCTGTAAATTGTTAGTTTCTTCAAATGGAAAAACCCAGTCGAAATTGAAAAAATGATAGGTTTCTGTAGCGGTAAAATCATGAGTGTAAGCTATTAGTTAACTTAACTCAAAGTAAACAGAGTCGCCACCTCGCCTTTATTTTATTCCAAATGGAAAAAGAAAAAAGAGCGAATAAATCCTAATGAATCTAAAAGCAAAAATCTAAAAGAATCGAGCAGAGAACGTGTAAGGGGGAGGTTTTAAACACCCAAAATGTTTGTGGTACTCCACGGAAGCCCTTTTAAATATTTATTGCTTTTGGTTTGAAAATGGTTTATTAAAAGAGATTGAAGAGATGAGAAGAGAAAGGTTTGTTTTTAAGATTTTTGTGTTTGACGAGACGTTTGTCTCATGCCTATGTACCCACAACATGCATGTAAGATCAAAACCCCGTAGTTCGTGGTACAAATAGTTAAAAATTAATGTGTTGGATTGATTTTAAAATATAAAGATAAGTCGTCATTCTTTAGTGAATACTTCCTCTAAAAAGAATGAATTATATCTAAACATGTGAAAATGGTTAAAAGGAAAAGTGCACGAGGGCACAAAATGATTGAATGAGTTTTGCATTTTTTAAGGTCTTTTGAAAAAGGTTTCGATATGCTTATATGGTTTAGCATTTATTAAGAAATGAAAGGAAAAAAGTAAAATCCCTTGACCTAAGTCAAGGTTTGATTATGAAAGTGGTTAAGGTTTGAAAATAAAGAAGTTTTTGAAAATAGAGAGAAGTTTTGAAAATTAAAGAAGTGGGAAGAGATGAAGAGGCTATCCTAAGACTTAAAGTAAAAGTTAAAGTAAGAACAATATAACCGTATGACGAGCATTCTATGAAGCATAATTAACAATAGGACTTCTTCCTTATAAACAAGTGAACAAAGTAAAGGCCAAGGTCTCCAATCCATAATAAATCAAGCAAATGAATGATCCTAAAATCCAAGTCTAAAATTCCGAGTCTAATGCTAAGGATAGTAGCCATAGTCAAAAATTAAAGTCTCAAGTTTTTTAGAGGTTTAATCCTTTATTAATATTTTTGTGTCCAAGTGGACAAAAGAAAAAGCACAAGGATATGAATATAAACAAAAACAATATAATGAATGATAAAGCATAATAAAAAGATAAGGAGCGAGAGATAAAAATAAAGAGGATAAGGTGCGAGAAGGAATTAAAATGTTAGTATAGTAATAGTAATAATAATATGTACATAATATTAGTATGGTGGACTTAATCATCCAACAGCCAAAAATAAGTAACCAAAGCACTTAGTACCAAAATCGAAAGACAAACAGTTTCGCTTAGTATCTTACACTGTAGTGATTAATCGAGGCGGTTAGATACAAATTCAATGAAGCTTGAAAGAATATTGGGATACCCAAAGCAAATACGCATAAAGCCTCAAAAGTCGTGGATCTTAACTCATAAGACTAACCAATTTGGGATTACGCGACCAACACGAGGTCCGGTCCACAAAAGTGCAAGTATCCAATTGAATTTTTATTCCGAGGTAAGGGCACATTTAGGTCTATGTTAAGCAATCGTCGAGTAATTTACGGAGTAATTACCCTACAAATTAGGTCGGCCAAAACCAATTAAGGTTAACGATGTTAATGCTAATACATGCGAGATAAACAATATGTAAATCGTCATCCGAGCACAATGTCGCACAAAAATAAAGATGAATACCAAATTGAGTTATACTTATGGTATTCTTTCATCTTTAAGTTCAATAACTCAATTTGGTGGATTCAAGTATGAAAATATCTCACTAATGCAAAGTACCTAAAGTGAATTAAATAATTCACTTAGAGGTAGATTTGGACTAATTAATATTAACCACTCTAATCTATACCCAAAGCCCATTGAATATAAAGAGAAACCGGTCCCAAAAATATCTCCCAAGGTAAAAATAAGAAGAGAGGGGGAAAAGGGAGAAGAGGAACCAAAACTAGCCCCAAAACAAGAGAAAAATAGAATCCATGCATGTGCAAATCGATTGCACCAGTGTGCAAATAGATTGCACAGTGCAAAAACTCAAATCTAGGCCAAAAAACACAATGTAAATCGATTTGCATAGGATGAAAATCGATTGCAAAAGGAAAAATCAGCAAAAAATTATGAAGAAAAGGCAGTGCAAATCGATTTGCACAAGATGCAAATCGATTGCACGTTGTTCGGGTTTCAAAAATCAGCATTTAAATGGCAAAAACCATGCGAAATCATTCCTTCAAACACCTTATGACCATGGATTCAATTGAGCACAAATTTTCCACTAAATCAACAACAAATAACACCAATGAGAACATAATTGAAAGATCCAAAGATCAAGCAACAAAAACCAATCAAGATCTACATTTTTGATGATGAAGATGAATGGGTAACAATGGAGGAAGATGAATTACCAAGAACAAACTTCAAATTACTCCACTAGCAAGCTTGATCTACTAAAATTGATGAAGAAAAATGAAAATGATGAAGGTTTAGCTCAAAGTTAATCAAGAATTCAATGTGAATTCTTGATAACTTTCAAAAGAAGAAGAGCTTTGGTGAATTTGTGGTTTGGGAAGATATTTTGCAAGGGATTTTTTGGCTATCAAAAGCTTGAGAAATGAATGAGAAAAGACATTTATTTAAAGAGTTTAGGTAAGGGAATTTGGTGAAATGGAGCTTGCTTTGGAAATTCAAAATTAGGCTTGGAAATTCAAATTTGGAGGGAAATTCATAAAAGAATGGTGATTAGTGAAGGTATATGGTGGGAATTAATTTTAACGATGTAGGGAAATTAAATGGAGATGGTCTAGAATATTCTCAAATAATACAAATTGGTGTCAAATGCCTCAAAACTTGAAAAATGTTGATTTTGGCCAAATCTGTCTTTGTGCAATCGATTTGCATAACAGTGCAATCGATTGCACATGAAAATTTTTGCAAGGTACAATCGATTGGACAGTCAGTGCAATCAATTGCACAGTGTAAAACCTTGAAAAATGCCTTGTTGATCGAATTGTGTTGGCTTTGAGCTTGATTCTTTTGCGCGTAGAAGAAGGCATGGAAATAAACACATGAACCTTGGAAATCCTTGAATAAATCAATTAAAACTTGAGAAATCCTTGATCAGATGAATTTGACTTGTTTGTAGATCAACTTCGACTTTGTTCAGATGAAATTCATTCGAGCTGTGAGACTGCTATTTTTGGTATTTTTGATTTGTTCTTACCCTGAAAATGTTAATAAAAGAAAACAAAATATTTTTGGATTTTAATTAATGGTTAGTAAACATAAAAAAATAAAAACAAATAAAAGCGATGGTGATCCCCTATGAGGCGAAAATCTGCAATTGAAATGGATAAACGAACCAGTAAGTGATCTTATTTGTATGCAAGATGCAGATGAGATGCAAAAAATCTAAGGATCAAAAATTAGGGTATGACAGTTTCCAAATAAAACATACACTTTCGACATCATTAAATGTGACAAAATATTTGATTTGTTAGTTAAGGATGGACAAATGTTAGTACTTCCATGTGTTAAAGTGCCACCTTTAAAACAAAGAAAAAAGAGAGATATTTGCAAATACCATAACTTTATGGGTCATAAAACTTCTCAATGTTTTCTTTTCAGGGATTTGGTGCAGAATGCAATTCAGGAAGGGAGACTCAAGTTTGGTGAGAAGCCCAAGAATCAAATGAAGATCGACTCAGATCCTCTTCAAGTTGCAAATGCCAACTTCACTGAACTTAGTGAGGTTAATATGCTCAAAGTAGTTGAGGGTTCTGACAACAGTGTAAGCAGCGTCAACAATGATGAAGTTATGGGTCGAAATGTTGTCTGAAGCAAAGTCACCGAAGACTTCATCGATGATACTTTGTTTTATAGTTTCACTGAAGAAATTGATGGCTTTCAGATGGAGCAATCCGTCTGCATGGCTGCTGAATACTACTTTAATACGTCATCAGATATGGAGAAGTTTGGTGTGGGAACAAATGTCAAAACTCATGGGGATGTTCAAGGGTCAAATCTCTAGCTGGTAACTAAGGAAACTGCTGATGGTTTCATTAGGATGGACAAGGTTACTGAAGGCCTTGACATTGACTTTTCCAAGATAAATTTGAAGGATGAGGTCGATGTAAACATGGTCGAAGTCAAGAATGAACATGTCATGGTTGCTGATGACTTAGGTCGCCAAGATGAATACAACAAGGTGGCATATCCTAAGGAGGATGAGACTATTGTCGATTTCCTGCATAGGTGCCAGAAGAAATTTTTTGAAGTGATGTTGTGACCTAGGTGCAATTCCATTTTCCACAAAAAGGTTACCCACAACCTTTAAGGGGTGAGAGAAGCCAAATCAAATCAAGAGCGAAGAAATGCTCAAAAGCCAATGGGTTTTGATCCAAGGCGAACTGCTCAAGGACAACACATTGCTGCAAATCCTCAGGTTCCTAGAGCAAGGCAACCCACTTTCAAGCCTAGTGACGAAGTACCCAAAGATGAATGGGTCAAGCGTATCAACACCAAAGGAAGAGGGAAGTCAAGGTGGACCAACTTCGATGTCGAGAGAGGTTCTTCGATGGATTATATGAAGGAGTATAGGTCATTAAAAAAGGCTTATGTCTTTGAAAATTACAAGGGGAAAATCTTATGTCAAGGTCACAATGGCGAAGGAAGGCACAAAGGAATGCCTTAGTGAAAGATCAAGCTCAATCTAGCACCAACATGCTAGCAGGTAATGTTGGAGGTTATGAAGACAATATAACCAGCAAGGTGCTTGTGGGGCAAAAATTGTTCAACAAAAAGGAGGCTAAGCTAAAATATGAAGATGAGAATATGACAGATAACTTCGAATCAGATTCAGGATTCTCTCTCGACGTGATAGTGAATCTGGTTTCAGTCATGCCAAAAGAGTACGACAGGATAACTGAGGTCAAAAACTTGGATGCTAACACTGAAGTTGAGATGGTAGCACACAAACCAGTGTGCTACTATGTAATGAATAATGGTTGCATCGAAGAACAAAATGCTTTCTTTGAGCGGACAACTAATGCCATGAGGGGGCATTTAAAGCCTCTCTAAATCACTGGAAAAGTGGAAAATATGGTTGTGAACAAAATACTGGTGGATTGTGGTGCAACTGTTAAATTGATGCCATATTATCTGCTTGCAAAGATCGGTAAGTTCGACACCGATCTAAAGCCTCATAATATGGTTCTTTCCAATTATGAAGGTAAAATTGGCACTACTCTAGGAGTCATACAGGTCGACTCGACTCTTGGGATAGTGGCTAGGCCCATATTGTTTATGGTGGTCGAAAGCAAGGCCAATTAAAACCTTCTATCGGGAAGGGAATGGATCCATGGCATTGGGGTAGTGCCTTCCTCAATGCACCAAAGAGTAACCATATGGAGACAGGATGAGATAATGGAGAACATCGAAGAGGATCAAGGGTACTTCAAAGTACTT
Source organism: Lathyrus aphaca (assembly GCA_963966055.1). Taxonomy (NCBI): domain Eukaryota; kingdom Viridiplantae; phylum Streptophyta; class Magnoliopsida; order Fabales; family Fabaceae; genus Lathyrus; species Lathyrus aphaca. The sequence goes on from OZ014520.1 coordinate 66,311,003, forward strand.
GTGAACTATATTGATGTAGTTGAATTTGACAAGAACTTGGCACATATTGCGCCATGCACCCCAGCTGAATTTGAATTTACCCCTGACGACCATGTATTCTGCTCCTTATACCTGCATCCTGTTGAGGGATTTCGATGGGATATAAAGGTTGTAGATATGAAGGCAATTTCCCACCTTACTTTGGGGAGCCACAGATATGCCCCACGGGTTGGGGGAAGTGAGGGAAGTAATAATGACTGAACTCGAATCACTATAAAGAATTTTGGCCTATGTGGCTGAAACCAAGTTACAAACAGCCTTAGAGGCTGCGCAAAATCACATGGCTATCGAAGCCAATATAAAGTTTATCTAAGGAGGTCCTGGAAAAGATTCGACCCCGAACCACCTGATAAAGCTCTGATCGAAGAACAAGACCAAAGGCTTGATGTTATTTATGACAATGAGTATTTAGGTTTTGAGAAGGACCCTTTGTCAGACAACCTCAAAATGTTGGTTCAAGATCCTTTGAAAGAAATTGACTTAGGAGAATGTGAGGTTAAAGGCATACATACATCAGTGTCAACCTTGACCCACAACTCAAAGTCGAAGTAGTCCATTTTTTGAAGGAGTTTAAAGACTGTTTCACCTGGGACTGACGAAATTCCTGGTTTGAAAAGAGAGCTTATTGAACATAAGTTTCCAATCAAGCATGGGAAGAAGTCTGTCAAGAAAAATTCAAGATGGTTCGTCCCAGCAATCCTCTCCAAAATAAAAGAGGAAAATTGAAAGACGACTTCGATGAAAGTTCATCCATACTACCAGGTATGTCAAATGGTTAGCTAATATTCTACCAGTTATAAAAAAGAATGGCTCTTTAAGGGTTTGTATTAATTTTAGAGACCTAAATTCTGCAACCCCCAAAGATCAGTATTTGATGCATGTAGAAGAAATTCTAGTCGACTCTGCTGCAGGACATGAATATCTTAGCATGTTGGATGGTTATTCGGGATACAATCAAATATTCATTTCTGAAGAGGATGTACCAAAGACTGCTTTTTATTGTCCAGGAGCTTTTGGCACCTACGAATGGGTAGTGATGCCTTTTGGTTTAAAAAATGACGGGGCAACCTATCAGAGAGCAATGAATTCGATCTTCCATGATTTTATAGACACTTTTATGCAAATTTATATTTATGATATTGTTGTTAAGTCTATTTCAAGGAAAGATCACATAGACCATCTTCGACTTTCCTTTGAAAGGATGAGAAAGCATGGTCTTAAAATGGATCCTCTTTAGTGTGTTTTTTGTGTATAGGTTGTTTTTCAAAATGGATCCTCTTTAGTGTGCATGTCCCACATCATTTATACAAATATATAACATAGTGTTTATATAAGTTGTTTTTCAATTGGATTATGAATGATATAATATATGGGCAAGATAAAGTGAAAATGTTAACGGGCTTGTGTGTTTGTTTGTCGTCCAATTATAATATTTTTAAAAATAATAATTTGAAAAAATATATAAAATAAAATAATGAAAAAAATTAATAAAAAATTCAAAAATTAATTCAAAAACGTAAGAAAAAATTTAATGAAAAAAACATAATCCACGTGGATTTAAAAAATAATTAAAAATCAAATCAAATGCCACATTGATGCCACGTAAGCAGATTTTGGGTGGAATAGTCAACCAAAGTATATGGTGAGGGGAATCTTCATTTGTCAAGGGGGGATCACAATTTTTTTTCTTAAAGGGGGTAAATCAAAACACGCCCCTATGGTAGGGGGTAAAAGGCATTTAACTCTTTATTTAATGGTGATTTGAATAAGTAATCTATATGTGGTCCAATCAATTTATATTTGGACCCACCAATCATTAAATTTAATATTATTTAATGCTAAGCAACATACTTTTTGGATTGCTTTATGAAGCAACTTACACAAATATTTAAACAACAAGAACATCATATGTATCTACTCCAATGGTAAAAATACTAAGTTCCGGAACTTATGAATCCTAGTGTGCACTAAGCAACCTCCATTGGAGATGCTCTGAGTGTCGTTACAATATCAAGATTGTTCCTAACTGGGCATGTAAGTCAGTGTCGGGCAAATACCCAATCCGTCGAGCAAAGGCCCAAACCGTCGACCACGCCCCACGACCCACTATCCAGACGTGGGGAGACATCGTCTCCCCCATATGCGCCACGTAACCCAACTGCCCACTATTATCTCCTGAAATATAGGGGCAGTTAGACCAAGGGCAAGACCACATGTTAGGTCTTACTTGCTCCTACACATTCCTTGGCAGTTCTTCCTTGGGCCTAGTTGATCCAACCCAAGGAAGGGCATTGGCCCAACGCTGGGAGCACACTATAAATACCCTCTTTCACTAGAGGGTCAGGTATTCTGAAATTATTATTCTCTTCTACCTTTTTTGTACTTGCATTCTCACTTTGGCATCGGAGTGTCTTGCAGGTACACCCCCTCCCAGTCCAACACCGTAATTGTTGCTCAACATTTGGAAGGTCCTTTCTGATCAGGTCAGATTAGTGGCGTCGTCTGTGGGAAACTAAGTTTTCTCCATCTTCCATAACAGAAGATCAAAGCTTCAATTCACCTTTCCATCATCCAGCATAACCAGCAAACACGACGATAACCATGCCCTCGGCCTTGTCGACTACAACACCAGGGTGGACGACGACTATCATGTCGTCTATAAATCTGACCCAAGAGACGAACATCCTACCACCCCATTTCCTGAGCCCGAGGACAACGGCGTTCTCGAATCTCAGTCTGCGGCCCACTTCCAACCCATCCCAGTACCGGTTGAAGGTGACCCCACAATGATAGCAATGGTGAATACGCTCAACCAGACCAACCTCATGCTTTTTCAACAGCAGGAGAGGATACTCATCAACATGGCCACAGGTCTCAACCAGAGAGACGCCAACCAGAGACAACCAGGAAGCGAAGATGATCACCTCCTCGACACGAATGACACTCCCCATCACCAAAGAAAAATAAGGCCAATGGGTGCCCTAAGCGATCAAACGACCAACCAAGGACATCCCCTCGGTGCAACCAGAGCCTCATGAATGAGGACTACTCACCCCTGAGGAGAGATGAGGATGGCCCTTGCTGCCCCCTTTCTCGGGATATTATAGAGGCGTCACTCCTAGCGAGCATGGAGAAACCCCTGAATCTAGCGACCTACGATGGGATAACTGACCCCGATGACCATGTCGACAACATTAACGCCATGCTTGACTACCGCAATGACATTAGTGGGAACGTTAAATGCATGCTATTCTCGACGACCCTCTGGAAGGGAGCCATGATGTGGTATAAAAACCTGGCCCCCGAATCTATCACGTCCTGGAGAAGCACGGGGTCGCATTCACGAGGCACTTCACAACCTCCTGACGCCACCCAAAGACTGAAGCAACCCTTGAAGGCATCATACAAGGGAAAAATGAAACACTGCATTCATACATTGAGCGATTTAACCAAGAAGTTGTCGAGGTGGATACGACCGATTACATGAAGAAGTATCTCCTTGAGAAAGGGCTCCTCCCCGGAAGCAAGCTCAACGGAGCTGTCGGGATCGAGCCACCTCGCCCCCTTGACGAACACCTGCACAAAGCTTAAACATATATTAGGTACGAGGAAAAGCAAGTCGCACACATTGTCCGGAGAAACCGTGGTCAAGACGATACCAAAAGAACCAAGCATGAAGACTACCCCACCCCTCGCTGCACCGGGGAGAGGCGAATAGATGACAAACCTCGTGAGGTCTGCGAAGGAAGAGGACCAGCGGGGCGTTTCTCCGAGTATACACTGTTGACCGCTCTCCGCGAGAGCATCCTCGCCGAGTGTATCAACTCTGAATACAAATAGGGCAGTGTAAGGTTCCCCAAACCTACAACATCCAAGCCTCACACTGATAAGTCCAAGTACTGCCGCTTACACAATGGCCACGGGCACGTGACTGAAGATTGCGTCCATCTGAATGACACGATCAAGATCTCGATAAAGGAAGGCCACCTCAAACAGTACACTAAAATAAATGATACTCCCCGACACGAGAACCAGACTACAGAGAGAAATCGTGAAGACTCTCCGCCTGACGACTCCCCTTTCCAAGTAGCCCTCTGCATATCACACCCTAAAGATTTCCACATGGGAGGACAACTCACTGCCCACAGTCTGTGGGAGAACTTCCCGACAACCTTGGTCATATTTGAAGGAGGAATAAACAACAAAAACACCGTCGTCTCTGTCAAACGGAAGTTCGACGAGCTCCTACTGACCGCACTTGATCAATTGGTGACACTGACCAAACCTCGGGGAAAATCCAACCCTATATCTTTCTTCCTTGAGGAATTACCTGGAGGTTCACCCAACTCCAGCATCCCCTTGATGATAAGGGTGAAGATGACATGTTTTAACGTTCGACGCATCCTAGTCGACCAAGGCAACTCGGTGGATATTATGTATGCCCACCGTTTTGTTCAACGAGAATGAGATGGCCAAGGAGGTTAAAGTTCAATTCCTGGTGATCGAATGACCCTTGCTATACAACTGCATTCTTGGGCGACCTACTCTGGACGAGTTAATAACGGTCCCCTTCATTGTCCACCTAAAGATGAAGTACTACACTAAGTGTGGCTGCGTGGTCACGATCCACGGGGACATCAAGGCACCCCGTAGATGCTACGATGCAACAGTCAAGGGATAAGCCATAATCAACACCTCCAAAGGCAACAAAAAACCTAGAGTCGAAGAGCTTCCACCTTCACCTCGAGTCAACTCTATAGACCTCGAAAGTCGCCTCGGCGACACTGAAGAACAGGGACCCATCAACAGGCAGACTATAACTCACCCAGAACGCCCAATCTCCGACGGTGAATTCGAGCTCATCCCTTTGGGAGACGATCCCGACAGAACTATGAAGATAGGTACAAGTATACCGTCGGCGACTAAAGAACAACTGACAACATGCCTCAAGGAAAACACAAACTTGTTTGCATGAAGTGTCGCTTAGATTCCCGCTCTCGACCCCGAGGTCGCTTGTCATCAATTAGCCATAGATCCAGGCATTAGGCCCATAACACGGTGTAGGAGCAAGCAGTCTCCCTAGAAAGTGGAGGCTACTGAGTATGTTGTAAAAAACCTCTTAGAGGCAAATTTTATTTCTGAATTCCAGTACACAACCTGGCTCTCTAATGTAGTTCTTGTTAAGAAAAATAATGGAAAATGGCGAATGTGTGTTGATTATACTGATCTCAATAGGGCATGTCCCAAAGATGCTTTTCCTTTGCCTAACATAGATAAACTAGTCGACAACTCTGCAGGTTTTAAACTCCTGTCCTTCATGGACGCGTACAAGTGATATAACCAAATCCCCATGTCGGACACCGACAAACAACACACGGCCTTCATGACCCCTATTGGCAATTACTACTACAACGTTATGCCTTTCGGACTGAAGAACGTCTGGGCTACATACCAACGAATAATGAATAAGGTCTTCCGAGGAGAGATCGAAAACATGCTCGAGGTGTACATGGAAAACATGATAGTAAAGTCACACGAGGAGCTCGATCACGCCTGACATCTCAGAAAGGTCTTCGAGCAAGCAAGGAGGTGCAAAATGAGGTTCAACCCTGAAAAATGCACCTTCGGCGTACGGGCAGGGAAGTTCCTCGACTTCTATCTCACGAAACTAGGAATCGAAGCCAACCCCTATAAATGTCAGGCGTTCTCGGAATTCCCAACCCAAAACTCGAAGGAATCCATTCAATCGCTCAACGGAATGCTCGCCTCCCTATCTCGTTTTGTCTCTAAATCCGCACAACACACACTTCCTTTCTTCAAGCTACTACGGAAGGAAGCCGCTTTTGAGTGGATCGAGGAGTGCGAGCAAGCATTGTTCCACATCAAGAAGGCGCTCTCCAAACCGCCAGTACTTTCGCGACCTTTGACAAAGGAAACGTTATACCTATACCTATTTGTAGCCTCTGAGGCGGTCAGCACAACCCTCATTCGCGAAACAAGCGAAGGGAAAAAACCTATTTCACGAGCAAAGCCCTCTAGGGCCCCGAGCTCAGATACCAGCAGACCGAGAAGGTCTCATTGGCCCTGATAAACGCAGAAAGGAGACTACAACATTATTTCCTCGCCCATACAATCAAAGTTCGAACAGATCAACCCATAAAACAGCTGCTCGGACGACCTGAAATGGCCGGCAGAATGTTGAAATGGTCATTTGAGCTGTCAGAATTTGACATCCAATACGATAGTAGGAAGGCCCTAAAAGCACAGGCCCTGGTCGACTTCGTGGCAGAAATGACGTATAGCCCGACCCCGACTAGTGACACCCACAAATGGACGATTTTCATCGACGGCGCCTCCAGCTCGACGGGAAGTGGCACAGGTATCATCCTCGAAAACGAAGATGACATCATGATTGAAGTATCACTAGCATTGGCCTTCCCGACTTCGAACAACCAAGTTGAATACGAAGCATTCCTGGAAGGTCTACAGCTGGCCGAGGACCTAGGGGCAAAGGAAGTGAAAATCTCCACCGACTCTCAGCTTGCAGCGTCCCAAGTACGAGGAAAATATCAGGCTAAAAACGACAACCTCATCAAATATCTAGCCCTAGTGAAAGACAAACTAGAGAAATTCGACTCTTGAGAGGTTCAACACGTCCCACGAGAGAACAACACCCGAGCAGATGTCTTATCAAAACTGGTGAGCACACGAAACAAAGGCGGAAACAAATCCGTGATCCAAGAGATCCTTCCCTGACCAAGCATCGAGAAACCTTCCCCTCCACTTGAGGTGCATGCCATCGGCGACGCTCATTGTTGGATGACTCCCATCCACACCTACCTCACGAGGGACGAACTCCCAGCGGATCCAAAATAGGCATCTGCAACCAAAAGAAGGGTGTGTTCATACGTCCTCTTCGAATATAAGCTATACCGACAAGGTTTCTCCATCGCACTACTCAAATGCAACGAGGAAGAAAAGGTCCCTGACATCTTGGGAGAAATTCATGGAGGAATCAACGCCCAACACCTCGGCGGAAAGTCACTGCACGGAAAGCACTCCGAGCAGGCTACTATTGGTCAACGATGCAACACGACACAAAGGAGCACGCCAAGAGGTATGACATGTGTCAAAGACATGTAGACATGCACCTAGCTCTCCCTAACGAGCTAAGAACACTTTCCTTCCCGTGGCCTTTCACATGGTGGGGAATGGACATCCTCAGACCATTTGTGACCGGCTCCTACCAAAACAAATATCTTATCATCGGCGTCAACTACTTCACAAAATGGATCTAGGCCAAAGCCCTCGCTAAAATCACAACACAAAATATACTCCATTTCTTCAAAAGAAACATCCTCGCCCGCTTCGGCACACCCCAAGTCCTTGTCACCAACAACGGAATGCAATTCACGAACATAAGATTTCAGGACTTCGTCACCAACCTGGGGACCAAGCAGCACTTCACGGCCGTCGAACATCCCCAAACTAACGATTAAGCAGAGGCAGCTAATAGGATAATATTACAAGGACTGAAGCACAGGTTGGGTGAGGCAAAGAAAGCTTAGGTCGAGGAGCTACACAACATACTCAGGGCCTACCGACGACCCCACATTCAACAATCAGAGAGACTCCATTCCAACTAACCTATGGGATAAAGGCAGTCATCCCGGTGAAAATCCGCAAACCCTTGAGGCAGACGGAAGCACCCCTTGACAAGGAGATGAACAACAAAGCCCTGCTCGACCTCGTCGAGGAGATCCAAATCGAAGTAGCCCTCAGGTAAGCATCACTGAAACAAAAGGTGGATTTGCACCACGACACGAAAGTTATCAAAAAGTAATTCCAGATCGGCAGCCTCGTCCTCAGGAGAAATCGGAAGAGTCCCCGAGAAGGCAAGCTGACTGCAAACTGGGAAGGTCCATACCGAGTCCGGGTCAAGACGGACAACGGGGCATACTACCTCGAAAACCTACAAGGCGAAGAACTTGCTCAACCCTGGAACACTGAAAAACTTAAACAATATTATAGCTAAACAACGTGATCACGAAATTATGGAAGGTACAACCATATGCTTTGTCTTTAATCGAAAGGAGGGCCGACACCCTTAAGAAACGGGCACGGTTTTCCTCGGCGGAGGATACTTCAAACGAATTCCTCCGTCGCACTACCACGTCAGCAGGGTGCTCAACTCGCTATGGGAAGGCCTAAGCCATGAGATCAGGGCCTCGAACGCGACCCTCGTCCTGTTCACACGCAGACATAAAACCCGCAAGATTGTCGGTTCCCTAAACCGACGAGCTTATATTGTCGAGCAAACAAGTTCACATCACGATATTAAATCCAAAAAACAGAAACTTGAAATAAAAATGTTTCATTACATAGACTGGCCAGAACCTAACCGGCAAACAGTACAAAGGAAAAGGTCAAGCCCAAGTTACAAGTGGCACGCAGACCATAAAAACAAAAACTGACACGTAGGCAAAAAAACGATGGTACGCAAGCCAAAAAGAATCATGGCGCGCAGGACAAACCTATTCATTAACCTGCCCTTCTTCTCCTTCACCTTCCGGGCCAACGAATGGGCAAACAATTTCCCTCTCAGTCATGAGTCTGGGGTTGACAACTTTGAGTTGGTCGGTGGCGTTGTCAAAACCCACTTAAAAGGTCTCCACACAATCCTTCTCGAGTTTCCTGATTCGAGCAATCAGGTCACCCCGGCTTCGCATGTCCTGGTCCTCCTTGCTCTCCCCTTCAGCAGGGAGAGCCAATCCCTCTAACGCCTCAACCCTCATATGGAGACGCTCGTTCTACACGATAACTTTGTTAAACTCGACCTCCCAGTCCTTCAGCTTTTTGTTTTATCCAATTAGGTTATCCCGCTCGAGCTTAACATCATCTAGATCGGACGTCAGCCTCTCCTGGAGTTTATGTTCTTCCTTGTAATTAAAGAAGTCCTGGGAGAATTGGTTCTTCTCAGTTTTAACAGCCCAGAGCGCCTCATCTGCGGCTCTTAACTCCGACAACGAGTAGGTGCTATCAGACAATACCAAGGACGTCTCCATATCATTGCAACAATGTCCTAGGACAAATTAGTCCACCTAGTCGCCATGTCCTGGCAGGAGGGTAGGAGATAGCTTCCTCAGCTCTCAGACGAACTGCCATCCACAACAACTGCCTGACTCGGGGGGCCCTCAGCACGGGGGCGTTTGTGGGGAGGAGAATCATGCACCACGATGGGACTATCAGAAATCATCATTACATATGGAGAATTCATAGTAGGACTGGGGGCCCAGAGCCACCGACCACGTACTTTGTGGCTACTTGTCGGACATGGCTTTTTCTCGGTTTCGTTGACTGCTTGGCTGGGGCCGCACCCTTGTTGGCCAACTTCAGCATGCGTTCTTTGAGATGGGGGATATCAGTTACAAAACAAGCAACAAGTTAGCAGGAAGAATAAAAAACAAAGCAAGAAAAAATCGAGCATAAACTACCTAAAAGTTAGAGAGCCTCCTCATCCAACCTACATTCGAGCACGACCCTATTGTTAATCAGTCGAGCATATAAAATAGGTAACTCGTCATCGTCCAGAAGCGGGTTTCCTAATTGGTCCACGCACGTCGCGAGATCAAAACTTCAGACAAAAGCCACCAACGTTTCGTAGGCCAACTTGTCCTCGGACCCCATATGCTCGGCCTTCACGCTATAATGGTCGGTCGACCACCTAAAATAATCCCGCTTCCATTCAAGAGGAATCTTCGACACTAGATGCTTCGTGCCTCAGACGTCCCACTTCACGTTGTAAATGCTATCCAGGGCGCACACAGTGACAGGTTTCACCGTATACCACATGTCCTTCTAGTTTCGGACAGAATCATGGTAGTTCTTGAAAAGCCTCATCGATTGTTTAAAAGAAACCCAACTATGACATCCGGAGCCGCCCAACCGCTGCAGATGGAAGACACAGAAGAAAAGGGGCAGCATGCAACCTACCTCGAGGTTTGACATACAATTCGAACGCCCTAATGAAAACTATGTCATTTGGATGAAGTTGTGAAGGCGCTAAGTCGAGCCGCTTGAAAACGGCCGTCTGGAAATCGATGAAAGGGAGCCGAATCCCCGCCTCAAGGAAAGAAATCTCGTACATAGGGAACCGTTTACCCCGAAAATCCGAACAAATCCATTGCTCGGGGAGAAGGGCGTAACACTCCCAGTTGTGCGGTTCGTTTGGGTTTAAGTTTTTCACGATGGTGTAGGCAGTAGTATGATCCTGGACAAAGTGTGAGCCCGTCTCCAACGGATCGTCGGCGACCTAAGAGAGATCCTAGCCCCCAAACGTAGATAGTTCACTTCTTTTTGCGAGACGTTCTTGATCCACGTTACCTGAAAAACAGAGGAAACTGGTGAATTAGACGTCGCATCAAATTCACCCTTCCACCGCAGTTCAAGTGAAAAGGCAGGGATTAAAACAAGGGAGAGAATAAGCCCAACACATTCATCTCAACCCGACATGTGCTCGAAATATTCATCTAAGTGTGTTCACGTTATTCAAGGGAAACCTATCGGTGTCCGAGAAACTCAAGGAAACTACCTAAGTCTGGCCGGCGTATTCATGACAAAACACATGGTGTTCTCCGGATATTGTTGCACCCCAAAATTTGCCCTTACCAAAACCAGAAATTGTGTACTAAGGTGTCCCAAGAGGTTCACAAGGTTCACAAGGTATCTCAAGAGGTTCACAAGGTAACTCAATATTTAAATTTGATTCTTGTTCTAGAAGGTCATAAACATTGTTTAAAGTTGATTGATCACATCCAAATTCGTGCTTGATCAATTTGGCATTGTTAGATTTGATTTTTGGTGATTTTCAAATATTTGATTTCTTCATGATCAAGCTACATCATAAATCCCACAAATCCACAAGATTGTTGACCTAATTCACTCTACTACATAAACACAAGAAAACCATTGCATTAGGGACGATTTTTCAGAGCCTCCAAGAACACCATTGAACTTCAAATTTTCACACTAAGTTGCCCCTCTTGGTTGCCTTTATATGGTCAAGTCCCTCGAATATGGGGTGTCTTAAGCAAAATCCCTTCATAAATATCATCAAGTCCCTACAGTTTTAAAGATCAAGTCCCTTCGAGGTTGCCTATGGAATAATGATCTTGTCCCTTCGAATAAATGATGATAGTCCCTACGAATTGCTAAAGACACCTTTAGGTTGCCTTCTATAACCATACGATGACCCTACGCTTGTCCCTTAACACATCCAAGGTAATGACTACCTATTCCTTAATAACAGGGATAGTCTTACCATTGAAAGAACATATGAGGACATGAAAGACTTAACTCTAGGGTAGGTACCTCATAGTTACTTGCTCACACTTTTCAAACCTACTTTTTCACCTCACCATTTCTAAACTAGGCTTTGTATACACCCATACGAGGGTTATTACCAAGTACTTAAAGAAATTTTTGCTAATCACACACTACACTCTTGCAAACAAACAAAGTGAGCTAAGTAACTAAGAGCCCATGGATAACCATGTATATAAAGGGTGCTAACACCTTCCCTTTGTATAACCTACCCCCCGAACTCAAGTCTTTTAAAAATAGGTCTTTCCTTTCCTTTTGGATAAAATAAAAGTCGGTGGCGACTCTTGCTATCCGCAACATTTATAGAAAGTCAGTTCTCCCACCGTGTTACAGATATGCATAAGAATTCCCTCCTAAAAGGCCTTAAGAAAAGGTCTCCCCGCCTACCACGGAGAATAAGTCACCGTATGAACAAATAAATCAGGCCTAAATTACCAGGAAAGGGGCAGAGAAACATTACCTGACATGATTCCGGTGATCTGACGATAGTTACAATATCAATGATCATCCGGCGAAGGGAAGAGTGGAAGTCAGATAAAACGTGAGGGAAAAAAGTAAGCATAAAAAAGAAGTGGTCCCTTCAAACCCTTTTTATAGATGCTGCATGAGGGGGACTCGCCTAAGAAATCATTGCCTAGGCCATATAGATTCCCTAGGGCAACAAGCATTTAATGCATTGTCACACAGGAAACGAGACGACACACATTAAATTCCATTTAAGGGAGAAACGAAAAGACAGGACACGTCATTCTTGGTAAGTTCAGGGGACAACGAGCACGCGTGTCCCTGATATTCTGAGAACACACGTATCTCCCAGAATCCGTGAGAATGCGTGTACGTCTTTGATGCCCACGAACGTTCATAGACTGCCCCTACAAAGAATTCTCCCCGACATAGAGGAAGCCCGCGAGGCCAAACCTTCAAACTACTTCATCGACAGGACAAAGTCGGACACACTTCCACCGAACATTGTGAACTTTGCCAGACATGAGTCTGTGATTGTCCTTGACATTACTTGATTGTGACCGACATACTCCATCTTAAGTCATCACTCTGATCCGGAGCTTCGACTTGGGGGGCTCCTGTTCTGGACTGGGCCTATAAGTCAGTGTCGGGCAAAGGCCCAATCCGTCGGGCAAAGGCCCAAACCGTCGACCATGCCCCATCACCCACTATCCAGATGTGGGGAGACAACGTCTCCCCCATATGCGCCACGTCACCCAACTACCCACCATTATCTCTTGAAATATAGGGGCAGTTGGACCACAAGCAAAACCACGTGCTAGGTCCTACTTGCTCCTACGCATTCCTTGGCAGTTCTTCCTTGGGCCTAGATGATCCAACCCAAGGAAGGGCCTTGGCCCAGCGCTGGGGGCACAATGTAAATACCCTCTTTCACTAGAGGGTCATGTATTCTGAAACTATTATTTTATTCTACCTTTTCTATACTGGTATTCTCACTTTGGCATCAGAGTGCCTTGTAGGTACACCCCCTCCCAGTCCAACACCGTAATTGCTGCTCAACGTCTGGAAGGTTCCTTCTGATCAGGTCAGATCAAAGATCAAATCTACACAATTGATGTGTTTTGGTGCTTTTTGTTTTATTTGCATATCGTGGTCCACTAGTTGTCTATATATAAACCAATGGGAAATATCAATCTGGGGAACCAAGAGGCTCATACTATCACAAAAGAAGGAACTTCCTTATGAGTATTGACCTCAAGGAGGTTGCTAGATGACTTACTTTCCTAGTTTTGCATGTAGTCAACCCAGAATTTGTAGATGACCTCGGGCGAAAATAAAAGGCTCAAACTTATATAAGGACATACACATGTGCTTTTAGTTATGACTCAATTGATAATGGTAGGTGGTGGATATAATCAGATTCAAATGTTTGTATTTAGGATCATTGTGGATAGAATCAGAGTCAAGTGTTTGTACTTAGGATCGTTTTTGTCTTTTGACTGTGAAGAAATAGTGGATCTAGATCAACTTCTTTGGGTGGATCAAGAGATGATAGACATAGTTTCCATCTTAACTGATGAAGGAGGGTCTATATAATCTCTACAACGAGGTGTTCCCTTCCTCTAATTGGAGGGTGTTTCCCCTAAAAGTGATAAGAGGTTGTGTAGTTGACACGTGGGGTGCGTTCTTCCTCCCCACAATTGTCTCTTCTCTCGATGGGGTTCTGACTCTCCTTCTATGATTTCAAGGTGGTATTTTTAACCACGTGCTAGGTCCTACTTGCTCCTACGCATTCCTTGGCAGTTCTTCCTTGGGCCTAGATGATCCAACCCAAGGAAGGGCCTTGGCCCAGCGCTGGGGGCACAATGTAAATACCCTCTTTCACTAGAGGGTCATGTATTCTGAAACTATTATTTTATTCTACCTTTTCTATACTGGTATTCTCACTTTGGCATCAGAGTGTCTTGTAGGTACACCCCCTCCCAGTCCAACACCGTAATTGCTGCTCAACGTCTGGAAGGTTCCTTCTGATCAGGTCAGATCAAAGATCAAATCTACACAATTGATGTGTTTTGGTGCTTTTTGTTTTATTTGCATATCGTGGTCCACTAGTTGTCTATATATAAACCAATGGGAAATATCAATCTGGGGAACCAAGAGGCTCATACTATCACAAAAGAAGGAACTTCCTTATGAGTATTGACCTCAAGGAGGTTGCTAGATGACTTACTTTCCTAGTTTTGCATGTAGTCAACCCAGAATTTGTAGATGACCTCGGGCGAAAATAAAAGGCTCAAACTTATATAAGGACATACACATGTGCTTTTAGTTATGACTCAGTTGATAATGGTAGGTGGTGGATATAATCAGATTCAAATGTTTGTATTTAGGATCATTGTGGATAGAATCAGAGTCAAGTGTTTGTACTTAGGATCGTTTTTGTCTTTTGACTGTGAAGAAATAATGGATCTAGATCAACTTCTTTGGGTGGATCAAGAGATGATAGACATAGTTTCCATCTTAACTGATGAAGGAGGGTCTATATAATCTCTACAACGAGGTGTTCCCTTCCTCTAATTGGAGGGTGTTTCCCCTAAAAGTGATAAGAGGTTGTGTAGTTGACACGTGGGGTGCGTTCTTCCTCCCCACAATTGTCTCTTCTCTCGATGGGGTTCTGACTCTCCTTCTATGATTTCAAGGTGGTATTTTTAATCATACGAGGAACATTCCTTTGCAGCTACACCTTGTGAGTTTTCTTTATGTTAAACATTTTCAATATTGGTGTGAATACAAGAAAAATGCTCTGACTTTTTTCAAGGTTCTCTTTCTCTTATGCATTGGAAAAAATGTTCAAGTTATATGTAGATAGTATGGAGAATTTCAAGGAAAATATTGTTGGGTAGATTCCCTTACTTGTACTTCTCATTAGGGCACCTGTTCCGTTGCAGAACCAAGAATGGTGATGATTGCGGAAACTACGATGAAGCGAAGCTTCCTATGCACTACATCAAAGTGACATCGTGAATCAAAGGTTGTGATAATAGTTCTTCTTGAACTAAAGAGATCGATCTTTATACGATGTTGTTAATCAATGTTTTTATATCTTTGATACGATGGAATTAGAGGGGTGTACCTGTATGGTTAGCACTCCAATGTCTAAGTCAATTTAGGGTTCAAGATAGTGGGTAGTGAAAATGGACATTATATATTGTGTACTTGATAACCCTTTACGAAGGTATTTATACCTTATGACTGGCGGAGTAGGATGAATAATGAGCCTTCCCTGACTTCTTTGTCATGAAGGTTTCCAAGAAATGTACACCAGGTTGGGCTTTCATGATGGGGTTCCAGGTTTGTATCGGGTATAATTCTTGGAAAACTTCAGTAGGGCTCTTCTTTGACCTTTTCTTTGTAGCTCGTACTTCGCTGAATGAAACCTCTTTTTCTTTCACAGTCTTCTTTCCTTTCACCAACTTAGGAATATCGACCCAATTTCCACTTCTTAATTAGTTATTCGATGGTGTATTTCAGATTGAGGAATTCATCTATGTTGTGTTTGTGGCTCTTTTGGAAGCGGCAAAACTTCGACATGTTCGTCTAATAGATTCTTTAATTGGGTATATAGTATCTTTCCCCGACCTCTTTGGATTCGATGTTGACACACTCTTGTAAAAGCTTTTTCCTTGAGGAGTTAAGAGGGGTGTAATATGAGAACCAAGATTTTGGCCCCCAATGTGCATCTTTGTCTCTGTCATCTCGTGATCTCTTATCTTCGAGTTAACAATTTTCTAGGTTCTTCAAACCTTAATTTCTTTTTATTTTTTCTCTAACAACTTCTTTCATCATTAATATATGGTTGGGCTTTAATTAGGAGGTTAATTATGTTCCTAAGTCCTCCAACCATAGCTTCTCACAAAATATGTAGAATGTCTTAGGTTCATTTTTAAAGATCTAGCATTTCAACCCATCGTTGGACTCACCTACTTCCAATACCACTTTTGTGGATCGATCAATATACTTTTGAAGGGTTTCATTCTTCTTTTGGTGAATCCCACCGAGGACGAATATTTTTTCGATTGTTGCTTCCATGTTGTGAATTACGGTGTAAATTTATCCCAAAACTTTATTCAAGAATTGATAGAAATGTTTTTAGGGTCTTGAATCACACATGAACGAATCCTTTGAAATCTAGCACAAATAGTTTTTAGTTCATTATGCTCTTGTCATGGTGATAGTCGGGCATGTTGTCTACTTGCTTGATGTGCTCGTATGGATCCCTTATTATGGCATAATCGTCTATCTTCAGCAAATTTTCTAGGGATTTTGGAATCGAACAATCAATGATGTATTTTGAGAACGAGTTCTTTTGATGGTGAGAGGGAGCTTAATGTTTGTTGCAACACCCCAATTTAGATTATTTTAAAATTTGTATATTTAATTAATTATTGAGCTATATTAATTAAATAAATACATTATTATTATTATTATTATTATTATTATTATTATTATTATTATTATTATTGTATGAGTATGTGGGTCATGGCAAGGTGTAGGAAGAGTTTGGTAGGTTGGTAGAGTAATTAGAAGCAAATAAAGTTTAAATAATATTTTAGATAATTTAAATAATTAAATTAGTTAGCAAATAAGAAAAATAGAAGAAATTAGAGTCAGTGGAGGAATAAGGAGTATTTTGGTGAATAGGAGAATAAATAGGGACATTGTGGATATAACAAATTAAAAAGAGGTTAGGTTTCTAATAAAAAAGGATTAGTAGAAAGTTTTTGGGATAAGAACGTGAAAACAAAAGTTCTGGAGAAATAGGCAAATGTGTGAAGAACAAGTCTATGGATCAAGGAGGGAAGAACCAAATTTGATTATGGAGCTTACTTGCTGAAAATCATAGATAATGGGAAGAATAACCTTCGATAAGGGCTTATGTATATGGGGTAGGGTAGATGAGCCCTTAACCTCAAATATGATGTATGATATGGATGAATTATGATTAAATGTGATGTGTGATGTGGATTTTCTGTAATTATTGATGAATTTTGTGCATTATTCATGATTGGTTTTTCTGTTTTGATACTTGATGTGTTTTCCACCATTGTTGCAATTTCAAAGGTTTTAGACATAACCCTAAATTAATGATTTGATGTTTTAATTGTGTTAAAATTGTGAATAAACTTGAGATAATTAAGGTATTTTATAGGTTGTAATTTTCTGAGCATTTGGGTTTTTAAGGAGTCGAAATCGGAGGTCGAGAAGCCCTCCAACGATGAAAAATGTAGAAAGTTATGCATTTTGTCTGTCATGACCGCGCTCAGCCCAGGGGGCGTTCAATGTGAGAGCTGTTGTACGTGTTTTTCGGTCAAATTTTGTCCATAACTTTGGCTCCGAAAGTCTGAATCGAGTATCATTCGAAGCTTAGAGAGCTAACACGTAGAACTATTGATTAATGTCAGTACTTGAGTTATCTTTTATATGATTACTGAATGCCATGTAAAAAAATATTTTTCTTAACCAATTTTATAATTTTCATAGTGATATTAATGATGTTTTTAAATGATATTATTGTGTTATGATGGAGATGTTTATATGTTGTTGATACTAATTGGTTGAGAATGATTATGTGCATCGATAACATGAATAATTGATGATAATTGTGTGTAATTGTTGATGTTATCTTGTGATGATATTATGATGTTGAGAATGCTAATTATAATTGGTTAACGATGTAAATATTGAATATGTGGAATATGTTGAGAGTGAATATGGATTATTTTGTTGTATTGTTGCATGTTTGAGATATAATTCAATTGAGATGAATTATGGCATGCTTGAATTGCACTATTAAATTGATATAGTACATTTTGTTGTTGTGGTTGAGATGTAATCAAGAGAGGGGATTACTTGAGATATTAATGCATTATGTTAGGATCATAGGGGGTCTTAGTGCATTGATTTGATAATATGTGCGTGCATCATACGAGTTATGTCCAGAGGCATGTCTACTAGTTCAGATAGGGGACTAGTGGCGAGTCCCAAACTCAGAAAGGGAGCTTGGAGCTCAGAGAGCGGGCTCATGGGTTCAGAGAGGGGACCCGGTTCCTGAGAGAACCAAATGTTGAGTTGGTACCACATGCATATGCATAGAGCTGCATAGTCGAGTTGTATTGCATAACGAGTTATATGTATATTTGTAGATTTTTGATTGATTGGTGCCTTGGGTGTGAAATTGTAATTGATATATTGTGATTTGAGATTGTGTAGATTATGTTATGTGTTTATATCCAACCTTGAAATTTATACCTATTATTATTTGAATGTAATTTCTCACTCCTTCTATTTGAATGTTGTCTTTTATATGGGCATCATGCAGATACTCAAGAGTAGAATCGACATTATGAGTGGAAACTAGCTCCTAGAGCTATTTCTTTTAGTTTCTTTGCTTTAGCTTTAGTTATGCTCTGATATGTAACATTGGGGAAAGTTTGCTTTGTTTTATGTTGAGATTTCTGAGAGACAATGTATACTATCGTATTTTATGTTTTTGTGTGACAAGTATTTGGAGAAGACTTGTGAGTCGATGCTTTTTAATTATGATATGAGATTTATTATGAGATTTAAGTTGGTGTGTTTTAATTTAGTATTTCCGTTGTGATGATACCCTAAGTGAAGGTGAATACGCGATGTCAGGTGTTGCATGTTTATTTAAATTAAGTGTAACATGATAAGCAAGTGTGTGTTTTGAGATGTGTAACATCATATGTGTGAATGTTGTAAAAATCTATGATTTAATTATAATTATGCTTTAGAGAAATAGGGTGTTACATTTGTCATCTTACTCGTCCTTCTTTTATGAACAATGCGACGAGGATCTTAGGGAGGGTGTGGATACCATTTCCACCTCCCAAACACTACTACAAAACGCTTAAACAATGACGTCAGACTCACCACAGTTCATCCCTACACCATTGTGACATATCTAAACTATGGCGCTACTATATTATATTTGTTTTTTGATTTAAAATTATTTGTATATAACAACGGTTGATAAGCCAATTGTGGTGATACCATCAAGCTTTCATGGGTTTGAACCTCAACGCCATCATATATATTATTCCTTTTATGTTAACGCACATCTTTTCTTTTTTTTTTATTTTTAAATAAATAACTTAAAGATTATGACTACTGTTGTTTTTTCCACCATTGTGATATATTTTGTATGATTTTTTAATTTTTTTTCTAAATATGAGTTTGGCGCTTCATTATGAAATTTCATTACGAAAGGAATATATCATGACGACTTGTAATAATGACCTTCGTAGTATAGTTTCAATATTTTTTGTATCATAACGGTTGATTGTATAGACCGTCGTAGTAGCTTTACAATATACTCCTAGCTAGTTTGCTTGTCTCTTCAGTATCCTTTTTTCCATTGAAAATAGAAACTAGATGAAACGATAGACGATTTCAACCCTAAACCCTAACGTTCAATATTGTGAAACAATAATTGATTTCAACCAAATCTTGTATCATCAGTATCCATTATTCACTGTGTTATTATTATTTTCGTCATCATTGTCACGATCGTTACGGAAGGAAGATTACACACCAACCAACACCGTCGTCATCATCGTCATCGTCGAGAAGGAAGATAACAACAATATCGTCGTTATCACAAGGAAGGAAGACAACAACAACACCAACATCGTTAACTTAGTCATCACGTTTAGGTTACGTAAAATATTTTCCCAATGCATCTACAGTAAACTCATTTCCCATTGTTGTTCATTTTGTTGTTGTTTATGTTCTTGTTGTTCATGTTGTTCATGTTGTTTTTGTTATTTTTGAACATAGATGTCGACCTTGTCGATTTCTTCAACCGGAAGTAACGAAGATACTCAAACGATTGAGTTTTCTGCGAATACAACTCAAACGAAAAGATCACAGAGAGGTGTCACAATGATGCGCCAATTCACATCAGTTCATAACTCATATGGTGCGAAAATTCTGATCGAGTTTGATTCGTTGTACAGAGTAGTGGATTGTCCACGTGACTCTACTTTTAAGAGTTATTTTTCTTTCCTTGTACGTAGAAAAGTCAGTATACTGATAGATGACTGGAGAGAAGTGGATGATAATGTCAAAGATAGCATATGGATAGACGTTAAGGTATTACATAGTTTCTAATTCATACTTTATAGTTTCTAATTCACTACCTATAACTTCTGATTCATACTTATGTATTGATTTAAATATAGTTGAATTTTGAGATTGTCGATAACTCAAAATTGAAAAATAAGTGGATATCTTATGTAGGTTTTCGTTGGAGGGGATTTAAGTCACAACTTACGGCTGACTACATTACGAGGCCTAAGAGCGGTCTTGAACATCCATGGATTCGGTATAGTTTTATATCGAGGAAGGTGTGACACAGGTTTGCGGAGAAACGTCGTTCTGAGGAATTTAGGGTTAGAACTAGTATTATTTAATCGATAATGTTATGCTAATGAGTTATTGATACTAATCATACACATTAATCACTTTGTTAATAACATGCTAAAAGCAAGGCAAAAGTTCAAAACAAAGCGAAAAACATGTACCCCCATAGATTGTCTCATGGGGGTTACAGGAAACTGAGAAGAAAATGATGCTTGAAAAAAAAACAAATGGGAGATGGTGACATTCCATCTCCACCATAAAGACACGAGAAATGGAAGAGGGCTCGAGTAAGACCTAATGGAGAGTACACCTCTGAGGTTTCAAGAGTAGTTGCTGAGAAAATTGTAAGTATACATTTTGTTTTGCTTATGTTATTTAAATGTGTTTGCTTATGTAAGTTACTCATGTTGTATAGGATAATTTGGTTGTGGCGGCCTGTGAAGGCATATTTGTTTCGGAAGCACGACATGACATATTAGTGAAAGCTATCGTAACAACTGAGTATGGAGGTTGTGTCTGTGGTGTTGGAGAAGGTGTCTACTTGAGGTCATACTTTGGGTCTCAAAGGAGAAGAACCGAAACCCCTGAATTGAATGCTCAGCAACAAAAGATTGAAAATGTTGAAAGGAAATTGGAAGAACAACGGAGGATGTTTGAAGAGGAGAGGGAAAAAAGGGAAAAAGACATGGAAAAGTTACAAGAGTTATATTCGGTATGTACTTTACTTCAGATGTATGATATATATTGTGCATATTTTTTATTTATTTTGTAATTCATTGTTATGATGTAGAGATTAAGTAAACACCTCGAACAACAAACACATGAAGATAATCGTTGCATTAATGGTGATGTTCATCAAACTCTGAGTAGAAGTGTTGTAAATCACGCTTCTACAAGAGGAAGTAATACAACCCCTCCCCCTGTGGATAAACACAATGTATTATTGGACCCAAGTCCAAATGAAATAACCAATTTATATATCTTTATTGCAACAACAAATTTATCACAACATCTCCCGTTAGAACATTACCCGCAATTGGATGTAATGCATTACGGTCCTGAAGATGTAAGAGATTTTCTCGCAGGATTTAAGTGTCTTGACGTATGTATTTTGCAATTTTGGTGCACGTAAGTATATTGTCAAATATACATGTCATTAACATTACCATTTTTTGTATGTTCTCCCTTAATTGATTCATTTTTTTGACCATTTAGGTACATTCACTGTCTTTGTATAGAGTTGAATAAATCAAGTATTTATGGAATCTTGAAGTCAACTTATATTATGTGGGCGTATAATGAAAAAAAACATCATTTAAAATTACTTGAGAAGCCGACTAAATGAGGGAGGAAAAGAATGTTACCTTGCATCATTCCTTTGTTGGTAAGTATTCTTGTAATTTATTTAATATTATATATTTAGTTTTGTTTTAGTAAAAACTAATTTTATATATATATATATATATATATATATATATATATATATATATATATATATATATATATATATATATATATATATATATATATATATATATATATATATATTCTCGTGTTCATTCAGTGGTCATTGACAATTGATCATAATATCATTTAGGACAAATACAGTGATTACATTGTGTTCCTTTCATACTCCACTTCACAAACCAATGAAAGAAATGATTCAAATGTAAGTGTCTATGTTTAATATCATTTTCTTTGACATTAATTGTAATTAGTTTATCATATGTAATATGTTGAATTCATTTTCAATGTACAGTTATGTGAAGCAAATTAATATTGTAGATGTTTAAGAATTGGCAGAATTTTTGACCAAACAAGAAATGTTAAATTCAGTTCAGAATGTCCTATCAGATGTTGAGACATTATCAAACAGAGTATATGAACTTATTTCAGGATGTCCTACCAGATGTTGGGACATTGTGGTAATGACTTAAGTTCAGTTTTTCAGGATGTCCCAACAGATGTTGAGACATCTCAAACCTGCTTCCAGAATTAATTATTGATTAACAGATCAGAGATTTTTAAGGAGAATTATCTGGAATTAATTAATGATGGATAAAAACAGAACAAGGCGCAACTGTAGGGAGTTTTATATTGAAGTTTCAGTTTAAAACAGAAGACCTAATGCACCTAGAATATAGGAGGTAACAAACCCTAAATTCAAGGTGACAGCTGCTGCACATTAGGGCTGGATCATTCTACAGTAAGCCCAAAATTCAGATACCTATTTAAGCAACAGAAACTCATAGAATTGAGTACGAATTTCAGAAGACCAAATAGGGTGTCTAGTGTTTTAATAGCAGGTTGTTTTTATGTACCACTTTATGAGCTTTTAAGCAAAAGTGCATTTGTGACTTGATTGAAACTGTTAAGTAAGATCAAGCTGTATTGTTTGAAGGATGTCTTCAATTTCAGTAAACTTGTAAACTTGATCACTGTGTGATTGAGGGGGAGTGAGTAGGGTACTCTTATCTAAGGTGTGTCTTAGGTAGAAATTGCATTGGGTAGTTATTAAGTGATAGATTAAACAGGGTGGTTTAAGTCTAGAATTAATATTACTAATAGTGGATTTCCTCCTGGCTTGGTAGCCTCCAGATGTAGGTGTGGTTATACACTGAACTGGGTTAACAAACTTCTGTGTTGTTTACGTTTCTTGCTATTTAAGTTTTGGTTAAATTTGTCAAGTGTCCTATCAAGTGTTGGAACATCTCTTAGGACATCTCATACCTGATCACAGAATTTGAATTGGCATCAGAGCAGGCACCCTGCCTGTTTATACTGGGTGAGATCTAGGGAATACAAATTCTGTAACATGGACAGAGATTTAGGGTCAGTAAATAGACCACCTATACTGGATGGATCTAATTATGACTACTGGAAGCCAAGAATGATTGCATTCTTAAGGTCACTTGACAACAGGGCATGGAGAGCAGTCAATGTTGGATGGGATCATCCTGTTCAAGACACCAAAGATGGATCAAAAGTGCTGAAACCTGAAGAAGAATGGAGTAAGGAGGAAGAAGACTCAGCACTAGGCAACTCAAAAGCCTTAAATGCTTTATTCAATGGCATTGATAGGAACATTTTCAGACTTGTGCATCATTGTGAGCTGGCCAAAGATGTTTGGGATACTCTCAAAACAACTCATGAAGGAACATCAAAAGTAAAAATGTCAAGACTTCAACTTCTCACCACCAAATTTGAAAACTTGAGAATGAAGGAAGATGAATCAATTCATGAGTTCTATATGAACATCTTGGATATAGCCAATACTTCTGGAGCCTTGGGAGAAAAGATGACTGATGAAAAGCTAGTAAGAAAGATTCTCAGATCTTTGCCAAAGAGATTTGACATGAAAGTCACTGCAATAGAAGAAGCTCAAGACATATGCTCCATGAAAGTTGAAGAACTCATTGGTTCCCTTCAAACTTTTGAGATGGGAATGAATGACACAAATGTCAAAAAGAACAAAAGCATAGCCTTGGTGTCAAATACAGATGAAGAAGAGGATGATGAATCAGCAAATGATAAAAGCTTATCAGAAAACCTTGCCTTGCTTGGAAGACAATTCAAACAGATTCTCAGAGGAATGGAAGGCAAATCCAAACCTAGTGGAAGAAACACAAACTCTGAGAACAGAAGACCTTATGATGCTAACAAAAGATTAAAGTATGCTGAAAAGACCAGTCAAGATAAAGGGGTCAAATGCCATGAATGTGAAGGATATGGACACATCAAGATTGAATGTCCTACCTACTTGAAGAGGCAAAAGAAAGGACTCTCTGTGACCTGGTCTGATGAAGACTCAGGAGATTCAGAAGAAGAATCAGCTAAGCATATTACTGCTCTAGCTGGACTGTATGAATATGATAGTGATTCCAGTTGTGGAGAACTTACTTATGAAGAACTTGAGCAAGCATTCAAAGATCTATACAAAAGAAGCTCTGAAATATGCAGTGAAGTTATAAAGCTAAAGAAGCAGAATGAGGCATTAGAAGATGACAAAGCAAATGATCAGGAGATCATTGACACCTTAAAAAGTGAAGTAAGCCTTCTCAACTCTAAGTTGGAACATATGTCCAAATCTGTTAGAATGTTGAACAGCAGCTCAAACACACTGGATGTTATTCTCAGCAATAATAAACATTCAGGGGACACAAGTGGACTGGGATATAACAAAGATGAAGCCAGCTCTAGCAAAACTACTTCAAAAACTACACAGTCAAACAAGATGTCCCAACAGATGTCTCAACATTCTGGAAAGAACAAAATGAAGAAGAAGTATCAAAGATGGAGATGCCATCACTGTGGAAGATTTGGGCATATCAAACCTCACTGTTATAAGCTACATGGATATCCAAATCAGATGTATCAGCAACCTTCCAAGCAGAATGTAGAAGGTACCAAGAAAGTGCTGCATAGACATCAAAGAAATCAGCAACCTCCTAAGCAGAAGACAGAGGTCATCAAGAAGGTTTGGAGACCAAAAGCTGACATTCAGACTGATCAAAGCCACATACCCAAGAACAAGATCATCAATCAAGCTTGGAGATCAGCTGAACAACACACAGGGCAGAAGCATCAAAAGAAATCTCAACTCATCTGGTCAAAGAAAAGTACTGCATACATAGCACATACATCTCTGAGAGTATCAGCTAAAGAAGACTGGTACTTTGACAGTGGATGCTCAAGACACATGACTGGATTGAAAAATTTGCTAGTAAACTTAAAATCACATTCATCCAGGTATGTTACCTTTGGAGATGGAGCTAAAGGAGAAATCAAGGGAGTTGGAACCTTGGATTGTCAAGATGTTCCAAGATTAGATGATGTGCTGCTAGTTAAAGGTTTAACTGCTAACCTGATCAGCATAAGTCAACTATGTGATCAAGGATACAGTGTAAACTTTACCAAATCTGAATGTATAGTGACTAACAAAGAACAAGAGGTTGTCATGAAAGGAGCCAGATCTAAAGACAACTGTTACATGTGGGAATCCCAAAATCTCAGTCTCACTTCAACCTGCTCTCTAGCTAAAGAAGAAGAAGTGAAACTGTGGCATCAAAGACTAGGTCATCTTCATTTCAGAGGCATAAAGAAGATCATATCTATGGATGCTGTAAGAGGTATTCCTAAACTGAAGATTGATGATGGCAAAATATGTGGTGAATGTCAAATAGGCAAGCAAACTAAGATGTCCCATCCAAAGCTCCAACATCTGACAACTTCCAAAGTTTTGGAACTTCTACATATGGATCTTATGGGACCTATGCAGGTTGAAAGTCTTGGTGGTAAGAGGTATGCCTATGTTGTGGTTGATGATTTTTCAAGATATACATGGATAAACTTCATCAAAGAAAAGTCAGATGTATTTGATGTATTCAAAGAATTATGTCAAAGATTGCAAAGGGAAAAATCCAGCTGTGTGATCAGAATAAGAAGTGATCATGGAAAAGAATTTGAGAATCAAAAGTTCTTAGATTTCTGCTCTTCATAAGGAATCAATCATGAGTATTCTTCACCTATCACTCCTCAACAGAATGGGATTGTTGAAAGGAAGAATAGAACCATTCAAGAATCAGCAAGAGCTATGATCCATGCTAAAAAGTTACCTCTGTATTTCTGGGCTGAAGCTATGAACACTGCCTGCTACATCCATAACAGAGTTACCTTGAGAAAAGGAACCTTGTCCACAATATATGAAGTCTGGAAGGGCAGAAAACCCACTGTGAAGTACTTTCATGTGTTTGGAAGTATCTGTTATATTCTGGCAGATAGGGAGCAAAGAAGAAAAATGGATCCTAAAAGTGATGAAGGGATTTTCCTTGGATACTCCATAAACAGCAGAGCATATAGAGTATTTAATTCTAGAACCAAGGTTATCATGGAGTCCATAAATGTGATAATTGATGATGCTCCTACAGATGTCCCAGAAGATGTTGGAACATCTGCTGATATCAAGATTGAAGCTGAAGAACAGAATGATCAATATAACTTCACTCAAACTGATACAAGGACAGAAGAATCAAGCAAATCTCCTTCCATCAGAATACAAAAGGATCATCCCAAAGATTTAATAATTGGTGATCCCAACAGAGGTGTAAGCACTAGATCAAGAGAAGTGATTTCAGGTTCTTGTTTTGTTTCCAAAATAGAACCTAAAAATGTCAAGGAAGCTCTCACTGATGAATACTGGATTTGTGCTATGCAAGAGGAATTAGGTCAATTCACAAGGAATGAAGTGTGGAATCTTGTACCTAGACCTGATGACATAAATGTGATTGGTACAAAATGGGTGTATAAGAACAAGTCAAATGAACAAGGAATTGTTACAAAGAACAAAGCTAGACTTGTGGCTCAAGGATACACTCAAATTGAAGGGGTAGACTTTGATGAAACCTTTGCTCCAGTAGCAAGGCTTGAATCAATAAGACTACTGTTGGGAATTGCTTGTATCTTAACGTTCAAGCTATTTCAAATGGATGTGAAAAGTGCCTTTCTTAATGGTTATCTTAATGAAGAAGTATATGTAGAACAGCCTAAAGGATTTGTTGATCCAAGCTGTCCAAATCATGTATACAAACTAAAGAAAGCACTTTATGGTTTGAAGCAAGCTCCAAGGGCATGGTATGAGAGACTAACCACATTTCTTATCAATCAAGGATACAGAAAAGGTGGGATTGATAAAACCCTGTTTGTTAAAGACGAAGAAGGAAATGTCATGATTGCTCAAATATATGTTGATGACATTGTCTTTGGTGGGATGTCTGATAAGATGGTCAAACATTTTGTCAAGCAGATGGAATCTGAATTTGAAATGAGTCTAGTAGGTGAGTTAACCTACTTTCTTGGTCTACAAATAAAGCAAATGGAAGACTCAATGTTCATCTCACAAAGCAAGTATTCCAAGAACATAGTCAAGAAATTTGGAATGGAAAATGCTGCTCACAAAAGAACTCCTGCCCCCACACATTTAAAGCTGACTAAAGATGAAAAGGGTGAGAATGTAGATCAAAGCTTATACAGAAGCATGATTGGAAGCTTGTTATACTTGACTGCTAGCAGACCAGACATTGCTTTTGCAGTAGGAGTTTGTGCAAGATATCAAGCTGATCCTAAAGTTAGTCATCTCAATCAAGTCAAGAGAATCCTTAAATATGTTAATGGTACTTGTGACTATGGCATAATGTACTTTCATGGTTGCAAACCAATTCTCACTGGCTTCTGTGATGCTGATTGGGCAGGAAGTGCTGATGACAGAAAAAGCACTTCAGGAGGATGTTTCTTTCTAGGAAACAATCTGATTTCTTGGTTCAGTAAGAAACAGAATTGTGTATCCTTATCTACAGCTGAAGCTGAGTATATAGCAGCAGGTAACAGTTGTTCTCAGTTGGTTTGGATGAAGCAGATGCTCACTGAGTACAATGTCCCACAGGATGTCATGACATTGTACTGTGATAACTTAAGTGCAATCAACATATCAAAGAATCCTATCCAACACAGCAGGACTAAGCATATTGATATCAGACATCATTTCATCAGAGATCTTGTAGAAGAAAAGGTGATTTCATTGGAGCATGTAGCTACAGATTTGCAATTAGCTGATATCTTTACCAAAGCATTGGATGCTACTCAATTTGAGAATTTAAGGGGCAAACTTGGAATCTGTTTATGTGAGATTTAGCAATTAATGAGATGTGCCAACATGTCATATGACATTGCATGGCATAAGTTCCAGATGGCAAAACCAGTCTGGACAAGATCCTTGGGAAGTCCATCTCTCATCATTTGGACAGTAACGGCTACTTACTTAGTAACTGTTTATAATCAGCTATCAAGATTCTCATCATACTATCACAAGCGAATCACATTCACCAGCTATTCTCTAGAAATCATAAACCCTAAAGTTTTTCTTTCATCCTTCTCAACAATGTCTCAAAACCCTAACTCAACTGAAGAAATTCTCAACAAAGAAGACGTGGTTCATGCCACTCCAATCTCTGTTGTGTCAATGCATTCAACCCCATTGGACGAACTCAGGGGAAGCGTTTCTCACACCAAAAAGGCAAGAACTCCAAAGAGAGGTAAAGATCAAATCAGAAGCAAAGCTAAAGGCACTCCCTCTCCTGCTAACATGACCCCTAAATCTTCACAATACGTGGATGATTCAATCAAGGAAATTGTCACTCAAATTCTGTTTGAACAAAGGAAGGTGAGTGAAATCTCTGTTCCCTTGAATACCATGCCTGCACCTCAAGAAGAACCAGCTCAGACTGCAGAAGACACTCCTGCAGAACAAGATGTCCCAATGAATGTTGGAACATCTGCAGATGAGAAAGAAAATTCATCTAATGCTGATACTGAACAGACTGAGGATCAGAAAAAGGCCTCAAGTGAAAGTGATAAAGAAGTCTCTGTGGAACAGGCTAAAGACTCAAATGAAGATCAAACCCCTGTTGATCAACAAGCTGAAGAGGAAACTGCTCAATCTCCTCCAGTGGTCAACCTGGAGCAGGACTCTGATGCAGAAATCATAGCATCTGTTAAACCCAGCATTGCCAAAAGACTCAGGTCCAGGAAGGGCAAGCTGCAAGCTGAAGCAGCAATTCCTGAAAAGAAGAAAGCATCTCCAAAGAAAGGGAAAGCTAAAGTCACTTTTGGGCCAACAAAACCATGGAGCAAAGTTCAATCCCAGAAGAGAAAAGCTGCAACACCATCAGATTCAGATGTTGAATCAGATGTCCCAACATCTCCTCCCAAGAAGAGACCAGCACCATCTAGAGCTTCAACTGCTGTACCAGAAGCTCCCTTGGACAACATATCATTCCATCTTGTCTCTAGTGTTAACAGATGGAAGTATGTGTACCAAAGAAGGGTTTCCCTGGAAAGAGAACTGAGCAGCAATGCACTTGAGTGCACAGAACTTATTGACCTCATCTCTGCTGCAGGACTATTCAAGACAGTCTCAGAGTTCTCTCCCTGCTATGAACTTCTTGTCAAAGAGTTCATTGTAAATCTTCAGGAGGATTGCTCAAACGGTAAGTCATCTGAGTTCAGAAAAGTGTTTGTGAGAGGTAAGTGTGTTGAATTCTCTCCTCAAATCATAAATCAATATCTAGGAAGAGAAACAGATGGACCAAATGAGCTAGGCAAGACAGATAATCAAATCTGTAAGGTGATCACTGCAAATCAGGTCAAGGCTTGGCCTGTGAAGGGAAAGCTCTCAGTGAGCATGCTTACCAGAAAGTATGCCATGCTGAACAGGATTGGAACTGCTAACTGGGTGCCTACCAATCACACTTCTTCCATCTCAACTAGTTTGGCCAGATTCATCTATGCTGTGGGAACTCAAACCAAGATGGATTATGGAGCTTATATTTTTGATCAGACTATGAAGCAT
Organism: Lathyrus aphaca; assembly: GCA_963966055.1. Lineage (NCBI taxonomy): Eukaryota > Viridiplantae > Streptophyta > Magnoliopsida > Fabales > Fabaceae > Lathyrus > Lathyrus aphaca. The sequence continues at coordinate 66,340,737 of OZ014520.1, forward strand.
GCCATCTCTTCTGCAACAAAGCTACCAATAGCTTTTCCATCATTGCTGTGTGGGATTGTTCTAAGTCAATACCCTGGAATTTTAACTGAGAAAGACACAATCTGCAGGAGAGAAAGCCCCCTGGCTTTTCACTACAAATTATTCCTCAGTCACCATGCTGCAGATGTTGAAGCACCTTCTGGGACATCTGCTGGTCCCTAAACTGCTAAGACTTCAATCTCCAAGAAAGAGTTAATTGCTGAGCTAAAGTGCACATGCAAGGAGCTTGAAGCAAGGAAGTTGAAACTTGAAGAAATCATTCAAAGGTTGGAGAGTGAAGAAGACCAGAAAGTTGCCTCTAATGAAGACAGTGATGAAGCAAGTGAAGCTGAAACAGAAGATGAGGAAGAAGCTGAGAGTGATGAATCTGAGTGATATTTGTAGGTGAGGAAATTGTAATGACAACACTGCTCTGTATTCCTGGAAAATAGTGTCTTTGGCCCCAAATTTTGTGCCTAACAAGGGGGAGAACAACAACAAATTGTACTGCTGTTTAATTATAAATGAAAAATCTGTTTGTTTCTGCCTGAACTGAATAAGTGTGTTTTGATGAATATTTCTGTTGCAACAAAACTGGACACATATATGTTTGAGGGGGAGTAATCTCAAAAGTCACAAATGCACTTTTGCTTAAAAGCTCATAAAGTGGTACATAAAAACAACCTGCTATTAAAACACTAGACACCCTATTTGGTCTTCTGAAATTCGTACTCAATTCTATGAGTTTCTGTTGCTTAAATAGGTATCTGAATTTTGGGCTTACTGTAGAATGATCCAGCCCTAATGTGCAACAACTGTCACCTTGAATTTAGGGTTTGTTACCTCCTATATTCTAGGTGCATTAGGTCTTCTGTTTTAAACTGAAACTTCAATATAAAACTCCCTACAGTTGCGCCTTGTTCTGTTTTTATCCATCATTAATTAATTCCAGATAATTCTCCTTAAAAATCTTTGATCTGTTAATCAATAATTAATTCTGGAAGCAGGTTTGAGATGTCTCAACATCTGTTGGGACATCCTGAAAAACTGAACTTAAGTCATTACCACAATGTCCCAACATCTGGTAGGACATCCTGAAATAAGTTCATATACTCTATTTGATAATGTCTCAACATCTGATAGGACATTCTGAACTGAATTTAACATTTCTTGTTTGGTCAAAAATTCTGCCAATTCTTAAACATCTACAAACTCCCCCTTTGGCTAATTTTTGGCTAACATCTTTTCTGGTTTTCAGAGTGCAACAGAAGTTCTTTTTATCAGAGTATATCATTACTTTTCTGTTGGTTCTTATTTGAGATTACTCCCCCTCAAACATATATGTGTCCAGTTTTGTTGCAACAGAAATATTCATCAAAACACACTTATTCAGTTCAGGCAGAAACAAACAGATTTTTCATTTATAATTAAACAGCAGTACAATTTGTTGTTGTTCTCCCCCTTGTTAGGCACAAAATTTGGGGCCAAAGACACTATTTTCCAGGAATACAGAGCAGTGCTGTCATTACAATTTCCTCACCTACAAATATCACTCAGATTCATCACTCTCAGCTTCTTCCTCATCTTCTGTTTCAGCTTCACTTGCTTCATCACTGTCTTCATTAGAGGCAACTTTCTGGTCTTCTTCACTCTCCAACCTTTGAATGATTTCTTCAAGTTTCAACTTCCTTGCTTCAAGCTCCTTGCATGTGCACTTTAGCTCAGCAATTAACTCTTTCTTGGAGATTGAAGTCTTAGCAGTTGAGGGACCAGCAGATGTCCCAGAAGGTGCTTCAACATCTGCAGCATGGTGACTGAGGAATAATTTGTAGTGAAAAGCCAGGGGGCTTTCTCTCTTGCAGATTGTGTCTTTCTCAGTTAAAATTCCAGGGTATTGACTTAGAACAATCCCACACAGCAATGATGGAAAAGCTATTGGTAGCTTTGTTGTAGAAGAGATGGCATGCTTCATAGTCTGATAAAAAATATAAGCTCCATAATCCATCTTGGTTTGAGTTCCCACAGCATAGATGAATCTGGCCAAACTAGTTGAGATGGAAGAAGTGTGATTGGTAGGCACCCAGTTAGCAGTTCCAATCCTGTTCAGCATGGCATACTTTCTGGTAAGCATGCTCACTGAGAGCTTTCCCTTCACAGGCCAAGCCTTGACCTGATTTGCAGTGATCACCTTACAGATTTGATTATCTGTCTTGCCTAGCTCATTTGGTCCATCTGTTTCTCTTCCTAGATATTGATTTATGATTTGAGGAGAGAATTCAACACACTTACCTCTCACAAACACTTTTCTGAACTCAGATGACTTACCATTTGAGAAATCCTCCTGAAGATTTACAATGAACTCTTTGACAAGAAGTTCATAGCAGGGAGAGAACTCTGAGACTGTCTTGAATAGTCCTGCAGCAGAGATGAGGTCAATAAGTTCTGTGAACTCAAGTGCATTGCTGCTCAGTTCTCTTTCCAGGGCAACCCTTCTTTGGTACACATACTTCCATCTGTTAACACTAGAGACAAGATGGAATGATATGTTGTCCAAGGGAGCTTCTGGTACAGCAGTTGAAGCTCTAGATGGTGCTGGTCTCTTCTTGGGAGGAGATGTTGGGACATCTGATTCAACATCTGAATCTGATGGTGTTGCAGCTTTTCTCTTCTGGGATTGAACTTTGCTCCATGGTTTTGTTGGCCCAAAAGTGACTTTAGCTTTCCCTTTCTTTGGAGATGCTTTCTTCTTTTCAGGAATTGCTGCTTCAGCTTGCAGCTTGCCCTTCCTGGACCTGAGTCTTTTGGCAATGCTGGGTTTAACAGATGCTATGATTTCTGCATCAGAGTCCTGCTCCAGGTTGACCACTGGAGGAGATTGAGCAGTTTCCTCTTCAGCTTGTTGATCAGCAGGGGTTTGATCTTCATTTGAGTCTTTAGCCTGTTCCACAGAGACTTCTTTATCACTTTCACTTGAGGCCTTTTTCTGATCCTCAGTCTGTTCAGTATCAGCATTAGATGAATTTTCTTTCTCATCTGCAGATGTTCCAACATTCATTGGGACATCTTGTTCTGCAGGAGTGTCTTCTGCAGTCTGAGCTGGTTCTTCTTGAGGTGCAGGCATGGTATTCAAGGGAACAGAGATTCCACTCACCTTCCTTTGTTCAAACAGAATTTGAGTGACAATTTCCTTGATTGAATCATCCACGTATTGTGAAGATTTAGGGGGCATGTTAGCAGGAGAGGGAGTGCCTTTAGCTTTGCTTCTGATTTGATCTTTACCTCTCTTTGGAGTTCTTGCCTTTTTGGTGTGAGAAACGCTTCCCCTGAGTTCGTCCAATGGGGTTGAATGCATTGGCACAACAGAGATTGGAGTGGCATGAACCACGTCTTCTTTGTTGAGAATTTCTTCAGTTGAGTTAGGGTTTTGAGACATTGTTGAGAAGGATGAAAGAAAAACTTTAGGGTTTATGATTTCTGGAGAATAGCTGGTGAATGTGATTCGCTTGTGATAGTATGATGAGAATATTGATAGCTGATTATAAACAGTTACTAAGTAAGTAGCCGTTACTGTCCAAATGATGAGAGATGGACTTCCCAAGGATCTTGTCCAGACTGGTTTTGCCATCTGGAACTTATGCCATGCAATGTCATATGACATGTTGGCACATCTCATTAATTGCTAAATCTCACATAAACAGATTCCAAGTTTGCCCCTTAAATTCTCAAATTGAGTAGCATCCAATGCTTTGGTAAAGATATCAGCTAATTGCAAATCTGTAGCTACATGCTCCAATGAAATCACCTTTTCTTCTACAAGATCTCTGATGAAATGATGTCTGATATCAATATGCTTAGTCCTGCTGTGTTGGATAGGATTCTTTGATATGTTGATTGCACTTAAGTTATCACAGTACAATGTCATGACATCCTGTGGGACATTGTACTCAGTGAGCATCTGCTTCATCCAAACCAACTGAGAACAACTGTTACCTGCTGCTATATACTCAGCTTCAGCTGTAGATAAGGATACACAATTCTGTTTCTTACTGAACCAAGAAATCAGATTGTTTCCTAGAAAGAAACATCCTCCTGAAGTGCTTTTTCTGTCATCAACACTTCCTGCCCAATCAGCATCACAGAAGCCAGTGAGAATTGGTTTGCAACCATGAAAGTACATTATGCCATAGTCACAAGTACCATTAACATATTTAAGGATTCTCTTGACTTGATTGAGATGACTAACTTTAGGATCAACTTGATATCTTGCACAAACTCCTACTGCAAAAGCAATGTCTGGTCTGCTAGCAATCAAGTATAACAAGCTTCCAATCATGCTTCTGTATAAGCTTTGATCTACATTCTCACCCTTTTCATCTTTAGTCAGCTTTAAATGTGTGGGGGCAGGAGTTCTTTTGTGAGCAGCATTTTCCATTCCAAATTTCTTGACTATGTTCTTGGAATACTTGCTTTGTGAGATGAACATTGAGTCTTCCATTTGCTTTATTTGTAGACCAAGAAAGTAGGTTAACTCACCTACTAGACTCATTTCAAATTCAGATTCCATCTGCTTGACAAAATGTTTGACCATCTTATCAGACATCCCACCAAAGACAATGTCATCAACATATATTTGAGCAATCATGACATTTCCTTCTTCATCTTTAACAAACAGGGTTTTATCAATCCCACCTTTTCTGTATCCTTGCTTGATAAGAAATGTGGTTAGTCTCTCATACCATGCCCTTGGAGCTTGCTTCAAACCATAAAGTGCTTTCTTTAGTTTGTATACATGATTTGGACAGCTTGGATCAACAAATCCTTTAGGCTGTTCTACATATACTTCTTCATTAAGATAACCATTAAGAAAGGCACTTTTCACATCCATTTGAAATAGCTTGAACGTTAAGATACAAGCAATTCCCAACAGTAGTCTTATTGATTCAAGCCTTGCTACTGGAGCAAAGGTTTCATCAAAGTCTACCCCTTCAATTTGAGTGTATCCTTGAGCCACAAGTCTAGCTTTGTTCTTTGTAACAATTCCTTGTTCATTTGACTTGTTCTTATACACCCATTTTGTACCAATCACATTTATGTCATCAGGTCTAGGTACAAGATTCCACACTTCATTCCTTGTGAATTGACCTAATTCCTCTTGCATAGCACAAATCCAGTATTCATCAGTGAGAGCTTCCTTGACATTTTTAGGTTCTATTTTGGAAACAAAACAAGAACCTGAAATCACTTCTCTTGATCTAGTGCTTACACCTCTGTTGGGATCACCAATTATTAAATCTTTGGGATGATCCTTTTGTATTCTTATGGAAGGAGATTTGCTTGATTCTTCTGTCCTTGTATCAGTTTGAGTGAAGTTATATTGATCATTCTGTTCTTCAGCTTCAATCTTGATATCAGCAGATGTTCCAACATCTTCTGGGACATCTGTAGGAGCATCATCAATTATCACATTTATGGACTCCATGATAACCTTGGTTCTAGAATTAAATACTCTATATGCTCTGCTGTTTATGGAGTATCCAAGGAAAATCCCTTCATCACTTTTAGGATCCATTTTTCTTCTTTGCTCCCTATCTGCCAGAATATAACAGATACTTCCAAACACATGAAAGTACTTCACAGTGGGTTTTCTGCCCTTCCAGACTTCATATATTGTGGACAAGGTTCCTTTTCTCAAGGTAACTCTGTTATGGATGTAGCAGGCAGTGTTCATAGCTTCAGCCCAGAAATACAGAGGTAACTTTTTAGCATGGATCATAGCTCTTGCTGATTCTTGAATGGTTCTATTCTTCCTTTCAACAATCCCATTCTGTTAAGGAGTGATAGGTGAAGAATACTCATGATTGATTCCTTCTGAAGAGCAGAAATCTAAGAACTTTTGATTCTCAAATTCTTTTCCATGATCACTTCTTATTCTGATCACACAGCTAGATTTTTCCCTTTGCAATCTTTGACATAATTCTTTGAATACATCAAATACATCTGACTTTTCTTTGATGAAGTTTATCCATGTATATCTTGAAAAATCATCAACCACAACATAGGCATACCTCTTACCACCAAGACTTTCAACCTGCATAGGTCCCATAAGATCCATATGTAGAAGTTCCAAAACTTTGGAAGTTGTCAGATGTTGGAGCTTTGGATGGGACATCTTAGTTTGCTTGCCTATTTGACATTCACCACATATTTTGCCATCATCAATCTTCAGTTTAGGAATACCTCTTACAGCATCCATAGATATGATCTTCTTTATGCCTCTGAAATGAAGATGACCTAGTCTTTGATGCCACAGTTTCACTTCTTCTTCTTTAGCTAGAGAGCAGGTTGAAGTGAGACTGAGATTTTGGGATTCCCACATGTAACAGTTGTCTTTAGATCTGGCTCCTTTCATGACAACCTCTTGTTCTTTGTTAGTCACTATACATTCAGATTTGGTAAAGTTTACACTGTATCCTTGATCACATAGTTGACTTATGCTGATCAGGTTAGCAGTTAAACCTTTAACTAGCAGCACATCATCTAATCTTGGAACATCTTGACAATCCAAGGTTCCAACTCCCTTGATTTCTCCTTTAGCTCCATCTCCAAAGGTAACATACCTGGATGAATGTGATTTTAAGTTTACTAGCAAATTTTTCAATCCAGTCATGTGTCTTGAGCATCCACTGTCAAAGTACCAGTCTTCTTTAGCTGATACTCTCAGAGATGTATGTGCTATGTATGCAGTACTTTTCTTTGACCAGATGAGTTGAGATTTCTTTTGATGCTTCTGCCCTGTGTGTTGTTCAGCTGATCTCCAAGCTTGATTGATGATCTTGTTCTTGGGTATGTGGCTTTGATCAGTCTGAATGTCAGCTTTTGGTCTCCAAACCTTCTTGATGACCTCTGTCTTCTGCTTAGGAGGTTGCTGATTTCTTTGATGTCTATGCAGCACTTTCTTGGTACCTTCTACATTCTGCTTGGAAGGTTGCTGATACATCTGATTTGGATATCCATGTAGCTTATAACAGTGAGGTTTGATATGCCCAAATCTTCCACAGTGATGGCATCTCCATCTTTGATACTTCTTCTTCATTTTGTTCTTTCCAGAATGTTGAGACATCTGTTGGGACATCTTGTTTGACTGTGTAGTTTTTGAAGTAGTTTTGCTAGAGCTGGCTTCATCTTTGTTATATCCCAGTCCACTTGTGTCCCCTGAATGTTTATTATTGCTGAGAATAACATCCAGTGTGTTTGAGCTGCTGTTCAACATTCTAACAGATTTGGACATATGTTCCAACTTAGAGTTGAGAAGGCTTACTTCACTTTTTAAGGTGTCAATGATCTCCTGATCATTTGCTTTGTCATCTTCTAATGCCTCATTCTGCTTCTTTAGCTTTATAACTTCACTGCATATTTCAGAGCTTCTTTTGTATAGATCTTTGAATGCTTGCTCAAGTTCTTCATAAGTAAGTTCTCCACAACTGGAATCACTATCATATTCACACAGTCCAGCTAGAGCAGTAATATGCTTAGCTGATTCTTCTTCTGAATCTCCTGAGTCTTCATCAGACCAGGTCACAGAGAGTCCTTTCTTTTGCCTCTTCAAGTAGGTAGGACATTCAATCTTGATGTGTCCATATCCTTCACATTCATGGCATTTGACCCCTTTATCTTGACTGGTCTTTTCAGCATACTTTAATCTTTTGTTAGCATCATAAGGTCTTCTGTTCTCAGAGTTTGTGTTTCTTCCACTAGGTTTGGATTTGCCTTCCATTCCTCTGAGAATCTGTTTGAATTGTCTTCCAAGCAAGGCAAGGTTTTCTGATAAGCTTTTATCATTTGCTGATTCATCATCCTCTTCTTCATCTGTATTTGACACCAAGGCTATGCTTTTGTTCTTTTTGACATTTGTGTCATTCATTCCCATCTCAAAAGTTTGAAGGGAACCAATGAGTTCTTCAACTTTCATGGAGCATATGTCTTGAGCTTCTTCTATTGCAATGACTTTCATGTCAAATCTCTTTGGTAAAGATCTGAGAATCTTTCTTACTAGCTTTTCATCAGTCATCTTTTCTCCCAAGGCTCCAGAAGTATTGGCTATATCCAAGATGTTCATATAGAACTCATGAATTGATTCATCTTCCTTCATTCTCAAGTTTTCAAATTTGGTGGTGAGAAGTTGAAGTCTTGACATTTTTACTTTTGATGTTCCTTCATGAGTTGTTTTGAGAGTATCCCAAACATCTTTGGCCAGCTCACAATGATGCACAAGTCTGAAAATGTTCCTATCAATGCCATTGAATAAAGCATTTAAGGCTTTTGAGTTTCCTAGTGCTGAGTCTTCTTCCTCCTTACTCCATTCTTCTTCAGGTTTCAGCACTTTTGATCCATCTTTGGTGTCTTGAACAGGATGATCCCATCCAACATTGACTGCTCTCCATGCCCTGTTGTCAAGTGACCTTAAGAATGCAATCATTCTTGGCTTCCAGTAGTCATAATTAGATCCATCCAGTATAGGTGGTCTATTTACTGACCCTAAATCTCTGTCCATGTTACAGAATTTGTATTCCCTAGATCTCACCCAGTATAAACAGGCAGGGTGCCTGCTCTGATGCCAATTCAAATTCTGTGATCAGGTATGAGATGTCCTAAGAGATGTCCCAACACTTGATAGGACACTTGACAAATTTAACCAAAACTTAAATAGCAAGAAACGTAAACAACACAGAAGTTTGTTAACCCAGTTCAGTGTATAACCACACCTACATCTGGAGGCTACCAAGCCAGGAGGAAATCCACTATTAGTAATATTAATTCTAGACTTAAACCACCCTGTTTAATCTATCACTTAATAACTACCCAATGCAATTTCTACCTAAGACACACCTTAGATAAGAGTACCCTACTCACTCCCCCTCAATCACACAGTGATCAAGTTTACAAGTTTACTGAAATTGAAGACATCCTTCAAACAATACAGCTTGATCTTACTTAACAGTTTCAATCAAGTCACAAATGCAGGTGTAGGTGTGGTTATACACTGAACTGGGTTAACAAACTTCTGTGTTGTTTACGTTTCTTGCTATTTAAGTTTTGGTTAAATTTGTCAAGTGTCCTATCAAGTGTTGGGACATCTCTTAGGACATCTCATACCTGATCACAGAATTTGAATTCAAGGTGACAGCTGCTGCACATTAGGGCTGGATCATTCTACAGTAAGCCCAAAATTCAGATACCTATTTAAGCAACAGAAACTCATAGAATTGAGTACGAATTTCAGAAGACCAAATAGGGTGTCTAGTGTTTAATTATAAATGAAAAATCTGTTTGTTTCTGCCTGAACTGAATAAGTGTGTTTTGATGAATATTTCTGTTGCAACAAAACTGGACACATATATGTTTGAGGGGGAGTAATCTCAAATAAGAACCAACAGAAAAGTAATGATATACTCTGATAAAAAGAACTTCTGCTGCACTCTGAAAACCAGAAAAGATGTTAGCCAAAAATTAGCCAAAGGGGGAGTTTGTAGATGTTTAAGAATTAGCAGAATTTTTGACCAAACAAGAAATGTTAAATTCAGTTCAGAATGTCCTATCAGATGTTGAGACATTATCAAACAGAGTATATGAACTTATTTCAGGATGTCCTACCAGATGTTGGGACATTGTGGTAATGACTTAAGTTCAGTTTTTCAGGATGTCCCAACAGATGTTGAGACATCTCAAACCTGCTTCCAGAATTAATTATTGATTAACAGATCAGAGATTTTTAAGGAGAATTATCTGGAATTAATTAATGATGGATACAAACAGAACAAGGCGCAACTGTAGGGAGTTTTATATTGAAGTTTCAGTTTAAAACAGAAGACCTAATGCACCTAGAATATAGGAGGTAACAAACCCTAAATTCAAGGTGACAGCTGCTGCACATTAGGGCTGGATCATTCTACAGTAAGCCCAAAATTCAGATACCTATTTAAGCAACAGAAACTCATAGAATTGAGTATGAATTTCAGAAGACCAAATAGGGTGTCTAGTGTTTTAATAGCAGGTTGTTTTTATGTACCACTTTATGAGCTTTTAAGCAAAAGTGCATTTGTGACTTGATTGAAACTGTTAAGTAAGATCAAGCTGTATTGTTTGAAGGATGTCTTCAATTTCAGTAAACTTGTAAACTTGATCACTGTGTGATTGAGGGGGGGTGAGTAGGGTACTCTTATCTAAGGTGTGTCTTAGGTAGAAATTGCATTGGGTAGTTATTAAGTGATAGATTAAACAGGGTGGTTTAAGTCTAGAATTAATATTACTAATAGTGGATTTCCTCCTGGCTTGGTAGCCTCCAGATGTAGGTGTGGTTATACACTGAACTGGGTTAACAAACTTCTGTGTTGTTTACGTTTCTTGCTATTTAAGTTTTGGTTAAATTTGTCAAGTGTCCTATCAAGTGTTGGGACATCTCTTAGGACATCTCATACCTGATCACAGAATTTGAAATATGTTGAGGAATGTTAAAAAAAAAAGCCGACATGAGTGGCTCCTGAGGTTAGTATTCATGTAATTATTTATTTACATTTACATTCATGTGTGGTTATATTCATGTAACTATTTCATAAATTTGTAGTCGAAGAGACAACCAAGGAATTACGAGTGTGAGTATTATGTCATGAAAGACATGTTAAACACTGTCCTTAGCGGCATTGTTGACACATGGGATAAGGTATATATTTCATTAATATATAAGTTGACTATTGAATTATTATCATGCATGATATTCAATATTTTTCTCTTTCTTATGTAGGTGTTTAATGATTAAACCTCATTCCCCCTCGAGGACTTTGTAGATCTTTGCAAACGTTGGGCGTATATGCACAATCTGCTTAAGGGTCAACAATTTGTTTGATTTATCAGTAACATTCCTTAACATATATTTTGCTGCACATATTTTTTGATGTAAACAAACATGTTTTGACAGTTAGCTTTTGGTGTACGTATATAGTGCTTTTGACAGTTTGATTAACATAATGTTAGTCTTTGATGTAAAATTGATGAACATATTATCAGTTTGATGAACAAATTATGTTATATATGTAAACAACCATTGTTTTGATGAACATAATTTCAGTTTGTTGCACATATTGTGTTATATGTAAACAAAAGCTGCTTTGACAGGATAAAATAGAGGAAGAATTTGATAATAAGCAGTGAATTTTTATATTTAGAACAAATGTTTTGACAACGGTTACAAAATCTAACCGTAGTTTTATGTTGAATAATATAAATAAAATAATGTTTTCACTGAGAATCGAATCAGATTACCTTTAGTTATATCGCGACGGTTGTGTAAACTAACCGTTGTGAAATGATTCGTGCTTCAAGAATACAACAACGGTTCCAGGATTGTCATTGTAAGTACAATATATACAATAACACTCTACATAACAACACATGCACAAGCGTCATTATATATCTTTCCCAACCGTTGTTAAATGGGTTTTTCGTAGTAGTGAAACCATGAAGAGGAAAGTTATTAGCTTGGGGGCGACAATGTTCCGGTGATTTGGATATCTTCATGTGTTGCGATGTGGCATCTCCAAGAATCACGTTAAGTGTATCCTCAAGGTTACCACGTTGTAATACCTTCATTTTTGTAGTTGCATATGACAATTCTTTTTCTTAGTTTTCTTTTGTATGCAAGAGTCTCTCATTCAAAAGGTGTGTGTTATACTACTGCACAAAGTTGTAGATGTTTGTTATGAGTTTGTTTGCTCATTATATCCTAAGTGTGGCTTAAAGTTGTTGAAGATTATTGAACATTTTTTGCTCGGGTGCTTATGTTTGGAATTGATGTTGTTTAGACGTTTAACCTTAGAGTAGTTACTGAAAAAGTTGGAATGATGCCATGACCTGGAAAATTCCCTAGTCGACCGATGGGGGAACTAAAATTTGAGGAGATGAAGTGGTTGGAGATGTTACTAGAATTGGGACACCTCCCCCAACAGAAGGATGGGGATCTTCGTGAATATATACAAGGACCAATGTAGTGTGATCGGTCGCAGGACCGACATTATGATGAGTCGCCAATCAAATTGATTTAAAATCTACCATTGTTGGTTGAGACAATTTACAGATATTTGATCGATTAACAAGAACGATAGTGATGGGAAACAGGGGAGATCAATGGACTTTTTCATGTGTTTTGTGAGATCAAGAAACATTTCTCACAAATGTGTCATTATTCAGTTGGAACAAGAAATTCGGTAAGGTGTTAATGATGGTTATTGTAGAAGCTATTTAATATGGTGGCAAGAGTATCTAGTGGCCAGAGAATGGGGTGTACCTTCAACGTTAGCACTCTAACACTCAAATTAGTGAGGTTAAAGAGATGTAACTTGCAAGAGTGAATGAATCATACTTAGTTACGACACGTAATTACGCTTATATATGGATGGTAGTTCAAACTACTCACAATGGAAAACGAAAGACTGTCAAAATTATTCAAACAGATACAATGATCGTAATCTCGTGTTCTAATGTGCGGCCTCTTCGTGAGGTTTTACTTATTCATGATCTTTAGATAGGGATGCCAATTTGTATCTGTTAGTGGGGATCCCCGTGGAGATTTCCCCGTTCAGGGCCAAAGATGGGAATTTCACCCCGCGGGGGTGGGGATGGGGAGAAAAATTCCTCCGAGAGCACTTCGGAGACGAAGACAGGGAATACATCCACTGCCCTGCGGGGTCCCCGCCCCGTTTATTATTTTAATATAATTAATTTAATATATAATTTATATTTTACATTAGGTTTTTCTGTCATTTCCTTTATGTTTATTTTAAAAAATAAATAAATTTTGATGTATTCATTAAGAGAAATAAATGTAGATATTAAAACCCTAAAAAAGTTGAAGCGTTCATTTTCTTCTATTAGACTCGTTTATTTTTTCTTCTACCGTCAAACCTTCATCTAACTTCCTCATCATCTTCTTTATCGCGTCTCACCATTGCCCATCGTCTTCTCTGTATCGTGTGTTATCATTATTCACTTCTCTTACGATTGCATCAATAAGGTTTGATTCTCATTTATTCATGTAATTATTTATAGAAAAAAGTAGTTTGTTTCTCCTTGATTATCATAAATTTGTTCATGTAATTGTTTATAGGAAAAAGTAGATTATTTCTCCTTGATTTTAATAAATTTGTTCATGTAATTGTTTATAGGAAAAAATATTGTTTTGACTAACTTTAAGATTTCTAATTTGGTCAATTGTAAGATAATAGTGAGACCTATAAAAACTAAATTAACATGTATTATTTGAAGTTTTATTTTTCAAGCATATTTATGTTGTTGAATTTTGTAGTTATTTATGCATAGTGTTACTTAAAAAGTATTATACTTTATGTTGTTGAATTTTATAGTATTTTATAAAAAAAATATCATTATTTTATGTCTCACTAGTAATTTTAATAAAAAATATAAATATGAAATACTAGTATTTTTAATAAAAAAATTAAATATGTGAAATATTTATACTTTTTTATTTTTATAGAAAATATAGATATTTTAAAAAAAAATGTTAATGGATAAATGTAGAATCTGTGGGGATCCCTGCGAGAAATGATGATGAGGATAGAAACTCCCCCATAACAGGGATCGAGGACGGGAATAGGGAATAAATTTGGTGGCAGGGACAAAGATGGGAAGTGTCCCCCGCCCCGCCCCGCCCCGCCCCGCCCCACCCCATTGACATCCTATCTTTAGGCATGCGAAACTCTGGATTGAGTCTTCAAATTGAGCAGTAAATTTTTATCAAAAAGACACTTTTTATTTCTCTTTAACACATTACAAACAAAAATGACATATCCAACCAAAAAAATCATAGGTATAACATTTATATATAACGAGTTAACAAGGAATGAAGATATAATGAATATATTTGTATATTTTATGAAAACATAAGAGATGTTTGTTTTAAAATTAAGGGAAATGTTAGAATCATTTTAATAAAATGTAAAAGATGTGAGTGTAATTTTTCATTACTCTTTAATATAAAAACAAAGCACAAAGAATTTAACTTATATGCATGAGAAAATGTATAGTACTAATCCATTGTAGTCATCGGATCTTGAATTATGTTTGAATTAATTGCGATGAACTAATTGTGCAATAATTTTTGAGATACAACTTTTATAAAAAATTACGATTTCAACTATGTTTCAATCTTAAATAATGTATATTTATATTATGCGATGTCAAAATTAATTTTCCAATTTAGAAAAATTAATTATAAAAAAACTTATAATATTTTAAAAAACGGTTTACAAAATTCATTTTTAAAATTAAAGTAAAAATCCAGCTAAAAGAAACAGGCCCAGAACAGCTATGTGGAATAGCCAGATACTTCAAACTCAAGTTTCAGATGCTTTAACTTTAAACCCTGGAAGATATTTTTCAGCACAAATCAAATGAAGAAGCTGATCATCAGAGGGAGGAGAGAATGTTCCACAAGATATTGAAATAATAGTATTATGAAATACTCATTTCTTCTATTCAGAAGCCAAGCTCAATAATATACTATATATTACAACATACTAAAACAGAACAAGAATAGATCCGTGTTTATTAATAATAAATCCCAACAACTAAGACCCTTCCTAATTGACAATAATACATTTAAATTGATTTTACAAGTAGGCTTGAAAATAAATATTACCACACATCCCTCTTTCCCAAACTCTTTGAATGTCATGACAAAATCGAACAGAAAATTGAAAATACATTAATCCACATCATATATCAGCTGCACAGTTTGTTGAGAATCTGGAGATTTTACCCTCCTTATATCAAAGTAAAACATGAAAGCTTCATCACCTCTTTTCATGATGGCTTTGCTGAACCAATTGTGTTTCCTTTCCCCAGCTCAACCCATTTTCGTGTCTTTCAGACTATACTAGGAGAATCACCCGACCAGTTGCAGACAGCACGTGGCCAGCGTGTCCTAACGCAGTCAACCAAAGGCGCATGCTGAACAGGCTCTGGTTTAGATACCTCAATGTCCTTCCCAGCAGAGTCACTTGTACCAGAAGCAGATGGACCTTGCACATCTGCCATAAATTCCTCGGGTGTCCACCTTGGGGGAACTGAGACACTTAATTTTGTCAGCCTGGGTCTTTGCAGTGGAGTTTCACCCCCAATACTTACTTGACTGCCATTCAAATCTGATTTAGCGATTCCGTTAAAATGGAAAAGATCAAAGACCTTCTTACCCATCAATCCTGATGAGTCTTTCAAACCTCCCAAGCTTTTGTCTAAGTCCAAAATTACCTGCCAGAATTCACTCCATACAATGAACCCTGCACTGCAAAGGTTATCTAGTTTCTCTTGTGGAAGTTTGATATTTGTTTCTCTGACGACTTGATGGAACCCCTCCACACTAATGAAGCCACCACCTCCACTTTGATCTTGTGCATCAAAAGCTTTGCGGATCTGTGTTTCCCTTCCTTCCAATTCATTTTCGTTTTGAACGGTGGGATCAAGAGCAAACAACACTGTGTAATGGGATTCACTCCCAACAACCCATATAGGCCATTTCGGGGTTTTTAGAAACTGACCGACCTTGCAGAAATTCAGGGATTCTAGCAGGGTGAGAAATCCAACTTCCACATTTCGGGAAACACCTTTCAGAAACATTCCTCCACCTAAATCCATCCTTCCATCAAATACATTTGCAACAGCCTGCCCACAGAGCAGTAGGTTTACAATTTCCTGTACAAGATTTGTAGAAAAAGACAAATGTCACTCTAAAATTAATTTAAAATGAACTTAATTTAAAACATAAAAAAATGGCAGCATTTCTCAATTACCTGGGAGGCATGCCCAAAAGGAGCAGTAACCAGTGGTAGGCTGGGATCATCCCTGTCACTTTGAACCAAATCCTAGAAGAAAGAAAAAATATTGCATACATTAATTGGAGAACATTTTAAAGACATGATAACAACCAGTGTAAATTCAGTTACCCTTTGGAATTCATGACTTCTAATTTACCATTGTATTCACCAAATGTTAGGAGGGTGTAGAAGGTGAATAGACCAAAATTTTCTTAAAAAACATAGTGAAAGAACTCAGTTTAAACTTTAAAGGTATAGAACTATAGGAGCTGGTAACAACTGCTCCATTGCCCTACAACAGCTATTTTTTTATTAAAACAACTGATATTATTAATTTGGGCTTTTGGTCATACAAGACGACTTGGGCCTGAATACATTTTGGATTTTCTTTCAATCCAGATTTAGTTCACAGCCTGATTGGCTTGCTTGAGTGACATCTCTCTTTGTGTGAGAATCCCTAAACATCCCAAGACTATTCATCTTCCTGTGAATGGATCTGCAAGCCAAAACCCAGCTAGTTCTAGGTTTTTCCCCTACCTTCATATCATATCAGCAAGACACTTGTTATCCATTTCAAATTCCACTTCCAAAAAACAGCAATCGATCTCCACTGCTTTCATCAACACCATAGTTTCAGCCATCAAAGGGTCGTTACTTTCCTTCCATGCAGAAAGAGCCCACTGCTAGGGTTTCTCTCAAAAAAACAGCTCCAAGGCCCCATTTTTCGATCCCGTCAAGACTAACATCAATGTTTCCTTTTATCCACCCTTTCTCAAGAGGTTTCCACTTCGACTTATGCTCTCTCATATTGTTACTACATTATTCCTTGATTAACCCACAGTTAGATCTCTCTGTTATTGATTTCTTAAGTATTTTTGTTTTCCTCTTTCTCATACTTCCTCACCTCTTTCTCTTTCCTGGTATTCATATTTTTCGTCTCCCACTCTTGAGGATTTCCCTGCATGTCGCCACAAATCTTCAGATTGCTTTGCATGTCGGTGTTCTGAGGATAAGGGATGAGCTTAAGGCTTCTGATGTGGTTATTTTGTCTTTCGGAATTTTTGTCGCGATTTTTCTGGGTTTGAGGATTTCTGAGGTATGGTATTTTCTTCCACGTCATCTTTGATCCTTATCATTAATACCTTTGTACTTGCTCTGAAAGTTATGAAAGTTATCGTTGTTGCTAACCTTGCTTTTTCCCTTTTCTGAGGTTTTATCCTTGTTATTGGTGATCTGGTCTCCTTGGTTAACTTCAGTTTGATAGTATTGAGTTCCTATTCCGGTATTAACCTCTTGCTTTCTTCTTGGCCTTTATTTATTCTTTCCATAAATTTGTTTGTTTGATACTGATCTTTATCGTTTTTGCAGGGTTTCCACTGGGTGATGTTGTTATCCTTCTGATGAATGTTAGTTCAAGGGTTTGTATCATTGGTGTTTATACCGCAAGTAATTCTGTGAGAGTAACCTTTACTGCCATTCTCTTCTATAGATTTCCTTTTGTACTTATTGTCTTCCATTTTATTTCCTCCATTGCTCTGGTCTTGCTTGTTGGGAGGATTGTTTCTATCTTCATCTGATCTTCCTTGCTGATGGCTTATATTACAACATCAACACAATTTATAATATGAACACAGAAATCCATCTAGCATGATATTGATCCCCTCAACCACACAGGCTAATTTAAACTTACGGAAAAGAAACATTGTCATCCAGTGTCTTCGACATTTCCAGTTTCCAAGATGTTTTGTAGACCATAAATGTCAGAAGAGAATATGTAATTAGATACCAGATTTGTGCTATTGAATCAGCTTGGTATAGGTTGTGACGTCGGACCACAAATGTTGGAATCCTTAAAATTATAAATTATAACCAACTTTAGATGAATCTAGTTGAATATTTGGATTATTATTGTTTTAGGAGTCTTCTTATGTTAAGAGTAACATTGGCAAAATATAAGTACTGATTGTATTACACTTATAATTGACCTAGAAAATTAGCATAAATAGGATAATAATGTCAGTGTTTATTATCACAGCATAATATATATTTAGAAATACAGCACTAAACTAAAATATATTCTCTAGGTTTTCCATTCAATATTTGATCACGGTATAAAATACCATCCACTATTAGCATGACGGAGGTCCTTGGTGTCTTCTGCAACAGAGCACCCAATATAACAAATTCCTCTGTATTTCTATTCTGATACATTCCAGTCTGCTTATTGGTTCTTTAGAATAAATAAAAATATTAAGCTAGTGTCTATCATCACAAAATCACAATCCTTCAGTGTCCTATTGGTAAAATATACTTCCCTTTTTTAGTTTTCCATCCAATCCCTATTATTTCACCAGAGTTCTTATGGAATAAGCTTTTTTGGCTTGGTAAGCATTCTCAAAACAGTTAATTGACAAAAAAAAACACTAACTCTAAACTTCCACTCAAGTTTAACAAACCATGAAGATACTAGTGCTACAAGTATTATCCACATTCTTAATATAACTAATTTCGAGTCAAAAGTGACACATTTGTCGCAAACATTGAGCATCCACCATTTCCAGACCCAATTGGGTTTAGGGGTGGAGAATGACATTGAGTTGCAAAAATATTTAAGCCAATTCAAGCCACAATCATAGAATGTGTGGGTTGGGTCTAACTCATCCCAAAGCCAACTTGTAAGGTGAGAGCTGCCTTTATAAACGCTTTACAGACCATATATATCTCTAAGCAATATGGAACTAAATCCACCTTTTCAAACTTAACACAATGAAGATGTTGGAGGATGTAATGAAGGCAAGCCAAATGCCGCAATTAAGTGAGTAGGGGCGGACCACAATGAAGGTGGAATTTCTAACACACAACAGCACATGTTTGCTTGGCTCACTGTTGGCATCCTAATATACAGTCAACGTTAAACCTTACATTCAAATATAAAAGCCCTATATGGATTAGCTTCTAACTTACAAGACAATCTTAATTAATATAACTTTATGGTTCTTCACTTTTGGGAAAGTCTCTATGATCTTCAAATACGTTTATTATGGGAAGTTAAATAAAAGAGCTTATGAAAAATTGTAATGGAGAAGTTGATTTCAACTCATACGTTAAGTTGTTTGTTTAAAAACCTCAGTTCTTGCAAGTTTCTGTTAATATATCTTTTTTATGAGAGTGCTTATAGAGAAAATAATCTGAATTAATGCAAACTACATCGCATCAACTATGAAAATAACTTAGATAAACAAAATGTTTTCATCATTGCATGAATATTCCTATAGAGGCAAATGAAAGTACAAAACACAAGCAAACCTAATAAAAAAAGTTTCCATAATCATGCAGCGAAATTCTAATATTCTTGCAAAAATATACCACACATTAAGTCACAGACAAATAATTAATTCTTTTTAGGTAGAAGCATGACAAATTTCAGAAGATAGAGGCAACACTCTGATGTGAAATAGATAGCAAATATTGAGTAAGAAAATGTACCAGTCCACGAGAAAGTAAAGCAGAGATCAGGAAGAGCAATGCCCCCATACGACTTTGGAATAAAGGAATAATTGCTTCAAGCCTCTGCAAAGCAGTTGTTTCTGACGTGTGAGTTTCAACTCTAAGAACTTTCAGCAAATCCAAGGAAGATTCGATAGAAAGAGCTTTAAGTGAGTTTGCAACAACCTGCTTATTGTAAAGGAGAAGACTCAGCACAACAGATAATAATGTCATCGGAGAATCATGGTAGAAGACATCAGTAACAAGATAGGAAATTCACATCCATCTGTTGCCAACAAGATGTTGAACAAATAACTAAAATTATCAGCACAAATAAGAAGGTACCTCATCCTCTGAGATTCCTTCAAAACGTTGAATTTCATTCCCCGGAATGCTCAAAGTTGCAATCACGGCCCTTTTATTATTTCCACATAAAAATAAAATTTCACCCATACTTCTTACAAGGGCTCTGGCGAGAAAACAATAAAGAGAAATATATGATGAGTATAGCATTAAATATATGAAAGAATACACAAAAAAAAGTTTAATCTGCATCTGATGCTTTCTAGATTGGTATACACCAGCCACTAACCATTCCATCTAAATGCTTCATAGGTAAAGTTAAAGTTGATTTATAATTTAGGAATTCTCTGGGGGTAAATAATTCTTCAGGATTTTTCGTCACCTTGTTAGGTTAAATTGTTTGTTACTAACAGGAAATGTTTCTACCAAGAATTCCCAAATAGTGATTCTGTTTAAATAATTAAGGATGTTGAGCTTCATAGACACTAAAAAAAAGTAGGGATGATGAGCTTCACAATCACTCAAAAAATGCCTCATAAAATGAAAAGAAAACATTCTAATAACAGAATCACCACATTTTAAAAGATTTTTGATGATTAAATATCTTAAAGATTCCAGACAAGTGTAGGAAAAACTTGTCTGCAGCAAATGCACACAGCTTGAACAAAACATTGATAAATAGAGTAAGTCATGACTCAATGTTGTCTGTGAGAAACTAAAACAGCCTACTGTAAATGAAATACAACTAATGAACAAAGAACTCAATACAGATTGAAAATGATTGAAAGAAACATAATTGGAACAAATCTATTAAAGAAAACCTATATTTTGCCACTCGGGAAAAAAAAAGACACCTAATTTAATCAAATTACATTCATGTTCATGATAACAAGAAAACTGAGTATTTGAAATCAAAGAAATTGACAGGACGAAGCACAAAGTACAAGCAATGGAAGTCTATTGTTTATTACAATTAACATTATTTTTACCTAGGTATACACAAACAACTGATCAGGAAAAAGTTAATCACCTTACTTTTACATCTTCAGTGAGTGAAGAAATATTATATGATGGAACAGAGTGACTTTTACTTGACACACCCAGACCCCGATTCTGTGGAATGCGTGATAATTCATTACTGAAGAAAATAATGTATTTGAGCACAAATGCCTGAAAAGGGAAAAACAAGCAAAATCAATGTAGAACGAAAAAAATAATCTGGCTCTTATATTGTATATTGTAGAAGAAATAAATAAAGTGGAAATAACAGAAGGACATGTGCAGACATGCTCACACATGAACAAACAGGCTACAGAAAAGCCTTACTTTCTTAAAAAAGCAAGGAGCTCTACATTATTATGATGAAAATGTGGAAAACAATGAATGAGCAAAGCAAGATATTGTTTAACACAAGAAAAAACACAAAAGAAGGATGAAAGACACAAATTACATAAAATGTAAAGTCAGTTGTTAATATTTAATAGGCTGCCGTACTCATTTAGCAATTATAGTTTCACTTTGAAATCAATTGTGTCCGAACAGTTCAAAACCATTGAAAACAGTCTCGAAGGTTTAGAGACTTTGATGGTCACTATTAGATTGGCTGACTATCCAGAAGGTCCCTACAGGAGTGAAGACATAATAACCAAATAGGGATCTTACATCACTAGAAGTAGGGACTTTATTAAACAGTTTTGAAAAATAGAGTGTGCCACAAAAAAGCAATACTGAAAAATGTAGCCATTACTTGTATAGTTGCCAAAACGCCACAGGGGCCTCCTTCATGCTGCACTAGGCCCATTGATGTTTCAGGATCAGAGCTAAACCTAATGAAAGTTTTCATAGTATCAGCAAGAAAAAAAAAGAGTAAATAATTCAATTAGAATTAATAATTATTAGAAACAAATAATTCAAAAGTCAAACGAATATTTAGAAAAGGACAATATGAAAAACACATGACATGTTGATGATCAGTTGGGACACTTTTTTTATTTTATTTCCTTTATGGGTTTGATTATTCGGTGAATCAAATTGAACCATTTAGAAATTAAGCTCAACAATTAGAAAATGTGTAGCATAGCATTAGTTTGACAGCAATAAAGTTAGGATAGACAAGATACACAAATGTAAGCGTAGCTAAATAAAGAAAAGTTATTCATCTATTACAGGACAAGATGCAAAGCTAATGCCAATACATTAAGTTAAACAGACCTCTGCAGAAGCATAAAACAGTTATGCAATTAACAAATAAAGAATCCATGTCATGATAGCACCATCAAGACTTCATGTTCTAATTGATAAGTTCTATAGCATCAACTGAACATAATCATCCTGGATAACAAATAATTTTGCCACTCTATTTCATGCAAAGATTGAATAGAAATAGTGAATTTTGAATTGCTTTATCAATTTTGCCCTCAGTTTTTTACCAAGATCTTTACTCATTCTTCATTATTACAAAATTACCAAGCTATTTTTTTATCAAGACAAATTGAAAAAAGCAAACTTTGACAATCGTGATTAGTGATCTAGGTCAACAGATCTTCCCTTAGTGGATTGTGCATGTAACATTTGAATTAGTTAATACTCAATAAGTAAATTAACATAAGTAGTTTGTACTTGAAATGAGAAACGGACCCCTGTCAGTAATTCTAAAATATATGTATTTGTTAGAGTATACAATTTAAGAGCAATAATATGCTCCAGGCTATGGAGGATCTGTCCAACCCTAGATGTAACAACTCAGGAAAATACAGAAGTGAATGAACACTACAGCACTATGTAAACCACCGCCGCTACATACAATTCCTTTTATCGCTCCTTTAACTAATTGCAATGTGAAAGGAACCCCTGTCAGTAATTCAAAAATATATGTGTGCTTTTAGAGTTTACAATTTAAGTGCAATACTATGTTCCAAGCTACTGAGAGTCTGTCCAACCCCAGATGTAACAACTCAAAGGAAAATACAAAAGTGAATGACCACTACAGCACTACGTAAACCACCACCGCTACACAAAATTCCTTTGATCTCTTCTTTAACTAATTGCATCATTTGGATTCGCATTACTCTGCTGTCTACTTTAAAGCGGGAAACAATGATGTCCACTTTGGTTCCCTTTCTAGTTCAAAGATTCATACTTCTCTGAATTCCGGTTCCTTTTAGCCAACTATTCCTGGCTTCCAAACATATACCATCTTCAATGTTTCTATCAGCTAATGTTTTGGTTCTTTTTTTGAGAGATGTTAATAACATTTTCTCCAACACCCTACTATTGGTTGAAATTCATATAGACTTCACCACTTTGATAATGGGCCTCCTCAAATAAGGAATGACACACCACATAATTTAGTAGGTCTCACATGATATCACCCAATGGAGTGGTCTTCTAACATTACTCTTATTTCCTTGGCTTATTAGCCAGTCCTGAATTTTCTCGATTCCTTGCTTCCCGTTGAGATGTTCATTGGATTCCAAACCATCCAGCCCAACAATATCCCTCTACACCTCAAATCTTGTGCCCCCTTGGGAAGTACCTCCTCCCAACTAACCTAACTAACTAAATAACCCCTCTAACCAACATGCCTAATGAACACCTAACACTTACAACATTCTCATTACCTATTTAGCATATTTGTTTATTGCATGATCACCAAAACTCAATCCGCTGACTCAGAATTGGGAAACTCTACATACGTACAGTACTAGATTAATAAATTATTTGGGCACAAGTGGTTCCAGAAAACAACAATTACCTACAATGTTATTCCAAAAGCCTAACCAAGTTTACAATATATGTATTAATGAAAGTACCTTATTCCCTGGTTGCACCACTGTGCTAGAATATCCTTTGAGACTTCACTTCCAAACACCATAACAAATAACTTATTAGCTTCTTCCGCAGAAAGCTCCTTACACAAACTCTCATCTCTTAAAGGCAATTCCTCCACTCTCCTCGCAACTTCACCCCCTTTCTTCAATCCTTTATTTCCCGCCGGTGACAAAGGTGAAACCCTAACGACAGTCGCCATCCGCTTCTCAGCAGCCGCAGCCATAAGTTCCCGTCTCCGAGTCTTAGATTCCGGAGAATCCTCCGGCAACCCCGAAACAACACCGGCGACTTCGTCCCTAGGCTTATTACGCTTCGGCTCCGGCGTCATGCTCATCCGAATCGCCATTTCCAGATCCTCATCCTCTCCTCGATCCGCCATTCCGGAAAAAAATTCAAAACTTTCAATTCCCGAAAGACGCCGAAACCCTAACGGAATGAATTTTAGGGCTCCATTTCAATGCGATCGAAAATCGAAGCTTCTAGATTGAAATTAAACAACGGGTGGTGAGAATTGGAATTTTGAGGGATTGCAAGGGGTAAAAGTGGAAATAGATTTTTTTTGTGAAGGAGGCGAAGCTATCGAGGGAAACTGAAGCCGCGACGGTGGCGATGAGTGGTTGAAACGGTGTCGTGTGGAATGAATGGTGATAGATTATTGTAGTAGTAATGGTGGTGAAATGACTGTGTGGGCCCTGAGGTAAATGAACAGTGTAGTGAATAATTAAAGTGAAGAGATGAGGGTATTGTGGGAAATGAAAGTTTGTGAGCTTTGGGTTTGTAGATTTAAATAGTAGCCACCGGCGATGCTTGCTTTAACGGATAGAAAACAAATTTGCGCTTTTAACGAAAGATAATCAAAATTAAGGAGAGTGGTTAGTGTCTGGTTTTTTTTTTTTTTTTTTTGGGATTTAATTTAAAATAATTGTTATTATAGATTTCAAAAATTGTTTTAAGAGTTGTTTTATAAACTAAAATAACAAATTAAATTAAAGTGAAGATTAAGAGATGTTGGAGTTAGATTGCAATTTCTACAATTACATGTATATCAATGATCAACTATACACATTTTAGTCATCAATTCATATAATCACATACCATTCTATAATATTATCCATGTCTGAAATAACAACATCATGTTTAGAGTGGCAAAACGAGTCTGACTTGTTGGTCGTACTCGTTTTGTCTGCACTTTAATATGATTAGTATGGATGATGTGTAAGTATGAGATAATCTCATTGTGGAAACAATACCGGTACGAATTGAGGATCGTGAAATGAAGACTTTAAGAGGCAAGGAGATTGCTTTGGTAAAAGTTGTTTGGTTGGGAGATGTCAGAGAAAGTATGACATGGGAGTTGGAAAGCAAGATGCAGAAATCTTAAGTGGGAGAAAGTTGTAACGCCCGTATTTAATTAATTAATTTAATTTAATATTATCGCGTGTTTTCTTTCCGATTGTTTGTTGTTAGGTGTTGTTTTGTCGTGTATGTCGTTAAGTTGTTTAAGTTGGTATTAAGTTGATAATTATGTTAAATTTAAGTTGTGGTTGAGTTAGTTGGATTAAAATTAAGTCGAATTAATTATAATAACATTAGTATGATAATACTAATTTTGTAGTTGGGCTTAGTGTGGTAGTAGTAATAGTAATAGTGGGGGTGTTATCTTAGGCCTATTAGTAATTTAGCTAATTAGTGAGATTTTAGTAATATTAGACTGAAAAACCTAATTAGAAGACTAATCAGAATTTTGAGAGAAGAACAAGTCTTGAGGAAGAACAAGAGGCTAAGTTTTGGATTTTCGTAGAGATTGTTGTTGTGAATTCGAGTTGACTTCAATCCAATGTAAGGGTGGGGTTTAAATTCTATAACTGGAATTAGGATAATATGTATGTAGGTTAGGTGTGTATAATTGTTGTTGTGTTATTGTATAATGTGTTATTGTTGATTTTCGTGTGGATCTGTCATGAAGAATATGTTGTTATTGTTGTGTTGTTGTCATTTACGTTGTTCATGTTCATGTAATTGTTGTTGTTGCAGAAGAACAGTATGAATCTAGATCCAGAATATTGGTAAAAACTGGATTTATTAAATAGGTGGAAGAATAGGATGACAAAGAGTGTAAAATCTGAGTAGAAACCATATTTAGGACTGGTATGAAGTGGAGAAACAAAAATCGTATGAATCAGATGCAGAGTGTATGTGGAAACTTGAAAAAGGAGACAACCTCTATCATTGTGCATAAGACCATGCCCATACGCGTAAGGATAGACGCAAGAGCAGGTCATTACGCGTAACAAACATGCAATACGTGTACGGAAAGTGAATTTTAGGGTCTTTTGTCCTTTCTAGTAGAATACGCGTAGGGAACCAAGGCAATACGCGTATGGAGCAGCAATACGCGTAATAGGCGACGTAGAGGTGGGGTGATACACGTAATGGCATGCGTATAAAGCGTAGAAGCAAGGAAATACGCGTATGGTCGGGGCCAATACGCGTATGACCAGAGCAGCAGGGAAAAACGTGTCGTTTCGCTGTTTATGTTCCGATTTTGTATTTGAGTCGAGCTGAGTTCATTCCAGGAATTAATCAGAGACAAAATAAGTTGGTTTTAGTATAATTGAGGACTAAAATAATTATTTCGGAGATTTAGTTAATCAAGTCGTAATTTAGTTGGTTTTCAGTGTTGTAGTCGTGTGAAGTCGATATAAGTTGTGGTGACCCCATTCTTGGGAATTATTAAGTTGCAGGTCGGTTGACCATTGTTATATGCGTTATTGCGTTGTTAAGTTGTTGTTTATGTTGTTGTCGTTGTATGTCATTCATAAGTGTTGCACCCCAAAATTTGCCCTCACAATACAAGACTTTGTGTGCTAAAAGGTTCACAAGGTTCACAATACTTATAAGACCTTTCATGAGGTTCATGAAGTCTACAAGACACTTTATGAGGTTCACAAGGTTCACAAGATTCACAATGCTTATAAGACCTTTCATGAGGTTCATGAAGTCTACAAGACACTTTATGAGGTTCACAAGGTTCACAAGGTTCACAAGACCTCCCATGAGGTTCACAAGACATTTTATGAGGGTTCACAAGGTTCACAAAGTTCACAATTGGTCAGAAGAGTTGACAATTCCCTCAGACAATGCACCTCCTAAGCAGTGCATCCAAAACTAGGTTTTTGACTTTAATCAGGCTAAATGAACTTCCAAGACTTCAAGTGAGCTTTATAACATCTTATATGTGTGTAAGAACCCCCATGACAAGTTTCAAGACTTTTCTCAAAGGTTTGCTCAGTCAGATGATCAGATAGGTCAAAATTAGTCAAAGCAGTTAAAAAGTCAAACTAAGGTCAACTGTGGTCAAACCAAAGTCAAACTTCATGATTTTTTGCCAACATCAAGTATATGAAGTAAAATTCATCATTTGATCAAGGGTTGATCATGATTCATCAAGGATATTTTAGATCATCAAGAATCAGGAGTTTCTAAATTAGGGTTTCCTCAGTAAAATTCAACTGAACTTTGACCAGCCATAACTTTCACATGCTTCATCACCAAGTTTCCATCCAAAGCTCATTTTGAAGGAAATTGAATTCTCTACAACTTTGTGTCTCACAAGCCAAGCCCAAAAATGCTTCATTTGGAAGGTATGAGCTAAGACATTATAGGTCCTTTTGAAAGTCAACAAAAAGTCAACAACTTCAAAAGGGCATAACTTGAGAATGGTAAATGATATGGACATGAAACCAGTGGTGTTGGTTAGAGGACTCTTCAATCTTTCCAAAATGTCCAAGAACACCCTCATAGCATTAAAATTGAAGGATTTGTGCCCTTGCAAAGTTGGGAAATTTTTGGTTGGTTTATGAAGAAAATGGAGGTTTAAAACCAATTTTTTCTAAATGGGCTTGCCATATGATGATCCAATCCATGCCAACACTTCATGCACGACCCAAAGCAACAAATTTCTGATTTTTTATTATTTATTTATTATTTATTTTGATTTTATCCATTAAAAATCAAATTAAATTTAAATAAAATATGAAAACTCAATATTTGAATGTG
Organism: Lathyrus aphaca; assembly: GCA_963966055.1. Lineage (NCBI taxonomy): Eukaryota > Viridiplantae > Streptophyta > Magnoliopsida > Fabales > Fabaceae > Lathyrus > Lathyrus aphaca. The sequence goes on from OZ014520.1 coordinate 66,368,315, forward strand.
ATTCTTCTTCTAGAAAGTTTTAATAATCATTCAAAGCTGATTGATACCATCCAATTTCGTGCTAGCTTGTTTTGGCAATGTTAGATAAGATATTTTTCAATATTTGGAAAGAGATATCTTCATGATCAAGTAACTATCATCAAGCCCATAAATCCACAAACTCTTGACCTAATTTACATCACTATATGTACACAAACTCATCACAAGGCAGGGACACGAATTCTTGCCTCCCAAGAGTAAGTTTCAAAAAACCAAAAACCATCCAAAAATCAATTTTCGGTTTCTTCATTTGAGGGCATTTGAAGGTATTCTAAAGACACAACAATGATCCCTAGGCTTCACTGAATGTGTACCAATGTTCATATGCATCCATAACACCTTAAATCATTCAAACCGAATCCTTTTTGTTCTTGAAATTATTTTTTTTCGATTTCAATTGTTTAACCATTATTAATGAAATTTGTTTGTTGATTTGTTGTTGTTTGAAGCTTTGGATGAATTCTGGAAAGTTTAATTTGATTTTCATGAACCTATGCGAATTTCACCATGGCTAGGGTTTATGACCTCCATTAGGGTTTCGTATTCAAGCCAATATAAATTCATTCTGAAAACATAGATCAATGCCAAATGGTCTCTGGATCATGCTTGAACAATTAATTTGTTGGAATTTTACAGTTTTTGTGGTGTATGAGATCCATAGGTTTTGCTGCAAGTTTGATTTTCGCAGGAACATTGGCAGATAAATTCGCAGCTAATATCCTAGGGCTGGAGGAAGAAGATGGTGGCCTGCACGCGAAACTTCAAATTTAAATTTTTGTTTTAAAATATTATGATATAGTTTCTGTTTTATTTCACAAGCTCATGCTTGTCCCAGTGGTACAGCAGGCGTGCGTATTGTTGGATGGCTGGGGTTCGAATCCTGGCTGTGACAAGTTTTTCATGTTTGTTTCTTTTATCCATTGAACATAATATATTATGAATTGTAGTTGTTTCATATACAGGTGCGCTCTCCCAGCTGGAATGGTAACGTGTTTGTGTGATTGCTTGCAAGGTCCTGGGTTCGATTCCCCCAGGCCTTTTGCTTTTTCTTTCTTTTTTGTGATTTTTCAGGAATAACACAACAAAACCAATTCAACCCCCCCCCCCTTTACTGCCTGCGCGCGCGTTGGCCTGGTGGTAGAGATTGCTGGCCTGAGTATTTGCAATCAAAGTGTGCTGGGTTCAATTCCCAGCCAGGTAAGTTTCAGTTTTTTTGTTTTATTTCATTGTTTTGCTAATTATTTTATTATTAATTAAATACAATCATATTTAATGTATGTTTAAATAATTCTAGAAAAATAATATGTAAATATTTTCTAATTTATTTCCTAAATGCTAAACCTAGTTTTTATTATTATATATTTAAAATCAAAAATAAGTGTATAATTATTTAGTTATTAATATTATTAGAAACCCTAATTTATTTTTTTATAAAACCCTAAAAAACATATTCTTTTCAAAATCTAATTTTCTTCTTTTTTTTATATTCATAAACTTTATTAAAATTCTTGAATTAATTTTTGTTAATATTGTTTATAATTTAAATTTTTGTATGTAAATATAATTAAAAATTAAAATGCTTAATTTATTGTTTATAATTTAGTTTTGCATAAAAATAATTCTTATTATATGTTTAAAAAATTGCTAATTTAATTTTTATAATTATAATTTATTTTTCATAATATGTTCATAATTGATTTAATTTTTATAATTTACATATAATTCCAATAATTAATATAATTGTTCATATTCTCTTATTAACCATTAAAAATTTTGTTTATTATAATATTTTTGTTTATTATTATTATTATTAATCATGATTATTACTAACCCCATTTATTTTTAAATTGTTATTATTATTATTTCTACTAACCCTATTATAATTACTTATTTATTTTGTTTATTTATTTATTTTGCTTATTTATTTATTTTGCTTATTTATTTAAATTGCTTTTATTATTATTTTTGTAATTGCTCCTGGATGTAATATTTTATAATGTTTAAATTATTTTATGCCATGGTTAGTAAAAATAGGGAGTGTAACATGTATGTTTATTTAAAATTAATTTAGGTCATTTAAATTTAAAGATAAATATTAAATTGTACACTCACACACGTAAGTCGATCTTTGATCGCCATCTCACTTTCTAGGGTTACCTCTCATGTTGCCTAATCAAAAGGTCAAATGGGGTGTACAAAGCAAAAAGTCCCTCAAAGTAAAGTCATCTAGTCCCTTAACAAATAAAAGATCAAGTCTCTTTCGAATGTTGCCTTCGTAATGATCTTGTCCCTTTCGAATAAAGATGACAGTCCCTCCAAAATTGCTTAATACACCCCACAGTTGCCTAAATAAACAGATGTCCCTTTACTTGTCCCACACATCCAAGGTAATGACTACCTATTCCTTAATAATAGGGATAGTCTTACCATTTAAAGGATTCAAGAACAGAAAGACTTAAACTTTAGGGTAGGTTCCTCATAGTTACTTGCTCAATATTTAAAAACTTTTCAAACACTTCACAAATTTCAAACAATTTTCAAACACAAGTTTTTTACGCATCCGTACATGGATCATTATCAAACTCTTATGAAAATTTCTATTCACACACTTCACATTTTCAAAAACATTTTAAAGTGAGCTAAGTAACTAAGAGCCCATGGATAACCATGGATGTAAAGGGTGTTAACACCTTCCCTTTACATAACCTACCCCCCGGACCCAAAAATCTTTTAAAAGGTCTTTCCTGTTCTTTTATGCCTTTCCTTTGGATAAAATAAAAGTCGGTGGCGACTCTTGCTATCCGCAACATAACTAAAAGTCAGTTCTCCCACCGTGTTACAGAACTGGCGACTCTGCTGGGGATTTAATAAAAGAGGGGTACCCTTAGGAATTAGATCACTTTAAAATTGTTTGCCTTGTTTGCTTTATACTTATCTGTTGGGTGCTCTTATGTGTGAAAGATTCTAACCCGGATCTAGTGTACCTTAGGTAAATGGCAATAGACCAAGGAAACTGTACGGCGTATACCGATATGGTTGATCTGGTGGCCATAGTTAGTGTGACTTCTTGGTTGGTGCTTATGTTCCTTAAGTCAAGTTGAGGATAATATGAGGCTGCCATACGTTGTCAATACACTAACTAACTTTTAGAACCCTAGTCATCCCATCTTTGCCTTTAGAAAAGTAGTGAGATAACCGGCTTTGGTGAAGACTGAAGTTGGTTGATACTCGATACTACACTCATTGAGATCTTAAACTTGGAGGGTTTTGGTTGGCAAGTAAGTTGCCTACTGAACAACCACCCTTGTGAAGGATCAATGATATTGAGATCCCTTAGAACCTGGTTACTTTATAGGACAGGATGAACCAACTAAACTTCAGGGGAGGGTACTTACCTTTGAACTTCATGCAAGCCTTTAAACCTAGGGCTATGGTGTGACTTGTTTGTGTGTGCCACATGTTTGTGATTGAACATAACATCATGACATCATCATGCATCATAAGCATAGAATTTTCACTAACCATTTCAAGGACCAAAGGATTTATCTTTGTTCTTTGTTGCAGGTCATGGCTTCTGCCCGTAGAAACACTATCAGGATCAACTTTGTAGGGATACCTCTTAAGCTTAAAGAGTTGGTTTCTCAGGTGTCTGATCATTCCCAGTTCATCAAGAGACATGGTCACCTATTGGATCTAGTTACTTCAGGGTTCAATGAAGACATGATGAGTGTTCTGTTTCAGTTCTTTGACCCTAAGCACCATTGCTTTACATTCCCTGACTATCAGCTGGTTCCTACAATGGAAGAATTCTCTAAACTTCTGGGTATACCTGTTCTTGATCAAAGACCCTTCACAGGCTTGGAGAAGGAGCTTAAACCAGAGGTTATTGCTGCAACTCTACATCTGAAGAAGTCTGACATTGTTCTAGAAACGAGAAGCGGAGTTAAGGGTATTCTTGCTAAGGTGTTGATAGAGAAGGCTCAATTGTTCTTGAAAGCTATGAGCTATGATGCTTTTGAGGAGATCTTGGCCTTGTTGATTTATGGCTTAGTATTATTCCCCAATCCAGATCAGTTCATAGACATTCACGCCATCAACATATTTCTGAGTCACAATCCAGTGCCTACATTAATTGGGGACATCCTACATTCTCTTCATACCCGTACTACAAGGGCACGAGGAACTTTAATGTGTTGCATACCTTTGCTATCTAGGTGGTTTATTTCTCACCTTCCTCGCTCAGTGATGAAGAATGAGCAAGGGTTCAGGTGGTCTAAACGGATCATGTCACTCTCTCATTCAGATATTCATTGGTGCTCCAGATCTATGGAGAATGTCACTATCATTGACCGTTGTGGGGAGTTTCCTAATGTGCCACTTCTAGGCATAAGAGGAGGCATCACCTACAACCCCTCTCTAGCTTTACGACAGTTTGGTTACGCTCGGAGCGATGGTCCTCATGACATGTTGATTCAAGGCATTGTGTTTGATTACGACAACGATCTGCAAGGTTACCGTCAAAGGTTCATACGAGCATGGGGAAAAGTGAACAAGGTTGACAGCAAGACTCTGGAGCCTAAGTACACTATTCCTATGGAAGCTTATCTCAGATGGGTGCGATCTCGTGCTCAGACTCTCATGATACCATATCCTGCTATCCTGTCAGTTACCATGGAACCTGTTGCTGAAGGAGATACTTCTTATACCATCCTTCACCCAGACATGCCTACTGACATGGGAGATTTACAGAGGTCCTGGATCCAGTTGAAGGAGCAAAGGGATACTTTCGAGGCTCATCACAAAGCAAGCCAAGAAAGAATCCTGGAACTAACAAAGCAACTTCATGAGGAACGGAATCTCAACTCATACCTCAACATAAAGAGGAAACGTCCATGGGAGACTTAAAACCCCATCTCTTGTATTTACTTCATTTCATTTTCTGTAAGCCCAAGAGGCAAAACAAATTTATTACTAATAAAAGTTTACCTTCTTGTTGGTTTAAGCAAATTTAAGTCCTGCGGTCCTTGAAAACATTGCATATACATTCACATATCATATCATTGCATCACAGGTTTATTGTGCACATGTTTCTTATCTTCTCGCTGTTTATTTCAGCAATGGCTCTTGAACAAACAGTTAAGGATCTCCAGGCACAAAATGCACAATTCCAAGAGTTGATTCTGAACTTGTCCAAGGGACAAGATGAGTTGAAGACACTGCTGACTAAGAAAAAGAATCCTGAGGACAATAAGGATAGTCAGTTGGAACAACTGCAAGCTGAGATGACAGAAATGAGGATCCAGATGAATGGCCAGGTGGCTCTTATCCAAAGTTTGGCTCAGGGACAAGAAGGGCTGAGAACCTTTGTCCAAAAACTTCAAAGTAATGGAGTCAGGAATCTAATTGTCAACCAACCTCCGTTAAAACAAGCTGATTTGGTTGAAAGGAAGATGAGGATAAAAGAAGGTAAGAAACCAGTTACCACTGATTGTTCTTCAGTTAAAGAAAAAAGACATGGTAAGGTTAATCCACCTCAACACAAGGGATGTAGAAGACAGTTTATCAAATTCAGCACTCCAATGTCACAAGTTCTGCAATGCTTGTTGGAGATGAAACTAATTTCCTTGAAAAATTCTCCTCAAAATCCTAAAACTTCCTCTTCTCGCTATAATCCCAAGGCAAGGTGTGGGTATCATTCCAACTGTCCTGGACATGATACTAATAGTTGTTGGACATTGAAGAAAAAGATCCAAGACCTGATTGACGAAGGAATCCTAGAGGTTACTCCAGAAGGTCAAATTGAGTTCTACTATCGTCCATCAAACATCGAAGCTGCAAGACAAGTTGCCCAAAGTAGCAAGAAAGGAAGACCACCTATTCCTGTTGAGATATGGGGCACCTTGGGACATCCAAGTGGCAAATTTGATTTCATGGTGAAGTATACTGCTCCTCAAAGTTCACAGATTGCAATTGAAGACATTCAGCCAACTGGATGGGACAACATTTGAGCTTTCATTTGTAATTTCTTTTGTTTTGTCTAAACACTTACTATTATGTTAAACTTTTGTTTTCATTAATGCATTGCATATGTTTGTCTTGAATTAATCCATTCGTTCCACTATATTTTGAATTATGCTTCTTATTTCTATCTTGTGATATTTAACTCCTGATAAAGCTATAAGCCTGTAGAGGGAGGATGACGAAAACAATACCATAATATTAGGCAGTATGCTTTTGAATAGACTATGCTGACGATGTACAGGCATTGTTTCAATTCCTAAACAGTGGAGATATAAGGAAGTTAATCCCTAGTCAACCCTTTTGAGCCTATGAAGTAGGAGTTTTTATTCTCGCACAAATTAAAACCCTTATTCATAACCCGGGGCAGGGTAGTTACTCGGTTAACTCAAATATGCCAATTATCTGTGTTGTACACAACTAATGATGGTTCTCTATAATCATTAAAACCTGACAGTCAATATCCAGCAAAAGAAAAGCTCACTAAGTCAAAACCTATGAAGGAGACTTAATAAAAAAATTAAGACATCCCGCTGACTGTAACCTTAAAATAAACAGTTCAGGCAAAAAGAAGGGATAACAAAGTTAAAAGAAAAAAAAAAGGGTCAGTGTGAATCCTCAACAAAGAAAGATGACTGAATATTCAAATAAATTTTGGGTTTCTGAACCATCACAAATTTCAGTGTTACAATTCCAAACTCATTTGAGCCTCAATGCATAAGTTAACTGAGCATAGGACTGAAGAACATCATGGAGATTGGGTCGGGTACAAATAAAATTTGAGCCTTTATCCTTTGTTTCTTAAACCGTGAACCAGGCCACGTTACAACCCTTTAAAAGTCCTAACTGAAGCATGGTTAGTTCGAAAGCGTACTGCTACAAAAAGGTATCCTGACTCCTTTAGGGCTTATTATAAAACTTGAGTTAATATCACAGTTTTCTTTAAAAAATTTTTTTTTTAAAAATAATTCTTTTTCAAAAACTTCAAGACAGACATAAGCATTGCATTTTTGAATATATTTGTTTGCATATACCTGAGTGTTTGACAAATGGAGAAACTTACAGGATGAATGTTCAATGAACCAAAGTCCTTCCGATGAACAAAGTTGCTTCCTGGATCAAAGTCCATGTATACAAAGGGGCATAGTCATTATCTCCCAATCAAGGGGGCAGGCCATGATACTGCCTAACTCATGTGGGGCAGACAGGACAGGATTCAGTTATGTTTAAGTATCCAGGGGCAGATCTCCACATCTGTCTAAATTACCGAGGGTAATATTACAAAGTTCATAATGCCAGGGGCATAGTCACTGTTTCCCAGTCAAGGGGCATACCAACTTACTGTTTAATTCATTTGGGGCAATCAGGTCCAGATTCAACAATGCTTAATAGCCAGAGGCATCTCTCCTCATATATGTGAATTCCATGATGTCAGGGGCATATTATTGTGAGGCACTCTGTTTATTTCTCTTACATTCAGATACTTCCATTATGGTATAAGTCATCCTCAACCAAGGGGCAATGCTTTCTCTTCAAATCTAATACCCGGAGCGTATATGGTCCATCACAATTTGAAGACACATTCCTCTCATTGTATTACCTTGATATTGGATTCTCAGCTGAAACCATGATGGAAATTAATTATCTACGCCAGTAGTATCAGATGGTGTCAGTATCATGTCTTCAGATCCGGCTATGAGGATTTCTGGGAAGGTATTCAGGAAAGTTAAAAATTTCAGGAGCTCCAAATCCAATTGGTTATATACTCTCGAAGTTGAAACGATTCTGTTTTCAAGTTCAACTTTACTTTTCCCTCTGAATCCAGATTTACTTTTACCCTAAGCAAATCGTCAATTGGTTGTGTTTGAATGTATGTATGTTTTTGAATATGATTGATGTTTACCAGAAATGCATGAAAATGCAGTAATAGTATTTACTAAGGACGAACGAGGGAAGGATTTCAACGAAGCTTCGCCGGTTCATCCCCACAAGACAGCTACAAGTCCCCCAGTAGGGCAAATCCATCTTCATAAAGTCACATCTCCCCTGGAATTTATATTCATCTCTTTTATCCTCATACGGATATTCGGGAATTTACTTTCCAATAGGAGTACGACAAACGAAGACGGGAGGTCATGTATACCCTACTATCAAACGAAGACGGAAGGTTATGTATACCTTACTATCCCCAGCAGACGGGAGGTTATGTATACCTTGCTATCCCCAGCAGACAGGAGGTTATGTATACCTTCTTACCAAGCAAGACGGGAATGAGTTCCTTATATTCTTCAATAACGAATCAGGATTTATTTTCCCTGGCCAGCAGTTGTTATACGAAGATATCCAGACGCTTCAGGCTGCATGATGCATACATACATCATTTACATCATATCATACATATACCTAGATACATAATACATTACTTAAGTGCATCATATTATACATGCATACATAATGCATAAACTAATATTATCATACAGAATGTTATAATCTTGTTTTTCAGATTAATTCTCCAGCAGACAGACTTCATTAACAACTTGTGACTATTGGGCCGTTGTTTATCTTCCCAAAGGTTACCACTTCCTCAGGACGTTGTTTATCTTCCTGAAAGCATATTATCTCCTCGGGACGTTGTTTATCTTCCTGAAAGCTATCATCACTTCCTCAGGACGTTGTTTATACTCCTGAAAGCATATTATTACTTTGGGCCGTTGTTTATCTTCCCAAAGGTTACCACTTCCTCAGGACGTTGTTTATCTTCCTGAAAGCATATTATCTCCTCGGGACGTTGTTTATCTTCCTGAAAGCTATCATCACTTCCTCAGGACGTTGTTTATACTCCTGAAAGCATATTATTACTTTGGGTCGTTGTTATCTTCCCAAAGGTTACCACTTCCTCAGGACGTTGTTATCCTCCTGAAAGCATATTATCTCCTCGGGACGTTGTTTATCTTCCTGAAAGCTATCACCCCTACCTCAGGACGTTGTTTATCCTCCTGAAAGCATATTATTACCTCAGGACGTTGTTTATCCTCCTGAAAGCATATTATTACCTCAGAACGTTGTTTATCTTTCTGAAAGTATATCATTCCCTCAGGACGCTGTTATCCTCCTGAAAGCATATTATTACCTCAGGACTGCTTTATCCTCCTGAAAGCTTATTATTACCTCGGGACGTTGTTTATCTTCCTGAAAGCTATCATTATACCTTTATATTTTGGACTGCTTTATCCTCCAAGAAATGTACCTGAATAACTTTTCTCCAAGTGGCATCTTTAAGCCCACTCAAGCATATTCAACTAGTCATCAATATCACTCTACGCACCGGTGAGTGCAAATTTTTGGGCTTTTGTGTTCAATCCCCTTCAACCTTCCAAGTTACGACTGACACATATACCAATCTAACCCCTCAGGTTTCAGAAAATTGAACAGGGGCAGCTGTTGCACCCCAAAATTTGCCCTCACAATACAAGACTTTGTGTGCTAAAAGGTTCACAAGGTTCACAATACTTATAAGACCTTTCATGAGGTTCATGAAGTCTACAAGACACTTTATGAGGTTCACAAGGTTCACAAGATTCACAATGCTTATAAGACCTTTCATGAGGTTCATGAAGTCTACAAGACACTTTATGAGGTTCACAAGGTTCACAAGGTTCACAAGACCTCCCATGAGGTTCACAAGACATTTTATGAGGGTTCACAAGGTTCACAAAGTTCACAATTGGTCAGAAGAGTTGACAATTCCCTCAGACAATGCACCTCCTAAGCAGTGCATCCAAAACTAGGGTTTTGACTTTAATCAGGCTAAATGAACTTCCAAGACTTCAAGTGAGCTTTATAACATCTTATATGTGTGTAAGAACCCCCATGACAAGTTTCAAGACTTTTCTCAAAGGTTTGCTCAGTCAGATGATCAGATAGGTCAAAATTAGTCAAAGCAGTTAAAAAGTCAAACTAAGGTCAACTGTGGTCAAACCAAAGTCAAACTTCATGATTTTTTGCCAACATCAAGTATATGAAGTAAAATTCATCATTTGATCAAGGGTTGATCATGATTCATCAAGGATATTTTAGATCATCAAGAATCAGGAGTTTCTAAATTAGGGTTTCCTCAGTAAAATTCAACTGAACTTTGACCAGCCATAACTTTCACATGCTTCATCACCAAGTTTCCATCCAAATCTCATTTTGAAGGAAATTTAATTCTCTACAACTTTGTGTCTCACAAGCCAAGCCCAAAAATGCTTCATTTGGAAGGTATGAGCTAAGACATTATAGGTCCTTTTGAAAGTCAACAAAAAGTCAACAACTTCAAAAGGGCATAACTTGAGAATGGTAAATGATATGGACATGAAACCAGTGGTGTTGGTTAGAGGACTCTTCAAGCTTTCCAAAATGTCCAAGAACACCCTCATAGCATTAAAATTGAAGGATTTGTGCCCTTGCAAAGTTGGGAAATTTTTGGTTGGTTTATGAAGAAAATGGAGGTTTAAAACCAATTTTTTCTAAATGGGCTTGCCATATGATGATCCAATCCATGCCAACACTTCATGCACGACCCAAAGCAACAAATTTCTGATTTTTTATTATTTATTTATTATTTATTTTGATTTTATCCATTAAAAATCAAATTAAATTTAAATAAAATATGAAAACTCAATATTTGAATGTGATTCTTCTTCTAGAAAGTTTTAATAATCATTCAAAGCTGATTGATACCATCCAATTTCGTGCTAGCTTGTTTTGGCAATGTTAGATAAGATATTTTTCAATATTTGGAAAGAGATATCTTCATGATCAAGTAACTATCATCAAGCCCATAAATCCACAAACTCTTGACCTAATTTACATCACTATATGTACACAAACTCATCACAAGGCAGGGACACGAATTCTTGCCTCCCAAGAGTAAGTTTCAAAAAACCAAAAACCATCCAAAAATCAATTTTCGGTTTCTTCATTTGAGGGCATTTGAAGGTATTCTAAAGACACAACAATGATCCCTAGGCTTCACTGAATGTGTACCAATGTTCATATGCATCCATAACACCTTAAATCATTCAAACCGAATCCTTTTTGTTCTTGAAATTATTTTTTTTCGATTTCAATTGTTTAACCATTATTAATGAAATTTGTTTGTTGATTTGTTGTTGTTTGAAGCTTTGGATGAATTCTGGAAAGTTTAATTTGATTTTCATGAACCTATGCGAATTTCACCATGGTTAGGGTTTATGACCTCCATTAGGGTTTCGTATTCAAGCCAATATAAATTCATTCTGAAAACATAGATCAATGCCAAATGGTCTCTGGATCATGCTTGAACAATTAATTTGTTGGAATTTTACAGTTTTTGTGGTGTATGAGATCCATAGGTTTTGCTGCAAGTTTGATTTTCGCAGGAACATTGGCAGATAAATTCGCAGCTAATATCCTAGGGCTGGAGGAAGAAGATGGTGGCCTGCACGCGAAACTTCAAATTTAAATTTTTGTTTTAAAATATTATGATATAGTTTCTGTTTTATTTCACAAGCTCATGCTTGTCCCAGTGGTACAGCAGGCGTGCGTATTGTTGGATGGCTGGGGTTCGAATCCTGGCTGTGACAAGTTTTTCATGTTTGTTTCTTTCATCCATTGAACATAATATATTATGAATTGTAGTTGTTTCATATACAGGTGCGCTCTCCCAGCTGGAATGGTAACGTGTTTGTGTGATTGCTTGCAAGGTCCTGGGTTCGATTCCCCCAGGCCTTTTGCTTTTTCTTTCTTTTTTGTGATTTTTCAGGAATAACACAACAAAACCAATTCAACCCCCCCCCCCTTTACTGCCTGCGCGCGCGTTGGCCTGGTGGTAGAGATTGCTAGCCTGAGTATTTGCAATCAAAGTGTGCTGGGTTCAATTCCCAGCCAGGTAAGTTTCAGTTTTTTTGTTTTATTTCATTGTTTTGCTAATTATTTTATTATTAATTAAATACAATCATATTTAATGTATGTTTAAATAATTCTAGAAAAATAATATGTAAATATTTTCTAATTTATTTCCTAAATGATAAACCTAGTTTTTATTATTATATATTTAAAATCAAAAATAAGTGTATAATTATTTAGTTATTAATATTATTAGAAACCCTAATTTATTTTTTTATAAAACCCTAAAAAACATATTCTTTTCAAACTCTAATTTTCTTCTTTTTTTTATATTCATAAACTTTATTAAAATTCTTGAATTAATTTTTGTTAATATTGTTTATAATTTAAATTTTTGTATGTAAATATAATTAAAAATTAAAATGCTTAATTTATTGTTTATAATTTAGTTTTGCATAAAAATAATTCTTATTATATGTTTAAAAAATTGCTAATTTAATTTTTATAATTATAATTTATTTTTCATAATATGTTCATAATTGATTTAATTTTTATAATTTACATATAATTCCAATAATTAATATAATTGTTCATATTCTCTTATTAACCATTAAAAATTTTGTTTATTATAATATTTTTGTTTATTATTATTATTATTAATCATGATTATTACTAACCCCATTTATTTTTAAATTGTTATTATTATTATTTCTACTAACCCTATTATAATTACTTATTTATTTTGCTTACTTATTTATTTTGTTTATTTATTTATTTTGCTTATTTATTTATTTTGCTTATTTATTTAAATTGCTTTTATTATTATTTTTGTAATTGCTCCTGGATGTAATATTTTATAATGTTTAAATTATTTTATGCCATGGTTAGTAAAAATAGGGAGTGTAACATGTATGTTTATTTAAAATTAATTTAGGTCATTTAAATTTAAAGATAAATATTAAATTGTACACTCACACACGTAAGTCGATCTTTGATCGCCATCTCACTTTCTAGGGTTACCTCTCATGTTGCCTAATCAAAAGGTCAAATGGGGTGTACAAAGCAAAAAGTCCCTCAAAGTAAAGTCATCTAGTCCCTTAACAAATAAAAGATCAAGTCTCTTTCGAATGTTGCCTTCGTAATGATCTTGTCCCTTTCGAATAAAGATGACAGTCCCTCCAAAATTGCTTAATACACCCCACAGTTGCCTAAATAAACAGATGTCCCTTTACTTGTCCCACACATCCAAGGTAATGACTACCTATTCCTTAATAATAGGGATAGTCTTACCATTTAAAGGATTCAAGAACAGAAAGACTTAAACTTTAGGGTAGGTTCCTCATAGTTACTTGCTCAATATTTAAAAACTTTTCAAACACTTCACAAATTTCAAACAATTTTCAAACACAAGTTTTTTACGCATCCGTACATGGATCATTATCAAACTCTTATGAAAATTTCTATTCACACACTTCACATTTTCAAAAACATTTTAAAGTGAGCTAAGTAACTAAGAGCCCATGGATAACCATGGATGTAAAGGGTGTTAACACCTTCCCTTTACATAACCTACCCCCCGGACCCAAAAATCTTTTAAAAGGTCTTTCCTGTTCTTTTATGCCTTTCCTTTGGATAAAATAAAAGTCGGTGGCGACTCTTGCTATCCGCAACATAACTAAAAGTCAGTTCTCCCACCGTGTTACAGAACTGGCGACTCTGCTGGGGATTTAATAAAAGAGGGGTACCCTTAGGAATTAGATCACTTTAAAATTGTTTGCCTTGTTTGCTTTATACTTATCTGTTGGGTGCTCTTATGTGTGAAAGATTCTAACCCGGATCTAGTGTACCTTAGGTAAATGGCAATAGACCAAGGAAACTGTACGGCGTATACCGATATGGTTGATCTGGTGGCCATAGTTAGTGTGACTTCTTGGTTGGTGCTTATGTTCCTTAAGTCAAGTTGAGGATAATATGAGGCTGCCATACGTTGTCAATACACTAACTAACTTTTAGAACCCTAGTCATCCCATCTTTGCCTTTAGAAAAGTAGTGAGATAACCGGCTTTGGTGAAGACTGAAGTTGGTTGATACTCGATACTACACTCATTGAGATCTTAAACTTGGAGGGTTTTGGTTGGCAAGTAAGTTGCCTACTGAACAACCACCCTTGTGAAGGATCAATGATATTGAGATCCCTTAGAACCTGGTTACTTTATAGGACAGGATGAACCAACTAAACTTCAGGGGAGGGTACTTACCTTTGAACTTCATGCAAGCCTTTAAACCTAGGGCTATGGTGTGACTTGTTTGTGTGTGCCACATGTTTGTGATTGAACATAACATCATGACATCATCATGCATCATAAGCATAGAATTTTCACTAACCATTTCAAGGACCAAAGGATTTATCTTTGTTCTTTGTTGCAGGTCATGGCTTCTGCCCGTAGAAACACTATCAGGATCAACTTTGTAGGGATACCTCTTAAGCTTAAAGAGTTGGTTTCTCAGGTGTCTGATCATTCCCAGTTCATCAAGAGACATGGTCACCTATTGGATCTAGTTACTTCAGGGTTCAATGAAGACATGATGAGTGTTCTGTTTCAGTTCTTTGACCCTAAGCACCATTGCTTTACATTCCCTGACTATCAGCTGGTTCCTACAATGGAAGAATTCTCTAAACTTCTGGGTATACCTGTTCTTGATCAAAGACCCTTCACAGGCTTGGAGAAGGAGCTTAAACCAGAGGTTATTGCTGCAACTCTACATCTGAAGAAGTCTGACATTGTTCTAGAAACGAGAAGCGGAGTTAAGGGTATTCTTGCTAAGGTGTTGATAGAGAAGGCTCAATTGTTCTTGAAAGCTATGAGCTATGATGCTTTTGAGGAGATCTTGGCCTTGTTGATTTATGGCTTAGTATTATTCCCCAATCCAGATCAGTTCATAGACATTCACGCCATCAACATATTTCTGAGTCACAATCCAGTGCCTACATTAATTGGGGACATCCTACATTCTCTTCATACCCGTACTACAAGGGCACGAGGAACTTTAATGTGTTGCATACCTTTGCTATCTAGGTGGTTTATTTCTCACCTTCCTCGCTCAGTGATGAAGAATGAGCAAGGGTTCAGGTGGTCTAAACGGATCATGTCACTCTCTCATTCAGATATTCATTGGTGCTCCAGATCTATGGAGAATGTCACTATCATTGACCGTTGTGGGGAGTTTCCTAATGTGCCACTTCTAGGCATAAGAGGAGGCATCACCTACAACCCCTCTCTAGCTTTACGACAGTTTGGTTACGCTCGGAGCGATGGTCCTCATGACATGTTGATTCAAGGCATTGTGTTTGATTACGACAACGATCTGCAAGGTTACCGTCAAAGGTTCATACGAGCATGGGGAAAAGTGAACAAGGTTGACAGCAAGACTCTGGAGCCTAAGTACACTATTCCTATGGAAGCTTATCTCAGATGGGTGCGATCTCGTGCTCAGACTCTCATGATACCATATCCTGCTATCCTGTCAGTTACCATGGAACCTGTTGCTGAAGGAGATACTTCTTATACCATCCTTCACCCAGACATGCCTACTGACATGGGAGATTTACAGAGGTCCTGGATCCAGTTGAAGGAGCAAAGGGATACTTTCGAGGCTCATCACAAAGCAAGCCAAGAAAGAATCCTGGAACTAACAAAGCAACTTCATGAGGAACGGAATCTCAACTCATACCTCAACATAAAGAGGAAACGTCCATGGGAGACTTAAAACCCCATCTCTTGTATTTACTTCATTTCATTTTCTGTAAGCCCAAGAGGCAAAACAAATTTATTACTAATAAAAGTTTACCTTCTTGTTGGTTTAAGCAAATTTAAGTCCTGCGGTCCTTGAAAACATTGCATATACATTCACATATCATATCATTGCATCACAGGTTTATTGTGCACATGTTTCTTATCTTCTCGCTGTTTATTTCAGCAATGGCTCTTGAACAAACAGTTAAGGATCTCCAGGCACAAAATGCACAATTCCAAGAGTTGATTCTGAACTTGTCCAAGGGACAAGATGAGTTGAAGACACTGCTGGCTAAGAAAAAGAATCCTGAGGACAATAAGGATAGTCAGTTGGAACAACTGCAAGCTGAGATGACAGAAATGAGGATCCAGATGAATGGCCAGGTGGCTCTTATCCAAAGTTTGGCTCAGGGACAAGAAGGGCTGAGAACCTTTGTCCAAAAACTTCAAAGTAATGGAGTCAGGAATCTAATTGTCAACCAACCTCCGTTAAAACAAGCTGATTTGGTTGAAAGGAAGATGAGGATAAAAGAAGGTAAGAAACCAGTTACCACTGATTGTTCTTCAGTTAAAGAAAAAAGACATGGTAAGGTTAATCCACCTCAACACAAGGGATGTAGAAGACAGTTTATCAAATTCAGCACTCCAATGTCACAAGTTCTGCAATGCTTGTTGGAGATGAAACTAATTTCCTTGAAAAATTCTCCTCAAAATCCTAAAACTTCCTCTTCTCGCTATAATCCCAAGGCAAGGTGTGGGTATCATTCCAACTGTCCTGGACATGATACTAATAGTTGTTGGACATTGAAGAAAAAGATCCAAGACCTGATTGACGAAGGAATCCTAGAGGTTACTCCAGAAGGTCAAATTGAGTTCTACTATCGTCCATCAAACATCGAAGCTGCAAGACAAGTTGCCCAAAGTAGCAAGAAAGGAAGACCACCTATTCCTGTTGAGATATGGGGCACCTTGGGACATCCAAGTGGCAAATTTGATTTCATGGTGAAGTATACTGCTCCTCAAAGTTCACAGATTGCAATTGAAGACATTCAGCCAACTGGATGGGACAACATTTGAGCTTTCATTTGTAATTTCTTTTGTTTTGTCTAAACACTTACTATTATGTTAAACTTTTGTTTTCATTAATGCATTGCATATGTTTGTCTTGAATTAATCCATTCGTTCCACTATATTTTGAATTATGCTTCTTATTTCTATCTTGTGATATTTAACTCCTGATAAAGCTATAAGCCTGTAGAGGGAGGATGACGAAAACAATACCATAATATTAGGCAATATGCTTTTGAATAGACTATGCTGACGATGTACAGGCATTGTTTCAATTCCTAAACAGTGGAGATATAAGGAAGTTAATCCCTAGTCAACCCTTTTGAGCCTATGAAGTAGGAGTTTTTATTCTCGCACAAATTAAAACCCTTATTCATAACCCGGGGCAGGGTAGTTACTCGGTTAACTCAAATATGCCAATTATCTGTGTTGTACACAACTAATGATGGTTCTCTATAATCATTAAAACCTGACAGTCAATATCCAGCAAAAGAAAAGCTCACTAAGTCAAAACCTATGAAGGAGACTTAATAAAAAAATTAAGACATCCCGCTGACTGTAACCTTAAAATAAACAGTTCAGGCAAAAAGAAGGGATAACAAAGTTAAAAGAAAAAAAAAGGGTCAGTGTGAATCCTCAACAAAGAAAGATGACTGAATATTCAAATAAATTTTGGGTTTCTGAACCATCACAAATTTCAGTGTTACAATTCCAAACTCATTTGAGCCTCAATGCATAAGTTAACTGAGCATAGGACTGAAGAACATCATGGAGATTGGGTCGGGTACAAATAAAATTTGAGCCTTTATCCTTTGTTTCTTAAACCGTGAACCAGGCCACGTTACAACCCTTTAAAAGTCCTAACTGAAGCATGGTTAGTTCGAAAGCGTACTGCTACAAAAAGGTATCCTGACTCCTTTAGGGCTTATTATAAAACTTGAGTTAATATCACAGTTTTCTTTAAAAAAAATTTTTTTTAAAAATAATTCTTTTTCAAAAACTTCAAGACAGACATAAGCATTGCATTTTTGAATATATTTGTTTGCATATACCTGAGTGTTTGACAAATGGAGAAACTTACAGGATGAATGTTCAATGAACCAAAGTCCTTCCGATGAACAAAGTTGCTTCCTGGATCAAAGTCCATGTATACAAAGGGGCATAGTCATTATCTCCCAATCAAGGGGGCAGGCCATGATACTGCCTAACTCATGTGGGGCAGACAGGACAGGATTCAGTTATGTTTAAGTATCCAGGGGCAGATCTCCACATTTGTCTAAATTACCGAGGGTAATATTACAAAGTTCATAATGCCAGGGGCATAGTCACTGTTTCCCAGTCAAGGGGCATACCAACTTACTGTTTAATTCATTTGGGGCAATCAGGTCCAGATTCAACAATGCTTAATAGCCAGAGGCATCTCTCCTCATATATGTGAATTCCATGATGTCACGGGCATATTATTGTGAGGCACTCTATTTATTTCTCTTACATTCAGATACTTCCATTATGGTATAAGTCATCCTCAACCAATGGGCAATGCTTTCTCTTCAAATCTAATACCCGAAGCGTATATGGTCCATCACAATTTGAAGACACATTCCTCTCATTGTATTACCTTGATATTGGATTCTCAGCTGAAACCATGATGGAAATTAATTATCTACGCCAGTAGTATCAGATGGTGTCAGTATCATGTCTTCAGATCCGGCTATGAGGATTTCTGGGAAGGTATTCAGGAAAGTTAAAAATTTCAGGAGCTCCAAATCCAATTGGTTATATACTCTCGAAGTTGAAACGATTCTGTTTTCAAGTTCAACTTTACTTTTCCCTCTGAATCCAGATTTACTTTTACCCTAAGCAAATCGTCCATTGGTTGTGTTTGAATGTATGTATGTTTTTGAATATGATTGATGTTTACCAGAAATGCATGAAAATGCAGTAATAGTATTTACTAAGGACGAACGAGGGAAGGATTTCAACGAAGCTTCGCCGGTTCATCCCCACAAGACAGCTACAAGTCCCCCAGTAGGGCAAATCCATCTTCATAAAGTCACATCTCCCCTGGAATTTATATCCATCTCTTTTATCCTCATACGGATATTCGGGAATTTACTTTCCAATAGGAGTACGACAAACGAAGACGGGAGGTCATGTATACCCTACTATCAAACGAAGACGGAAGGTTATGTATACCTTACTATCCCCAGCAGACGGGAGGTTATGTATACCTTGCTATCCCCAGCAGACAGGAGGTTATGTATACCTTCTTACCAAGCAAGACGGGAATGAGTTCCTTATATTCTTCAATAACGAATCGGGATTTATTTTCCCTGGCCAGCAGTTGTTATACGAAGATATCCAGACGCTTCAGGCTGCATGATGCATACATACATCATTTACATCATATCATACATATACCTAGATACATAATACATTACTTAAGTGCATCATATTATACATGCATACATAATGCATAAACTAATATTATCATACAGAATGTTATAATCTTGTTTTTCAGATTAATTCTCCAGCAGACAGACTTCATTAACAACTTGTGACTATTGGGCCGTTGTTTATCTTCCCAAAGGTTACCACTTCCTCAGGACGTTGTTTATCTTCCTGAAAGCATATTATCTCCTCGGGACGTTGTTTATCTTCCTGAAAGCTATCATCATTTCCTCAGGACGTTGTTTATACTCCTGAAAGCATATTATTACTTTGGGCCGTTGTTTATCTTCCCAAAGGTTACCACTTCCTCAGGACGTTGTTTATCTTCCTGAAAGCATATTATCTCCTCGGGACGTTGTTTATCTTCCTGAAAGCTATCATCACTTCCTCAGGACGTTGTTTATACTCCTGAAAGCATATTATTACTTTGGGTCGTTGTTATCTTCCCAAAGGTTACCACTTCCTCAGGACGTTGTTATCCTCCTGAAAGCATATTATCTCCTCGGGACGTTGTTTATCTTCCTGAAAGCTATCACCCCTACCTCAGGACGTTGTTTATCCTCCTGAAAGCATATTATTACCTCAGGACGTTGTTTATCCTCCTGAAAGCATATTATTACCTCAGAACGTTGTTTATCTTTCTGAAAGTATATCATTCCCTCAGGACGCTGTTATCCTCCTGAAAGCATATTATTACCTCAGGACTGCTTTATCCTCCTGAAAGCTTATTATTACCTCGGGACGTTGTTTATCTTCCTGAAAGCTATCATTATACCTTTATATTTTGGACTGCTTTATCCTCCAAGAAATGTACCTGAATAACTTTTCTCCAAGTGGCATCTTTAAGCCCACTCAAGCATATTCAACTAGTCATCAATATCACTCTACGCACCGGTGAGTGCAAATTTTTGGGCTTTTGTGTTCAATCCCCTTCAACCTTCCAAGTTACGACTGACACATATACCAATCTAACCCCTCAGGTTTCAGAAAATTGAACAGGGGCAGCTGTTGCACCCCAAAATTTGCCCTCACAATACAAGACTTTGTGTGCTAAAAGGTTCACAAGGTTCACAATACTTATAAGACCTTTCATGAGGTTCATGAAGTCTACAAGACACTTTATGAGGTTCACAAGGTTCACAAGATTCACAATGCTTATAAGACCTTTCATGAGGTTCATGAAGTCTACAAGACACTTTATGAGGTTCACAAGGTTCACAAGGTTCACAAGACCTCCCATGAGGTTCACAAGACATTTTATGAGGGTTCACAAGGTTCACAAAGTTCACAATTGGTCAGAAGAGTTGACAATTCCCTCAGACAATGCACCTCCTAAGCAGTGCATCCAAAACTAGGGTTTTGACTTTAATCAGGTTAAATGAACTTCCAAGACTTCAAGTGAGCTTTATAACATCTTATATGTGTGTAAGAACCCCCATGACAAGTTTCAAGACTTTTCTCAAAGGTTTGCTCAGTCAGATGATCAGATAGGTCAAAATTAGTCAAAGCAGTTAAAAAGTCAAACTAAGGTCAACTGTGGTCAAACCAAAGTCAAACTTCATGATTTTTTGCCAACATCAAGTATATGAAGTAAAATTCATCATTTGATCAAGGGTTGATCATGATTCATCAAGGATATTTTAGATCATCAAGAATCAGGAGTTTCTAAATTAGGGTTTCCTCAGTAAAATTCAACTGAACTTTGACCAGCCATAACTTTCACATGCTTCATCACCAAGTTTCCATCCAAAGCTCATTTTGAAGGAAATTGAATTCTCTACAACTTTGTGTCTCACAAGCCAAGCCCAAAAATGCTTCATTTGGAAGGTATGAGCTAAGACATTATAGGTCCTTTTGAAAGTCAACAAAAAGTCAACAACTTCAAAAGGGCATAACTTGAGAATGGTAAATGATATGGACATGAAACCAGTGGTGTTGGTTAGAGGACTCTTAAAGCTTTCCAAAATGTCCAAGAACACCCTCATAGCATTAAAATTAAAGGATTTGTGCCCTTGCAAAGTTGGGAAATTTTTGGTTGGTTTATGAAGAAAATGGAGGTTTAAAACCAATTTTTTCTAAATGGGCTTGCCATATGATGATCCAATCCATGCCAACACTTCATGCACGACCCAAAGCAACAAATTTCTGATTTTTTATTATTTATTTATTATTTATTTTGATTTTATCCATTAAAAATCAAATTAAATTTAAATAAAATATGAAAACTCAATATTTGAATGTGATTCTTCTTCTAGAAAGTTTTAATAATCATTCAAAGCTGATTGATACCATCCAATTTCGTGCTAGCTTGTTTTGGCAATGTTAGATAAGATATTTTTCAATATTTGGAAAGAGATATCTTCATGATCAAGTAACTATCATCAAGCCCATAAATCCACAAACTCTTGACCTAATTTACATCACTATATGTACACAAACTCATCACAAGGCAGGGACACGAATTCTTGCCTCCCAAGAGTAAGTTTCAAAAAACCAAAAACCATCCAAAAATCAATTTTCGGTTTCTTCATTTGAGGGCATTTGAAGGTATTCTAAAGACACAGCAATGATCCCTAGGCTTCACTGAATGTGTACCAATGTTCATATGCATCCATAACACCTTAAATCATTCAAACCGAATCCTTTTTGTTCTTGAAATTATTTTTTTTCGATTTCAATTGTTTAACCATTATTAATGAAATTTGTTTGTTGATTTGTTGTTGTTTGAAGCTTTGGATGAATTCTGGAAAGTTTAATTTGATTTTCATGAACCTATGCGAATTTCACCATGGTTAGGGTTTATGACCTCCATTAGGGTTTCGTATTCAAGCCAATATAAATTCATTCTGAAAACATAGATCAATGCCAAATGGTCTCTGGATCATGCTTGAACAATTAATTTGTTGGAATTTTACAGTTTTTGTGGTGTATGAGATCCATAGGTTTTGCTGCAAGTTTGATTTTCGCAGGAACATTGGCAGATAAATTCGCAGCTAATATCCTAGGGCTGGAGGAAGAAGATGGTGGCCTGCACGCGAAACTTCAAATTTAAATTTTTGTTTTAAAATATTATGATATAGTTTCTGTTTTATTTCACAAGCTCATGCTTGTCCCAGTGGTACAGCAGGCGTGCGTATTGTTGGATGGCTGGGGTTCGAATCCTGGCTGTGACAAGTTTTTCATGTTTGTTTCTTTTATCCATTGAACATAATATATTATGAATTGTAGTTGTTTCATATACAGGTGCGCTCTCCCAGCTGGAATGGTAACGTGTTTGTGTGATTGCTTGCAAGGTCCTGGGTTCGATTCCCCCAGGCCTTTTGCTTTTTCTTTCTTTTTTGTGATTTTTCAGGAATAACACAACAAAACCAATTCAACCCCCCCCCCCTTTACTGCCTGCGCGCGCGTTGGCCTGGTGGTAGAGATTGCTGGCCTGAGTATTTGCAATCAAAGTGTGCTGGGTTCAATTCCCAGCCAGGTAAGTTTCAGTTTTTTTGTTTTATTTCATTGTTTTGCTAATTATTTTATTATTAATTAAATACAATCATATTTAATGTATGTTTAAATAATTCTAGAAAAATAATATGTAAATATTTTCTAATTTATTTCCTAAATGCTAAACCTAGTTTTTATTATTATATATTTAAAATCAAAAATAAGTGTATAATTATTTAGTTATTAATATTATTAGAAACCCTAATTTATTTTTTTATAAAACCCTAAAAAACATATTCTTTTCAAACTCTAATTTTCTTCTTTTTTTTTATATTCATAAACTTTATTAAAATTCTTGAATTAATTTTTGTTAATATTGTTTATAATTTAAATTTTTGTATGTAAATATAATTAAAAATTAAAATGCTTAATTTATTGTTTATAATTTAGTTTTGCATAAAAATAATTCTTATTATATGTTTAAAAAATTGCTAATTTAATTTTTATAATTATAATTTATTTTTCATAATATGTTCATAATTGATTTAATTTTTATAATTTACATATAATTCCAATAATTAATATAATTGTTCATATTCTCTTATTAACCATTAAAAATTTTGTTTATTATAATATTTTTGTTTATTATTATTATTATTAATCATGATTATTACTAACCCCATTTATTTTTAAATTGTTATTATTATTATTTCTACTAACCCTATTATAATTACTTATTTATTTTGTTTATTTATTTATTTTGCTTATTTATTTATTTTGCTTATTTATTTAAATTGCTTTTATTATTATTTTTGTAATTGCTCCTGGATGTAATATTTTATAATGTTTAAATTATTTTATGCCATGGTTAGTAAAAATAGGGAGTGTAACATGTATGTTTATTTAAAATTAATTTAGGTCATTTAAATTTAAAGATAAATATTAAATTGTACACTCACACACGTAAGTCGATCTTTGATCGCCATCTCACTTTCTAGGGTTACCTCTCATGTTGCCTAATCAAAAGGTCAAATGGGGTGTACAAATCAAAAAGTCCCTCAAAGTAAAGTCATCTAGTCCCTTAACAAATAAAAGATCAAGTCTCTTTCGAATGTTGCCTTCGTAATGATCTTGTCCCTTTCGAATAAAGATGACAGTCCCTCCAAAATTGCTTAATACACCCCACAGTTGCCTAAATAAACAGATGTCCCTTTACTTGTCCCACACATCCAAGGTAATGACTACCTATTCCTTAATAATAGGGATAGTCTTACCATTTAAAGGATTCAAGAACAGAAAGACTTAAACTTTAGGGTAGGTTCCTCATAGTTACTTGCTCAATATTTAAAAACTTTTCAAACACTTCACAAATTTCAAACAATTTTCAAACACAAGTTTTTTACGCATCCGTACATGGATCATTATCAAACTCTTATGAAAATTTCTATTCACACACTTCACATTTTCAAAAACATTTTAAAGTGAGCTAAGTAACTAAGAGCCCATGGATAACCATAGATGTAAAGGGTGCTAACACCTTCCCTTTACATAACCTACCCCCCGGACCCAAAAATCTTTTAAAAGGTCTTTCCTGTTCTTTTATGCCTTTCCTTTGGATAAAATAAAAGTCGGTGGCGACTCTTGCTATCCGCAACATAACTAAAAGTCAGTTCTCCCACCGTGTTACAATAAGTCGCATACATTTGAATATTTTCAAGTTGGAGCGAATGCTCGAATCGAGTTGGTCTGGATTGGCAAATATGTTGTTGTTGCCTCGATAAACTGGCAAGATTTCAAGTTGGGAGTTTTACTCCAAATGGTACCACATGCATATACATATATTGAGTCATATTTAGGTCGCATTATATATATGTTGTTAATCATTGTTGGTTGAAGTTGTATAATGATGTTGCTGGTTGTGTGAAGTGGTGTAATTGTATGATTTCTCGTTTACGTATTGATTATCATACTCTTGTTTATATTATTCGATATCTCACCCCTTATGTTTGAATGTTGCCTTTATGTTGGTAACGTGCAGGTAATCCAGAGTCGAGTAGTTAGTAGCTTCGAGTTGGTGTTTGTCACTCTGATACGTAGCACTTCGGGGGGGATGAATCCATGTCTTGTCTTTTATGTTGGATTTTATTTTAGTTGATGAACTTATTTTAGTTGTTCTATTTTGAAAACCACGTTGAAGTATTTGATGTTGAAAATACTTGAAGTTGTTTTAAAGTTGTAAAATTTGATGAATCTGCTACGTAGTTTTCGAAGCATTATTATTAATGAAGTTTATGTTAATTGGGTTTTTAAGTTGAAAATGTGATATCTCATGTTTGTGGAGAAATTTTATAACTCTGATTTAATTTTAAAGTCGGGTAGAAATTGGGTTTTTAGGTTCATTAATGTAAAGGCGTTGCTCAGTTTCCCAAATGATGATGTAGCAGTGCAGCTCTTAGGTGGAGTTTAGTTTTGTTGTCTTGTATCTAAGGATTAAATTGGCAGCTAACTTGTTTATTTTTGTCTTGCATATAAAATGACTGAGATACATGAACGCTTGGCGAAAACCAGCAAAGGAAATCTGAAGAAGGGACCCAAAGGTAGGGTTGAAGTTGTCAAAGACCAGGCCACCCTCTAAGGGTTTATTGTTACGGGCAGTTCTACTCCGAGGGGCACTCCAGCGGGTGGCTCTCCGCTAGGGAAAAGGCTGAGGGTCGAAGAAAAGTCCTCCCCTCTAAAGACTGTTGCGGTGCCTTCGGGCACATTCGTCTTGACCCATTGTGTGACCCCGGGGTCACTTTTTGACGAAGGGTCATTTGTTTGGGTTCCCGACTTGGATGCAGCGGCCATTTTGACTATTGATCACAAGAATTTGAGGTCAGAGCTGTGTCGGGATTCTACGGGGATGTTGCGAATCCTCGAAGTCGCCCTTTCCTTGAACGACGCAGCCAACAAGAGGATAACTAACCTCGAGGAGGAGAGTGCAAAGCTCTACAACAAGTTGAGTAAGCTCGAAGGGTACCTGGAGCCTGGAAGCAAATAAGGAGTTGTTTATCATGCTAAGAGCCAAATAGGAGAAAGTGAAGGTTGTTATCGAGGAGAATAAGGATTTGAAGGAGAAGGTTATGGGGCTAGAAGGTGCCTCAGTTGTTGGAGAGGAGAAGACCATGGCGACCAGGGCGTAACTGATTGCTCACATTCGTCTGCTTGGGCAAGATAATTTGGCCATGGTTTCCTTTGGCTTCAACAATGTCGTTGCTCAGATCAAGGCGATGAACCCGGGTGTGGAGATGATTGTTGAAGGTACATGTCCCCTGCATCGCGTGGATAATGGTGCGTACTCCCTCCTGATGAAGAGTGAAGCTTTTTGGCTTGCGTTCCACGTTTGTCCTGGTCTGCGAGCCTTTTTGATGTATTTTGATTTATGGGACTTAGTCCCACTTTTGTATAACTTATGACAGCATTCGACCTGTTGGTCGGTTTTAAATATATAATTATTTCCTTTTTATCTTGTTTGTGCATTATTATGATCATATGTATGCTTGAAATGTTTAAGTTATAGAACTGGGGATATGTTCGACGTGTTATGATGAACTCGATAGTGTATGGAACTTATCGAAGGGAAAAATTGTTATCGCTGGAGGGGGTCAAGGACTCGGTCGATTTCCTTATTCCTTTAAGGCTTAGACATTTCCCATCACAAGCTAGGGGTCTGTCACGCTGGTATGGCAATGACGGAGCTCGTTCGAGGTGTCCCCGTTGGGCGAATCATTTGTCCGTCAACCAGGTAAGAGTTTGCTTGCGTTCGCGTTTAAGGGTTGTATTTATACCAAGATATATCCTATGGTCGGGCGCTTCCCCTCTGTTAACGAGTTAGATCCGACGGCAGCTATTCTTCACTTTGTTTGGATTTAGTTGTAATATTGTTTAAGTTTTTTGGCGTTCCAAGGTCGAGAAAATGGTTCTCCATTTATTTCTTCGAGGTAGTAGGCTCATGTTCCAGTTTTTGACTTGACCCGATATGGGCCCTCCCAGTTAGCTGTAAGTTTGCCCGTGCGAGAGGACAAGACTGCCTACCTGGAATTCTCTTTTGATAATCTTGGCGTCGTAGCGCAGTGCGATATTTTGCTTTAGTGTTTCTTCGCAGAGAGATGCCCCTGAACGTATTTCCTCGACTAAATCAAGCTCTTATCTCAATGCTTCATTATTGAGTTCTTCTTCCAGAGGAGACTCTGTCTGTTGAGAAGGTTCTCTAATTTCCACGGGGATGACTGCTTCTGTACCATATGTCATTCGGAATGGAGTTTCCCTGGTGGTTGAGTGTGGAGTTGTCTGGTAGGCCCAGAGTACACTGTGGAGTTCCTTGACCCATATTTTATTTACCTCGTACAACCTTCGTCTAAGGCCTCACAAGATGACTCTGTTAGCGGCTTCTATAATGCCCGTATTTAATTAATTAATTTAATTAAATATTATTGCGTGTGTTTCCCGATTTTAGGTTGTTAAGTGTTGTTTTGTCGTTTGTGTCGTTAAGTCGTTTAAGCTGTTAAGTTGATTTGTATGTTGCGGGTTAAGTTGTGTTTGGGTGGTTTAATTAATTAAAATAAGTCGACTGAATAAAATAAGTGTTAATGAGATAATGAGTTGGGCTAGTTAACATGGTGAGAGTAGTAAAGTTAGGGGTGATGTTTTAGACTCGTTAGTAATTAGGTTTATTAGTGTAAATTAGTAGGATTAGACAAAAGAAATCTAATTAGATAGAATAATCAGAAATTGTAAGAGGAGGAAGAACAAGTCTTAGAGGGAGATCAGGGAGAGGCTAGGTTGAAGATTTTTGCGAGAAATTTCGCGGTGAATTCAAGCTGCCTTCAATCCAAGGTAAGGGTGTGGTTCGAATTCCATAACCGAGATTAGATGATCGTATGTAGGTTAGGATTTTCATGTAATTCCATTGCTGTATTTTGTTATATGATTATTATTGTCGATTTCGTGTTGATATATGATGAAGAAACATGTTCTTGTTGTAATGCTGATATAATTGTTGTTGTATATGTTGTTTGTGTTGTTGTTGGACTGTTGTTGAAGAATTTGTGTATTAGAAGTTAGGGTTCGTAAAATCGATCATAGAATTTGATAGATGAATATATACATGAGTTTTTTAGAGTAAAATCGATGTAGAAACCCAATTAAGATTGAACAAAATGATGAAAGTATGGGAAATCGTAGCAGAGTTGGAATTAGAAGGATTCTGGTCATTTGCGTAACAGATCTGGTGTTATGCATATCAGGCAAGGAAATACGCGTAATAAGACCCTATTACACAGGACATACACGTAACATTCAAGGGCAATACGCGTATCAAGGTGGCTATACGCGTATCGGCAGGGCATGTGCAGAAAAATGCAGATTTTGGCGATTCGACATGTTTTCGCATTCGTTTCGAGTTGGATTGATCTTAGACTTAAAGTAGGGATGAAATAAGTTAATTATAGTAGATTGGAAGATTTAAAAATGATAAATTAGTAATATAATCGATTAAGCCGTAGTTTTTTCGTTTTCGCGTTGAAGTTGTTATAAGTTGTGTTGCCTCGACCTTGAGGAAGATTAATATGTTGCAGGTCTTATGGCCAATGTTGATTCATGTTGATGAGTTGTTCAAGTTGTTATGTTGTTATGTTGTTTATTATATCATTGTTGTTGTATGTCATTCATAGTTGCATATATGTGCATATTTCAACTTGGAGCGTATGCTCGATTCAAGTTGGCCTGGATTGGAAAATTAAGTTGATGATGCCTCGATAACCTGGCAATGTTATAAGTTGGGAGTTTACTCCAAATGGTACCCCATGCATATAAGTTGAGTTGCATCGAGTTGCATAATAATTATGTTGTTTGTTGGATGTAAGTTGTACGTTGATGTTGTATGTTGTATGAAATGGTATGATTATATGATTATCTTGTTTACATATTGATTATCGTATCTTTTTTATGTTATTTGATATCTCACCCCTTCTGTTTGAATGTTGTCCTCTGTTGGTAACATGCAGGTAATGAAGAGTCCGGTACTTAGTAGCTTCAAGTCGGTATTTGTCGCTCTGATACGTAGCACTTCGGGGGATGAACACGTGTTTTATCTTTGTGATTTTGTTTAAGTGTATGAACTAGTTTAAGTTGTTTTATGTTGAAAAAACCAAGTCGATATTATTTTGATGTTGATTTATTTGAAGTTGAATTAAAGTTGAAACTTGTTGATCCGTTGCGTTGTTTTTCAAAGTAATTATATTAATGAAGTTGTTATCTGATTTTAAAGTTAGAAAAATGTGATATCCCATGGTTGTTGATGAAATATTATAACTCTGATTTAATAATTAAAGTCGAGTAGAAATGGGGTGTTACATTAGTGTTATCAGAGCATGTCGTCTGTCTGACCAAGTGTTGAGTCGTAGTTGTCTAGCAATCGAGTATTGTTATGTAGTTCTAATTGTTGTTGTGTTGTAGTGTTAAGTTGAGATGGTTGGAAGAAACGATGTTGTGATGACTGCTGCAATGCAAGCAATGGCTCAAGTTGTGCAGAACTTGCTGAATGCTGGCGGGAATGATGAGTCTCATACCTTTGCGACTTTTCAGAGGGAGAAGTCGCCTACCTTCAAGGGCAAGTATGACCCTGATGTTGCATTTGTTTGGATGAAAGAAATTCAAAGGATTTTTCGTGTGATGGATTGCAGTCCAGCACAGAAGGTTCGTTATGGAACTCATATGTTGACAGTTGAAGCTGATGACTGGTGGTTGGAAACCAAAGAAAGGTTAGAAGCTACAGGTGAAAAGATCACTTGGGATGTATTCCGTAGGGAGTTTATGAGGAAGTATTACCCTGAAGATGTGCATGGTAAGAAAGAGATTGAATTTCTTGCGCTGAAGCAGGGAAATATGTCGGTGACGGATTATGCTGCGAAGTTCATGGAGTTGTCAAAGTTTTATACTCACCATGATGCAGTGACTGCTGAATTTTCGAAGTGCATCAAGTTTGAAAATGGGTTGCACTCCGAGATTAAGAATGTTGTGGGGTATCAAAAGATCTGTGTTTTTGCTGATCTGGTGGATAGTTACAGAATCTTCGAGGAAGATAATAATGCTCATTACAATATTGTGACTGATCGGAGGGGCAAGAACCAGTAAAACCATGACAAGCCTTATGATACTTCAGCTGGTAAGGGTAAGCAGACAGTTGCTTCGGGTCAGAGGACTAGTGGGGGAGATGCTCATGCTGGTATTGTTTGTTTTAAGTATGGACAAGCTGGACACAGGAGTAATGTGTGCACTGCTGAGGTGAAGTGTTGTTTCCGTTGTAGAAAAGTTGGACATGCGATATCTGATTGCACGCACAAAGAGATGATCTATTTTAACTGTTGTGAAGAAGGGAATATTGGTAGCCATTGCCAGAAGCTGAAGAAAGCAAAGTTAGGACGGAAAGTGTTTGCTCTAGCTGGGATTCAGACAGCTAATGAGGACAAGCTTGTGAGAGGTACATATTTCATTAATATTATTCCTTTAATTACTATTATTGACACGTGTGCTACCCATTATTTTATTGTTGTTGATTGTGTTCAGAAGTTGGGTTTTAAGTTATCTGAAATGAAAGGAGAAATGGTCGTAGAGATTCCGGCCAAGGGATCAGTGACTACTTCTCTAGTTTGTTTGAGTTGTTCGTTGTCTATCTTTGATATAGACTTTTATGTTGATTTTGTGTGTTTGTCATTGACTGTGATGGATGTGATCCTAGGTATGAACTAGTTAGAGTATAACTATGTTCATATTAATTGTTTTCGTAAGTCGGTGAGGTTTTCTACTCCAGAAGAGGAAGGAGTTGCATTATTGTCATTTAGAGAATTACAGAAGTTAATGAACGAGGAAGCCCAGATGTTTATGGTGATGGTGTCATTATCCGTAGAGAGTAAAGCTAAGTTTGAAGAGGTGCAAGTAGTGAAGGAATTTCCTGAAGTTTTCTCTAATGAAATTCCTGATGTGCCGCCTGAAAGAGAAGTTGAGTTTGTGATTGACCTTGTACCTGGTACTAGACCCGTGTCTATGGCACCATACAGGATGTCTGCGTCTGAGTTGGCTGAATTAAAGAAGTAGTTAGAAGTGTTGCTTGAGAAAAAATTTGTAAGACCGGGTGTATCGCCGTGGGGAGCTCCAGTGTTGCTAGTTAAGAAGAAAGATGGAAGTATGAGGCTTTGCATGGATTATAGACAGTTGAGTAAAGTGACGGTTAAGGATAAGTATTTGTTGCCAAGAATAGATGATTTGATGTATCAGTTGGTAGGTGCTCGTGTGTTTAGCAAGATCGATTTGAGATCGGGCTATCATCATATTAAGGTGAAAGATGAGGATATTCAGAAGACGAAATTCAGAACACGGTATGGACATTACAAGTATTCGGTGATGTCTTTCGGTGTGACTAATGCACCGAGAGTATTCATGGAGTACATGAATCGTATTTTTCATACTTATCTGAATCGTTTTTTGGTTGTGTTCATAGATGATATTTTGGTTTATTCCAAGTCAGAAGAAGAGCATGCAGAACATTTGAGAACAGTGTAGGAAGTTTTGAAGGATAAAAAGTTGTACACAAAGTTGTCCAAGTGTGATTTTTTTGTTGAAGGAGGTCAGTTCCTTGGTCATGTGATTTCAGGAAGTGGTATTGTTGTAGATCCTTCTAAGATAGATGTTGTGTTGTAGTGAGAAACTCCAAAGTCGGCTACTGAGATTAGAAGTTTCTTGGGGTTAGCCGGTTATTATCGAAGGTTTATTGAAGGATTTTCTAAGCTGGCACTTCCACTGACTCAGTTGACTTGTAAGAGCAAAGCAGTTGTGTGGGATGTCCAATGTGAAGAAAGTTTTGCAGAGTTGAAGAAGAGATTGACGTCGGCTCCGGTTTTGACTTTACCGAATTCAGAAGAACCATTTGTTGTGTATTGTGATGCTTCATTGATGGGTTTATGAGTGTTATTATGCAGAATGGTAAAGTAATTGCTTATGCATCGAGACAATTGGGGGTTCATGAGAAGAACTATCCTACGCATGATTTAGAACTTGCCGCGGTTGTTTTTGTATTGAAGATTGGGAGGATCATTTTTATGGTTCTAGATTTGAAGTGTTTAGTGATCATAAGAGTTTGAAATATATGTTTGATCAGAAAGAGTTGAATATGAGGCAATGAAGATGGTTGTAACTATTGAAGGACTATGATTTTGGTTTGAATTACCATTCGGGTAAAGTTAATGTTGTAACTGATGCTTTAAGTTGAAAGACGTTGCATATGTCAGCAATGATGGTTAAGGAGTTAGAGTTGATTGAGCAATTTCAAGATATGAGTTTGGTTTGCAAGGTGACGCCGAAGAGTGTCATGTTAGGTATGCTTAAGATTAATAATGATTTTCTGGACAATATCAGAGAAGCTCAGAAATTGGATGTGAAACTAGTGGATATCATAGTTGATTGTGGTGAATCGGAAAAGAATGGTTTTAAGTTTGATGTACACGGTGTTTTGAGATTTCATGATCGGATTTGTATTCCTGACGATGAAGATATGAAGAAGATGATTCTTGAGGAAAGTCATAGAAGTAATTTGAGTATTCATCCAGGAGCGACTAAGATGTATCAGGACTTGAAGAAGTTGTTTTGGTGGCCTGGGACGAAGAACAATGTTGTACGTTTTGTGTATACTTGTTTGGTTTGTCAGAAGTTGAAAGTTGAACATCAAAAGTTTGTTGGTCTGATGCAACCGTTGGAAATTCCAGAATGGAAATGGGATAGCATTTCTATGGACTTTGTAACGGGATTGCCTAATACTCCAAGAGGACATGATTCGATTTGGGTGATTGTTGATAAGCTTACTAAGTTGGCCCATTTTATTCCTATTAACATCAGTTTTCCAGTATTGAAGTTGCCGATTATTTATGTTAGAGTGATTGTAAAGTTGCATGGTGTTCCTTTGTGTATTGTGTTGGATAGAGATATGAGATTTACGTCGGAATTTTGGAAGAGTTTGCAAGAAGCGTTGGGTTCTAAGTTGAGACTAAGTTCAGCGTATCATCCTCAGACAGATGGTCAAACGGAGAGGACGATTCAGTCGTTGGAGGATTTGTTGAGAGCTTGTGTACTTGAACATGGAGGTTCGTGGGATACTTATCTTCCATTGATCGAGTTCACATATAATAACAGTTACCATTCTAGCATCGAAATGGCACCTTTTGAGGCGTTGTATGATTGGAGATGTAGGATTCCGACGTGTTGGTATGAATATGAAGAGAGTGTAGTGCTTGGACCAGAGATAGTTTGAGAGACTACAGAGAATGTGAAGTTGATCCGAGAGAAGATGAAGGCTTATCAAAGTTGGCAAAAAAGTTATCATGATAAGCGAAGGAAAGATTTAGAATTTCAAGTTGGTGATCATGTATTTTTGAGAGTTACGCATGTGAAAGGTGTTGGCGAGCGTTGAAATCTAAGAAGCTTACTCCTTGTTTTATTGGTCTGTATCAGATTTCGGAAAGAGTTGGAAATGTTGCTTATAGAGTGGTTTTACCGCCAAACATGTCAAATTTGCACGATGTGTTCCATGTGTCGCAACTCCGAAAGTATATTTTAGATCTTTGTCATGTGATTAGTATGGATGATGTGAAAGTACGGGATAATCTCACGGTGGAGACTATGCCGGTATGAATTGAGGGCCGTGAAATGAAGACTTTAAGAGGAAATGAGATTGCTTTAGTGAAGGTTGTTTGGTTGGGAGCTGCCGGAGAAAGTATAACTTGGGAGTTGGAAAGCAAGATGCAGGAATCATATCCTGAGTTGTTTAAGCAATGTAAGATTTTCGAGGACGAAAATGATCTAAGTGGAGGAGAGTTGTAACGCCCATATTTAATTAATTAATTTAATTAAATATTATTGCATGTGTTTCCCGATTTTAGGTTGTTAAGTGTTGTTTTGTCGTTTGTGTCGTTAAGTCGTTTAAGATGTTAAATTGATTTTTATGTTGTGGGTTAAGTTGTGTTTAGGTGGTTTAATTAATTAAAATAAGTTGACTAAATAAAATAAGTGTTAATGAGATAATGAGTTGGACTAGTTAACGTGATGAGAGTAGTAAAGTTAGGGGTGTTGTTTTAGGCCAGTTAGTAATTAGGTTGATTAGTGTAAATTAGTAGGATTAGACAAAAGAAACCTAATTAGATAGAATAATCAGAAATTGTAAGAGGAGGAAGAACAAGTCTTAAAGGGATATCAAGGAGAGGCTAGGTTGAATATTTTCGCGGGAATTTTTGTGGTGAATTCTAGCTGCCTTCAATCCAAGGTAAGTGTGGGGTTCGAATTCCATAATCGGGACTAGATGATCGTATGTAGGTTGGGATTTTCGTGTAATTCCATTGTTGTATTTTGTTATATGATTGTTGTTGTCGATTTCGTGTTGATATCTGATGAAGAAACATGTTGTTCTTGTTGAAATGATGATATAATCGTTGATGTATATGTTGTATGTGTTGTTGTTGGACTATTATTGAAGAATTCGTGTAGAAGAAGTTAGGGTTCGTAAAATCAATCATAGAATTTGATAGATGAATAGATTCATGAGTTTTTTAGAGTAAAATCAAGATTGGACATAATGATGAAAGTGTAGAAAATCGTATCAGAGTTAGAATTACAAGCATTCTGGTCATTTGCGTAATAGATATGGTGTTATGCGTATCAGGCAAGGCAATACGTGTAACAAGACCCTATTACATAGGCCATACGCGTAACATTCAAGGGAAATACGCGTATCAAGGTGGCTATACACGTATGGGCAGGGCATGTGCAGAAAAATGCAGTTTTTGGCGATTCGACCTGTTTTTGCATCCGTTTCGAGTTGTATTGATCTTAGACTTAAAGTATGGATGAAATAAGTTAATTATAGTATATTAGAAGATTTAAAAATGATAAATTAGTAATATAATCGATTAAATTGTAGTTTTTTTCGTTTTCGCGTTGAAGTTGTTATAAGTTGTGTTGCCTCGACCTTGAGGAAGATTAATATGTTGCAGGTCTTATGACCAATGTTGATTCATGTTGATGAGTCGTTTAAGTTGTTATGTTGTTAAGTGTTTTATTATGTCATTGTTGTTGCATGCCATTCATAGTTACATACATGTGCATATTTCAAGTTGGAGCGTATGCTCGATTCAAGTTGGCCTGGATTGGCAAATTAAGTTGATGATGCCTCGATAACCTGGCAATGTTTTAAGTTGGGAGTTTACTCCAAATGGTACCACATGCATATAAGTTGAGTCGCATCGAGTTGCATAATAATTATGTTGTTTATTGGATGTAAGTTATATGTTGATGTTGTATGTTGTATGAAGTGGTGTGATTATATGATTATCTTGTTTACATATTGATTATCGTATCATGTTTATGTTATTCGATATATCACCCTTCTGTTTGAGTGTTGCCCTATGTTGGTAACGTGCGGGTAACAAAGAGTCCAGTACTTAGTAGCTTCGAGTTGGTATTTGTCGCTTTGATACTTAGCACTTCGGGGGGATGAACGCATGTTTTATCTTTGTGATTTTGTTTAAGTTTATGAACCAGTTTAAGTTGTTTTATGTTGAAAAAAACCAAGTCGAGATTATTTTGATGTTGATTTATTTGAAGTTGAATTAAAGTTGAAACTTGTTGATCCGCTATGTTGTTTTTCAAAGTAATTATATTAATGAAGTTGTTATTTGATTTTAAAGTTGGAAAATGTGATATCCCATGGTTGTTGATGAAATATTAGAACTTTGATTTAATAATTAAAGTCAAGTAGAAATAGGGTGTTACAGCTTCGGCTTGCTCGTTCGTTTGGGGATGCTCAACTGATACAAAGTCCTGCTTTGTACTGGTCTTAGCGACGAAGTCTTGGAAAACCCTGTCCGTGAACTGAGTATCATTGTCCATGATCAGGGATTGAGGTATGTTGAACCTTTATAGGATATTTCTCTTATAAAATCACAAGATGTTGAATGCAGTGATTTTGGCCAAAAGCCTCGGCTTCTATCCATTTGGTGAAATAGTCGACGACCACAATCAGGTATTTGTTTTGAAATGAACTTACTGTGAAGGTTCCAAGGATGTCCATGCCCCACTGTGCGAATGGCCATGGTGAGGACATTGTTTTAAGTGTGTCTGGGGGTGTGTGGTTCATCTCCCTGTGACGTTGGAATTTGTCTCACTTCTTCACGTGCTCTCTGACGTCGTTCTGCATGGTTTGCCAGTAGTAGCCTACCCTTAAAGCTTTTCGGGATAAGGATTTACCGCCTAGGTGTTGTGCGTTTATACCTTCGTGTATTTCATACAAGATGTATGATACACTTTCTTCCTTGACACACTTGAGAAGTGGGATGGAAAATCCTTGACGGTATAACTTGTTGTCTATCAGGATGTACGGAGATGCGCGAGATTTAGTAGTGCTGGCTTTCTTGCTATCTTCGGGCAACTCGTAGGTTGTTAAGTAGCAGTATGCTTTCGAACTAACCATGCTTCAGTTAGGACTTTTAAAGGGTTGTAACGTGGCCTGGTTCACGGTTTAAGAAATAAAGGATAAAGGCTCAATTTTTATTTGTACCAGTGCAAATTTTCCGGGACTGGATAAAGCGTTAACTTACATAAGCACCCAGTGGCACGCCCAGTGGGACCAGTGCAAATTTTGAAAATTTAATAGAATAACTTTTAGTTAAAAAGTTTATACTTCGTTGTATGATTCTAAGAAGCGGTAAATTAGCCGTAACCGACGTAGAAAGTCCTAAACGAACAAGAGTAAGAAGAATGGCAAATCCGCCACATAGTCAAAATGAAAATACTACGATGATTACCCCTACTCCTTCGGCTGGAGGAAATACAGGGTCAATTTCTGTATCAAAAGCCATACCCTCTTCGTCAGGGCCAACACATGCGTTTGCAATATCTCAAAATGCACCTAGTTTTTCTTCCATGGGACACCAAATGTCCATGGGAACGCCTCCCCCTATAGGGAACGCTGTCATGCTTATCCTCACATTTTCATTATTTCTTATGTTTATGATTTCCATATCCTTTCTATAAGAATCACACAGTCTTTTAGCTTGTTCAACATGTTTCTAGTCACCTTAAATTATTGATTTCTCTTCATCCCTATTTATGAGACCAATGTCCTCATTATTATAAGGAGACATATCATCCATAAATTGTGTGTTATTAGTAACACGAGCTAAAAGAATATTTTCATTATTACATATAACTTCATTAACTAGAGTTTTGTCAAAGTCTCAATCATAATTCATTCAACATAATAACATGTTGTTTGATATAAACTCTAGTGAAATTGCTTCTAATTCATCAAGCATAATGACATGTTGTTGATTAGTCATACTTTCAGATATATGATAAAAACTATTACCATTTTTCTTCCTTACTCAAGTAGATTGTTCAAAGTTGGTAGGACCTCCGGCCTGACCATCAACATTCCCTTTAATGACATAATCCTTACGAGTTACTTTAGAATCCTGTTGGTGCAGAATAGCGAAAAGCAACAAAAGTTTTGGAAGTATTTTTTTGGGAATTTATCGTGTCCACTGAGATCGGTTCTATTGAACTGCCGTTCGAAAATATCTAAGTTTACGAGTTTCGGTTAAAATGGGTTGAGACAGAGAAATTGAAAAGTAAATATTAACATAAAAAGAATTCATTCTTCATAGAGAAGAAACTTGTCAAGCATGCATATAATCGACTCGTCACAAACTTAAACTTACCGACTAGTTATAGTCAACCTACGATACTCCTCAATATCATTTGGCATCGTTCACGACCTAGATCATTTCTAACCCAAATCAAGAGAATAATTGTATTCTTGTATCGACACTCTCGCACCCGACAAAACAACACAGAAGACATCCACATCACTCGCATTGACACTCTCGCGCTCGGCACAACCAACACGGAAGCATTAAGTGCAACGCCCTATTTTAATATGACTATTTATTTAATTTCGTACAATCGATTATTTGCTTTATTTGAATTTTTGGTGTGAATTATTAAGTTTGGTGACGTGTCGAAAGGGCTTATTTGACGAAAATGTCGGTCTTATGGAATTAATTTATTTTATTGGATAAACTCGAATTAGTTATAATTTAATCAATTAAAGAAATTAAGATAATAAGAAATTGTGAGGTTAAAGGACATGGGGGTCATTAAAAGAATAAGTAATGGTATTTCCAGAATTTGGTAATTAAGATATAAGGGTTGCATGAGGGAGTTAGAGAGTGAGACTCATTCTGTGTTTTTGGGAGAAGAAGAACCGTGAGAGAAATCAAGAACGTGGAATCGAGGAGAAATCGGGAGAATCGGAAGAACGAGGAAACGATTCAATCGAAAAGCGATAATTTAAGGTAAGGGGTGTTTAATCTTGATTATTATAATGGATTAGAAATTGATTAGTTTGATAGTCATAGAAATTTGGAGAAGATGAAGTGTATATGGAGAGAAACAGAAATCGTATAGAGTCTGTGATTAGTTTTGGAAAATTTTGTGTGAAAATAGAATTGAATAAAGTGAAATCGAAACAGGTCGAATTATTTTGTGAGGTATCATTCCAGAAAGGGGTGGCTTACGCCACCCATCCCATTAACAGAGGTGGCTTGCGCCACCTGAGTATTTCTAGCCAAGAAAACTAATTAAATAATGATATGTTATATGGAAGAACTAATTAAATATTGGTTATATATAAATTGTGAGGATTAATTATATATATTGGTGAAGATATCATGTGGCTAGTGCCACATTACAAAGTGGTAGGCGCCACTTGGTGTAGGAGATGGTTTCATGTGGCTGGAGCCACATTGCAAAGTGATAGGCGCCACTTAGTGATCCTTGAAGGATGGCTTGTGCCACTTATGTACATTGAAGGGTGGCTTGCGCCACCCAATGTAATTCTTGGGGTGGCCAGTGCCACTCCCACGTGGCTTGAGCCACCCAGCAATCAAAGGTTTTATCTAGCTTCTGGTATTTTTTAGTCCAGCTTTTGTAATCGAAATTCTGTTTATGAAAACTCGAATTTTTATAAATCCAAAATACATAAGCCGAATACAGAATAATATGGAAACTGAATAATTCTATTTTCTATAAGTTTAACAAATGAGGTTTTAAGAAAAGTAGTGAATATTTTGGTAAATATTTTTTTGTCAAAATACTGTTTGGGAAATTGAAATACATGTTGTATAATTGGATAATAAAATGGAAACTGTAAACAATAGAAAACAATATGATTTTGTAAACTAAATAGTGAAATTTAAGTGTAATAATAGTGAATGTATTGTGATGAATGTTTCCTGTCAAAAGAAATAAATATGAGGTTCCACTGTTGTGAATCATGTGCTATTGATTGTAATACCACGCGTCGCTCCCCAGATTTTCATCCCGGTGCAAACGCGAACCGTCGGCGATGTTGGAGGTTGAGGTTGAATAGAGTCGCCAGCTAGGCATTTTTATCCCGAAGGAAAGGTAATGCTGCATAAACCTGGAAAGATATGGATAACACGATTACGAACCAAAGAGGCTGAGTAGGGGGATAGGTTACGACCTGGGAAGGTATTAACACCCAGATCGTCCGTCGTACTCGACGGGATCCACGCATACTTGATTGTGTTTAAAGGGGGGATAGTGTATGTGATAAACTGTGCATAAAAAGCTAGGGAGAAAAGGATGTACAAAGTGTCAGTGCAAAGAAGAAAGTGAGTGCTCAAAACTGAGGCTAAGGAAAGAGAAACTGGGAAGAGGAGATGGGGGAGACAAAGAGACTTTTGTTCGATAACCGTTAAGTTATGCCTACATATCCTCTTGTGCAATGAGGAAGTCAAAACACTGTAGTTCGACTCAAAGAGACCTGGATGATTTTGTTGTGAACTGCTTGCTTGTCTATGCTAAAATGTACGACTCGTCTGGCTCGAGTGCTAACTGTCTTGTATTAGACGGGAGAAGCGAGTTCTCGTTTTCAGAGTGAATGTGATGAGAAAAGAATCCCTGAGGAGACGTTTATTGTTTGTTTTTTGTGTTTTCAGTTTTTTATTGTTTTTGGTGTTTTGCATAAGACAATGAACTTAAGCCTTAATCAAGGGTCGTAAACTCATTATATCACCCCTGATTAGGGATAATGAGTCTACTTAAGCATGAGATTGAAATCTCAACTTAATTACCCTAATGATGCATGATTAAGATCATTAACCTACTTGTGATTATTAAGTGTTTTTGGATTTTTTTTATGTTAAGTAATGAGTTTAATCTCTAATCAGGGATTAGTGAATTCATTAAACCATCCTAAGAGAAGGATGATAGATGATGACACTTAAGATGAGGAACATACCTCAACTTAATCCATGGTCAGGGATTAAAATCATTATATAACAAACCTTTATTAAAGTGGATTTTAATTAAAGGTGGGATTAAGAAATGGATTTTATGTTTGTAAGACTAAACCTGAGGGGGACTTGTCCATTGAACACTAGGGTTAGTCCCTCTGAACCAACAGGCAGAGATGTAACCCTAATATAAGGCCCAAGTTACAAGCTTAAGTCTTAATGATTATTAGGTGTTTTGATTAGGAGGTGTAAACAACTTAAATGTTTAACACTAAGTATTAAAATTATACACTTCATTCTAAGATAAGGATACAAGCATAACCTTAATACAGAACCCCAAAACTTTAACTGTTTAGCCTTGATTATGAGATGAGAAGCAGAGACTCAAGGAGACTCAAAGGTAAAAACCCAGGGGAGACTATGCACAACCCTAAAGTTATCATGCTTGGATATTCCTATGGTTTGTGAGGCTTAAGAAAAGATCTTCAGAGAAGAAGCGGATGAAAAGAGAAGAGAAATGAGAATAGGTCACTTACTTCCTGAAGAAGTTAAGTAACCTAAGAGAAAGAAAGGGAGCAAGAGAGAGCATAAGTGCGTCAAACTCACTTCAAAGACAAATAAAGATGCAAATGAAGAGATAAGAAGAGGTTGGATGTGGAGGCAAATCCACATCTTAAACAACTTACCTGAAGCCCCTGAAATGGTTAGTATGAATGCATAAGATGTGAAACAAAAGGAAATAAGGCAAATGAAGATGAAATGATCAAGACCAGAAGTGAAAACACAATGCAAATGTGTTATGAAATGATGCAAAGACATGTACAATGTTTATTCATGATCATACAAGAGGTGGGATGCAAAGGAAGGCATGTTAGAAGCTTGAAATCACATGAATACACATAAGAAGTAATGAATGCAAAACATACCAAATGGATGCAAAAATGATCAACCAATGTTCATACATGTCCTAAGGTATCTAAGATGACATAAAAATGCATGATATGTCATGACAAGTTCTTATGATGAAGGTATGCAAAGATGAATGCAAATGAACATGGCAAATTGGGGTTTTAAGAAAGTATGAGATGCATATGATCAAAATAGAAGCAAAACACATGATAAAAAAATTTAAATTGCAACCAAATGAACCCTCAACACACATAAGATCACTCCCCAAAGATGGAAGTCAGAAGCTATACCAAAGTCAAGTTATGGTTTTTCTAAGTTAGGTTAGGGTTTTGGGTACTTCTTCATGAAAAATGCCAAACAAATAGAAAATGCAATGCAAAAATATGATTTAAATGCCCTAGATACTATATGCAAAGTATGAAAGAATGCAAAAAGAACCATACACAAACTCATATTGGTTGATCAGAAATGAATTTTTGAAGTTAGGGTTAGAAAAATAAGAAATTCGGAAACCCTAATTCATGGGTAATTGTTAAAACATGGTCAAACCCTAAAAGAAATTTGTAAAATGAGTTTGTAAATTGTTCTAAATATGTAAGAATGCTTCATGATTTTTTTTGTGATTTTTAAATACCTAAAAGTATGTTTAATTAATTAAAATGAATTAATTAATTAAATAATACAATTAAATGATTTAAAAATAGATTTTTAATGCAAAAATAAAAAAATGAAAATGTTTTTGGGTTTTTAAAATTATTTAAAGTAGGAATGCAAAAAATCAGATTTTTAGAAAATGTTTTACTATTTTAAATTAATGAAAGAAAATAAAATGAAATAAAAGAAAATAAAAATGCAAAGTATGTTGAATGGATGGTTAAGATTGCAAGGAGACTGGATCAAGGGCCCAGGGCGTGAGTTGGAAAGACCAAAGGTATGAGGATCTAAGGGATCAAATTTAAACTTGTGATTCGCGCGTGATCCAATGGATATGGTTTGTTCTGAGTTAATTAATTATGTTTAACTTAATTAATTGGAATGAAAATTAATGGTGCAATCTGGACCATCCACGCGCTAACCTAATCAAGATCCTATGGCTGATATTCAAACTGGAAACCCTAATCACCATTAACCCTAATTATTTTCAGGTGACCGGAGATAAGCTCCGGTCATCTTCTCCGGCCAGCCCCTCAACCTAACTTCTTCTACAGGCCACTAAACACCATCAAACCTGCCCAGAAACACTCCCCAAACATCATGGAACATAAATCAACAATCAAAAACAATTTATAACACCTGAATCAAGAGAATTGAAGCAAAACATTTTCACAGGAAAACTTTCAGAACAACAATACATGCTTATTTCTACACCATTTTCAATTCTAAACACATCAGAATGATCAGCAAAGCATATCGGTTCATTTTATAACAAGAAAAAGAAGTTCTGGAAAAATTGTTCTTGATGGATACCTGAACTGAAGTTCTTCAAACTGGAGCTTTCTGAGCCTTTCCTTGGTGCAAAATGACTCCTCTAGTCCTTCTGAAGCTAATGGAATGCTTGAATGGAGTTGAGAGGGGCTATTTTGAAGTGTTCAATTCTGATATGGCATAAATCGTGTTTTTTTAGGGTGTTTCAGGCCATGGTGATGGGTGGGAAATGTTCCTTAGGTTATGTATGATTGAATGGTGAAAGAAAATTTGAGGTTTGATGGCTGATTTGAGAGAATCGAAGAGAGGAAGTTTTTGAGGGATTTTGTGCAATCTAATGCTTGGCTTCCCTTAAGCTCTTGTGTGTTATGTTTTATGATCTTTAGACAATGCATAAACAATTGCCATTGGTCAGAAAAGTTGTTGTGGATGTTGTTAAAGACGATAAGCCTTGGTTCCACGACATTAAGTGCTTCTTGGAGGATCAGACATACCCACCTGGGGCATCTTCCAATGATAAGAAGACTTTGAGAAGGCTTGCTGGTAGTTTCTTCCTGAACACTGATGGTTCCCTATACAAGAGAAACTTTGATATGGTACTCCTCAGATGCGTTGATAAGACAGAAGCAGACTTGTTAATGCATGAAGTGCACGAAGGATCCTTTGGTACCCATGCGGGAGGGCATGCCATGGCTAAGAAGTTGCTGAGATCAGGCTATTATTGGATCACAATGGATGCTGATTGTTGTGCCTACGCCAGAAAATGCCATAAATGCCAGATTTATGCAGATAAGGTGCATGTGCCTCCCAATCCTTTGAATGTGATGTCTTCACCCTGGCCCTTCGCTATGTGGGGCATTGACATGATTGGCAAGATTGAGCCGACTGCTTCGAATGGCCACAGATTCATCCTGGTTGCCATTGACTATTTCACCAAGTGGGTCGAAGCAGCTTCCTATGCAAATGTTACAAGACAAGTGGTAGCCATATTTCTGAAGAGAGATATCATCTGTCGATACGGAGTTCCCGAGCGAATCATTACTGATAATGGTTCCAACTTGAACAACAAAATGATGGCAGAGCTATGCCGGGACTTCAAAATTCAACATCACAATTCTTCTCCTTACAGGCCAAAGATGAACGGCGCTGTTGAGGCAGCAAATAAGAATATCAAGAAGATTGTGCAAAAGATGGTAATCACCTACAAAGACTGGCATGAAATGCTACCATTTGCCTTGCATGGGTACCGCACGTCGATCAGAACATCCACTAGGGCAACACCATATCAGCTTGTGTATGGTATGGAAGCAGTCCTACCTGTCGAAGTTGAATTACCCTCCCTACGAGTATTGATGGATGTTAAGCTGAACGAAGCAGAATGGGTCAGGTCCCGATACGAACAACTGAGTCTGATTGAAGAGAAAAGATTGGCTGCAATCTGTCATGGGCAGTTGTATCAGAAAAGAATGAAGAGAGCCTTCGATCAGAAAGTCAGGCACCGAGAGTACCAAGTAGGAGATCTTGTGCTGAAGAGAATCCTCCCTCCTCATACAGACCACAGGGGCAAGTGGACTCCGAACTATGAAGGACCATTCGTAGTAAAGAAAGTTTTCTCTGGTGGAGCACTGATGCTCAGCACTATGGATGGTGAAGACTTCCCATCCCCTGTGAATTCAGATGCAGTTAAAAAATACTTCGCATAAAAAATGACCCGCTGGACATAAAAACAGAATGTAAGTCCAGGCAAAAATAGGGCATCCCGGCGAGTCAAAAACAGAATAAAAGACTCGGGCAAAAATAAGGGAAAATAAACAAAAAAATGTACACCCGCTGAGTTGAAA
The DNA here is from genome assembly GCA_963966055.1 of Lathyrus aphaca. Lineage (NCBI taxonomy): Eukaryota > Viridiplantae > Streptophyta > Magnoliopsida > Fabales > Fabaceae > Lathyrus > Lathyrus aphaca. The sequence continues at coordinate 66,412,562 of OZ014520.1, forward strand.
AGCCGCATTGGATAACTCAGGCAAAAATGGGTATCCCGATGGATTGAAAACCCGAAAGGGCGATCCATGCAAAATAAGGGAATAAGCGAACAACTGCACTCTGAATTCGTCTGTATCACTTACAAATTGGTAAGTTTCGAAAGGATCAAGCTTCGGTCAGAATCAACTTTCTTCAGAAAGCAAGACGAGAAGAACGTCGAAAGTCATACGAGTCATAGCAAAAGAGGAAGCTCCTTAAAGCGTCATCAACATTGCCAGCATTTTGTTTCTCAATTTGTAACAATCTCCTCATTTCAGGAGATATGTTTCTTTGACTGTATCTCGCCAATTCAGGGCACATGAATTAATAAAATCAGATTCCCAGTCATGTTTTGTCTTGTACATTTATTTTGCAAAAATGTCTGATGTCTTAAGAAAAACTGATTGCATAAATACAGATGCTTATCTTCAAAAATATAATAAAAGTCACATGCTTGCAGGAAATATACTTACTCTCAGAAGTGTCTAAACTCCTATGACGGAATCCAGTAAAGGATACCTCGGGATTACTTGTGCGTTTCCTTATCTTTGCAGGATTGCAGGTATCCAGAATGCAACTTGGGGCATGAAAGCTTCACTCCAGCAAGCTGACAAATCGACACTCAGCCTTAGTGTCTTCTCCCCAGCTGAGTTGCCACTTATCACTCATCCCCATCAGAGCTGCCAGGCATCACTTCTCCAACAGGGCGGTACCAGAGGGCGCCCATGTCCCCGGCTGAGTCAAGAATCCTCCTCAACAGAATCTCTAAGAAGATCTTTCAGTGATCTCTTTTTTTCCCCAGCCGAGTTGCCTTTTCACCCTCAGCTGAATACAGCAGTCAGGGAACCATCTCCCCACAAAGCTTCGGCCTCTATCCAGAAGAGCAACGCATGAAGGATCACAACAGAGTGAAGAAAGCTTCTTCAAACCCCAGCTAGGTCCCCTCATTACCAAGGATATGTCTATCATTGACCCATATCCCCAAGCAGATATCATCTCATCAGATCTACCAATGATCTCACCCCCAGCTGGGATGTCCATTTCAAGCAGATCGACCGGAGGTCTTCACAGCAACGGGATCCGAATCCCGGATCCGTATCTTTGCATAATCATGGCATTCGCATCATATTCACCCACAAAGCGTAGCATTCCGTCTAGTACGGAGCATTACGGCAAAAATCAAACATATAGCATAATCATAAGCCATGTCCTGAATCAAACACTTGTGAATAATGACAATCCGTCAATATACAGAATACTTCCCCCCAAAAATCCCCAGCGGAGATTCTCCAGCAAAATCATTTACCTCACATTCACAAACACCAGTATATACTCTCTTTGGCACCCGTCCGTGTCATATCCCCAGCAAAAAGCCAAAGACATCCTCTTTGCACTCACATATACTTATAATTTTCTTGACACCCGTCCGTGTCAGTTTCTCCAGTACAGTAACGTAAACACTTTGTACATCAGATACTTGTTTATACTATACTCTTCTCCTTGCGACACTCGTCCGTGTCATTCTCCCCAACAGTTAAATACTCATCTATACACCACTCACACTTATACAGGTACTCGTCCGTATCTTGTATATAACACTTATATCCCCACAGATTCGACACTCGTCCGTGTTCTTTGTTAACCAGTTGGTACTCGTCCGTACCATCATCTCAGAACATACGTCAAGCGTTTGTTTCTACCTGATACTCGTCCGTATCATAGTCTTAAGGATGCTCGTCCGCATCTTTAATCCATACACGTGTCAAACACCTTTGTCTTCTTGAATATAGATACTCGTCTATGTCTACTATTCCCCAGAAGAGTCCCCTCAGATTCAACACTCGTCCGTGTTCCTTGTTAACCAGTTGATACTCGTCTGTATCATCATCTCCGAACACGTGTCAGTATTTGTTTCTACCCGATACTCGTCCGTATCGTGGTCGTAAGGATGCTCGTCCGCATCTTTAAATCTATACACAGCGTCAAAACACTTATACCTTTTGTTTCTTGGATATAAACACTCGTCCGTGTTTACTACTCCCCAGTAGATCGCCAACAAAGCAAATTTCTCTTCTGACACTCGTCCTGTGTCATGATAAACCCTGAGAGCAGCCGTACCCTGCTAGGTGGTCGTCCTCCACCTCTTGATGGTCGTCCTCCATCATGCTCATCCGATGGCCGTCCCCATCGTTGTTTTTTTTTTTTTTAGCAGCCGTCCCCTGCTAGGTGGTCGTCCTCCACCTTTTGATGATCGTCCTTCATCATTTTATCCAATGGCCGTCCCCATTGTTGATTTTGGTTATCTGGCATTCGTCCTATGCCAAGACAAACCTTGAGAGCAGTCGTCCCCTGCTAGGTGGTCGTCCTCCACCTCTTGATGGCCGTCCTCCATCATGCTCATCCGATGGCCGTCCCCATCGTTGACCTTTATCCGACATTCGTCCTATGTCGCGATACTTTTTCGGCAGCCGTACCCTTCCAGGTGGTCTTCCTCCACCTTAGATGACCGTCGCTCATCTTAACCCAACAGAGCAGCCGTCCCCTGCTAGGTGATCGTCCTTCACCTTTGATGACCGTACCTCATCATCTGTTTATTTCATTTATTCTTTAACCCGATGGCCGTCCCCGTCGTGGTCCCTTTTCCTTTCAGTTTAGCCCGATGGCCGTCCCCATCGTTGGTTACTCTACTTTGTGAACTTGATGGCCGCCCCCGTCATGTTTCATTAATCCCCAGAGAATTTTACAGCTTTATCTTGATGGCCGTCCCCATCATAATTCTTTTATCCCCAGCATGTCGGCCGTCCCCGTCATTGCTTTATTTTCCGCACTTTTCCCAGCATGTCGGCCGTCCCCGTCATTGCTCTTTCCCAGCAGTCATCCTCTGCTCGACGGTCGTCCTCCGTCGCTCACACTTTACAATATACTTTGTTTTCTTTTACAATCTATATCCCTTTTCTTCTTCATTCTGTGAGTGCAAATTTTGGACTGTCTTTGGTATTCAACCACAAGTTATCTTGTTGGCCTGATAAGCCGCTGCTTACATCCTGCACAGCTAACTCATGTTTGAATAGGGGCAGCTGTAAACACCCCAAATTTGCCCTCACCCATTCACACCATGGCTTGTGATCATTTCATATGCATAAACTCAATCATAACATCTCATATCCCATTTTTGATTCACTGCATAGATTCTAAGTCATTTGCATCTAGGGTTTGTGATCTGAGCAATCCAAGAGCTTCTTGAGCCACTCCAAAGGTCATCAATCACTTCAAAGGGGTCTATGTGTGTTCAAGTATCATATTATATCCTCTCAAAGTCAAGAATGTCAAAGAATCACAAGAACTGGGATTGGTATGGAAGCAGAGCCAGGCTTGACTGCACAGATGACCTAAAATTAGGGTTTTGGTTTCAGAGGCCATAACTCCAAATTTTTTGGTCATTCTTGTTTCCATTGGTCTCTATATGGTATAGGGAGTATGCATATCAATTTTCATGAAGAAATTCCATGGGGAAGTCATCTGATCAAGAATTGACTTTTCAAGCAAGTCAGTGCAAAATCAGGGCATCTGAGGCCCCCAATGACCCAACCAAAGGGTGTTCTTCATCATTTTGATTGTATATGATATTTATTTGATCATGGAAGAAGTGGGAAGTTCACAAAATTTAGAAATTTCAAGTCTTTTGCAAAATTGACTTTTTTTGGCAAGTTTGACTTTTGATGAAAATGTCATTTTATGCAACTTTTTCAACCCTTACTTTTTTATTCAAAAAGGCTTCAAATGGAAAAACTTTGGTCATGAAAGTTGTAGAATGGATCATTCCCTTTTCAAAAAGTACAAGAACATGACCTAATTCATTTTGGATCAAAAGTTATGGCTTGTCAATGTTGGCAAAAATCACAAAATTTCAAAGTTTCTACCAAAGAGGTATTTTGCAAAATGACTTGATCAAGTGTTCTAAAGCTATCAAATGGACTTCTAATTCATATAACATGATCATGTGACATCTAAAGTTCAGAATGGACCAAAGAATTACACATTTGTATGGCTTTTGGAACAAGATCTTTTCATGAGAACCAAAATGAACCAAGTTGCAAAATCCATCATAACACCTCATCCACTTGCTAGCTACTTTGCTGATCAACCCTAGCCTTTTCCCTCACTATGCTGCGCAGCACACCCTTGCTGTACTTGGATAGAACATGACCCATGCTTTCTCTTACACAAAGTTGACAAATTTGCAAAAGCTACCATACCTATCACAAAAGGGCATGTCACATCTTCTGACCAATAGCAATTGTTTATACAAACAAATTGCAAGCCAAAGCACATAACCAGCAAGCCTGAAACAAGCCATAGCATCACATTCTCATTTTCACTCTCAAAAGCAAAAGCTTTTGAAACTCAGCATACAAGCCACAAACACTTAAACAAACCTCATAGACCAACTCAACTCATCATCCTGGTCACAAAGCACCCCTCATCCTTGCCTTAAACTGCTTGAATCATAAACACGATCCTCACCTGACCTTGAACAGAACCTGTTCAAACTCTCAAACCAGCCAACACAAACCTTCTCTAAGCATCAAGAGTTCATCAGGAGCATAAAAGGAGTTGATTGCACAAAGAGAAGAGGCCAGAAAGTTGCAAACTGAAAGCTTCAAAACTCAGGTAGCTTCATGAACATTTTTTCCAGAAACGATTTTTTAAGTTCCTAAGTTGTTCTTCATGATTCACTGATTACTCTGATGTCTTTGGTTTTAAAAATGGTGAAGAAATGAGGGTTTAATCATGTTCTGAAACTTTCTGACCTAGAAATGTTTTCTTTCGATTCGTGTGATTGATGAAATATAAATGAGTTTTGGGTTAGGGTTTTGATTCAGTGAGGTTTGGGAAGGATTTCTGTTCTTTTAGATTCCATTTTAGTTACGTTTTGAGGGTTTTAGGGATTTTCAGGTGGGGTTCCCACCGGAGAAGACGACCGGAGGTCTTCTCCGGCCACCTGAAAATGATTAGGGTTTAATCCTGTCATTAAGTGTAGTTTGAATTTCAAGCGTTGGATCCATTGACTTAGTTGACCTGGCGCGCGTTTGTGTGGCCCAGATGCATCCATTTTGCCCTAATCTCACTTAACCTAATTAATCCCATTTAATTAATTCGTAAAACCTGATTTAGCCAGAAATGATCCTGACCCTTGCTTTGCGCGCGCAGTCAACCTCTGACCCCCCAACTTTGAATCTGATGCGTTGGATTGGCTTACTTTTCTTTTTCTTTATTTTTATTCCATTTATTTTGTATTCCTTTCTCCAATTTATTAAAAATAGTAAAATTCATTCAAAAATTCTGAAATTTTTTATACAATCTTTTATTAAATTTCAGAAACCAAAAATATTTTTATTTTTATTTTTTGCATTAAAAAAGTATTTTTAAATATTTAAAAGTTTATTTTTAATTAATTAATGAGAATTAATTTATTAAAAATACTTTTAGGTATTTAAAAATCACCAAAAAATTCAGGAAACATTTAAAAACATTTAGAAACATTGTCCAACCCTCAAACCAAATTTCTTTTTTGATCTTGATGCATTTTGAGAATTTTTCATGGAATTAAAATCATTTTGATGCATTATTTTGATCCAAACTTCCAAAAATCACTTCTGCCTAACCATAAAGAGTTGGACTTTGATTCTTTTTGCTTTGTGTTTAGCATATCATGTAGTTTGTAAGGTTAAATGTCCATGATTTGATCTTTCATTTTCCATTTGTTTGGCATTTTTCTTGTTAAGGAACCCTAAAACCCTAGAAAACTTAGGAAAATCATAACTTGAATTAGGTTAAGAGTTGGAACTTCTCCTTTGGGAAGTGAGTTAGTATAGGTTTAGGGATCCTTTGAGTGTATTTTCAATTTTTTGTATTGATGTTTGCTTCTGATTTTGGTTTGTATTTGATGCTTTGATCATAAACCCTAATTTGGGCTTCCATATGCATCCATCTTGCATTTGCATTCATACCTTGACTTGCCATAGCATTTTATGCATTCTTTTGATTCATTGGACATCTTAAGACATATTGAAAGCATGTTTGATCATTGCATCTTGCATTTGCCATGTTGTATGCCATGTGCATTTCATAACTCTTCATGAATGTTCATGCTTCTTAGCTTGTTTCATTTGCATCCATAAGCTTGTATGATCATCCCCATGAGTTGTTTCATGTTTGTAGCATCTCATAGCATCATTAGCATCATGTATGTGCTTCTGGTTTTGTTTTTCATCATACCATTTCATTTCATTTTGCATTGCATTGCATTTCTTTTCTAACATTTCAGGTGGTAAGTGACTTTGGGAAGTGGATTTGCCTTCACTTCCCACATTTTCTTTTCATCTCCTTCATGCATCCTTGCTGCATTTTATCATGTGTTTGAGTATGAGTTTGTTCATTCTTCTTCTTCCCACTTTCTTTCTTCAAGTGACTTGTCTTCTTAAGTGAAGCAAGTTACTTTGCTTCTCCTGATCCTTTCATTTGCTTCCTGGTGGTTCCATTGAAGACTTCTCTTGTAAACCTCACAAACCTTAGGAACAACCAAGCATGACAATGATTAGGGTTTTGTTTAGTCTCCCCTCTTAGTTTTACCTTTGTGTCTCTTTTGAGTCCTCTCTTCTCACCTCATGATCAGGGACTAAACCCTAAAGGCTTTAAGGCTTTGTGATTAAGTTTATGCCTGCATCCTTCTATTAGGATGGAGTGTATAACTTTAATCCTAAGTGTTAAACCCTTAATGTGTTTAACTCCTTTAATCAATCCACTTAATAATCATCAAGACATCAAGCTTGTAACTTGGGCCTTGCATTAGGGTTCTAATTCTTCCTTAATTGGTTAAGAAGGACTAACCCTAGTGTTAATGGACAAGTCCCCCTCAAGTTGTCTTACAAACCCTAAAAATCACTTCATCATCTTATCATTAACTAAAATCCACTTAATAAAGGCCTTGTTTTGTCATGAAGTTAATCCCTAATCATGGATTAAGTTGAGGAGCTTTCCTCAGCTTAAACATTCTCATCTATTATCCTTCTATTAGGATGGTGTAATGAGTCTGTTTAATCCCTGATTGTGGCTTAACCTCATTAAACAAAACACCAAAAACATCTAAATAATCACAAGTAGGTTAATGATCTTAACCCTACATCAAAGGTGATTAAGTGTGAGAAGCTGACTTCACACTTAAGGTATTCTCATTACCCCTAATCAGAGGGAAGATGTGATGAGTTTACTAAATCCATTGGTTTAGGCTTAAGCTCATTAACTTATGACAAACTTTCAAAAGCAATAAAAGACTGAAAACTCAAAAAACAAACAATAATCGTCTCCTCCGGGATTCTTTTCTCATCTCATTCACTCATAAACGAGAACTTGCTTCTTCCGTCTAATGCAAGACAGTTTGCATCTGTGCCAGACAGATCATACACTTGAGCATAGGCAAGTAAGAAGTTCACAAGTCAATTCATCTTTCAGTCTCTTTGGGTCGAACTACGGTGTTCTGACTTCCTCATTGCACGAGAGGATACGTAGGCATAACTTAACAGTTATCGAACAAAAAGTCTCTGTATATTCCCCCTCTTTCTAGCATTATTCTTTAAGCCTCATGATCTTGAGCATTTCACTCTGTTCTTACACTGACACTTCTCTTATACACTTCACATCACTTATACACTATACACTGACACCTGTACATCCTTTTCCAGCTCTTTTATACACAAATTGCACTGACACTACCCCTTTAAAACACAAATATTTTAAGCATGGATCCCGTCGAGTACGGCGGACAATCTGGGTGCTAATACCTTCCCAGGTTGTAACCAACCCCCTTTCTCAGTCTCTCTGGTTCGCAACCGTCTTATCCATCTCTTTCTAGGTCTATGCAGCATTACCTTTCCTCCGGGATAAAAATGCCTAGCTGGCGACTCTTTTCTTCTCCAGTGAGTTCACTGCTGTGTGTTCTCATTGTCCCTTTCACCGACCGTTCGCGTCTGTACCTTTATTTGGGCCATTCCCATTTATCGGGAGCGACACATAAGTCATGAAAATGGGAGGTTCTTTGATGCAATCTGATTTTTAGGTCATGGTTTATGTTTGTGTGATGCATAGAAGTCAATTTGAAGTCACATAAAGGCTTGGCATGAGGTTTTGCAACTTTGCCTCTTTGGTACAAAACTTAAAATTATGTGATTTTGTCCAACTTTGACAGGCCATAACTTTTGATCCATAATGAATTAGAATGAGTTCTTGTACTTTTTGAAAAGGGAATGATCCATTCTACAACTTTCATGACCAAAGTTTTTTCATTTGAAGCATTTTTGAATCAATTTGAGGAGGTTGAAAAACTTTCCCAAAATGGCAAGTTTACATTACAAGTCACTTTCCCAAAAAGGCAATTTTGCAAATGGCTTGAGATTCTTCAATTTTGTGAATTTCTAACATCTTCTATGATCAAATAAAGATCATACACATTCAAAAGGATGGAGAATGCCCTTTGGTTGGGTCATTGGGGGCCTCAGATGCCCTGATTTTGCACTGACTTGCTCAAGAAGTCAACTCTTGATCAGATGTCTTCCCCATGGAATTTTTTCATGAAAATTGATATGCATGATCCCTATACCACATAGAGAACAATAGAAACAAGAATGACCAAAATTTTTGGAGTTATGGCCTCTGAAACCAAAACCCTAATTTTAGGTCATCTGTGCAGTTAAGCCTGACTCTGCTTCCATGCCTTTCTCAGTTCTTGTGATTATTTGACTCCTTTGACCTTGTGAGGATATAATATGATGCTTGAACACACATGGACCCTCTTGAAGTGATTTATGACCTTTGGAGTGGCTCAAATGGTTCAAGGATGGCTCAGATCACAAATCCTAGATGCAGATGACTTAGAAACAATGCAGTGAAGCAAAAAATGTGGTATGAGGTGCTATGATTGAACTTATGCATATGAAAAGATCACAAGCCATGGTGTGAATGGGTGAGGGCAAATTTGGGGTGTTTACAGCTGCCCCTATTCAAACATGAGTTAGCTGTGTAGAATGTAAGCAACGACTTAACAGGCAAACAAGATAACTTGTGGTTGAATACCAAAGACAGTCCAAAATTTGTACTCACAGAATGAAAAAGAAAAGGGATATAGATTGTAAAAGAAAATAAAGTATGATTACAAAGTGCGGGCGACGGAGGACGACCGCCGAGCAGAGGACGACTGCTGGGGATGAAGCAATGACGGGGGCGGCCGACATGCTGGGGGAAAATACGAGAAATAATGCAATGACGGGGACGACCGACAAGCTGGGGATATAAGAGATTATGATGGGGACGGCAATCAAGTAAAGCTATAAGACTCTCTAAGGATTATGGGTAAATGAAATAAATGATGAGGTACGGTCATCAAAGGTGAAGGACGATCACCTAGCAGGGGACGAATGCTCTGTTGGGGATAAGATGAGGGACGGTCATCTATTGGTGAAGGACGATCACCTGGCAAGGTACGGTTGCCAAAAGTATCGGGACATAGGACGAATGTCGGATGAACAGGTTGACGATGGGGACGGCCATCGGAATAGCATGATGAAGGACGATCATCAAGAGGTGAAGGACGATCACCTAGCAGGGGACGACTGCTCTCAGGGTTTATCATGACATAGGACGAATGTCAGATAACGAGATCTACGATGGGGACGGCCATCGGATAAATGATGAAGGACGATCATCAAGAGGTGAAGGACGATCACCTAGTAGGGGACGACTGCTGAAAATATCACGACATATGACGAATGTCAGATAAGAGGGGGATTCTAATGAATAGAGACTCCACTGGGGGGGTGATGAAGGACGATCATCAAGAAGGTGAAGAACGATCACCGGGCAGGGTACGGCTGCCGGAAGGTATCATTTTTTAACAAATTTTGTCGGGGACTCTCCTGGAGAAGGGTAGATACAGACGAGTATCTAAATTCAAGACCATAAGTGTTTGACACGGTGTATATATTAAAGATGCGGACGAGCATCCTTAAGACTACGATACGGACGGGTATCAGGTAGAAACAAACGCTTGACGCATGCTCAGAGATAATGATACGGACGAGTACCAACTGGTTAACAAAGAACACGGACGAGTGTCGGATTTGAGGGGATTTAAGTGGTATATACAAGATACGGACGAGTATCTGTTATGAGTAAAAAGATAATGAGTAACAAGTATGAGTGAAACACGGACGAGTGTTTAACCTGCTGGGGAGAATGCGACACGGACGAGTGTCGGAAAAAGTGTATTATAAACAAGTGTATGATTTCCAAAGTGTTTGGATAACTATGCTGAGGAAGGTGACACGGACGGGCGTCAGGGAATATGTAAACAAATGTTGCGAGTGCAAAGGGGACGCTTTGGCTTTCTGCTGGGGATACGCCACAGACGAGTGTCAAGAAGTATCTGTACTGTATGAGTCGTCTGTTTGTAAAGAATGCTCGGGCGACTTTACTGGGGAATGATGACAGGGACGAGTGCCAAAAGGGGTGTGTATCTGTAAGGGAAATGTTTTGGCCCTCTGGTGAGGAATTGGGAAATATTCTGTATATTGTTGATGGACTGTCGGAATTTACAAATGTCCAGTTTGACTCATGGCTTATGATTATGTAATATGTTTGATTTTTGCCGTAATGCTCCGTATTGGACGGAATGCTACGCTTTGTGGGGAAGATATGATGCGAATGCTATGATTATGCAAAGATACCGATCCGGGATTCGGTTCCCGTTGCTAAGGAGATCTCCGGCTGATTTGCTTGAAGTGGATGTCCCAGCTGGGAATGAGATCATTGGTAGATCTGACATTCATGACTCTGTATGGGGAAGTAGGTCATTGATAAACCTAACTTGGTAACGAGGGACCCAGCTGGGGTTTGTAGAAGCTTTCGTCACTCTGTTGTGAGATCTTCAGGTATTGCTTTTCTGGATAGAGGTTGAAACTCTGTGGGGAGATGGTCCCCTGCCTAGCACTCGGCTGGGGAAGAAGAGAGATCACTGAAAGACCTTCCTAGAGATTTCTGTGGGGGATCCTGCTGAGGATGATACTTGACAACTCAGCTGGGGAGAAAGCATCTCTGGTGCTGTTTGGAAGGTGTGCTGAGGAAATAATGGTTTGGGCAGCCTACTGGGAAGAAGCTTTCATGCCCCATGTTGCGCTTCGGACACCTGCAATCCTGTATGACAAAGAAACGCACAAGTACCCCGAGGTATCCCTTACTGGATTCCATCATAGGAGTCTAGACACTCCCGGGAGTAAGCATATTTCCTGCAAGCATGTAGTTTAGGAAGGAAGCATCTGTATTTATGCAATCAATATCTTAAGGACATCGGACATTTTTTGCAAACGAAAATAAAATGTACGAGACGAAACATGACTGAAAATCTGATTTTATTAATTCATTTGCCATGAATTGGCAAATACAGCCAAAGAAAATAGATCCCCTGAAATGAGGAAATCGTTACAAATTGAGAAACAAAAGATGCTGGCAATGTTGATGACGCTTCAAGGAGCTCCTTTTTTGCTATGACTCGTATGACATTTGACGTTCTTCTCGCCTTGCTTTCAGAAGAAGGCTGGTTCTGACCGACGCTCGAACCTTTCTGAACTTGCCAGGTTGTAAGTGATACAGATGAATTCAGAATGCAATTGTTCGCTTATTCCCTTATTTTGCGTGGATCGCCCTTTCGGGTTTTCAATCCACCGGGATACCCATTTTTGCCTGAGTTGTCCAATGCGGCTTTTCAACTCAGCGGGTGTACATTTTATTTATTTATTTTCCCTTATTTTTGCTCGAGTCTTTTATTCTGTTTTTGACTCGCCGGGATGCCCTATTTTTGCCTGGACTTACATTCTGTTTTTATGTCCAGCGGGTCATTTTTATGCGAAGTATTTTTTAACTGCATCTGAATTCACAGGGGACAAGAAGTCTTCTCCGTCCATAGTACTGAGCATCAGAGCTCCACCAGAGAAAACTTTCTTTACTATGAATGGTCCTTCATAGTTCGGGGTCCACTTGCCCCTGTGGTCTGTATGAGGAGGGAGGAGTCTTTTCAGCACAAGATCTCCTACTTGGTACTCCCGGAGCCTGACTTTCTGATCAAAGGCTTTCTTCATTCTTTTCTGATATAACTGCCCATGACAGATTGCAGCTAATCTCTTTTCTTCGATCAGACTCAGCTGTTCGTATCGGGATCGGACCCATTCTGCTTCATTCAGTTTAACATCCATCAATACCCGCAGGGAGGGTAATTCAACTTCAACAGGTAGGACTGCCTCCATACCATAAACAAGCTGATACAGTGTTGCCCCAGTGGATGTTCTGATTGACGTACGGTACCCATGCAAGGCAAACGGTAGCATTTCATGCCAGTCTTTATAGGTAACCACCATCTTCTGCACAATCTTCTTGATATTCTTATTAGCTGCCTCTACAGCGCCATTCATCTTTGGCCTGTAAGGAGAAGAATTGTGGTGTTGGATCTTGAAGTCCCGACATAGTTCTGCCATCATTTTGTTGTTTAAATTGGAACCATTATCAGTAATGATTCGCTCGGGCACTCCATACCGACAGATGATGTCTCTCTTCAGAAATCGGGCTACCACCTGCCTTGTAACATTTGCATATGAAGCTGCTTCGACCTACTTGGTAAAATAGTCAATAGCTACCAGGATAAATTTGTGGTCGTTTGAAGCAGTCGGTTCAATCTTGCCAATCATATCAATGCCCCACATGGCAAATGGCCAGGGTGAAGACATCACATTCAAAGGATTCGGAGGTACATGCACTTTATCCGCATAAATCTGGCATTTATGGCATTTCCTGGCATAAGCACAACAGTCTGCATCCATTGTGATCCAGTAATAGCCTGATCTTAGCAACTTTTTAGCCATTGCATGCCCTCCAGCATGGGTACCAAAGGATCCTTTGTGCACCTCGTGCATCAACAACTCTGCCTCTGTCTTATCAACGCATCTGAGGAGTACCGTATCAAAGTTTCTCTTGTACAAGGAACCATCAGTATTCAGGAAGAAACTACCAGCAAGCCTTCTTAAAGTCTTCTTATCATTGGAAGATGCCCCATGTGGGTATGTTTGATCCTCCAAGAAGCACTTAATGTCATGGAACCAAGGCTTATCATCTTTAACAACATCTGCTAAGAACACGTATGCTAGTCTGTCAAGTCTGGATACTGAAATCCGAGGCACAAAGTTGGCAGCTTGAACTTTGATCATGGATGAAATGGTAGCCAGAGCATCTGCAAACTGATTCTCGTCTCGAGGGATATACTCAAGCTTGATTGTTGTGAAGAAAGTCAGCAACCTCCTTGTATAATCCCGATAAGGTATCAGATGATCCTGGTGAGTGTACCATTTGCCGTTGGTTTGATTAATTACCAGAGCTGAATCTCTGAACACAGTCAAAGTCTTGATCCTGAGGTCAATGGCTTCTTCAAGACCCATAATGCAAGCTTCGTATTCAGCTTCGTTGTTAGTGCAGTTAAAGGTGAGTTTTGCCGAAAAAGGCATATGAACTCCTTTAGGTGTAATGAGTACTGCACCAACACCACGATCATTCATATTAACAGCCCCATCAAACATCATAGTCCATTCTTCCTCTGGGTCATGCCCTTCAGTGTGAACAGGCTCTTCATGATCTTTCGCTTTTATGAACATGATGTCTTCATCAGGGAAGTCAAATCTCATAGGCTGGTAATCATCAATAGGTTGCTCAGCAAGATAATCAGACAATACACTGCCTTTGATGGCTTTTTGAGATGTGTACTGAATGTCATATTCTGTGAGGATCATTTGCCATCTTGCAACCCGTCCGGTAAGAGCTGGCTTCTCAAATATGTACTTAACTGGGTCCATCTTTGAGATCAATAAGGTAGTGTGGGTCAACATATACAGTCTTAGTCGGCGAGCAGCCCACGCTAAAGCACAACAAGTTTTCTCGAGCAGTGAATAACGTTGTTCATAGTCGGTAAACTTTTTGCTTAGGTAGTATATTGCATACTCTTTTCGACCAGACTCGTCATGCTGGCCCAGCACACACCCCATTGACTCTTCTAATACTGTCAAGTACATGATTAGAGGTCTTCCTTCAACTGGAGGCATGAGGATTGGAGGCTCTTGTAAGTATTCCTTGATTTTGTCAAAAGCCTTTTGGCAGTCTTCATTCCACCTGACCGTTTGTTCTTTCCTTAACAGCTTGAACAGAGGTTCACAGGTCGCAGTAAGGTGAGATATGAACCGTGAAATGTAGTTCAATCTACCTAAGAACCCCCGAACTTCTTTTTCAGTCTTAGGTGCAGGCATTTCTTGAATGGCTTTGACTTTATCAGGGTCAACTTCAATCCCTTTTTCACTTACAATAAATCCCAGCAACTTACCGGATCGCACCCCGAATGTGCATTTGTTGGGGTTTAACTTCAACTGGTACTTCCTCAGACGCTTGAATAACTTCAACAGATTTACCAGGTGGTCTTCTTCTGTGAGGGACTTGGCAATCATGTCATCCACATAACATTCAATTTCTTTGTGGATCATGTCATGGAATAATGTTATCATAGCCCGTTGATAGGTGGCACCAGCATTTTTCAGTCCGAATGGCATTACCTTATAACAGAATATGCCCCAGGGTGTTATGAAAATTGTCTTCTCCATGTCTTCAGGTGACATCTTGATCTGATTATATCCTGAAAATCCATCCATGAAGGAGAACACCGAGAACTGAGCCGTATTGTCGACCAATACGTCAATGTGAGGTAATGGGAAGTCATCTTTCGGGCTGGCTCTGTTCAGATCCCGGTAGTCCACACACATCCTCACCTTGCCGTCTTTCTTAGGTACTGGTACAATGTTAGCAACCCACGGAGGATAGCTAGTTACAGCAAGGAAACCGGCGTCCCACTGTTTTTGTACCTCTTCTTTTATCTTCATTGCCATATCTGGGCGAGTACAACGTAGCTTCTGTTTTACTGGTGGGCAATCTTCCTTTAGAGGCAGCTTGTGCATGACAATGTCGGTGTCCAACCCTGGCATATCCTGATAAGACCAAGCAAATACATCCACATATTCCCGGAGCATATCAATCAGTTGTTCCTTTACTGAATCCTGTAGACAGGCCCCGATCTTAACCTCTTTCACATTTTCATCCGTACCAAGATTAACCGTTTCAATCTCCTCCTGATGAGGAGTGATAACCTTCTCCTTTTGCCTTAACAACCTGGCTAGCTCTTCAGGTAGCTCATAATCTTCTTCAACCCCTTCATCAGCTTGATTGATTGGATTGTCAAAGTCATACGAAGTCATAGCAGTGTTGTTGTCGGTGCAGTCTGAAGGGCACCTTCTGAAAGGGTTTAGATTGTTTATTTTAGTGATCAATTTTAATCTTGTTTAGAAAAAGTGATAAGGAGTTATCATTTTGAAAAACATTGCCATTTTATTTTTGTACAAAAAGAAAAATGAAAAACAGTGAACGGAAAAGGAAAAGACTCATTTGCAAAAGATGTCCGATATTCATTGATTGATCTGTTTGCACAAAATTACAGGATGGCCCGATTACAAAATGAGTCTTGTCATCTTGGGCAAGATGCAAGACTTGATGCATGCTTAAAAATACAGGAAATAATAATTACTCTGCAGGAGTAACTCTTATAATTTCCTGGGAAGACCAGTTAAAGACTTGGCTCCCCGGGATCCTTGGACGTATCCAGCTCTCCAGGTTGCGGTCGCTTTCCTCCTCGTCTTCCAAGTTGTTCACAGCATCCGGGGCGAGCATTCCCCCGCTGACAAAATTGGGCTCTCTTGCAGCCTCTGATTGATCTTGTTGAGTTGGTCTGTAACCCAACCCAAATCTGTCTTCCTTCTTTTCCACGGGCAGCAGCTTGCCCCAGCCTTGGGCAGTACCCTCTTCAACAACCTTCCTGGCTTGCTGATAAGACGTCATGGAAGTTCCTAGTACAACAGATGCTTCATTAATGTTCAGGGCCTCAAATCCCTGGCTCATAGTTTCATGGATTTCTCCATCCATCTCTATGTACTTATACGTAGCCAGATGGCTAACAAAGATGTCTTCTTCTCCACAGATGGTGATGATCTGGCCTTCCCACTCGAATTTCAGCTTCTGGTGAAGGGTAGACGTAACAGCGCCAGCGGCATGGATCCAGGGTCTACCCAACAAACAGCTGTAGGCCGGCTGAATGTCCATCACATAGAAGGTAATTTTAAAAGTTTGTGGGCCAATCATCACAGGCAGATCAATCTCCCCAAGCACTGATCTTTTAGAGCCATCAAATGCTCTCACCACCAAATTACTCGGACGCAATGCCAAGCCATCATACTCCAGCTTCACCAAGGCTTTCTTTGGTAGAACATTGAGCGATGACCCAGTGTCCACCAGTACATGAGATAAAACAACACCTTTGCATTCTAAGGTGATGTGTAAAGCCTTGTTGTGGTTACGTCCCTCAGTTGTTAAGTCAGCATTGGTAAAACCCAGTCCATGACTGGTGTTGACATTTGCTACCACAGTTTCTAGCTGATTAACGGTAATCTCCTCTGGCACGTATGCTGCGTGCAGGACTTTCAATAATGCATTCCTGTGAGCTTCAAAACACATCAATAGTGATAATATGGAGATCTTTGAGGGAGTTTGGTGAAGCTGATCCACCACCTTGTAATCACTTCTTTTTATGATTCTCATAAACTCGTCTACATCTTGTTTAAAAGACGTCTTCTGAGTTTCTTTGACAGCCGGCTCTTCAGATACCACACTCTTTCCTTTCGCTTTGGCAGCAGCTTCTGCCTCAGCATTAGGTCTCTGAGTTTGTGAGGCAAAAAGGCGTCCGCTTCTGGTGAAGCCTCCGCCTCCTCCAACATTATCAATTTGTGGAGAAGAGGTTGAAGAATCCAAAGTGATTTTCTCCCCGTTGCAGTAGAGATCAGAGCCATAATGCCAGGGTATGGCATTACTGCTTTCATATGGAACTGGTCCAGGTACCGTGATAGTAAATGGACTGACTGCAACAGAGGAGGGTACTGAAATGGTGTGCGGATCGTAGTAAATTGTGACTGGTGATCTGGTAGGAAGTGCCACTGTTTGTTGCTGAAAGTTGCTATTTGGAGGAACAATTGATGGATCATAGTAGATGGTGACTGCTGAGATATCTTCATTAATTTCTGTTGATGTTGTAGAAGATTCGGCTGAATAAATGGATGCTGATGTTGTAGAAGAAAGGGTTGTTGACATTTGATTTGTTGAAGTGATGGACGGAGCCATTGTTGATGATATTGATGAATCGGTAGGAATGATTGTTGCTGCTGTTGTAGGAAACTCAGGAATTGTTGTCAAAGGAATTGCTGGATTTGTAGGTGTTGTTGTTGAGATCTGAAGTATGCCATCTTTGATAAGACCATCTATGTCGCTTCTTAAATTATCACACCCATTGACTACAATGTTGCAATACCCACAACCGAGCTCACACCCGGGGAACATCTGGCATTCTAGAAGCTGAGCTTTAATTTCGACCAGAGGTGTCCGAATTTGTGCAACACTGGTGATCAAGGTAGATGGTCTGTCTTCCTCAATGGCATTAATCCTTGGCCCGCCATGATTAGGCATAGGATTCTTGTTGACATTTGGAGGGGGTGCAAAGTTGAGGGCTTTAGAATCCACCAGATCTTGGACTTTCATTTGCAAGGCCCTACACTTCTCCGTATTGTGGCCAGGCGCATTAGAGTAGAAAGCACATCTGGCGTTGACATCATAATTCCTTGGGAGATTGGAGGGATCTGGGGGTGCCAATGTCCTTAACTCAACCAAGTTAAGCTTCAGGAGTTGTGGCAATAAGGTGGCATAAGGCATAGGGATAGGGTCAATCACCCTATTTGCCTGTGATGGTCTTTGCTGAAAGAGTCTTTGCTGTTGATTGCTGTTGTTGTTGTTGTAGGTTCTCTGTGGCGGATACTGAACTTGCTGTTGATAATGTGGTTGTTGTGGTTGTTGATATGTTGGTTGCTGAGGAATCGGAGCTGGAATGGTGACAGCTGCTATTGTTCTGTGGACATACTGAGGTCTGCCCCTGGTGGCATGAATGGCATTTGTCTCACCGGTTCTTCTAGGTCCCACAAAAGGCTTCCTGGGATTACTGGATGAGCTTGCACCGTTATCAGAAATTTTGCCCATTTTCAAAAGGCTTTCAATTCTTTCCCCAGCTATAACTACGTCAGCAAAACTGGTGGAAGAAAAGGCAGCTAGCCTATCAATATATGTTCCTTGCAGAGTATTCATGAACATGTCGGCCATTTCTCTTTCCGACATGGGTGGTTGAACAGCAGCAGCAAGCTGTCTCCACCTTTGGGCATATTCCTTGAAGCTTTCTCTGGAGGACTGAGACATTCCCATCAGAAGGGTTCTGTTAGGAGCCATGTCCAAATTGTATTGGTACTGCCTGATGAAAGCTTCAGCTAGGTCCTTCCAGCATCTGATAGTAGCTCTGGTCAGGTGTGAATACCACTCCCTTGAAGCTCCAGTCAAGCTATCTTCAAAGTAAAACATCCACAGTTTTTCATCCATGGTATATGCCTTAAGTCTTCCCAGGAAGGACTGTAAGTGAGTTCGTGGACAGGAAGTTCCATTGTACTTCTCGAAGCACGGGGGTTTAAACTTGTGGGGAATCCTTACCCCATCCACTAACCCCATATCCATTACATCGAAGCCTAATGAATTTTGAGACTACAGAGATCTCAACTTCTCAGCAATTTCATCAAACCTCCTATCATAGACTTCATCCCCAGCTCCCATTACAGTAAACTGCTCCTCTTGAGGATCTTCTTGCAAGATCCTGCCTGCAGCAGTGTTGCCCTGTACATTTCTTGGGATGTTGACTTCCGGATCTAGATGGGGTCCAAATACTGGTGGGTTAACATGAGGCTGACCTCCTTCATTATTACTAGTCCCTCCAGTCCCAGGATGAGGTTCCTCGGGGTTTTGTCTTTCTACCAATGCCCTTAACCTTTCCTGACTCTGGGCCAAGCCAGTCATTACAGTCATGAATTGGGCCATTTGGTTTCTCATCTCCACTCTTTCATTAGCCATCTGAGTTCTGACCTCTGTCAGGTCCTGCTGTACTTGATCCATTTGGATACCAGGAAGGTTGTTGCGAGGAGGATACCGGTGCGTACGGTTGAGAGGGAACACCCGGCGGCGAGCAATATTTCCTGAACCACAACAGAGTTAGAAACAAACAAAATAACGACAAAACCTACAAAATAAAACAAAAGTTAGTATGCAATGCAGTATGCTTATTTGTTTTCCAAGGTATCCGGCTTGGTTCTTGGTTTTGACCTTTCCAGACCCTGAGGAAGATGCTTTGATGTTGTTGAGAAAATAAACCCCGAAATGGAAACAAACTAAAATATATTACAAATACTGAACAATACATAGTTTGTTTTACAACATATGCCCCTGAAGGGTTAAAATACAACACAAAAGAAAAGTACATCAACTGAAAACAACAACAATCAAAAGTCAGACATCCAGTCCAAACTCATCCTCCTTAACCTCCTTCAGAAGTGCCTCGGTCACTGGACCAGCTGGATGCTCTGTGATGTTTCTGATGAGGAGGTTTCTGGTGGCAATGGCAGTGGTCAGCTTCTTGTGCCTGTCCTGGTCCTTTGACCTCTTTAAACCAGCCCTGAGCTTTAACTCTGAAATCTCCTTATGGGCTGCCAGCAAAGCTTCCTGTTGCTTCTTTTCATTGGCCTCTAACTGTTCAATCCTGGCCTGAGTTTTCTGGTCTTCCTGTGTCCGGGCTTCAGTGATCCTGACCCACCTAGCCTGACTTTCTTGCAGATAAAGATTAGTCCTAGCCTTCTGAAACTTGGCCTCTTTGCAGGCATTCTTCAATATTTGTTCTCCAGCCCTTGCTTGATATAGTCTTCTGTTTTCTCAATCTTGGCCAGATGCTCCACCTTAAGCTTTTCCAACCTCTCAATGTCCAGACGACCATCACTCCTTTCCCTAAGGGTCTTCTTCAGAGCTTGAGACAGATTCTCATTCCTTTCCTTCAGCTTCTCAAACTCTTCCAGGCTGACAGTGGCTGCTGGTTGTGCTGTGGATGGTCCAGGTATATCTTCAATGGTGAAGGGTGTCGCTCCCGATAAATGGGACTGGCCCAAATAAAGGTACAGACGCGAACGGTCGGCGAGAGGGACAGTGAGAACAAACAGCAGTGAACTCACTGGAGATGAAAAGAGTCGCCAGCTAGGCATTTTTATCCCGGAGGAAAGGAAATGCTGCATAGACCTAGAAAAAGATGGATAAGACGGTTGCGAACCAGAGAGACTGAGAAAGGGGGTTGGTTACAACCTGGGAAGGTATTAGCACCCAGATTGTCCGCCGTACTCGACGGGATCCATGCTTAAAAGATTTGTGTTTTAAAGGGGTAGTGTCAGTGCTATTTGTGTATCAAAGAGCTGGAAAAGGATGTACAGGTGTCAGTGTAAGAGAAGTGTGAAGTGTATAAATATATAGTGTCAGTGTAAGGACAGGAGTGAAATGCTCATGATCATGAGGCTTAAAGGATAGCTGGAAAGAGGGGGAATATACAGAGACTTTTGTTCGATAACTGTTAAGTTATGCCTACGTATCCTCTCGTGCAATGAGGAAGTCAGAACACCGTAGTTCGACCCAAAGAGACCGAAAGATGAATTGACTTGTGAACTGCTTACTTGTCTATGCTCAAGTGTATGACCTGTCTGGCTCAGGTGCAAACTGTCTTGCATTAGACGGAAGAAGCAAGTTCTCGTTTGTGAGTGAAGATGATGAGAAAAGAATCCCGAAGGAGACGATTATTGTTTGTTTTGAGTGTTTTCAGTCTTTTATTGCTTTTGAAAGTTTGTCATAAGTTAATGAGCTTAAGCCTAAACCAATGGATTTAGTAAACTCATCACATCTTCCCTCTGATTAGGTGTAATGAGAGTACCTTAAGTGTGAAGTCAGATTCTCACACTTAATTACCTTTGATGTAGGATTAAGATCATTAACCTACTTGTGATTATTTAGATGTTTTTGTGATTTTTGTTTAGTGTTGAGTAATGAGATTAAGCCATAATCAGGGATTAAACAGACTCATTACACCATCCTAATAGAAGGATAATAGATGAGAATGTTTAAGCTGGGGAAAGCTCCTCAACTTAATCCATGATTAGGGATTAACTTCATGACAAAACAAGGCCTTTATTAAGTGGATTTTAGTTAATGATAAGATGATGAAGTGTTTTTTAGGGTTTGTAAGACAACTTGAGGGGGACTTGTCCATTAACACTAGGGTTAGTCCTTCTTAACCAATTAAGGAAGAATTAGAACCCTAATGCAAGGCCCAAGTTACAAGTGTGATGTCTTGGTGATTATTATGTGAATTGATTAAAGGAGTTAAACACATTAAGGGTTTAACACTTAGGATTAAAGTTATACACTCCATCCTAATAGAAGGATGCAGGCATAAGCTTAATCACAAAGCCTTAAAGCCTTTAGGGTTTAGTCCCTGATTATGAGATGAGAAGAGAGAACTCAAAGGAGACACAAAGGTAAAACTAAGTGGGGAGACTAAACAAAACCCTAGTCATTGTCATGCTTGGTTGTCCCTAAGGTTTGTGAGGTTTACAGGAGAAGTCTTCAATGGAACCACCAGGAAGCAGATGAAAAGATCAGGAGAAGCAAAGTAACTTGCTTCATTCAAGAAGTCAAGTCACTTGAAGAAAGAAAGTGAGAAGAAGGAGAATGAACAAGCTCAAACTCAAACACATAACAAAATGCAGCAAGGATGCATGAAAGAGATGAAGAGAAGTTGTGAGAAGTGAAGGCAAATTCACTTCTCAAAGTCACTTACCACCTGAAAAGTTAGAAAGGAAATGCAATGCAATGCAAAATGAAATGAAATGGCATGATGAGAAACAAAACCAGAAGCACATATGAGATGGTAATGATGTTATGAGATGCTGCAAACATGAATCAAGACATGAGGATGATCATATGAACCAATGGATGCAGATGAGACAAGTTAAGAACCATGAACATACATGAAAAGTTATGAAATGCAAATGGCATACAACATGGCAAATGCAAGATGCAATGATCAAACATGCTTTCAATATGTCTTAAGATGTTCAATGAATCAAAAGGATGCATAAAATGCTATGGCAAGTCAAGATATGAATGCAAATGCAAGATGGATACATATGAAAGCCCAAATTAGGGTTTATGATCAAAGCATCAAACACAAACCAAAATCAGAAGCAAACATCAATATAAAAAATTGAAAATGCACTTAATGGATCTCTAATCCTATACTAACTCACTGCCCAAAGGAGAGGTTCCAACTCTTAACCTAATTCAAGTTATGATTTTCCTAAGTTTTCTAGGGTTTTAGGGTTTCCTAACAAGAAAAATGCCAAACAAATGGAAAATGAAAGATCAAATCATGACCATTTAATCTCACAAACTACATGATATGCTAAACACAATGCAAAAAGAATCAAAGTCCAACTCTCAATGGTTAGGCAGAAATGATTTTTGGAAGTTTGGATCAAAATAATGCATCAAAATGATTTTAATTCCATGAAAAATTCTCAAAATGCATCAAGATCAAAAAAGAAATTTGGTTTGAAGGTTGGACAATGTTTCTAAATGTTTTTAAATGTTTCATGAATTTTTTGGTGATTTTTAAATACCTAAAAGTATTTTTAATAAATTAATTCTCATTAATTAATTAAAAATAAACTTTTAAATATTTAAAAATATTTTTTGAATGCTAAAAATAAAAATAAAAATATTTTTGTGTTCTGAAATTAAATAATAGCTTGCATAAAAAATTTCAGAATTTTTGAAATGATTTTGCTATTTTTAATAAAATATAGAAAACAAATGAATTAATATGAAAATTAAAATGAATTTAAACTGAAAATAGAAAAGTAATCAGATCCAAAGGCCCTCATTTAAACTTGCTGCGCGCGCGTTTGACCTGGCGCCATATCCAAGGGCCAGCATTCAAACCTGGCTAATTAATGATTAAGCCCTAATGACAACCCTAATGACTTTCAGGCGACCGGAACACTGTTCCGGTCGTCTTCTCCGATCACCCAAAACTTCAAACTCTCTCTACACGCATCTAAAACGAAATCTAATTAAACAGAAATGATCCCCACTTAAAAACGAATCAAAACCCCCATTCAAACAACATTTATCATTCCTAAACAATGAGAATCGAATCAAACTAGTTTTAGGGCAAAAAGTTTCAGAACAAGATTAAACTCTCATCTCTTCACCATTTTCAAAACCAAAGACATCAGAGTAATCAGTGAATCATGAAGAACAACTTAGGAACTTAAAAAATCATTTCTGGAAAAAATGTTCATGAAGCTACCTGAGTTTTGAAGCTTTCAGTTTGCAACTTTCTGGCCTCTTCTCTTTGTGCAATCAACTCCTTTTATGCTCCTGATGAACTCTTGATGCTTAGAGAAGGTTTGTGTTGGCTGGTTTGAGAGTTTGAACAGGTTCTGTTCAAGCTCAGGTGAGAATCGTGTTTATGATTCAGGCAGTTTAGGGCAAGGATGAGGGGTGCTTTCTGACCAGGATGATGAGTTGAGTTGATCTATGAAGTTTGTTTGTGAGTTGTTTTCTGAGTTTCGAAAGTTTTTGCCTTTGAGAGTGAAAATGAGAATGTAATGCTATGGCTGGTTTCAGGCTTGCTGGTTATGTGCTTTGGCTATCAATTTGTTTGTATAAACAATTGCTATTGGTCAGAAGATGTGACATGCCCTTTTGTGATAGGTATGGCTACTTTTGCAAATTGTCAACTTTTGTGTAAGAGAAGCATGGGTCATGTTCTAGCCAAGTACAAGGGGTGTGGGCTGCGCAGCATGGTGAGGGAAAAGGCTAGGGTTGATCAGCAAAGTAGCTAGCAAGTGGATGAAAGGTTATGATGGCTTTTGCAACTTGGTTTGCCTTTGGTTCTCATGAAAGAAAATTGGTCCATAAGCCATGAAACATGTGATCTCTTGGCCCATTCTGATTTTTGAATGTTGTGTGATCATGTTGAGTGAATTAGAAGCCCATTTGCTGACTTATTTGGCCTTGAGAAGTGAATTTGCAACTTTGCCTCTTTGGTGCATGACTTGAAATTTAGTGATTTTTTGCCAACTTTGACAAGCCATAACTTTTGATCAAAAATGAATTAGATCATGTTCTTGTACTTTTTGAAAAGGGAAAGATCTATTATACAACTTTCATGACCAAAGTTTTTCCATTTGAAGCATTTTTGAATCAAAAAGTAAGGGTTGAAAAAGTTGCATAAAATGACATTTTCATGAAAAGTCAAACTTGCCCAAAAAGTCAACTTTGCAAAAAACTTGAGATTCTTGGATTTTGTAAACTTCCAACTTCTTCCATGATCAAATAAAGATCTTATACACTCAAAATGATGAAGATCACCCCTTGGTTGGGTCATTGGGGGCCTCAGATGCCCTGATTTTGCACTGACTTGTTCAGAAAGTCAACTCTTGATCAGATGACTTCCCCATGGAATTTCTTCATGGAAATTGATATGCATACTCCTTATACCATATAGAGACCAATAGAAACAAGAATGACCAAAAAATTTGGAGTTATGGCCTTTGAAACCAAAACCCTAATTTCAGGTCATCTGTGCAGTCAAGCCTGGCTCTGCTTCCATACCAATCCCAGTTCTTGTGATTCTTTGGCATTCTTGACTTTGAGAGGATATAATATGATACTTGAACATACATAGAACCTTTTGAAGTGATTGATGACCTTTTGGAGTGGCTCAAGAAGCTCTTAGATTGCTCTGATCACAAACCCTAGATGCAGATGACTTAGAATCTATGTAGTGAATCAAAAATGTGATAGGAGATGTTATGATTGAGTTTATGCATATGAAAAGATCACAAGCCATGGTGTGAATGGGTGAGGGCAAATTTGGGGTGTTTACAAAGGGCATTCCAGTAATCTGAGCCCTAGCATGAGACCAGTCATAGTACTGAGCTGAAGCAACATTATTGCACCTTCCAAGAATAGCCATCCCTTTTGTCTGGATGTTGTCCCAAGCCCAGGATGCTTGTCTGACAGCAGCTAGATTAGGTTTTATCTCACAATACAGGGTCTCAGCTAAATCTTGCATTCTAGGAGGGTGAACCAAAGCATAGCCCAGTTGTCTCTTAAGCAGCAAAGGATTGTAGTTGATGCAACCCTTTACTCCTATCAGAGGTACATTTGGGTATTGCCCACAGCTAGTGATGATGTCTTTGCCTTTGGTGCTCTGGGTGCACCATCTGATATCATCTGAAGACAAAGCAATAAGTCTCTTAGCCCAATTCTTCTGTTGGTGAGGATTCAGGAAGGCATCTGTCTTAGGTAGGTGTTTGAGCAGCCAAGTGTGAAACAAAGGAGCACAACATCTCACTAACTTCCCCCTTTGTTTCTCATTCCTCTGATGAATGGAGTAATAGAAATCTCCCAACAATGTGGGTACTGGGTTCCTCAGAAGGAAAAGATGAATGGCATTCTTGCTGATAAATTTGGGCTCATCTGCAAACAGTACAACCCCATATATGCTGAGAGCTAGTAATGCATAAACTTCCCTCCATTCTCCCAAAGAGGCCTTCAGGGTGGTCTGAGAAATCAAGAAGTCTAAGTGTAAACCAGGGATCCCAGCCTTTGTTGTCATATTCTGCTCAATCAAAGTAGGCTCCAGGTACAGTGCTTTTGCCACTTCTCCATTGCTGGGAGAAGTCATCTCTGGGTTGAAGGGGACTCCACCCCTGACAGGTACTCCAATCAATGATGAAAACTCCTCCAAAAGAGGTCCTAGCTGAAAGTCTGAGAATGTGAAGCATCTCAAAGGAGGGTCATAAAACTGTAGGCAAGTGTGGATCATGCTCCTCTGAGAAGGATCCAGGTCCATAACCATGTCAAGGATACCTCCATAATGCTCTCTGAATAATGGGATATGGTCTGGAGTGATAAGTGACTGGACCTGCCTGATACCAGTCAACACAGGCTCAAAGAAATGGTATGAAATGTTGCTCTTCCTGGGAGCCATGACTACTGATGAAGAACTGAAGACAAAAGCTGATGAAGATCAAGACTGGTACTGGAGATGGGCCACTGATAGGCTGATGCTGGTGATGATGAAGATGACTGAAGCAGACAACTGATGAAGATAGCTGAAGCAGATAGATGATGAAGCAGAGGTCTATGCAGATGAAGGGGTCAAAACCAATCCAGATATAAAATGGATACCCTGAA
Organism: Lathyrus aphaca; assembly: GCA_963966055.1. Lineage (NCBI taxonomy): Eukaryota > Viridiplantae > Streptophyta > Magnoliopsida > Fabales > Fabaceae > Lathyrus > Lathyrus aphaca. The sequence continues at coordinate 66,438,981 of OZ014520.1, forward strand.
AAAAAACAAAACAAATGTCAAATGATGCAAGGATGATGTATGCAAATGATATGCAAGGGTTTGTGATCAAGCTGGATCTGATTATCTGTCTTGATATAAAGTCCATGTATGTTCAGGAAATCCAGATGGAGGTTCAGAAATCCAGTAACCAAGGTGGGGGACTCAAATAAAGAGTCACATGTCCAAGGTTAAATCACAAGAACTGTCCCAAAGTGAAACATTCTTAAACAAAACAAGTATCAAGGTATGATGTGGCCAATGGTACCTGCAAACCTGTAAACAGCCCAACCCCCTCACAGGTAGTGTTCTAAAACAAGGATCCTCAGACTGGGATCAGTTATAAGAATTGTAAACACTTCTAACCCGGAGGCACAGTGTTTACAATAACCATAAAAGATCCTCCTCTAATTCACCTCAGTTTCTGAAGGTCATAATAAAGGTCATCCAGACTTAGCAGGCTTCCCAGATAGCCCTAGCACTACAGGAAATCTGTAGCACAGAGTTTTCAAGAAGAAACCCACATCTGAATCGTGTTTCATATTCCCGCACCAGACCGAAATGGAATGGGAAAGAACATGAACCACTCTAGCCTAGGTGTCACTCAGGTCCCAGGTATAGGACCTCCAACTCTCAATAGAACCCCACCCATCAAGACAACAAACCAGATCCAACAAAATGGCAGTATGACAGTATGATGTATAAAACTGTAAAGAAAGCAATAAATAACTGTACATAAAGCAGTAAATAAAAAAACTATATAAACACAATTAGCACATAACACCCCAGTAAACACAAATCAAACAAGCGCTAGGAGGAACCCACAAAAAGAACCAGAAGCCCTGGTTACAGTATAAGGGTCCCCAGCAGAGTCGCCAAGCTGTCGCTCCCACCTAATGACACCCAGGTCAGAAGGGGTACAGACGCGAACGGTCGGCGCGAAGAGATGAGAACACACAAGGGTGAACTCAGAAAGACAAGAGTCGCCAGCTAGGCATTTTTATCCCGGAGGAAAGGTAATGCTGCATAGACCTAGAAAGATAAGGATAAGACGGTTGCGAACCAGAGGAACTGAGAAAGGGGGTTGGTTACAACCTGGGAAGGTATTAGCACCCAGATTGTTCGTCGTACTCGACGGGATCCACGCTTAAAAGATTTGTGTTTTAAAGGGGTAGTGTCAGTGCAATTTGTGTGTCAAAGCTGGAAAGAATGCAAGTGTCAGTGTAAAAGAAGTGAGAAGTGTATAAGGGAAATGTCAGTGTAAGAACAGGAGTATAAAGCTCAAGACTATGAGGCTTAAAGAATGATGCTGGAAGGAGGGGAAATATACAAAGACTTTTGTTCGATAACTGTTAAGTTATGCCTACGTATCCTCTCGTGCAATGAGGAAGTCAGAACACCGTAGTTCGACTCAAAGAGACTGAAAGATAAATTGACTTGCGAACTGCTTGCTTGTCTATGCTCAAGTGTATGACCTGTCTGGCTCAGGTGCAAACTGTCTTGCATTAGACGGAAGAAGCAAGTTCTCGTTTGTGAGTGAATGAGGTGAGAAAAGAATCCCGGAGGAGACGATTATTGTTTGTTTTTGGTATTTTCAGTCTTTTATTGCTTTTGGAGTTTGTCATAAGTTAATGAGCTTAAGCCTAAACCAATGGGTTAGTAAACTCATCACATCCTCCCTCTGATTAGGGGTAATGAGAATACCTTAAGCATGAAGTAAACACCTCACACTTAGTCACCATGATGTAGGGTTAAGATCATTAACCCACTTGTAATTATTTAGATGTTTTTGTTGTTTTTGTTTAGTGTTAAGTAATGAGTTTAAGCCATAATCAAGGATTTAATGGACTCATTACACCATCCTAATAGAAGGATAATAGATGAGAACATTTAAGCTGAGAAAGACTCCTCAACTTAATCCATGATTAGGGATTAACCTCATGACAAAACAAAGCCTTTATTAAATGGATTCTAGTTAATGGTAAGATTAAGAAGTGATTTTTAAGGTTTGCAAGACAACTTGAGGGGGACTTGTCCATTAACACTAGGGTTAGTCCTTCTTAACCAATTAAGGAAGAATTAGAACCCTAATGCAAGGCCCAAGTTACAAGCTTAATGTCTTGATGATTATTATGTGGATTGATTAAAGGAGTTAAACACATTAAGGGTTTAACACTTAGGATTAAAGTTATACACTCCATCCTAATAGAAGGATGCAGGCATAAGCTTAGTCACAAAGCCTTAAAACCTTTAGGGTTTAGACCTTGATTAAGAGATGAGAAGAGGAGACTCAAAGATGACACAAAGGTAAAAGCTAAATGGGGGACTAATCAAACCCTAATTGTTATCATACTTGGAGATCCTAGGGTTTGTAAGTCTTGCAAGAGAAAAGATCTTCAGAGAAGCCACCAAGGAGAGGAGCAGATGAAAGGAGGAAGAAGCCAAGAGAAGCAAGACAACTTGCTTCACTTAAGAAGACAAGTTGCTTGAAGAAATAAGAGAGCAAGAGCATGAATGAGCAAGCTCACTCTAGTACACAAGATAAAATGTTGCAATGATGCATAAGAGAGATGAGAAGAGATTGTGAGAAGTGAAGGCAAATTCACTTCTCAAAACAACTTACCACCTGAAAAGTTAGCAAAAGAAATAGAATGCAATGCAAATGAGATGAAATGTCATGATGCAAGACAAAGTCAGAAGCATAAACATGATTTCAATGATGCTAAGAGATGGTGCAAACACATGACAAAAGATGAGAATGATCAAACAAGCATAAGGATGCAAATGAGGTATGCTTTGAACCATGAATGTTCATGAAAGTTTATGAAATGATATGAATGCATAACATGGCAAATGAAAGATGCAATGGTCAAACATGATTCCAATATGTCCTAAGATGTATTATGAATCATGTGGATGCACAAAATGTCATGGTAAGTCATTGAATGCAAGCAAATGAGAGATGGATGCAAAGGAAAGCACAAATTAGGGTTTATATACAACATGCATCACAAAAATCCAAAACCAGAGGCAAATGACATGACAAAAAATTGAAAATGCAATCAAAGATACCCTAAACCTATACAAGTTCACTGCCCAAAGGAGGGGATCCAACTCTTAACCTAGTGCAAGTTATGAATTTCCTAAGATTACTAGGGTTTTGGGGTACCTCATCAAGAAAAATGCAAAACAAATTGAAAATGGAAGATCAATTTAAACCAAGTTTATCCTATGAACTACATGCCATGGAGGATGCAATGCAAGAAGAACCAACATCAAACTCTCAAAGGTTAGGCAGAATGGATTTTTCAAAGTTTGAACCAAAATATTGCCTTAAAATGAATTTAATTCCAATGAAAATGATCAAAAGGCATCAAGAACCAAAAACAAATTTGTTTTGAGAGTTGGATAATGTTTCTAAATGTTTTGAAAAGCAATGTGAATTTTTTTGTGATTTTTAAATACCTAAATGTATTTTTAATTAATTAATTTTCATTAACTAATTAAAAATAAACATTTAAATGATTTAAAAATTATTTTTAATGCAAAAAATAAAAATAAAAATATTTTTGGGTTCTGAAAATTAATGAAATGTTTGAAAAAATTTTTTCAGAATTTTTAAATGTGTTTTACTATTTTAAATAATTCGTAAAAGATAAATCAAATAAAATGAAAATAAAAAATGAATTAATGAATAGTATGCACATCCACTGACTGAGATTCAAAGGAAAAGAGAGGGAATTGACCCGCGCGCATCTGGACGGCCCACGTTTGAACTGGCTGGATTAAATTAAATCTGATTAATTAATTTAATAAATTATGATTAGGGTTTAATGAAATGATCCAGGCCATTCAAACACGCGAGAGTCAAACCTAGTCAACTGAATCCACGACCCATATTTAAACTAAACCCTAAACGTGATTAATGCCCTAATGACATTCAGGTGGCCGGAAATGACCTCCGGTCATCTTCTCCGGCCATACCTCCCCTGAGAATCTCCCAAATCACTCCCCAGGCCATTTCTGGAGCTCTAAAGCTCCATATCACTTCCTCTCACCTCCCTAAACTCATCCCTGACCTCAAAAACAATTTATCCTTAACCATTGACAAGATTCGAAGCAAGGTACAAAAATGGCAGAAATTTCAGACAAGCCATACACACTCATTTCTCAACCATTTTTGAAAATTTAAAGTTCAGTGTGACCAGGGAAGCAAGCTTAATCATTTAGAAACTTAAAACAAGAGTTCTGGAAAAATGTTTTCACATGGCTACCTGAGATGGAGCTTTCAATCCAGGAGCTTTTTGACTGCTTCCTTGCTTCAAAATGACTCCAATGAACCTCCTGAGGAGTTTGCAAAGCTTGGTTGGAGTTTCTTTTGGCTGGTTTGAGAGATTGATGAAGTTCTGTTCAGTGAGGGATGAGAATCGTGTTTTTTATATGTAGGGTTTCAGGGCAAAGTAATGGTTGGTAACTGGTCAGTGGATCATGGTGAGTGTTTCTGTGAAGTTTATTTTGATGTTTGAAGCTTGTGTGAGGAGATTCGAATGAAAATGCATAAGAGGTGAGTTTTGAGAATGCTGGCTTATGTTTTGTTTCAGGCTGTGTTGTGTTATGTTTTGAGTTGCTTTTTGTCCACTTATCACACTGTGATAGGTCTGTGGAGTTGGTGTGGCCTATGCTGATTGGTATGGGCAAGTTGCAAAAATGTCAAAAGTTGGTGTACTTGAGGTATGGGTCATGGTAGGCTAGGGACAATGGGGTGTCCTGCGCAGCAAGGATTGAGGAGAGCCATAGAATCAGTCTTGAGGCCAATTAGCAAGTGGATTAGGGTTTGTGAGAGTTTTTGCAATTTCACAAAGTCTTGGCCCTTTTGTGATTACTTGAAGCATAAGTCATGAAAATGGGAGGTTCTTTGATGCAATCTGATTTTTAGGTCATGGTTTATGTTTGTGTGATGCATAGAAGTCAATTTGAAGTCACATAAAGGCTTGGCATGAGGTTTTGCAACTTTGCCTCTTTGGTACAAAACTTGAAATTATGTGATTTTGTCCAACTTTGACAGGCCATAACTTTTGATCCATAATGAATTAGAATGAGTTCTTGTACTTTTTGAAAAGGGAATGATCCATTCTACAACTTTCATGACCAAAGTTTTCTCATTTGAAGCATTTTTGAATCAATTTGAGGAGGTTGAAAAACTTTCCCAAAATGGCAAGTTTACATTACAAGTCACTTTCCCAAAAAGGCAATTTTGCAAATGGCTTGAGATTCTTCAATTTTGTGAATTTCTAACATCTTCTATGATCAAATAAATATCATACACATTCAAAATGATGGAGAATGCCCTTTGGTTGGGTCATTGGGGGCCTCAGATGCCCTGATTTTGCACTGACTTGCTCAAGAAGTCAACTCTTGATCAGATGCCTTCCCCATGGAATTTTTTCATGAAAATTGATATGCATGATCCCTATACCACATAGAGAACAATAGAAACAAGAATGACCAAAAATTTTGGAGTTATGGCCTCTGAAACCAAAACCCTAATTTTAGGTCATCTGTGCAGTTAAGCCTGGCTCTGCTTCCATGCCTTTCTCAGTTCTTGTGATTATTTGACTCCTTTGACCTTGTGAGGATATAATATGATGCTTGAACACACATGGACCCTCTTGAAGTGATTGATGACCTTTGGAGTTGCTCAAATGGTTCAAGGATGGCTCAGATCACAAATCCTAGATGTAGATGACTTAGAAACAATGCAGTGAAGCAAAAAATGTGGTATGAGGTGATATGATTGAACTTATGCATATGAAAAGATCACAAGCCATGGTGTGAATGGGTGAGGGAAAATTTGGGGTGTTTACAGCTGCCCCTATTCAAACATGAGTTAGCTATGTAGAATGTAAGCAACGACTTAACAGGCAAACAAGATAACTTGTGGTTGAATACCAAAGACAGTCCAAAATTTGTACTCACAGAATGAAGAAGAAAAGGGATATAGATTGTAAAAGAAAATAAAGTATGATTACAAAGTGCGGGCGACGGAGGACGACCGCCGAGCAGAGGACGACTGCTGGGGATGAAGCAATGACGGGGGCGGCCGACATGCTGGGGGAAAATACGGGAAATAATGCAATGACGGGGACGGCCGACAAGCTGGGGATATAAGAGATTATGATGGGGACGACCATCAAGTAAAGCTATAAGACTCTCTAAGGATTATGGGTAAATGAAATAAATGATGAGGTACGGTCATCAAAGGTGAAGGACGATCACCTAGCAGGGGACGGCTGCTCTGTTGGGGATAAGATGAGGGACGGTCATCTATTGGTGAAGGACGATCACCTGGCAAGGTACGGTTGCCAAAAGTATCGGGACATAGGACGAATGTCGGATGAACAGGTTGACGATGGGGACGGCCATCGGAATAGCATGATGAAGGACGATCATCAAGAGGTGAAGGACGATCACCTAGCAGGGGACGGCTGCTCTCAGGGTTTATCATGACATAGGACGAATGTCAGATAACAAGATCTACGATGGGGACGGCCATCGGATAAATGATGAAGGACGATCATCAAGAGGTGAAGGACGATCACCTAGCAGGGGACGGCTGCTGAAAATATCACGACATAGGACGGATGTCGGATAAGAGGGGGGTTCTAATGAATAGAGACTCCACTGGGGGGTGATGAAGGAAGATCATCAAGAAGGTGAAGGACGATCACCGGGCAGGGTACGGCTGCCGGAAGGTATCATTTTTTAACAAATTTTGTCGAGGACTCTCCTGGAGAAGGGTAGATACAGACGAGTATCTAAATTCAAGACCATAAGTGTTTGACACGGTGTATATATTAAAGATGCGGACGAGCATCCTTAAGACTACGATACGGACGAGTATCAGGTAGAAACAAACGCTTGACGCATGCTCAGAGATGATGATACGGACGAGTACCAACTGGTTAACAAAGAACACGGACGAGTGTCGGATCTGAGGGGATTTAAGTGGTATATACAAGATACGGACGAGTATCTGTTATGAGTAAAAAGATGATGAGTAACAAGTATGAGTGAAACACGGACGAGTGTTTAACCTGCTGGGGAGAATGCGACACGGACGAGTGTCGGAAAAAGTGCATTATAAACAAGTTTATGATTTTTAAAGTGTTTGGATAACTATGCTGGGGAAGGTGACACGGACGGGCGTCAGGGAATATGTACACAAATGTTGCGAGTGCAAAGGGGACGCTTTGGCTTTCTGCTGGGGATACGCCACAGACGAGTGTCAAGAAGTATCTGTACTGTATGAGTCGTCTGTTTGTAAATAATGCTCGGGCGACTTTACTGGGGAATGATGACACGGACGAGTGCCAAAAGGGGTGTGTATCTGTAAGGGAAATGTTTTGGCCCTCTGGTGAGGAATTGGGAAATATTCTGTATATTGTTGATGGACTGTCGGAATTTACAAATGTTCAGTTTGACTCATGGCTTATGATTATGTAATATGTTTGATTTTTGCCGTAATGCTCCGTATTGGACGGAATGCTACGCTTTGTGGGGAAGATATGATGCGAATGCTATGATTATGCAAAGATACCGATCCAGGATTCGGATCCCGTTGCTAAGGAGATCTCTGGCTGATTTGCTTGAAGTGGATGTCCCAGCTGGGAATGAGATCATTGGTAGATCTGACATTCATGACTCTGTATGGGGAAGTAGGTCATTGATAAACCTAACTTGGTAACGAGGGACCCAGCTGGGGTTTGTAGAAGCTTTCGTCACTCTGTTGTGAGATCTTCAGGTATTGCTTTTCTGGATAGAGGTTGAAACTCTGTGGGGAGATGGTTCCCTGCCTAGCACTCGGCTGGGGAAGAAGAGAGATCACTGAAAGACCTTCCTAGAGATTTCTGTGGGGGATCCTGCTGAGGATGATACTTGACAACTCAGCTGGGGAGAAAGCATCTCTGGTGCTGTTTGGAAGGTGTGCTGAGGAAATAATGGTTTGGGCAGCCTACTGGGAAGAAGCTTTCATGTCCCATGTTGCGCTTCGGACACCTGCAATCCTGTATGACAAAGAAACGCACAAGTACCCCGAGGTATCCCTTACTGGATTCCATCATAGGAGTCTAGACACTCCCGGGAGTAAGCATATTTCCTGCAAGCATGTAGTTTAGGAAGGAAGCATCTGTATTTATGCAATCAATATCTTAAGGACATCGAACATTTTTTGCAAACGAAAATAAAATGTACGAGACGAAACATGACTGAAAATCTGATTTTATTAATTCATGTGCCATGAATTGGCAAATACAACCAAAGAAAACAGATCCCCTGAAATGAGGAAATCGTTACAAATTGAGAAACAAAAGATGCTGGCAATGTTGATGACGCTTCAAGGAGCTCCTTTTTTGCTATGACTCGTATGACATTTGACGTTCTTCTCGCCTTGCTTTCTGAAGAAGGCTGGTTCTGACCGACGCTCGAACCTTTCGGAACTTGCCAGGTTGTAAGTGATACAGATGAATTCAGAATGCAATTGTTCGCTTATTCCCTTATTTTGCGTGGATCGCCCTTTCGGGTTTTCAATCCACCGGGATACCCATTTTTGCCTGAGTTGTCCAATGCGGCTTTTCAACTCAGCGGGTGTACATTTTTTTTATTTATTTTCCCTTATTTTTGCTCGAGTCTTTTATTCTGTTTTTGACTCGCCGGGATGCCCTATTTTTGCCTGGACTTACATTCTGTTTTTATGTCCAGCGGGTCATTTTTATGCGAAGTATTTTTTAACTGCATCTGAATTCACAGGGGACAGGAAGTCTTCTCCGTCCATAGTACTGAGCATCAGAGCTCCACCAGAGAAAACTTTCTTTACTATGAATGGTCCTTCATAGTTCGGGGTCCACTTGCTCCTGTGGTCTGTATAAGGAGGGAGGAGTCTTTTCAGCACAAGATCTCCTACTTGGTACTCCCGGAGCCTGACTTTCTGATCGAAGGCTTTCTTCATTCTTTTCTGATATAACTGCCCATGACAAATTGTAGCTAATCTCTTTTCTTCGATCAGACTCAGCTGTTCGTATCGGGATCGGACCCATTCTGCTTCATTCAGTTTAACATCCATCAATACCCGCAGGGAGGGTAATTCAACTTCAACAGGTAGGACTGCCTCCATACCATAAACAAGATGATATGGTGTTGCCCCAGTGGATGTTCTGATTGACGTACGATACCCATGCAAGGCAAACGGTAGCATTTCATGCCAGTCTTTATAGGTAACCACCATCTTCTGCACAATCTTCTTGATATTCTTATTAGCTGCCTCTACAGCGCCATTCATCTTTGGCCTGTAAGGAGAAGAATTGTGGTGTTGGATCTTGAAGTCCCGACATAGTTCTGCCATCATTTTGTTGTTTAAATTGGAACCATTATCAGTAATGATTCGCTCGGGCACTCCATACCGACAGATGGTGTCTCTCTTCAGAAATAGGGCTACCACCTGCCTTGTAACATTTGCATATGAAGCTGCTTCGACCTACTTGGTAAAATAGTCAATAGCTACCAGGATGAATCTGTGGCCGTTTGAAGCAGTCGGTTCAATCTTGCCAATCATATCAATGCCCCACATGGCAAATGGCCAGGGTGAAGACATCGCATTCAAAGGATTCGGAGGTACATGCACTTTATCCGCATAAATCTGGAATTTATGGCATTTCCTGGCATAAGCACAATATTCTGCATCCATTGTGATCCAGTAATAGCCTAATCTTAGCAACTTTTTAGCCATTGCATGCCCTCCAGCATGGGTACCAAAGGATCCTTTGTGCACCTCGTGCATCAACAACTCTGCCTCTGTCTTATCAACGCATCTGAGGAGTACCGTATCAAAGTTTCTCTTGTACAAGGAACCATCAGTATTCAGGAAGAAACTACCAGCAAGCCTTCTTAAAGTCTTCTTATCATTGGAAGATGCCCCATGTGGGTATGTTTGATCCTCCAAGAAGCACTTAATGTCATGGAACCAAGGCTTATCATCTTTAACAACATCTGCTAAGAACACGTATGCTGGTCTGTCAAGTCTGGATACTGAAATCCGAGGCACAAAGTTGGCAGCTTAAACTTTGATCATGGGTGAAATGGTAGCCAGAGCATCTGCAAACTGATTCTCGTCTCGAGGGATATACTCAAGCTTGACTGTTGTGAAGAAAGTCAGCAACCTCCTTGTATAATCCCGATAAGGTATCAGATGATCCTGGTGAGTGTACCATTTGCCGTTGGTTTGATTAACTACCAGAGCTGAATCTCCGAACACAGTCAAAGTCTTGATCCTGAGGTCAATGGCTTCCTCAAGACCCATAATGCAAGCTTCGTATTCAGCTTCGTTGTTAGTGCAGTTAAAGGTGAGTTTTGCCGAAAAAGGCATATGAACTCCTTTAGGTGTAATGAGTACTGCACCAACACCACGACCATTCATATTAACAGCCCCATCAAACATCATAGTCCATTCTTCCTCTGGGTCAGGCCCTTCACTAAAGCACAGCAGGTTTTCTCGAGCAGTGAATAACGTTGTTCACAGTCGGTAAACTTTTTGCTTAGGTAGTATATTGCATACTCTTTTCGACCAGACTCGTCATGCTGGCCCAACACACACCCCATTGACTCTTCTAATACTGTCAAGTACATGATTAGAGGTCTTCCTTCAACTGGAGGCATGAGGATTGAAGGCTCTTGTAAGTATTCCTTGATTTTGTCAAAAGCCCTTTGGCAGTCTTCATTCCACCTGACCGTTTGTTCTTTCCTTAACAGCTTGAACAGAGGTTCACAGGTCGCAGTAAGGTGAGATATGAACCGTGAAATGTAGTTCAATCTACCTAAGAACCCCCGAACTTCTTTTTCAGTCTTAGGTGCAGGCATTTCTTGAATGGCTTTGACTTTATCAGGGTCAACTTCAATCCCTTTTTCACTTACAATAAATCCCAGCAACTTACCGGATCGCACCCCGAATGTGCATTTGTTGGGGTTTAACTTCAACTGGTACTTCCTCAGACGCTTGAATAACTTCAACAGATTTACCAGGTGGTCTTCTTCTGTGAGGGACTTGGCAATCATGTCATCCACATAACATTCAATTTATTTGTGGATCATGTCATGGAATAATGTTACCATAGCCCGTTGATAGGTGGCACCAGCATTTTTCAGTCCGAATGGCATTACCTTATAACAGAATGTGCCCCAGGGTGTGATGAAAGTTGTCTTCTCCATGTATTCAGGTGACATCTTGATCTGATTATATCCTAAAAATCCATCCATGAAGGAGAACACCAAGAACTGAGCCGTATTGTCGACCAATACATCAATGTGAGGTAATGGGAAGTCATCTTTCGGGCTGGCTCTGTTCAGATCCCGGTAGTCCACACACATCCTCACCTTGCCGTCTTTCTTAGGTACTGGTACAATGTTAGCAACCCACGGAGGATAACTAGTTACAGCAAGGAAACCGGCGTCCCACTGTTTTTGTACCTCTTCTTTTATCTTCATTGCCATATCTGGGCGAGTACGGCGTAGCTTCTGTTTTATTGGTGGGCAATCTTCCTTTAGAGGCAGCTTGTGCATGACAATGTCGGTGTCCAACCCTGACATATCCTGATAAGACCAAGCAAATACATCCACATATTCCCGGAGCATATCAATCAGTTGTTCCTTTATTGAATCCTGTAGACAGGCCCCAATCTTAACCTCTTTCACATCTTCATCCGTACCAAGATTAACCGTTTCAATCTCCTCCTGATGAGGAGTGATAACCTTCTCCTCTTGCCTTAACAACCTGGCTAGCTCTTCAGGTAGCTCATAATCTTCTTCAACCCCTTCATCATCTTGATTGATTGGATTGTCAAAGTCATACGAAGTCATAGCAGTGTTGTTGTCGGTGCAGTCTGAAGGGCACCTTCTGCAAGGGTTTAGATTGTTTATTTTAGTGATCAATTTTAATCTTGTTTAGAAAAAGTGAAAAGGAGTTATCATTTTGAAAAACATTGCCATTTTATTTTTGTACAAAAAGAAAAATGAAAAACAGTGAACGGAAAAGGAAAAGACTCATTTGCAAAAGATGTCCGATATTCATTGATTGATCTGTTTGCACAAAATTACAAGATGACCCGATTACAAAATGAGTCTTGTCATCTTGGGCAAGATGCAAGATTTGATGCATGCTTAAAAATACAGGTGTAAACATCCCAAATTTGCCCTCACCCATTCACACCATGGCTTGTGATCATTTCATATGCATAAACACAATCATACCATCTCATATCACATTTTTGATTCACTGCATAGGTTCTAAGTCATCTGCATCTAGGGTTTGTGATCTGAGCAATCCAAGAGCTTCTTGAGCCACCCCAAAGGTCATCAATCACTTCAAAGGGGTCCACATGTGTTCAAGTATCATATTCTATCCTCTCAAAGTCAAGAATGCCAAAGAATCACAAGAACTGGGATTGGTATGGAAGCAGAGCCAGGCTTGACTGCACAGATGACCTAAAATTAGGGTTTTGGTTTCAGAGGCCATAAATCCAAATTTTCTGATCATTCTTGTTTCTATTGGTCTCTATATGGTATAGGGAGTATGCATATCAATTTTCATGAAGAAATTCCATGGGGAAGTCATCTGATCAAAGGTTGACTTTCTGGACAAGTCAGTGCAAAATCAGGGCATCTGAGGCCCCCAGTGACCCAACCAAAGGGTGTTCTTCATCATTTTGAGTGTATATGATCTTTATTTGATCATGGGAGAGGATTTAAGCTTACAAAATTCAAGAATTTCAAGTCTTTGCAAAGTTGACTTTTTGGGCAAGTTTGACTTTTAATGGAAATGTCATTTTATGCAACTTTTTCAACCCTTACTTTTTGATTCAAAAAGGCTTCAAATGAAAAAACTTTGGTCATGAAAGTTGTAGAATAGATCTTTCCCTTTTCAAAAAGTACAAGAACATGACCTAATTCATTTTGGATCAAAAGTTATGGCTTGTCAAAGTTGGCTAAAATCACTAAATTTTCAAGTTATACACCAAATGGAAAACTTGCAAATTCTTGTACCAAGGCAATTTGTGACTTCAAAATGGTCTCTAACCTTTACACAAACATCACACAAGTCCTAAAAATCAGAATGGGCCAAGGGATCACATGTTTATGGCTTGTGAAACAAGACTTTTTCATGAAGAACCAAAAGCAAGCCAAGTTGCAAAACACTTGATAACTTCTCATCCACTTGCTAGCTACTTTGCTGATCAACCCTAGCCTTTTCCCTTACCATGCTGCGTAGCCCACACCCCTTGTACTTGGCTAGAACATGACCCATGCTTTCTCTTACACAAAGTTGACAATTTGCAAAAGTAGCTACACCTATCACAAAAGGGCATGTCACATCTTCTGACCAATAGCAATTGTTTATACAAACAAATTGCAAGCCCAAGCACATAACCAGCAAGCCTGAAACCAGCCATGGCACACATTTCTCATTTTCACTCTCAAAAGCAAAAGCTTTCGAAACTCAGCATACAAGCCAAAAACACTTAGACAAACTTCATAGATCAACTCAACTCATCATCCTGGTCAGAAAGCACCCCTCATCCTTGCCCTAAACTGCCTGAATCATAAACACGATTCTCACCTAAGCTTGGACAGAACTTGTTCAAACCTCCAAACTAGCCAACACAAACTCTTTTCAATCATCAAAGCTTCATCAAGGAGGTCCCAGGAGTGGTTTTGCACAGAAGGGAAGGTCAAAAAGTGCCAGGTTGAAAGCTTCAAAACTCAGGTAGCCTCATGAACATTTTTTCCAGAAATGGATTTTTAAGTTCTTAAGTTGTTCTTCATGATTCACTGATTACTCTGATGTCTTTGGTTGTGAGAATGGTGAGGAAATGAGAGTTTAATCGTGTTCTGAAACTTTCTGACCTAGAAATGTTTTCTTTCGATTCATGCGATTGATGAAATATAAATGAGTTTTGGTTTGGGGTTTTGATTCAGGGAGGTTTGGGAAGGATTTCTGTTCTTTTAGATTTCGTTTTAGTTACGTTTTGAAGGTTTTAGGAATTTTCAGGTGGGGTTCCCACCGGAGAAGACGACCGAAAGCCTTCTCCGGCCACCTGAAAATGATTAGGGCTTAATCATGTCATTAAGTGTAGTTTGAATCTGATGCGTTGGATCTGTTGACTTGGTTGACCTGGCGCGTGTTTGTGTGGCCCAGATGCACCCATTTTGCCCTAATCTCAATTAATTAATTCATAAACTCAGTTTAGTCAAGTTTGAATATGGACCATTGATTTGCGCGCGTAGTCAACAGGCTTCTCCCCAGAATCCATCCTGGCCATCCATTGTGTTTACTTTTCCTTTTCTTTATTTTTATTTCATTTATTTTATATTTCTTTCTCCATTTATTTTAAAATAGTAAAATTTATTCAAAAATTCTGAAATTTTTTACACAAGTTATTATTTAATTTCAGAACACAAAAATATTTTTATTTTTATTTTTTGCATTAAAAAAGTATTTTTAAATATTTAAAAGTTTATTTTTAATTAATTAATGAGAATTAATTAATTAAAAATAGTTTTAGGTATTTAAAAATCACCAAAAAATTCATGAAACATTTAAAAAAATTTAGAAACATTGTCCAACCCTCAAACCAAATTTCTTTTTTGATCTTGATGCATTTTGAGAATTTTTCATGGAATTAAAATCATTTTTGATGCATTATTTTGATCCAAACTTCCAAAAATCACTTCTGCCTAACCATAAAGAGTTGGACTTTGATTCTTTTTGCATTGTGTTTAGCATATCATGTAGTTTGTGAGATTAAATGGCCATGACTTGATCTTTCACTTTCCATTTGTTTGGCATTTTTCTTGTTAAGGAACCCTAAAACCCTAGAAAACTTAGGAAAATCATAACTTGAATTAGGTTAAGAGTTGGAGCTTCTCCTTTGGGCAGTGAGTTAGTATAGGATTAGGGATCCTTTAAGTGCATTTTCAATTTTTTATATTGATGTATGCTTCTGATTTTGGTTTGTGTTTGATGCTTTGATCATAAACCCTAATTTGGGCTTCCATATGCATCCATCTGGCATTTGCATTCATACCTTGACTTGCCATAGCATTTTATGCATTCTTGTGATTCATTTGACATCTTAAGACATATTGAAAGCATGTTTGATCATTGCATCTTGCATTTGCCATGTTGTATGCCATTTGCATTTCATAACTTTTCATGTATGTTCATGCTCCTTAGCTTGTTTCATTTGCATCCATAAGCTTGTATGATCATCCCCATGTGTTGTTCCATGTTTGTAGCATCTCATAGCATCATTATCATCATGCATATGCTTCTGGTTTTGTCTCCCATCATGCCATTTCATTTCATTTTGCATTGCATTGTTTTTCTTTTCTAACTTTTCAGGTGGTAAGCAACTTTGGGAAGTGGATTTGCCTTCACTTCTCATATTCTTTCTTCATCTCTCTCTTGCACCCTTGCTGCATTTTTATATGTGTTTGAGATTGAGCTTGCTCATTCTTCTTCTCCTTACTTTCTTTCTTCAAGTGACTTGACTTCTTGAATGAAGCAAGTTACTTTGCTTCTCCTGATCTTTTCATCTGCTTCCTGGTGGTTCCATTGAAGATCTTTCTTGTAAACCTCACAAACCTTAGGAACAACCAAGCATGATAATGATTAGGGTTTTTGGTTAGTCTCCCACTTAGTTTTGCCTTTGTGTCATCCCTTGTGTCTCTCTTCTCATCTCATAATCAGGGACTAAACCCTAAAGGCTTTAAGGCTTTGTGATTAAGCTTATGCCTGCATCCTTCTATTAGGATGGAGTGTATAACTTTAATCCTAAGTGTTAAACCCTTAATGTGTTTAACTCCTTTAATCAAATCACTTAATAATTACCAAGACATCAAACTTGTAACTTGGGCCTTACATTAGGGTTCTAATTCTTCCTTAATTGGTTAAGAAGGACTAACCCTAGTGTTAATGGACAAGTCCCCCTCAAGTTGTCTTGCAAACCATAAAATTCACTTCATCATCATATCATTAAATAAAATCCATTTAATCAAAGGCTTGTTTTGTCATGAGTTTAATCCCTAATCATGGATTAAGTTGAGGAGCTTTCCTCAGCTTAAACACTCTCATCTATTATCCTTCTATTAGGATGGTGTAATGAGTCTGTTTAATCCCTGATTATGGCTTAATCTCATTACTCAACACTAAACAAAAACAACAAAAACATCTAAATAATCACAAGTAGGTTAATGATCTTAATCCTACACCATGGTAATTAAGTGTGAGAAGCTGACTTCACACTTAAGGTATTCTCATTACCCCTAATCAGAGGGAAGATGTGATGAGTTTACTAAATCCATTGGTTTAGGCTTAAGCTCATTAACTTATGACAAATTTTCAAAAGCAATAAAAGATTGAAAACACAAAAACAAACAATAATTGTCTCCTTCGGGATTCTTTTCTCATCTCATTCACTCACAAACGAGAATTTGCTTCTTCCGTCTAATGCAAGACAGTTTGCATCTGTGCCAGACAGATCATACACTTGAGCATAAGCTAGTAAGCAGTTCACAAGTCAATTCATCTTTCAGTCTCTTTGGGTCGAACTACGGTGTTCTGACTTCCTCATTGCACGAGAGGATACGTAGGCATAACTTAACAGTTATCGAACAAAAGTCTCTGTATATTCCCCCTCTTTCAGTATCATTTTCTTAGCCTCATTATCTTGAGCATTTTGTTCCTGTTCTTACACTGACACTGTACATATTACACTGCACATTCCTTTTGCACTGACACCTGTACATTTTCTTCCAGCCTTCTTTTACACACAAATTGCACTGACACTACCCCTTTAAAACACAAATTTTTCAAGCGTGGATCCCGTCGAGTACGGCGGACAATCTGGGTGCTAATACCTTCCCAGGTTGTAACCAACCCCCTTTCTCAGTCTCTCTGGTTCGCAACCGTCTTATCCATTCTTTTTCTAGGCCTATGCAGCATTGCCTTTCCTCCGGGATAAAAATGCCTAGCTGGAGACTCTTTTCACCTCCAGTGAGTTCACTACTGTGTGTTCTCATTGCCCCTCTCGCCGACCGTTCGCGTCTGTACCTTTATCTGGGCCATTCCCATTTATCGGGAGCGACAGCTTGGCGACTCTGCTGGGGAACCTTATACTGCAACCAGGGCTTCTGGTTCTTTTTGTGGGTTCCTCCTAGCGCTTGATTGATTTGTGTTTACTGGGGTGTTATGTGTTATTTGTGCTTGTATATTTTATTTATTGCTTTATGTACAGTTTTGTTTATTGCTTTCTTTACAGCTTTATATACATCATACTGTCATACTGTTCTGGATGGATCTAGTTTTGTTGCTTTGGTGGGTGGGGTTCTATTGAGAGTTAAGGTCCTACACCTGGGACCTGAGTGACACCTAGGCTAGAGTGGTTCATGTTCTTTCCCATTCCATTTCGGTCTGGTGCGGGAATATGAAACACGGTTCAGATATGGGTTTCTTCTTGAGAACTCTGTGCTACAGATTTCCTGTAGTGCTAGGGCTATCTGGGAAGCCTGCTAAGTCTGGATGACCTTTATTATGACCTTCAGAAACCGAGGAGAATTAGAGGAGGATTTTTTATGGTTATTGTAAACACTGTACCTCCGGGTTAGAAGTGTTTACACTTCTCATAACTGATCCAAGTCTGAGGATCTTTGTTTTAGAACACTACCTGTGAGAGGGTTGGGCTGTTTACAGGTTTGCAGGAACCCTTGACCTCAACATACCCTCATTGCCAGTGCAGTTCTATGTTTTGATCCGGTCACTATGATCCTGAAGTTATTGACCTCTGGTTTTCAGTTACTATTTCGGGTTACTATACAGAGATCTTGTGGTTACAGACACTTGATTCTTGGCAGTATTCCAGATTCCAGGCAGTTTCCAGCTGTGATCCCATGTCTTTGCATCTTTTGCATCATCATATTGCATTTTTCATTTGCATCTGCATTGCATTTTCCTCCTCCAGAGAGCTCATCCTTCCTCTTTTGTCCAAACTCAGCCAGCTGATTTCCCGGTACTCAGTTTGAACAAGTGGTAACAGTTAGAAGACGACAGAGTGTGTGAAGCTAGACTGAACAGTGTCAAGAGTTAAGAAGGGTCAGTTTGAAAGCCGTCAGTAGCTATGTCAGAGAACAACCGTCAGAATGTTGATTTTCCACCTGGTTTCACTTTGATGACCAATCCTTTGTACGGTCTTTCTCATGATGAAGATCTTCCACAAGTGAACAATCTTGCTCAAGCTCAGCCTGCACAGACCCCGATCGTGAATCAGGGTGTACCTGAACCATTTGCTGTCCGAGGTGGACCTTCATCTTCTTCTGATTCTACAGATTATCAGAGTTTTGCCTTCCCTATGCCAGACTTCCTAGGGGCAATCCCTCTTGTGAAAACCAAGGATCCACAAGTTATTGATCCTGCTGAAAGATTTCGTGTGTTGGAGGAGCGACTCAAAGCCTTATCGGATCCTGATGCCTTTGGTTTTGATGCTCTAAACATGTGTTTGGTGCCTGGTCTTGTCATTCCTCCAGATTTCAAGACTCCGAAGTTTGAAAAATACACTGGTGTCAGTTGCCCGAAGCGTCATTTGGTGATTTTCTGTAGAAAAATGACTTCTTATGCCTGCAATGATAAGTTGATGATTCACTGTTTTCAGGACAGTTTAAGTGGGGCATCTTTAAGTTGGTACATGGATTTGGAAAGCAGTCATATCCGATCTTGGAATGATTTATCCAGAGCTTTCGTAAAGCAATACCAGTACAATATGGACGTGGCGCCCAATCGCACGCACTTGCAGAGCCTATCCCAGAGGAGTGGTGAATCTTTCAGAGAATATGCACAGCGGTGGAGAGAATTGGCAGCCCAAGTGCAACCACCACTTTCAGACAGAGAATTAATTGACCTGTTCGTGGGCACCTTGCAGGGTCCATACTTGGAAAGAATGAGTAGCATTGGGATGACAAGCTTCTCTGATTTGATGATAGTTGGAGTACGCATTGAGATCCTGCTCAAAAGTGGAAAGATCCAGGACTTTTCGAATATCCCAGCTAGTGAAGGTGAGTCTGTTGTTAGCTCCCAAGAGGAAGAATGGGATGACGTCAATGCCGTCATGGCAAATATCGAATATTCTAGAACAACATCTTCTAAGAGATCATCTTTTCCTGAATCTGATTACTCTTACGGGCATTCGGCAATGCTCAGAACACCATATCAGAAGTCCTGGACTCCTCCTCGTCCAAATCTGCAAGCTCATGGTCGAAGACCTCAGAATCAACTTCAGAGCCAGCCTAGGCCTCGTAATAATCTGGAAAGAAGGATTGCTCATCTTCATCCAGTCCCCATGGCATACAGTGAACTCTTGCCACGTCTAGTTCAGAGCTCTTTGGTGGTTCCTAAGCCTCTCAAGCCGTTTCCAGAGCCGTACCCTCCAGGGTACAATCCTCATGAGCAGTGCGGGTATCATGGTGGATCAATGGGGCATTCAACTGAAGATTGCAACGCTTTTCAAGCCAAAGTACAACAATTGATCGACAAGGGCTACATTTCCTTTCCAGAAGGAAGCTTGGTTGTGCACGTCAACCTTTCACCTGATTGAGTTCAAAGACTTCAGAAGAAGCGTATCTTGATTTCAGTGGCTCAGACAACAGTATGTCATCAGAGTTGGTGATCGCTGTATCCTTTTATCATTTGCATTGTAGTTTCTTTCCTGTTAGCAGCTACTTGTGTTTTAAGCATCGTTATTTTTGAATGGTAATGTTAATGTAGTGATCTTGCACTTTTGAATCAATTATGTCGCATTCGCTCATTTTTTCTTTCCTTGCATCAAAAACGAAAAATATAAAAAAAAATTTGCATCCATATACATCCCATTTATTTCACTGTTGTTTAGCAGGTTTGAGGGAGGATGATGACAACTGAATACTCATAATTGTGCAAGGTATGCTTTCAGAGTAGAACCTGTTGACGATGTACAGGCATTGTTTCAATCCCCAAACACTGGAGATATAAGGGAGATAAACCCTCGTCAACCCCTTTGAGCCTTGAAGCAGGAGTTTCTTTTCTGAACGAAAAAACCCTCACATTCAACCCGGGGCAGGGTAGTTATCAGTTAATTTGACCGAGCGTTCAAATTTCCAAAGTAGTGTGCATCAGAGGATCCATTACCTTTATTCATTACACCTCAAGAGGTCAAGGGACGTGAAACCACAATGGTTATCCCTCACCAACAAAGGAATGAGGCAGTCAACCCTTTCAGCAAGTCATGACAAGCCAGTGTCACACGATTTGTTCAACAAAAATAAAATAAAAAAGAAATAAAGCCCGCTAAGTCGAAAAAATGTGTGAAAACATATGACTTAGGCAAAAGTTAGGGCATCCCGCTGGACTTCAAAATCGAAAAATTCAAAGAAAAAAAAAAGATTCAGTCCAGGCAAAAGTTAGGGAATAAAAAATCTGAAAAAAATATATTCCATAAGAACAAAGTTGTGTGACCAGACACAAAGTCAGAATGGGTGGCTGTTACTCCAAGAAACCTCATCGGTGCGTAAACCCTCAACGTCATTGGTTCCTCAATCATTACAAAACCCTTGTGAGAGGCGAGCACTCAGGCCGAATTAGCTGAAATAGGACTGGAGAACATCAAGGAGAATGGGTGGGCACAGATAAACTTTGAGCCGTAAATCTTTCTTTCTAAAACCATGAACCAGACCATGTTACAACCCTTGAAAGTCCTAATTGAATCAGGTTCAATTCTGGAAGCATACTGTGACAAGGTTGCGTAGACTGACTCCTAACGATTTGCTAACTCAGCACTACGTTTGGACTAATCGTCCATTCGTCACACACTGTCACAGCATCAAAATAAATAAATTTTCAAAACTTGCATGTGCACTGCATTAGAATTACCATTTGTGAATGAACAGTTAAAATTGCAAGTCAGTCTGTGACATCAGGGAAGTTCCTACAAAGAGCAATCATGAGAAAACTTGATTATTCAACAATGATGACCAGAATTAAGCGCATCGTGTAGGCCTATGAATCAAGGGCATGTTATCCAGTGGTTTTGTTGACCAAGGAATCTGTCAGGGTAAAGAGAGTTCCCAAGCATCAGTTGATTGGGGAACATCATTCAAAGTCAGCTGAATCTGCCAAACAGGGGCGGGCCACCCGAAATTTCTGTTGTCCAAGGATGAAATCTTCCAATGCTCAGTCAGAATGAGTCAAGTTGCTTCCATGCTTATACCGGGGCAGAATAATTCCAGAGCTCACTAAGTGCAACTCTTCACGAGAGGACATCCAGGTCTGCCATTCCAGAAATTGGATATTCAGTGACAGTCTGTTCAGAGACTCGCCCAACAGGGGCAAACTTTAGCTATGCAGAGCAAGTATATCAGTAATCTCAGAGTTCAAGACGAGTGTCGGGAAATCATGCTACCCACCGTCGCCTTTGTCACCCTTCTCAACCAGAAGCCTTGTCACTAAGACCTTTCTTCCCACCTCGGGAGTTTTTCTGGCCTTTTCATAAGCATTGCATAAATTATTTGCATACGTTATTCATGTCGCATCTCTAGAGCATACGCATCATAAGTGCATTGGGCATCCTACCCCCCAAACATCAATCTCACACCCAGGGCCTCGTAACCCCAACTTCAAGCCATTTCAAAGTCCAGTTCCCGTCTGGCAAGCCATTTCAAAGTCCAGTTCTCGTCTGGCAAACCATTCCAAAGTCCAGTTCCCGTCAGGCGAACCAACTTCAAATACCAGTTCTCGTCTGGTAGGCGAATCTTTTAACCAGTTCTCGTCTGGTCACCTTTTCATTTAACCTGTTGAACTCCAGTTCCCGTCTGGTAGTCTCTCTTTTTTCAGAGTCAATTCCCGTTTGACAATGAACACCCCGAGGAGTCAGTTCTCGTCTGACGACTTATTCTTTGCCCATCAGTTCTCGTCTGTTGGCCTACCTTCAATAAACCAGTTCTCGTCTGGTAATTCACCTTCAAAAGTCCAATTGCTTGGCAACCAAAAAAATATGTCTATCAACCTGGCCCTAGCGCCCAACCATCCTTGTTTCATATCTTTGGTTATGAGCATACGTCTGCATTGTACATCATTTGCATTGCATCTTCATACCGCATGGTTTCTGTTTTAGCTCTGATGTGGGGCAAGAATCGTTTCAAGACGTAATCTGGGGCAGTTATCTCAAGACATGTTGAATTTCCGCGAGAGTTTGAAGACACTGGGGCAAATCTGGACGCCATGTCTTCTGTAAAATCCTCTGAAGGCGATCTTGTTATAAACGATGCAATCTGAGACAATTTGAAGAGTAAAGGAATGCTTGGTCACTCTGGATGATCAGTATGCAGTGGTTGAGCTCAGAAGTTTGAAACACTGTGTTAATTCTCAGGGAATGTCTGTTATTTATTTTACCAGCAGGGCATTGGAAGTTTATTTCTTCCCCGAGCATAAAGATCTTCTTTCAGCCGACAAGCAAAGCATTTCCTCAGCAGAGCATTGCCATATATGTCTCAGCCATACCGGAAGGCTAATTGAATCGTTCTCGTCCCCAAGCGGACTCATCTGTCCACAGCGAAGTTTTCCCAACAGGAAGCTGAAGGCCTTGCTTCCCCACAAAGTTAGAATTATCAGAATTCCCTCCTCAGCAGGATTGTGTGATCAAGCATCTTCCCTAGCCAAGTCTAAAGATGATCTTTCCCCATAGAGTCATCGGGATTCTCATTTCCAAGGGATTTCCCCAGCAGAGCAAGAAGAAATTCTCCCCAGTGGAGTCAGAGCAGGATGATCAGATCCTCAGCAGATGTTTAAAGCAGTTAAACGAAGTATACCTCACGCAGAGTCGTCTTTCCTCCAGTGAAAACTTCTCCAACAAGCATCAGGTTGCCAACACTTCGTTCCCATCAGAGTTAAAAGCTTTCAACCCGTCAGCAGTATACAGAATGCTTCCCAAATTCCCCAGCGGAGAGTTAAAGCTAAAACAGTTGCCTCACATTCACAAACATCAGTATATACTCTTTGTGGCACCTGTAAACACCCCAAATTTGCCCTCACCCATTCACACCATGGCTTGTGATCATTTCATATGCATAAACACAATCATAACATCTCATACCACAATTTTGAGTCTTTGCATTGGTTCTAAGTCATCTGCACCTAGGGTTTGTGATCTGAGCAATCCAAGAGCTTCTTGAGCCACTCCAAAGGTCATCAATCACTTCAAAGGGGTCTATGTGTGGTCAAGTATCATATTACATCCTCTCAAAGTCAAGAATGCCAAAGAATCACAAGAACTGGGATTGGTGTGGAAGCAGAGCCAGGCTTGACTGCACAGATGACCTAAAATTAGGGTTTTGGTTTCAGAGGCCATAACTTCAAATTTTTTGGTCATTCTTGTTTCTATTGGTCTCTATGTGGTATAGGGAGTATGCATATAAATTTTTATGAAGAAATTCCATGGGGAAGTCATCTGATCAAGAGTTGACTTTTCAGACAAGCCAGTGCAAAATCAGGGCATCTGAGGCCCCCAATGACCCAACCAAGGGATGATCTTCATCATTTTGAGTGTATATGATCTTTATTTGATCATAGAAGAAGTTGGAAGTTCACAAAATTCAAGAATCTCAAGTTTTTGCAAAGTTGACTTTTTTGGGCAAGTTTGACTTTTAATGAAATGTCATTTTATGTAACTTTTTCAACCTTTACTTTTTGATCCAAAAATGCCTCAAATGGAAAAACTTTGGTCATGAAAGTTGTAGAATAGATCTTTCCCTTTTCAAAAAGTACAAGAACATGACCTAATTCATTTTGGATCAAAAGTTATGGTGCATCAAAGTTGGCAAAAATCACTAAAATTCAAGTTATGCACCAAAGAGGAAACTTGCAAAATCATGTATCAAGGCAATTTGTGATCTCTAATTGTTGTCAAACCATTACACAAACATGATACAAGTCCTAAAAATCAGAATGGGCCAAAGAGATCACATGTTTTATGGCTTGTGAAGCAAGATATTTTCATGAAGATCAAAAGCAAGCAAGTTGCAAAAGCCATCATAACCTTTCATCCACTTGCTAGCTACATTGCTGATCCATCCTAGCCTTTCCCTCACACCATACTGCGCAGCCCACACCCCTTGTACTTGGCTAGAACATGACCCATGCTTCTCTTACACAAAGTTGACAAATTGGCAAAAGTAGCTACACCTATCACAAAAGGGCATGTCACATCTTCTGACCAATCAGCATTATTTATACAAACAATTGGCAAGCCAAACATCATAACACACAAGCCTGAAACCAGCAAGAACATAACTTTCTCATTTTTCACTCTCAAAAGCAAAAGCTTTCGAAACACAGCATACAAGCTACAAACTCACAAACAAACTTCATAGAACTCATCACCACATCCTTCTGATCATTTCCCTGCCTTCATTCATCCTTGAAACACCACATAAGCCAAACATGATTCTCACCTGAGCTTGAACAGAACCTGTTCAAACTCTTGAATCAGCCACCATAAACCCCTTCTAAGCATCCAGACATCATCAAGGGACCAAAAGGAGTGGATTACATAAAGAGAAGAGGTCAGAAAGTTGCTAAGTTGAAAGCTTCAAAACTCAGGTAGCTCAAGAACTTTTTTTCCAGAAATGATTTTTAAAGTTCCTAAGATGTTCTTTGTAGTTCACTGATCACTCTGATGTCTTTGTTTTTGAAAATGGTGAAGAGATGAGTATGTATGCAGTCTCTGAAACTTTTTGCCCTAGAACTAGATTGATTCGATTCAGCCAGTTTAGGAATGATAAATGTGTTTTGAATGGGGGTTTTGATTCGTTTTTAAGTGGGGATCATTTCTGTTTAATTAGATTTCGTTTTAGATGCGTTTAGAGAGAGTTTGAAGTTTGGAGTGATCGGAGAAGATGACCGGAACACTGTTCCGGTCACCTGAGAGTCATTAAGGTTGTGATTAGGGCTAATTAATTAGGGTTAGTGAGTTTGAATTCCAGCCGTAGGATCTGGCGCCAAGTCAAACGCGCGCGCAGCAAGTTTAAATGAGGGCCATCAGATTGTTTGACTTTTCCTTTTCAGCATTTAAATTCATTTTATTGTCATATTATTTCATTTGATTTGTACATTTATTTAAAAATAGTAAAATTTATTCAAAAAATCTGAAATTTTTTATACAAGTTATTATTTAATTTCAGAACACAAAAATATTTTCATTTTTATTTTTAGCATTAAAAAAGTATTTTTAAATATTTAAAAGTTTCTTTTTAATTAATTAATGAGAATTAATTAATTAAAAATGCTTTTAAGTATTTAAAAATCACCAAAAAATTCATGAAACATTTAAAAACATTTAGAAACATTGTCCAACCTTCAAACCAAATTTATTTTTTGATCTTGATGCATTTTGAGAATTTTTCATAGAATTAAAATCATTTTGATGCATTATTTTGATCCAAACTCCCAAAAATCATTTATGCCTAACCATGTTGAATTGGACTTTGATTCTTTTTGTATTGTGTTTAGCATATCATGTAGTTTGTGAGATTAAATGGCCAGGATTTGATCTTCCATTTTCCATTTGTTTGGCATTTTTCTTGTTAAGGAACCCTAAAACCTTAGAAAACTTAGAAAAATCATAACTTGAACTAGGTTAAGAGTTGAGACCTCTCCTTTGGGCAGTGAGTTAGTATAGGTTTAGGGATCCTTTGAGTGCATTTTCAATTTTTTGTAATGTTGTTTGCTTCTGATTTTGGTTTTTGTTTGATGTATTGTTCATAAACCCTAATTTGGGCTTCCATATGCATCCATCTTGTATTTGCATTCATATCTTGACTTGCCATGACATTTTATGCATCCATGTGATTCATTTGACATCATAAGACATATTGAAAGCATGTTTGATCATTGCATCTTGCATTTCCCATGTTGTATGCCATTTGCATTTCATAACTTTTCATGTATGTTCATGCTCCTTAACTTGCCTCATCTGCATCCATTGGTTCATATGATCATCTCCATGCCTTGTTTCATGTTTGTAAAATCTCATAGCATCATTAACATCATGTATGTGCTTCTGGTTTTGTTTCTCATCATGCCATTCCATCCCATTTTGCATTGCATTGCATTTCTTTTCTAACTTTTCAGGTGGTAAGTGGCTTTGAGAAGTGAATTTGCCTTCACTTCTCACAACTTCTCTTCACCTCTTTTTACATCCTTGCTGCATTTTTTTGTATGTGTTTGAGATTGGGCTTGCTCATTCTTCTTCTCCTTACTTTCTTTCTTCAAGTGACTTGACTTCTTGAGTGAAGCAAGTTACTTTGCTTCTCCTGATCCTTTCATCTGTTTCCTGGTGGTTCCATTGAAGACTTCTTTTGCAAACCTCACAAACCTTAGGAACAACCAAGCATGACAATGATTAGGGTTTTGATTAGTCTCCCCTCTTAGTTTTACCTTTGTGTCTCTTTTGAGTCTTCTCTTCTCATCTCATAATCAAGGACTAAACCATAAAGGCTTTAAGGCTTTGTGATTAAGCTTATGCCTGCATCCTTCTATTAGGATGGAGTGTATAACTTTAATCCTAAGTGTTAAACCCTTAATGTGTTTAACTCCTTTAATCAAATCACTTAATAATCATCAAGACATCACACTTGTAACTTGGGCCTTGCATTAGGGTTCTAATTCTTCCTTAATTGGTTAAGAAGGACTAACCCTAGTGTTAATGGACAAGTCCCCCTCAAGTTGTCTTACAAATCATAAAAATCACTTCTTCATCTTATCACTAATTAAAATCCATCTAATAAAGGCTTTGTTTTGTCATGGGTTTAATCCCTAATCATGGATTAAGTTGAGGAGCTTTCCTCAGCTTAAACACTCTCATCTATTATCCTTCTATTAGGATGGTGTAATGGGTCTGTTTAATCCCTGATTATGGCTTAATCTCATTACTCAACACTAAACAAAAACACCAAAAACATCTAAATAATCACAAGTAGGTTAATGATCTTAATCCTACATCATGGTGATTAAGTGTGAGAAGCTGACTTCACACTTAAGGTATTCTCATTACCCCTAATCAGAGGGAAGATGTGATGAGTTTACTAATCCATTAGTTTAGGCTTAAGTTCATTAACTTATGACAAATTCTCAAAAGCAATAAAAGACTGAAAACACAAAAAACAAACAATAATCGTCTCCTCCGGGATTCTTTTCTCATCTCACTCACTCATAAACGAGAACTTGCTTCTTCCGTCTAATGCAAGACAGTTTGCACCTGAGCCAGACAGGTCATACACTTGAGCATAGACAAGTAAGCAGTTCACAAGTCAATTCATCTTTCAGTCTCTTTGGGTCGAACTACGGTGTTCTGACTTCCTCATTGCACGAGAGGATACATAGGCATAACTTAACAGTTATCGAACAAAAGTCTCTGTATATTCCCCCTCTTTCTAGCCTCATTCTTTTAGCCTCATGATCTTGAGCATTTCACTCTTGTTCTTACACTGACACTTCACTTATATACTTCACTTTTCTCTTACACTGACACCTGTACATTTTGTTTTCCAGCTCTTTTACACACAAATTGCACTGACACTACCCCTTTAAAACACAAATCTTTCAAGCGTGGATCCCGTCGAGTACGGCGGACAATCTGGGTGCTAATACCTTCCCAGGTTGTAACCAACCCCCTTTCTCAGTCTCTCTGGTTCGCAACCGTCTTATCCATATCTTTCTAGGTCTATGCAGCATTGCCTTTCCTTCGGGATAAAAATGCCTAGCTGGCGACTCTTTTCTTCTCCAGTGAGTTCACTGCTGTGTGTTCTCATTGTTCCTTTCGCCGACCGTTCGCGTCTGTACCTTTATTTGGGCCATTCCCATTTATCGGGAGCGACAGCTTGGCGACTCTGCTGGGGACCCTTATGCTGCAACCAGGGCTTCTGGTTCTTTTTGTGGGTTCCTCCTAGCGCTTGATTGATTTGTGTTTACTGGGGTGTTATGTGTTATTTGTGTTTGTATATTTGTATTTATTTTTGCCTTATGTACAGTGGTTTTACTGCTTTCTTTATAGCTTTGCATTATATCATATTGTCATACTGTGCTGGCTGGATCTGTTTGTTTGCTTTGGTGGGTGGGTGTTCTATTGAGAGTTGAGGTCCTATACCTGGGATCTGAGTGACATCTAGGCTAGAGTGGTTCATATTCTTTCCCATTCCATCTCGGTCTGGTGCGGGAATATGAAACACGGTTCAGATATGGGTTTCTTCTTGAGAACTCTGTGTTGCAGATTTCCTGCAATGCTAGGGCTATCTGGGAAGCCTGCTAAGTCTGGATGACCTTTAGTTTTGACCTTCAGAAACTGAGGTGAATTAGAGGAGGATCTTTTATGGTTATTGTAAACACTGTACCTCCGGGTTAGAAGTGTTTACACTTCTCATAACTGATCCAAGTCTGAGGATCCTTGTTTTAGAACACCACCTGTGAGGGGGTTGGGCTGTTTACAGGTTTGCAGGTACCCTTGACCTCAGCATACCCTGTTACTTTGATTTGATTAAGAATACTCCATGTTGGAACAGTTCTTGTGATTCTAAACCCTGGACATGTGGCTCTTTATTTGAGTCCCCCACCTTGGTTACTGGATTTATAGACCTCCATCTGGATTTCTTGAACATACCTGGACCTTTATCAGAGCACTTGATCAGATCCAGCTCAGTCACAAACCCTTGCATATCATTTGCATACATCCTCATTGCATCATTTTGACATTTGTTTATTTGTCTTTCAGGGTATCCATCTTCATTTTTGGCTTGGTTTTGACCCCATCATCAGTATTGACCTATCTTCATCAGCATCTGCTTCAGCTATCAGCTATCTGCTTCAGTCACCTGCATCAGCCAGTCAGTGGCCCATTTTCAGTGTTATCATCAGCACCTGTCTCAATTCTTCTTCAGCAGCATGGCACCTAAAAAGAGTAACACCTCCTACCACTTCTTCCAGCCTGAGCTAGCTGACATCAGGAGGATTCAGACCCTGATCACTCCAGACCATATACCACTTTTCAGGGAGCACTATGGAGACATACTTGATGTGGTTATGGATTTGGACCCTTCACAGAGGAGCCTGATTCATACTTGCCTTCAGTTTTATGATCCCCCACTGAGGTGTTTCACTTTTCAGGATTTTCAGTTGGGCCCTTTATTGGAAGAATACTCATCATTGGTTGGTATGCCTATCAGGGGTGGAGTCCCTTTCAACCCTGAGATGGTCTTTCCTGGTAATGAAGAGGTAGCAAAGGCTTTGCATCTGGAACCAGTTCTGATTGGGCAGCATATGACTACTAAGGCTGGAATCTCTGGTTTGCATCTGGATTTCTTGATCTCTCAAGCTACCCTGAAAGCTTCTTTGGGAGAGTGGAAAACAGGCTGTGCTTTATTGGCCCTGAGCATATATGGGATTGTATTATTTGCAGATGAGCCTAGATTCATTAGCAAGAATGCAATCCATCTTTTCATTCTGAGGAACCCAGTGCCCACTTTATTGGGGGATTTTTACTACTCAGTACACCAGAGGAATGAAAAGCAGAGGGGAAGATTAGTGAGGTGCTGTGCTCCTTTGTTCCATACTTGGCTTCTCAAGCATTTGCCCAAGACAGATGCATTTTTGAATCCTCATCAGCAGAGAAACTGGGCTAGAAGACTTACTGCTCTGACTTCAGCTGATATCAGGTGGTGCACTCAAAGCACCAAGGGCAGGGATATCATTACTAGTTGTGGGCATTTTCCCAATGTACCCCTGATAGGAGTTAAGGGTTGCATTAATTACAACCCTCTGCTGTTCAAAAGACAACTGGGCTATGCATTGGTCCACACTCCTAAGGCACAAGACTTGGCTGAGACTCTTTACTGTGAGAACAAGCCCAATCTAGCTATTGTCAGGCAGGTAGCCTGGGCCTGGGACAATGTTCAAACTAAGGGAGTAACCATTCTGGGGAAGTGCAACAATGTAGCATCAGCACAATACTATGAATGGTCCCATGCCAGGGCTCAATTTTCTGGGATGCCCTTCACCATGAAGGATATGCCTGGATCATCCTCAGCACCACCTCCTGCCACTGTCAGCTTAGAGGAGTTTGAGAGCTTGAAAGAGAGAAATGAGAAGTTGACTCAGGCTTTGCAGAAGACCCTCTGGGAGAGGAGTGATGGTAGGTTGGATATTGAAAGGTTGGAAAAGTTGAGGGTGGAGCATCTGGCTAAAATTGAGAAGTCTGAGGATTACATCAAGAAGTCTAGGGCTGGAGAGCAAATTCTGAAGAATGCTTGCAAGGAAGCCCAGTTCCAGAAAGCCAGGACAGACTTGTATCTGAAGGAGAGTCAAGCTAGGTGGGTCAGGATCACCGAAGCTCGTACTCTGGAAGATAAGAGGACTCAGGACAAGATAGAGCAGCTAGAAGCTAGTGCAAAAGAGCAGCAGGAAGCCCTGGCAGCAGCCCAGAGGGAAATATCAGAGCTAAAGATCAGAGCTGGAGTGAAGAGGTCAAAAGACCAGAATCAACACAAGAAGCTAACTGCAGCTGTTACTACCCGGAATCTCCTTATCAGGAATCTCATGGAGCGTCCAGCTGATCCTGTGACTGAAGCACTTCTCAAGGAAGTTCAGGAGGATGAGTTTGGTCTTGGTGTTTGACTTTTTGCTTGTTGTTGCTTTCATTTTATGTATTTTTTATTTTTGATGTATTTTGACCCCTCTGAGGGCACGTTTTGTAAGAGAACAAACTATGTACCATTGGCCTTTTGTAATATATGTATCAGTTTGTTCCATCCGAGTTTACTTCAAAAGCAACATCAACAGCATCTTCAAGGGTCTGGAAGGGTCAAAACTGAATGCCAAGCCGGATACCTTGAAAAAAAATAAGCATACTGCATTGCATGCTAACCCTTTGTTTGTTTTGTAGGTTTTTGTTTTATTGTTACTAACTCTGTTGTGATATTCAGGAACTATTGCTCGACGTCGGGTATTTCCACTCAACCGTCCACACAGATATCCAACCCGTAACAACCTTCCGGGCATACAAATGGATCAGGTACAACAGGACCTTGCAGAGGTCAGAAACCAAATGGCCAACGAAAGATTGGAAATGAGAACTCAGATGACGCAGTTTATGGAAGTGATGAACAACATGGCTCAGAGCCAAGAAAGATTGAGAGCAATGGTGGAAAGGCAGAATCAAGAAGATCCCCATATAGGGACTGCTGGGACAAGCAACAATGAGAGGGTCCAACCTCATGTCAACCCCCCCGTATTTGGACCCCACCTTCACCCAGAGATCAACATTCCTGCCAATGTACAAGGGAATGCCACTGCAGGCAGAGCGCTGCAAGAAGACCCCCAGGAGGATCAGTTCACAGTAATGGGTGCTGGGGAAGAAGCCTATGACAGAAGGCTGGAGGAAATCGCTGAAAAATTAAGATCCTTGGAGTCTCAAAACTCTTTGGGTTTTGATGTTATGGACATGGGCTTGGTGGACGGGGTCAGGATTCCCCATAAGTTTAAGCCTCCTTGTTTTGAGAAATACAACGGGACTTCCTGCCCACGGACCCACTTACAATCCTTTTTGGGAAGGTTGAAAGCATATACCATGGACGAGAAGCTATGGATGTTTTATTTTGAGGATAACTTAACTGGAGCGTCAAGGGAATGGTACTCCCATCTGACTAGAGCAACCATCAGGTGTTGGAAGGACTTGGCAGAGGCCTTCATCAGACAATACCAGTATAATTTGGATATGGCACCCAACAGGACCCTCCTGATGGGGATGTCACAGTCATCTAGGGAAAGCTTCCGCGAGTACGCCCAAAGGTGGAGGCAGCTGGCCGCTGCTGTCCAGCCACCTATGTCAGAGAGGGAGATGGCAGATATGTTTATGAACACCCTCCAAGGAACATACATTGACAGGCTGGCTGCTTTCTCTTCTACCAGCTTTGCAGATGTCGTTATAGCTGGAGAAAGAATCGAGAGCCTGTTGAAGATGGGCAAAATTTCTGACAACGGTGCCAGCTCATCCAGCAACACAAGAAAGCCTTTTGCAGGCCCAAAAAGAACTGGTGAGACCAATGCTATCCACACCAACAGGGGCAGACCCCAATATGTTCATAGATCCGTGGCAGCAGTCACCATTCCCGCTCCAATTCATCCACAACCAGTTTATCAACCACAGCAACAAAGTTATCAACAGCAGGCTCAGTATCCTCCTCAGAGAAACTACAACAACACCAGCAACAACAATCAGCAAAGACCGTTCCAACAGAGACCTTCTCAGGCCAATAGGGTGATCGATCCGATCCCTATGCCATATGCCACATTACTGCCACAACTCCTAAAACTCAACCTGGTTGAGCTAAGGACGTTGGCACCTCCGGATCCCACCAGTCTACCCAGAAATTACGACTCCAACGCCAGATGTGCTTTTCACTCAAATGCACCTGGCCATAGTACAGAAAAGTGCAGAGCCTTGCACATGAAGGTACAAGACCTGGTAGACTCTAAAGCTCTGAACTTTGCACCACCACCGAATGTTAACAAAAACCCTATGCCAAACCACGGAGGTCTCAGAATCAATGCTATTGAAGAAGGCAAGCCGTCTTACTTAATAACCAGTGTGGGTCAGATTCGGACACCGTTGGTAGAGATTAAAGCCCAACTCCTTGAATGTCAAATGTTCCCGGGATGTGAGCTAGGGTGCGCTTATTGCAACATTTCAGTAAATGGTTGTGATAACTTGAGAGATGGCATAGATGGTCTCATCCAGAGTGGCCTGCTTCAAATCACCACATCAATTCCTACCAATCCAGCAATCTCATCAGCAACAGTTCCCGTATCTTCTACAAATGCAACAACCATTGTTCCAAGCAACACTTCAATTTCATCAACAAATGCTTCATCTGTTACTTCAACGGACCAGATATCAGCAAACATCCCTTCTACAACTTCAGCACCACATCATTCAGAACCTCCTACAACAACAACACCCATCCTTCCAACAATGACTCCTACAACTTCAGCAACAAATGTCTCAACGGTTACGATTTATTATGATTCTGAAAATGATTCTGCTTACAACTCACAAAGTGCTACTCCCATCAGAGCACCAGTCACAATATACTATGATCCACAGACTATCACAGTCCCTTCTGCAGCTGCCATCAGTCCAGTCACCATCACGGTGCCTGGGCCAGTACCTTATGAAAGCAGTAATGCCATCCCCTGGCATTACGGCTCTGATATATACTGCGGAGGACAGAAAATCACTCTTGAATCATCAACCCCTGCACCACAAATAGACAACGTGGGGGGAGGCGGAGGCTTCACTCGAAGCGGACGTCTCTTTGCTCCACAAACTCAAAGACCCACTGCCGAAGCAGAAGCTGCTACCAAGGCAAAAGGGAAAAGCTTGGTGCAGGAAGAGCAGATTGTTAAGGAAGCTTTGAAAACACCCTTTGATCAAGAAGTTGATGAGTTCATGAGAATCATCAAGAAAAGTGATTACAAATAGTGGATCAGCTTCACCATACGCCTTCCAAGATCTCAATCCTATCATTGCTTATGTGCTCCGAGGCTCATCGGAACGCACTACTAAAAGTCTTGCACGCAGCTTATGTGCCAGAGGAGATCACCGTCAATCAGTTGGAAGCTGTGGTTGGAAATGTTAATGCTAGTCATGGATTAGGGTTCACCAACACTGATTTGACCACGGAAGGCCGCAATCATAACAAGGCTTTGCACATTACCATGGAATGTAAAGGTGCAGTTCTTTCCCATGTGCTGGTAGACACAGGGTCATCCCTCAATGTCTTACCTAAAAAAGCCCTTGTGAAGCTAGAGTATGACGGATTGGCATTACGCCCCAGCAACCTGGTAGTGAGAGCCTTTGATGGTTCTAAAAGATCGGTTCTGGGAGAGATTGAGTTGCCCATAACGATTGGCCCACAAACATTCAAAACAACCTTCTACGTGATGGATATACAGCTTGCCTACAGCTGTCTATTGGGAAGGCCATGGATTCACGCTGCTGGCGCCGTGACCTCAACCCTTCACCAGAAGTTAAAATTCGAGTGGGAGGGCCAAGTCGTTACTATCTGTGGAGAGGAGGATATTTTTGTTAGCCATCTGGCTACATACAAATACATTGAGATGGATGGGGAGATCCACGAAACAATGAGTCAAGGGTTTGAGGCCTTGAACATAAATGAAACATCTGCTGTACCTGGAACCTCAATGACATCTTATCAACAAGCCCGGAAGGTTGTTGAAGAAGGAAACGTCCAAGGCTGGGGCAAACTGTTACCGGTGGAGAAGAAAGAGGATAGATTTGGGTTGGGTTACAAACCAACTCAACAAGATCAAGCAGAAGCTGCTAAAGAGCCCAACTTTGTTAGTGGGGGAATGCTTACCCCCGATGCTGTCAACAATTTGGAAGACGAGGATGAAAGCGACCGCAACCTGGAGAGTTGGATCCGTCCAAAGGTCCCGGGGAGCAGTATCTCAAACTGGTCTTCCCAGGAAATTATAAGAGTTACTCATGCAGAGTAATTATTATTTCCTGTATTTTATAGCATGAATCAAAGTCTTGCATCTTGCCCAAGAGGACAAGACTCATTTTGTAATCGGGCCATCCGTAATTTTTGTGCAACAAGATTAATCAATGAAATATCAGACATCTTTTGCAAACGAGTCTTTTTCTTTTCTGCTCACTGTTTTCCCATTTTTCTTTTTGTATAAAAATAAATGGCAGTGTTTTCAAAATGACAACTTTATTTCACTTTTCTAAACAAGATTAAAATCAAATCACTAAAATGAACAAACTGAACCCTTGCAGAGAGTGCCTTCCAGACAGCACCGACAACAACACGGCTATGACTTCGTATGACTTTGACAATCCGATCAATCAAGCTGATGAAGGGGTTGAAGAAGAATATGAGCTTCCTGAAGAGCTAGCCAGATTGTTAAGACAAGAGGAAAAGGTTATCACTCCTCATCAGGAGGAGGTAGAAACGATCAATCTTGGTACAGATGAAGATGTGAAAGAAGTTAAAATCGGGGCCTGCCTACAAGACTCAGTGAAGAGACAACTGATTGACCTGCTGCAAGAGTATGTGGACGTGTTTGCTTGGTCCTATCAAGATATGCCAGGGTTGGACACCGACATTGTTGTGCACAAGCTGCCTTTAAGAGAAGAATGCCCACCGGTTAAACAGAAACTGCGCC
Source organism: Lathyrus aphaca (assembly GCA_963966055.1). NCBI lineage: Eukaryota > Viridiplantae > Streptophyta > Magnoliopsida > Fabales > Fabaceae > Lathyrus > Lathyrus aphaca. The sequence continues at coordinate 66,474,340 of OZ014520.1, forward strand.
GTACTCGCCCAGACATGGCAATGAAAATCAAGGAAGAGGTACAAAAGCAATGGGACGCCGGGTTCCTTGCTGTGACTAGCTATCCGCCGTGGGTTGCTAATATAGTACCAGTGCCTAAGAAGGACGGCAAAGTAAGAATGTGTGTTGACTACCGGGATCTGAACAGAGCTAGCCCGAAAGATGATTTCCCATTACCTCACATTGATGTATTGGTGGATAATACAACTCAGTTCTCGGTATTCTCCTTCATGGATGGATTTTCAGGATACAATCAGATTAAAATGTCACCTGAAGACATGGAGAAGACAACCTTCATCACACCCTGGGGCACGTTCTGCTACAAGGTAATGCCATTTGGGCTCAAGAATGCCGGTGCAACATATCAACGGGCTATGGTAACATTATTCCACGATATGATCCATAAAGAAATCGAATGTTATGTGGATGATATGATTGCCAAGTCCCTCACGGAAGAAGACCATCTGGTAAATCTGCTAAAGTTGTTCAAACGTCTGAGGAAGTACCAACTAAAGTTAAACCCCAACAAGTGCACATTCGGGGTGCGATCCGGTAAGCTGCTGGGTTTTATTGTGAGCGAGAAAGGGATTGAAGTTGACCCTGATAAAGTCAAAGCTATTCAAGAGATGCCTGCACCAAAGACAAAGAAGGAAGTTCGAGGGTTCTTAGGTCGATTGAACTACATCTCAAGGTTCATATCACACCTTACAGCAACTTGTGAACCCTTGTTCAAACTGTTGAGAAAAGAACAGACGGTCAGGTGGAACGAAGATTGCCAGAAGGCTTTTGACAAAATCAAAGAATACTTACAAGAGCCTCCAATCCTTATGCCTCCAGTTGAAGGAAGACCTATGATAATGTACTTGACAGTATTAGAAGAGTCAATGGGGTGTGTGCTGGGCCAGCATGACGAGTCTGGTCGAAAAGAGTATGCAATATACTACCTAAGCAAAAAGTTTACCGACTGTGAACAACGTTATTCACTGCTCGAGAAAACTTGCTGTGCTTTAGCGTGGGCTGCTCGCCGACTGAGACAGTATATGTTGACCCACACTACTTTATTGATCTCAAAGATGGACCCAGTCAAGTATATTTTCGAGAAGCCAGCGCTTACCGGGCGGGTTGCAAGATGGCAAATGATCCTCACAGAATATGACATCCAGTACACTTCTCAGAAAGCCATCAAGGGCAGTGTATTGTCTGAATATCTTGCCGAGCAACCTATTGATGATTACCAGCCTATGAGATTTGACTTCCCTGATGAAGACATCATGTTCATAAAAGCAAAAGATCATGAAGAGCCTGTTCACACTGAAGGGCCTGACCCGGAAGAAGAATGGACTATGATGTTTGATGGGGCTGTTAATATGAATGGTCGTGGTGTTGGTGCAGTACTCATTACACCTAAAGGAGTTCACATGCCTTTCTCGGCAAAGCTCACTTTCAACTGCACTAACAACGAAGCTGAATACGAAGCTTGCATTATGGGTCTTGAGGAAGCCATTGACCTCAGGATCAAGACATTGACCGTGTTCGGAGATTCAGCTCTGGTAGTTAATCAAACCAATGGCAAATGGTACACCCACCAGGATCATCTGATACCTTACAGGGATTATACAAGGAGGTTATTGACTTTCTTTACAACAGTCAAGCTTGAGTATATCCCTCGGGACGAGAATCAGTTTGCAGATGCTCTGGCTACCATTTCGTCCATGATCAAAGTTCAGGCTGCCAACTTTGTACCTCAGATCTCAGTGTCCAGACTTGATAGACCGGCATATGTATTCGCAGCGGACATTGTCAAAGATGATAAGCCTTGGTTCCATGACATTAAGTGCTTCTTGGAGGATCAGACGTACCCACCTGGGGCGTCTTCCAATGATAAGAAGACATTGAGAAGGCTTGCTGGTAGTTTCTTCCTGAACACTGATGGTTCCCTGTATAAGAGAAACTTTGATATGGTACTCCTCAGATGCGTCGACAGGACAGAAGCGGATCTGCTAATGCATGAAGTGCACGAAGGATCCTTTGGTACCCATGCGGGAGGGCATGCCATGGCCAAGAAGTTGCTAAGATCAGGCTATTACTGGATCACAATGGATGCTGACTGTTGTGCCTATGCCAGAAAATGCCATATATGCCAGATTTATGCGGATAAGGTGCATGTGCCTCCCAATCCTTTGAATGTGATGTCTTCACCTTGGCCCTTTGCTATGTGGGGCATTGACATGATTGGTAAGATTGAGCCAACTGCTTCGAATGGCAACAGATTCATCTTGGTTGCTATTGACTATTTCACCAAGTGGGTCGAAGCAGCTTCCTATGCAAATGTTACAAGACAAGTGGTAGCCAGATTTCTGAAGAGAGATATCATCTGTCGATACGGAGTTCCCGAGCGAATCATTACTGATAATGGTTCCAACTTGAACAACAAAATGATGGCAGAGCTATGCCGGGACTTCAAAATCCAGCATCACAATTCTTCTCCTTACAGGCCAAAGATGAACGGCGCTGTTGAGGCAGCTAATAAGAATATCAAGAAGATTGTGCAGAAAATGGTAGTTACTTACAAAGACTGGCATGAAATGCTACCGTTTTCCTTGCATGGGTACTGCACGTCAATCAGAACATCCACTGGGGCAACACCGTATCAGCTTGTGTATGGTATGGAAGCAGTCCTACCTGTTGAAGTTGAGCTACCCTCCCTACGGGTACTAATGGATGTTAAGCTGAACGAAGCAGAATGGGTCCGATCCCAGTACGAGCAACTGAGTCTGATTGAAGAGAAAAGGTTGGCTGCAATCTGTCATGGGCAGTTATATCAGAAGAGAATGAAGAGAGCCTTCGATCAGAAAGTCAGGCACCAAGAGTACCAAGTGGGAGATCTTGTGCTGAAGAGAATCCTCCCTCCGCATACAGACCACAGGGGCAAATGGACTCCAAATTATGAAGGACCATTTATAGTAAAGAAAGTTTTCTCTGGTGGAGCACTGATGCTCAGCACCATGGATGGTGAAGACTTCCCGTCCCCTGTGAATTCGGATGCAGTCAAAAAATACTTCGCATAAAATGACCCGCTGGACATAAAAACAGAATGTAAGTCCAGGCAAAAATAGGGCATCCCGTCGAGTCAAAAACAGAATAAAAGACTCGGGCAAAAATAAGGGAAAAATAAAAAATGTACACCCGCTGAGTTGAAAATCCGCATTGGACAACTCAGGCAAAAATGGGTATCCCGATGGATCGAAAACCCGAAAGGGCGATCCATGCAAAATAAGGGAATAAGCGAACAACTGCATTCTGAATTCGTCTGTATCACTTACAACTCGGTAAGCTTCGAAAGGATCAAGCTTCTTTCAGAATCAGCCTTCTCCGGAAAGCAAGACGAGAAGAACGTCAAAAGTCATACGAGTCATAGCAAAAGAGGAAGCTCCTTTGAAAGCGTCGTCAATGTCGCCAGCATTTTGTTTCTCAATTTATAACAATCTCCTCATTTTAGGAGATTTGTTTCTTTGACTGTGTCTCGCCAATTCAGGGCATTTGAATTAATAAAATCAGATTTTTCAGTCATGTTTCGTCTTGTGCATTTTTATTTGCAAAGAATGTCTGATGTCTCTAAAAACTGATTGCATAAGTACAGATGCTTTTCTTCAAAAAAAAAAAAATATACATGCTTGCAGGGAATATACTTACTCTCAGGAGTGTCTAAACTCCTATGACGGAATCCAGTAAGGGGTACCTCGGGATTACTTGTGCGTTTCCCTATCTTTGCAGGATTACAGGTATCCAGAACGCAACTTGGGGCATGTAAGCTTCATCCCAGCAAGCTGGCAAATCGACACTCAGTCTTAACACTCGAAGTGTTTTCTCCCCAGCCGAGTTGCCACTTCATCCTCAGCCAAAATACAAAAGTCAAGGAGCCCTCTCCCCACAGAGTCTCAGCCTCTACCCGGAAAGAGCAGTGCATGAAGGAATCACAACAGAGTAAAGAAAGCTTCTACAAACCCCAACTGGGTCCCCAGTACAAGGATGGGTCTATCAATGACCTGTATCCCCAGGCAATAGCATCTCATCAGATCTACCAGTGACCTCACCCCCAGCTGGGATGTCCATTTCAAACAGATCGGTCGAAGATCTTCGTAGCAACGGGATCCAAGTCCCGGTTTGGTACCTTTTGCATAATCATAGCATTCGCATCATATTCACCCACAAGGCGTAGCATTCCGTCTAATACGGAGCATTACGGCAAAAATCAAACATATTGCATAATCATAAGCCATGTTTTGAATCAACACTTGTGAATATTGACAACTCCTCACAAAATCCCCAGCGGAGATTCCCCAGCAAAATCAGTTTCCTCACATTCGCAAACACCGGTATATACAATCCTTTGACACCCGTCCGTGTCATATCCCCAGCGCAGTCGCCTACATTTTGTATATCAGATACTCGTTCATATCGCACTCTTCTCCTTTTGACACTCGTCCGTGTCGCTCTCCCCAGCAGTTAAACACTCATCTATACACCATTCATGTCACGCTTGTACAGATACTCGTCTGTGTCTTGTATACGCCACTTATATCCCCGCAGATTCAACACTCGTCCGTGTTCTTTGTTAACTCGTTGGTACTCGTCCGTACCATCATCTCAGAACATGCGTCGAGAGTTTGTTTCTACATGATACTCGTCCGTATCATAGTCTTAAGGATGCTCGTCCGCATCTTTAATCCATACACTGTGTCAAACACTCTTGTCTTCTTGAATATAGATACTCGCCTGTGTCTACTATTCCCCAGAAGAATCCTCTCAGATTCAACACTCATCCGTGTTCTCTGTTAACCCGTTGATACTCGTCCGTATCATCATCTCTGAACACGAGTCAATATTTGTTTCTACCCGATACTCGTCCATATCGTAGTCTTAAGGATGCTCGTCCGCATCTTTGATCTATACACAAACATCTAAACACTTATACCTTTTGTTTCTTGGATGTAAATACTCGTCCGTGTTTACTATTCCCCAGTAGATCGCCAACAAAGCAAATTTTCTTTTATCCGACATTCGTTCTATGTCATGATAAACCTCGAGAGCAGCCGTCCCCTGCTAGGTGGTCGTCCTCCACCTCTTGATGGTCGTCCTCCATCATGCTCATCCGATGGCCGTCCCCATCGTTGATTTTCTATCCGACATTCGTCCTATGTCGTGATATTTAGCAGCCGTCCCCTGCTAGGTGGTCGTCCTCCACCTTTTCGATGATCGTCCTTCATCATTTTATCCAATGGCCGTCCCCATTGTTGATTTTGGTTATCTGACATTCGTCCTATGTCATGATAAACCTCGAGAGCAGCCGTCCCCTGCTAGGTGGTCGTCCTCCACCTCTTGATGGTCGTCCTCCATCATGCTCGTCCGATGGCCGTCCCCATCGTTGACCTTTGTCCGACATTCGTCCTATGTCGCGATATTTTCGGCAGCCGTACCCTGCCAGGTGGTCGTCCTCCACCTTTGATGACCGTCCCTCATCTTAACCCAACAGAGCAGCCGTCCCCTGCTAGGTGATCGTCCTTCACCTTTGATGACCGTACCTCATCATCTGTTTATTTCATTTATTCTTTAACCCGATGGCCGTCCCCGTCGTGGGCCCTTTTCTTTTAAGCCCGATGGCCGTCCCCATCGTTCGTTACTTTACTTTGTGAACTTGGTGGCCGTCCCCGTCATGTTTCATTGATCCCCAGAGAATCTTACAGCTTTATCTTGATGGCCGTCCCCATCATAATTCTTTTTATCCCCAGCATGTCGGCCGTCCCCGTCATTGCCTTATTTTCCGCACTTTTTTCAGTGTGTCGGCCGTCCCCGTCATTGCTCTTTACCCAGCAGTCGTCCTCTGCACGACGGTCGTCCTCCGTCGCCTACACTTTACAATATACTTTATTTCCCTTTACAATCTATATCCCTTTTCTTCTTCATTCTGTGAGCGCAAATTTTGGACTGTCTTTGGTATTCAACCACAAGTTATCTTGTTTGCCTGTTAAGCCATTGCTTACAACCTGCACAGCTAACTCATGTTTGAATAGGGGCAGCTGTAAACACCCCAAATTTGCCCTCACCCATTCACACCATGGCTTGTGATCATTTCATATGCATAAACACAATCATAACATCTCATACCACAATTTTGAGTCTTTGCATTGGTTCTAAGTCATCTGCACCTAGGGTTTGTGATCTGAGCAATCCAAGAGCTTCTTGAGCCACTCCAAAGGTCATCAATCACTTCAAAGGGGTCTATGTGTGGTCAAGTATCATATTACATCCTCTCAAAGTCAAGAATGCCAAATAATCACAAGAACTGGGATTGGTGTGGAAGCAGAGCCAGGCTTGACTGCACAGATGACCTAAAATTAGGGTTTTGGTTTCAGAGGCCATAACTTCAAATTTTTTGGTCATTCTTGTTTCTATTGGTCTCTATGTGGTATAGGGAGTATGCATATCAATTTTTATGAAGAAATTCCATGGGGAAGTCATCTGATCAAGAGTTGACTTTTCAGACAAGCCAGTGCAAAATCAGGGCATCTGAGGCCCCCAATGACCCAACCAAGGGACGATCTTCATCATTTTGAGTGTATATGATCTTTATTTGATCATAGAAGAAGTTGGAAGTTCACAAAATTCAAGAATCTCAAGTTTTTGCAAAGTTGACTTTTTTGGGCAAGTTTGACTTTTAATGAAATGTCATTTTATGTAACTTTTTCAACCTTTACTTTTTGATCCAAAAATGCCTCAAATGGAAAAACTTTGGTCATGAAAGTTGTAGAATAGATCTTTCCCTTTTCAAAAAGTACAAGAACATGACCTAATTCATTTTGGATCAAAAGTTATGGTGCATCAAAGTTGGCAAAAATCACTAAAATTCAAGTTATGCACCAAAGAGGAAACTTGCAAAATCATGTATCAAGGCAATTTGTGATCTCTAATTGTTGTCAAACCATTACACAAACATGATACAAGTCCTAAAAATCAGAATGGGCCAAAGAGATCACATGTTTTATGGCTTGTGAAGCAAGATATTTTCATGAAGATCAAAAGCAAGCAAGTTGCAAAAGCCATCATAACCTTTCATCCACTTGCTAGCTACATTGCTGATCCATCCTAGCCTTTCCCTCACACCATGCTGCGCAGCCCACACCCCTTGTACTTGGCTAGAACATGACCCATGCTTCTCTTACACAAAGTTGACAAATTGGCAAAAGTAGCTACACCTATCACAAAAGGGCATGTCACATCTTCTGACCAATCAGCATTGTTTATACAAACAATTGGCAAGCCAAACATCATAACACACAAGCCTGAAACCAGCAAGAACATAACTTTCTCATTTTTCACTCTCAAAAGCAAAAGCTTTCGAAACACAGCATACAAGCTACAAACTCACAAACAAACTTCATAGAACTCATCACCACATCCTTCTGATCATTTCCCTGCCTTCATTCATCCTTGAAACACCACATAAGCCAAACACGATTCTCACCTGAGCTTGAACAGAACCTGTTCAAACTCTTGAATCAGCCACCATAAACCCCTTCTAAGCATCCAGACATCATCAAGGGACCAAAAGGAGTGGATTACATAAAGAGAAGAGGTCAGAAAGTTGCTAAGTTGAAAGCTTCAAAACTCAGGTAGCTCAAGAACTTTTTTTCCAGAAATGATTTTTAAAGTTCCTAAGATGTTCTTTGTAGTTCACTGATCACTCTGATGTCTTTGTTTTTGAAAATGGTGAAGAGATGAGTATGTATGCAGTCTCTGAAACTTTTTGCCCTAGAACTAGATTGATTCGATTCAGCCAGTTTAGGAATGATAAATGTGTTTTGAATGGGGGTTTTGATTCGTTTTTAAGTGGGGATCATTTCTGTTTAATTAGATTTCGTTTTAGATGCGTTTAGAGAGAGTTTGAAGTTTGGAGTGATCGGAGAAGATGACCGGAACACTGTTCCGGTCACCTGAGAGTCATTAAGGTTGTGATTAGGGCTAATTAATTAGGGTTAGTGAGTTTGAATTCCAGCCGTAGGATCTGGCGCCAAGTCAAACGCGCGCGCAGCAAGTTTAAATGAGGGCCATCAGATTGTTTGACTTTTCCTTTTCAGCATTTAAATTCATTTTATTGTCATATTATTTCATTTGATTTGTACATTTATTTAAAAATAGTAAAATTTATTCAAAAAATCTGAAATTTTTTATACAAGTTATTATTTAATTTCAGAACACAAAAATATTTTCATTTTTATTTTTAGCATTAAAAAAGTATTTTTAAATATTTAAAAGTTTCTTTTTAATTAATTAATGAGAATTAATTAATTAAAAATGCTTTTAAGTATTTAAAAATCACCAAAAAATTCATGAAACATTTAAAAACATTTAGAAACATTGTCCAACCTTCAAACCAAATTTATTTTTTGATCTTGATGCATTTTGAGAATTTTTCATAGAATTAAAATCATTTTGATGCATTATTTTGATCCAAACTCCCAAAAATCATTTATGCCTAACCATGTTGAATTGGACTTTGATTCTTTTTGTATTGTGTTTAGCATATCATGTAGTTTGTGAGATTAAATGGCCAGGATTTGATCTTCCATTTTCCATTTGTTTGGCATTTTTCTTGTTAAGGAACCCTAAAACCTTAGAAAACTTAGAAAAATCATAACTTGAACTAGGTTAAGAGTTGAGACCTCTCCTTTGGGCAGTGAGTTAGTATAGGTTTAGGGATCCTTTGAGTGCATTTTCAATTTTTTGTAATGTTGTTTGCTTCTGATTTTGGTTTTTGTTTGATGTATTGTTCATAAACCCTAATTTGGGCTTCCATATGCATCCATCTTGTATTTGCATTCATATCTTGACTTGACATGACATTTTATGCATCCATGTGATTCATTTGACATCATAAGACATATTGAAAGCATGTTTGATCATTGCATCTTGCATTTCCCATGTTGTATGCCATTTGCATTTCATAACTTTTCATGTATGTTCATGCTCCTTAACTTGCCTCATCTGCATCCATTGGTTCATATGATCATCTCCATGCCTTGTTTCATGTTTGTAACATCTCATAGCATCATTAACATCATGTATGTGCTTCTGGTTTTGTTTCTCATCATGCCATTCCATCCCATTTTGCATTGCATTGCATTTCTTTTCTAACTTTTCAGGTGGTAAGTGGCTTTGAGAAGTGAATTTGCCTTCACTTCTCACAACTTCTCTTCACCTCTTTTTACATCCTTGCTGCATTTTTTTGTATGTGTTTGAGATTGGGCTTGCTCATTCTTCTTCTCCTTACTTTCTTTCTTCAAGTGACTTGACTTCTTGAGTGAAGCAAGTTACTTTGCTTCTCCTGATCCTTTCATCTGTTTCCTGGTGGTTCCATTGAAGACTTCTTTTGCAAACCTCACAAACCTTAGGAACAACCAAGCATGACAATGATTAGGGTTTTGATTAGTCTCCCCTCTTAGTTTTACCTTTGTGTCTCTTTTGAGTCTTCTCTTCTCATCTCATAATCAAGGACTAAACCATAAAGGCTTTAAGGCTTTGTGATTAAGCTTATGCCTGCATCCTTCTATTAGGATGGAGTGTATAACTTTAATCCTAAGTGTTAAACCCTTAATGTGTTTAACTCCTTTAATCAAATCACTTAATAATCATCAAGACATCACACTTGTAACTTGGGCCTTGCATTAGGGTTCTAATTCTTCCTTAATTGGTTAAGAAGGACTAACCCTAGTGTTAATGGACAAGTCCCCCTCAAGTTGTCTTACAAATCATAAAAATCACTTCTTCATCTTATCACTAATTAAAATCCATCTAATAAAGGCTTTGTTTTGTCATGGGTTTAATCCCTAATCATGGATTAAGTTGAGGAGCTTTCCTCAGCTTAAACACTCTCATCTATTATCCTTCTATTAGGATGGTGTAATGGGTCTGTTTAATCCCTGATTATGGCTTAATCTCATTACTCAACACTAAACAAAAACACCAAAAACATCTAAATAATCACAAGTAGGTTAATGATCTTAATCCTACGTCATGGTGATTAAGTGTGAGAAGCTGACTTCACACTTAAGGTATTCTCATTACCCCTAATCAGAGGGAAGATGTGATGAGTTTACTAATCCATTGGTTTAGGCTTAAGTTCATTAACTTATGACAAATTCTCAAAAGCAATAAAAGACTGAAAACACAAAAAACAAACAATAATCGTCTCCTCCGGGATTCTTTTCTCATCTCACTCACTCATAAACGAGAACTTGCTTCTTCCGTCTAATGCAAGACAGTTTGCACCTGAGCCAGACAGGTCATACACTTGAGCATAGACAAGTAAGCAGTTCACAAGTCAATTCATCTTTCAGTCTCTTTGGGTCGAACTACGGTGTTCTGACTTCCTCATTGCACGAGAGGATACGTAGGCATAACTTAACAGTTATCGAACAAAAGTCTCTGTATATTCCCCCTCTTTCTAGCCTCATTCTTTTAGCCTCATGATCTTGAGCATTTCACTCCTGTTCTTACACTGACACTTCACTTATATACTTCACTTTTCTCTTACACTGACACCTGTACATTTTGTTTTCCAGCTCTTTTACACACAAATTGCACTGACACTACCCCTTTAAAACACAAATCTTTCAAGTGTGGATCCCGTCGAGTACGGCGGACAATCTGGGTGCTAATACCTTCCCAGGTTGTAACCAACCCCCTTTCTCAGTCTCTCTGGTTCGCAACCGTCTTATCCATATCTTTCTAGGTCTATGCAGCATTGCCTTTCCTTCGGGATAAAAATGCCTAGCTGGCGACTCTTTTCTTCTCCAGTGAGTTCACTGCTGTGTGTTCTCATTGTTCCTTTCGCCGACCATTCGCGTCTGTACCTTTATTTGGGCCATTCCCATTTATCGGGAGCGACAGCACCCGTCCGTGTCATATCCCCAGCATAAAGCCAAAGCGTCCCCTTTGCACTCACAGATACTTGTATATATATAACTTTCTTGACACCCGTCCGTGTCACCTTTGTAACACCCTAATTTTTGCTCTAAGATTGTTTTGCATATCATTTGCATTTTGCATACAAGCAAGATCACATTGGTTTCCGAGTTTCTCCTCAGATAGGGTCTATGCTTCGCAGGGGATCACCATTATTTTTTACTGTTTTATATTTGTTTATATTTACTGATTTCTAACCAAAATACCAAAAATATGTTGCAGTGCTCTTCTTCTTCTCTGTGTTGCAGGTTTGCGAAGATGAGACAATAATTTCATTCAGATGCGTTTGTTCAGTCACGATTCGATTTCAAGTGGATGTTTGACCTAATCTGGTCAAACTATTAAAAGATTGTGTTGATTGCCAGTTGTGGGTGCCAGTAATCCGTTCATCATACAATGTGTTTTCAAAGTACAAGTTAGATTGGGTGACAGTTGTTTCTTGTGCGAAGTGTGGTTTGTTCATCAGTTATCAGTTTGGTTTCGAATCATCAGGGCATAATCAGACAGTTTTCAGATGACAGTTGGCTTGAGTTGAGAAATTTTCAGTTGGGTCTGTGGTGGCTGTGACTCATTTGCATTAGAGGCTTGTGCGAAAATAATCGAGATTTGTTGTGGGCTTAAAGTCAAAATTCCATCCATTATCCTTTTGCTTCCCGATTAAACCATTTATCCATCTGTGTACTTTTTTTTTTTTCATGATCATTTTTCATTATCCATTTTTCGTTTGTTTACCAAATCATATTATCCAAAAATTATCCATTTTCATACCAATTATCCGAATATTCAATAACCATTCTTTCCATTCTTTTTCCTTGATTAGTCAATTGTCCGAACTATCATTTTTTTAATTTCCAATTTTCCAATATTCCAATATCCCATTTTTATATTGTTCAATGTTCATTTTTATTATTCATTTTGTATTCAATTTTCTTAGGCCATTTTAATTCATATTTTTATTTTTTTTAAGAACTCATTCATTTTTTTTCTTAGAACAACCAAAATGTAGTAAAGTAAAAAATATTATTCAGCCCATCAATTTTTAGGCCCATCTCTTTTGTTGATTCAGCATAGGTTGTTAAAGTTACAACTCTAAAACTCAGCCAAGGCCTCAAGCTAATTCAAGCTGGCCCCACGCACTTCACATTATTTCAAGCTGTACGAGCAAAAGCCAAACATCAATAACAATACAACTTGCCCAAAGCCGGTTCCAGCCGCATACAAGCAACAATACCAGCTTCGTCATGCCCAGCCAACGCCCAGCTGCAAACAAATTGCATAAGCCATTCCGTAGCCCTTTGTTTCAATCAAGCCGCAATGCATTGGCCAACAATAGCCGAAACAACAAAAACAACCAGCTCACAATAATCAGTCACAAATCTCACGTTTCCCGCACGAGCCATCACACGTTCGTCACCTGAAATCAAAACGCAGTATATCAAGAAATGAAACGCAAAACCTCAGCAGCTAGCACGTTTCCCTCGGATTCAAAACGCACAAATAAGAGAACAAAACTCAGAAATTAAAATGCAGTGAGCACGCGTTCCACACATTCCAAAACGCATTTTCTCACAACCCAAAACGGCAATTCTCCTCTTCAATCTTTCTTCTATAAAAGCAACCATATCTCATCACAAATGCCAAGCTTTTCATAGCCAAAGAATTGCTGCCAAATTAACACCCAAATCAAAATCCCTAACTCTATTTCCTTTTTTGAATCCGAATTCTCTCCATCTTCATATCATCCTCAAATCCTCAATCAATTGAAAAAATCTCTAAACCCTCTCCAATCTTCAAACCTCCATGGAAGCTTAATTGAATCTAAACTGTAAGAAGAAGAAGAGATTGAGAGAAAGAGGAGAAGCCGAAGGTTTGAGAAGTTGATTCGTGAAAGTTGAAGAGGAAGAAATCGCGATTGAAACTTGAAGGAGATTCACGAAGGTGAGGCTGTGAGTTGAGGTTCCGCCGTGTTGCTTTGTGTTTTCCCCTGTTTGTGTCGCTATTCACCGTGAAGAAGAAGAAGAAGTCTTTGACTTCTTTTGTGCTTTTTTTTATTATTTATTGTTTTATGTAATTTATTTTAAAAGAGAAAATGTGATTTGGTGCTTGGGCTTGCACCATGGATCTATTGATCCGTTTCTGTTTACAACCCGTGGGTTCTCCATTTCCCCCTCCCCTTTCTATGTTTTTTATTCTTTCTATTTCTTTTCATTTTTTTTAAATAATATTGTATTATCTTTTTTATATAAAAGATTTTAGAATATTCTTTAAAAAAGATTTAGGAAATAATTTTTAGAGGTACTTGGAAAATATTTTAAGAAAAGTGTTTTAAAAAAAGTGTTTAGAAAACAATTTAGAAAAAGGATTTTTAGAGAGACTTTAGAAAATGATTTTAAAAAATATTTTGAATCCTTTTATTGGATCTAATTTTAGATCCATTATTCTTCATCTATTTTTTTTAAATTTTGGTCGATGACAATCTTCCGATTCGGGATTGTTGATTTCCGATTAAGTTTAACCTTCATTATTTCAAATCTATGGATGAATGATCATTTGGATCATTCTCCATACTTTGAGATCGTGATAGGTTGCTTTTCGAGAAAACTCAACGATAATCTCGATTAAGATTAGACCTTCCTTTTTTCTTTTAGTGTGGCATGTTTTCGGAGAACGATTCATTATATCGTTTCTCTAACATGTATTAACACGAATATTTTCCACTTTAATTAGTGGTGGCCGGCCTCATTTGTAGGGTAATTACTTCGTAAATTACTCGGCGATTGCTTAACATAGACCTAAAGTTGTCCCAATTCGATTAAAGATCCACTTGGATCCATTTGCCTCGGTTTTATTTTCATTGTTGTGGTTGTGCTTGATTAAGTTCATCATACCACCTTATATTGTATATAATATTATAATGTGAATATAATTGTTTACATTTAATCTCTTGCACTTTATTCTTTTATTTTAATCTCTTGCTCCTTTATCTCCTTATTATATTTTGCCATATTATATCATATATCATTGTTTATATTCATATTATGCTTGTATATATTCATATTGTGCTTGCTTTTTATCTTTTGTCCATTTGAATATTAAAACACTTAATAAAGGATTAAACTCTAAAAAACACTTGTTACTTCTAACTTTGGACTCATGGTTACTATCCCAAACTTCTTGGAAATTGGACTTAGATCTTCTAGGATTCCCTTTGCTCAAGTTGGAGTGGTTAAGAACTTTGGCCTCAAATGATGTCATTAACCTTTGAAGATGGAAGTCCGAATTTTGAAGATTTGTACATATTGGTCTTGGTAATTTCTTTCCTTAACTTTTAATTCAAGCATTAGGATTAGTCTCTTCATCTCCTCCCCATTCTTTAATTTTCAAAACTTCTTCCTTTTTCAAAACCTTCTTATTTCTTAAACTTCAAACAATTTCATAAACAAACCTTGATTTCGATCAAGCGATTTTTAACCCTTTCCTTTTATTTTCTTAATCAAATATTAAGCCATGTAAATATATTAAAACCATTTTTGTACATACTTTAAAAAATACAAATCCATTCAAATGTTTTTTGTGCCTTGTGCACCTTTTTTCATTTTCCATATGTTTAGATATGATTCATCCCTTTTAGCGGAATTATTCGCTAAGGGATGACGACTTATCTTTACATCTTAAAATCCACTCAACCCACTTATTCTTTTCAAACTTTGTACCACGAACTACGAGGTTTTGATCTCGCATTGCACATTGTGGGTACGTAGGCATAAGGCTTTAAAACCTTATCAAACACAAAATCATTAAAAAATATTCTTCTTATCATCTCTTCCATCATTTTAAACAAGCCAATTTCAGACCAAAAGTGATAAGTATTTCAAAGGGCTCCCGTAGAGTACTACGGATGAGTCGGGTGCCTAAAACCTTCCCGGTTCATAACCAATCCCCTTACCCATCTCTGCTTATTTCTTTTAGCCTTTGCTTTTAGAATTCTAGGTTTTGTTCGTTCTTTTACCTTTTTCCATTCGGAAATAAAGAAAAGCGCGGTGGCGACTCTGTGTTAATCGAGTTAAGTTAATCAATAGCTTACACTCACGATTTTACCGCTACAACCTTCCCCAGCATAATTACTTAAACACTTTGTGAAGCATATACTTGTTTATAATATACCTCTTGACACTCGTCTGTGTCACTCTCCCCAGCAGGTTGAACACTCATCTATACACCACTCATATTTATACAGATACTCGTCCGTATCTTGTATACACCACTTATATCCCCGCAGATTCAACACTAATCCGTGTTCTTTGGTAACCAGTTAGTACTCGTCCGTACTATCATCTCAGAGCATGTTGTCAAGCGTTTGTTTCTACCTGATACTCGTCCGTATCATAGTCTTAAGGGTGCTCGTCCGCATCTTTAATCCATACACCGTGTCAAACACTTTTGTCTTCATGAATATAGATACTCGTCTGTGTCTACTATTCCCCAGAAGAGTCCCCTCAGATTCGACACTCGCCCGTGTTCTCTGTTAACCAGTTGATACTCGTCCGTATCATCATCTCTGAACACGTGTCAGTATTTGTTTCTACCCGATACTCGTCCGTATCGTAGTCTTAGGGATGCTCGTCCGCATCTTTAATCCATACACAAACATCTAAACACTTATACCTTTTGTTTCTTGGATGTAAACACTCGTCCGTGTTTACTATTCCCCAGTAGATCGCCAACAAAGCAACTTTCTTTTATCTGACATTCGACCTATGTCATGATAAACCCTGAGAGCAGCCATACCCTGCTAGGTGGTCGTCCTCCACCTCTTGATGGTCGTCCTCCATCATGCTCATCCGATGGCCGTCCCCATCGTTGATTTTCTATCCGACGTTCGTCCTATGTCGTGATATTTAGCAGCCGTCCCCTGCTAGGTGGTCGTCCTCCACCTCTTGATGATCGTCCTTCATCATTTTATCCAATGGCCGTCCCCATTGTTGATTTTGGTTATCTGACATTCGTCCTATGTCAAGACAAACCTTGAGAGCAGCCGTCCCCTGCTAGGTGGTCGTCCTCCACCTCTTGATGGTCGTCCTCCATCATGCTCATCTGATGGCCGTCCCCATCGTTGACCTTTTATCCGACATTCGTCCTATGTCGCGATATTTAGCAGCCGTCCCCTGCTAGGTGGTCGTCCTCCACCTTAGATGACCATCCCTCATCTTATACCCAACAGAGCAGCCGTCCCCTGCTAGGTGATCGTCCTTCACCTTTGATGACCGTACCTCATCATCTGTTTATTTCATTTATTCTTTAACCCGATGGCCGTCCCCGTCGTGGTCCCTTTTACTTTCCCTGATGATCGTCCTTCATCAGTTTAGCCCGATGGCCGTCCCCATCGTTGATTACTTTACTTTATGAACTTGATGGCCGTCCCCATCATTCTTCTTTTATCCCCAGCATGTCGGCCATCCCCGTCATTGCTTCGTTTCCCGCACCTTTCCAGCATGTCGGCCGTCCCCGTCATTGCTCTTTACCCAGCAGTCATTCTCTGCTCGACGGTCGTCCTCCGTCGCCCACACTTTACAATATACTTTATTTTCTTTTGCAATCTATATCCCTTTTCTTCTTTGATTCTGTAAGTGCAAATTCTGGACTGTCTTTGGTATTCAACCACAAGTTATCTTGTTTGCTTGATAAGCTGTCGCTTACATCCTGCACAGCTAACTCATGTTTGAATAGGGGCAGCTGTAAACATCCCAAATTTGCCCTCACCCATTCACACCATGGCTTGTGATCATTTCATATGCATAAACACAATCATACCATCTCATATCACATTTTTGATTCACTACATAGGTTCTAAGTCATCTGCATCTAGGGTTTGTGATCTGAGCAATCCAAGAGCTTCTTGAGCCACCCCAAAGTTCATCAATCACTTCAAAGGGGTCCACATGTGTTCAAGTATCATATTCTATCCTCTCAAAGTCAAGAATGCCAAAGAATCACAAGAACTGGGATTGGTATGGAAGCAGAGCCAGGCTTGACTGCACAGATGACCTAAAATTAGGGTTTTGGTTTCAGAGGCCATAACTCCAAATTTTCTGATCATTCTTGTTTCTATTGGTCTCTATATGGTATAGGGAGTATGAATATCAATTTTCATGAAGAAATTCCATGGGGAAGTCATCTGATCAAAGGTTGACTTTCTGGACAAGTCAGTGCAAAATCAGGGCATCTGAGGCCCCCAGTGACCCAACCAAAGGGTGTTCTTCATCATTTTGAGTGTATATGATCTTTATTTGATCATGGGAGAGTATTGAAGCTTACAAAATTCAATAATTTCAAGTCTTTGCAAAGTTAACTTTTTGGGCAAGTTTGACTTTTAATGGAAATGTCATTTTATGCAACTTTTTCAACCCTTACTTTTTGATTCAAAAAGGCTTCAAATGAAAAAACTTTGGTCATGAAAGTTGTAGAATAGATCTTTCCCTTTTCAAAAAGTACAAGAACATGACCTAATTCATTTTGGATCAAAAGTTATGGCTTGTCAAAGTTGGCTAAAATCACTAAATTTTCAAGTTATACACCAAATGGAAAACTTGCAAATTCTTGTACCAAGGCAATTTGTGACTTCAAAATGGTCTCTAACCTTTACACAAACATCACACAAGTCCTAAAAATCAGAATGGGTCAAGGGATCACATGTTTATGGCTTGTGAAACAAGACTTTTTCATGAAGAACCAAAAGCAAGCCAAGTTGCAAAACACTTGATAACTTCTCATCCACTTGCTAGCTACTTTGCTGATCAACCCTAGCCTTTTCCCTCACCATGCTGCGCAGCCCACACCCCTTGTACTTGGCTAGAACATGACCCATGCTTTCTCTTACACAAAGTTGACAATTTGCAAAAGTAGCTACACCTATCACAAAAGGGCATGTCACATCTTCTGACCAATAGCAATTATTTATACAAACAAATTGCAAGCCCAAGCACATAACCAGCAAGCCTGAAACCAGCCATGGCACACATTTCTCATTTTCACTCTCAAAAGCAAAAGCTTTCGAAACTCAGCATACAAGCCAAAAACACTTAGACAAACTTCATAGATCAACTCAACTCATCATCCTGGTCAGAAAGCACCCCTCATCCTTGCCCTAAACTGCCTGAATCATAAACACGATTCTCACCTAAGCTTGGACAGAACTTGTTCAAACCTCCAAACTAGCCAACACAAACTCTTTTCAATCATCAAAGCTTCATCAAGGAGGTCCCAGGAGTGGTTTTGCACAGAAGGGAAGGTCAGAAAGTGCCAGGTTGAAAGCTTCAAAACTCAGGTAGCCTCATGAACATTTTTTTCAGAAATGGATTTTTAAGTTCTTAAGTTGTTCTTCATGATTCACTGATTACTCTGATGTCTTTGGTTGTGAGAATGGTGAGGAAATGAGAGTTTAATCGTGTTCTGAAACTTTCTGACCTAGAAATGTTTTCTTTCGATTCATGCGATTGATGAAATATAAATGAGTTTTGGTTTGGGGTTTTGATTCAGGGAGGTTTGGGAAGGATTTCTGTTCTTTTAGATTTCGTTTTAGTTACGTTTTGAAGGTTTTAGGAATTTTCAGGTGGGGTTTCCACCGGAGAAGACGACCGAAAGTCTTCTCCGGCCACCTGAAAATGATTAGGGCTTAATCATGTCATTAAGTGTAGTTTGAATCTGATGCGTTGGATCTGTTGACTTGGTTGACCTGGCGCGTGTTTGTGTGGCCCAGATGCACCCATTTTGCCCTAATCTCAATTAATTAATTCATAAACTCAGTTTAGTCAAGTTTGAATATGGACCATTGATTTGCGCGCGTAGTCAACAGGCTTCTCCCCAGAATCCATCCTGGCCATCCATTGTGTTTACTTTTCCTTTTCTTTATTTTTATTTCATTTATTTTATATTTCTTTCTCCATTTATTTTAAAATAGTAAAATTTATTCAAAAATTCTGAAATTTTTTACACAAGTTATTATTTAATTTCAGAACACAAAAATATTTTTATTTTTATTTTTTGCATTCAAAAAGTATTTTTAAATATTTAAAAGTTTATTTTTAATTAATTAATGAGAATTAATTAATTAAAAATACTTTTAGGTATTTAAAAATCACCAAAAAATTCATGAAACATTTAAAAACATTTAGAAACATTGTCCAACCCTCAAACCAAATTTATTTTTTGATCTTGATGCATTTTGAGAATTTTTCATGGAATTAAAATCATTTTTGATGCATTATTTTGATCCAAACTTCCAAAAATCACTTCTGCCTAACCATAAAGAGTTGGACTTTGATTCTTTTTGCATTGTGTTTAGCATATCATGTAGTTTGTGAGATTAAATGGCCATGACTTGATCTTTCACTTTCCATTTGTTTGGCATTTTTCTTGTTAAGGAACCCTAAAACCCTAGAAAACTTAGGAAAATCATAACTTGAATTAGGTTAAGAGTTGGAGCTTCTCCTTTGGGCAGTGAGTTAGTACAGGATTAGGGATCCTTTAAGTGCATTTTCAATTTTTTATATTGATGTATGCTTCTGATTTTGGTTTGTGTTTGATGCTTTGATCATAAACCCTAATTTGGGCTTCCATATGCATCCATCTGGCATTTGCATTCATACCTTGACTTGCCATAGCATTTTATGCATTCTTGTGATTCATTTGACATCTTAAGACATATTGAAAGCATGTTTGATCATTGCATCTTGCATTTGCCATGTTGTATGCCATTTGCATTTCATAACTTTTCATGTATGTTCATGCTCCTTAGCTTGTTTCATTTGCATCCATAAGCTTGTATGATCATCCCCATGTGTTGTTCCATGTTTGTAGCATCTCATAGCATCATTATCATCATGCACATGCTTCTGGTTTTGTCTCCCATCATGCCATTTCATTTCATTTTGCATTGCATTGTTTTTCTTTTCTAACTTTTCAGGTGGTAAGCAACTTTGGGAAGTGGATTTGCCTTCACTTCTCATATTCTTTCTTCATCTCTCTCTTGCACCCTTGCTGCATTTTTATATGTGTTTGAGATTGAGCTTGCTCATTCTTCTTCTCCTTACTTTCTTTCTTCAAGTGACTTGACTTCTTGAATGAAGCAAGTTACTTTGCTTCTCCTGATCTTTTCATCTGCTTCCTGGTGGTTCCATTGAAGATCTTTCTTGTAAACCTCAAAAACCTTAGGAACAACCAAGCATGATAATGATTAGGGTTTTTGGTTAGTCTCCCACTTAGTTTTGCCTTTGTGTCATCCCTTGTGTCTCTTTTCTCATCTCATAATCAGGGACTAAACCCTAAAGGCTTTAAGGCTTTGTGATTAAGCTTATGCTTGCATCCTTCTATTAGGATGGAGTGTATAACTTTAATCCTAAGTGTTAAACCCTTAATGTGTTTAACTCCTTTAATCAAATCACTTAATAATTACCAAGACATCAAACTTGTAACTTGGGCCTTACATTAGGGTTCTAATTCTTCCTTAATTGGTTAAGAAGGACTAACCCTAGTGTTAATGGACAAGTCCCCCTCAAGTTGTCTTGCAAACCATAAAATTCACTTCATCATCATATCATTAAATAAAATCCATTTAATCAAAGGCTTGTTTTGTCATGAGTTTAATCCCTAATCATGGATTAAGTTGAGGAGCTTTCCTCAGCTTAAACACTCTCATCTATTATCCTTCTATTAGGATGGTGTAATGAGTCTGTTTAATCCCTGATTATGGCTTAATCTCATTACTCAACACTAAACAAAAACATCTAAATAATCACAAGTAGGTTAATGATCTTAATCCTACACCATGGTAATTAAGTGTGAGAAGCTGACTTCACACTTAAGGTATTCTCATTACCCCTAATCAGAGGGAAGATGTGATGAGTTTACTAAATCCATTGGTTTAGGCTTAAGCTCATTAACTTATGACAAATTTTCAAAAGCAATAAAAGATTGAAAACACAAAAACAAACAATAATCGTCTCCTTCGGGATTCTTTTCTCATCTCATTCACTCACAAACGAGAATTTGCTTCTTCCGTCTAATGCAAGACAGTTTGCATCTGTGCCAGACAGATCATACACTTGAGCATAGGCTAGTAAGCAGTTCACAAGTCAATTCATCTTTCAGTCTCTTTGGGTCGAACTACAGTGTTCTGACTTCCTCTTTCAGTTATCGAACAAAAGTCTCTGTATATTCCCCCTCTTTCAGTATCATTTTCTTAGCCTCATTATCTTGAGCATTTTGTTCCTGTTCTTACACTGACACTGTACATATTACACTGCACATTCCTTTTGCACTGACACCTGTACATTTTCTTCCAGCCTTCTTTTACACACAAATTGCACTGACACTACCCCTTTAAAACACAAATTTTTCAAGCGTGGATCCCGTCGAGTACGGCGGACAATCTGGGTGCTAATACCTTCCCAGGTTGTAACCAACCCCCTTTCTCAGTCTCTCTGGTTCGCAACCGTCTTATCCATTCTTTTTCTAGGCCTATGCAGCATTGCCTTTCCTCCGGGATAAAAATGCCTAGCTGGCGACTCTTTTCACCTCCAGTGAGTTCACTGCTGTGTGTTCTCATTTCCCCTCTCGCCGACCGTTCGCGTCTGTACCTTTATCTGGGCCATTCCCATTTATCGGGAGCGACAACAGGAAATAATAATTACTCTGCAGGAGTAACTCTTATAATTTCCTGGGAAGACCAGTTAAGGACTTGGCTCCCCGGGATCCTTGGACGTATCCAGCTCTCCAGGTTGTGGTTGCTTTCCTCCTCGTCTTCCAAGTTGTTCACAGCATCCGGGGTGAGCATTCCCCCGCTGACAAAATTGGGCTCTCTTGCAGCCTCTGATTGATCTTGTTGAGTTGGTCTGTAACCCAACCCAAATCTGTCTTCCTTCTTTTCCACGGGCAGCAGCTTGCCCCAGCCTTGGGCAGTACCCTCTTCAACAACCTTCCTGGCTTGCTGATAAGACGTCATGGAAGTTCCTAGTACAGCAGATGCTTCATTAATGTTCAGGGCCTCAAATCCCTGGCTCATAGTTTCATGGATTTCTCCATCCATCTCTATGTACTTATACGTAGCCAGATGGCTAACAAAGATGTCTTCTTCCCCACAGATGGTGATGATCTGGCCTTCCCACTCGAATTTCAGCTTCTGGTGAAGGGTAGACGTAACAGCGCCAGCGACATGGATCCAGGGTCTACCCAACAAACAACTGTAGGCCGGCTGAATGTCCATCACATAGAAGGTAATTTCAAAAGTTTGCAGGCCAATCATCACAAGCAGATCAATCTCCCCAAGCACTGATCTTTTAGAGCCATCAAATGCTCTCACCACCAAATTACTCGGACGCAATGCCAAGCCATCATACTCCAGCTTCACCAAGGCTTTCTTTGGTAGAACATTGAGCGATGACCCAGTGTCCACCAGTACATGAGATAAACCAGCACCTTTGCATTCTAAGGTGATGTGTAAAGCCTTGTTGTGGTTACGTCCCTCAGTTGTTAAGTCAGCATTGGTAAAACCCAGTCCATGACTGGTGTTGACATTTGCTACCACAGTTTCTAGCTGATTAACGGTAATCTTCTCTGGCACGTATGCTGCGTGCAGGACTTTCAATAATGCATTCCTGTGAGCTTCAGAACACATCAATAGTGATAATATGGAGATCTTTGAGGGAGTTTGGTGAAGCTGATCCACCACCTTGTAATCACTTCTTTTTATGATTCTCATAAACTCGTCTACATCTTGTTCAAAAGACGTCTTCTGAGTTTCTTTGACAGCCGGCTCTTCAGATACCACACTCTTTCCTTTCGCTTTGGCAGCAGCTTCTGCCTCAGCATTAGGTCTCTGAGTTTGTGAGAAAAAAAGGCGTCCACTTCTGGTGAAGCCTCCGCCTCCCCAACATTATCAATTTGTGGAGAAGAGATTGAAGAATCCAAAGTGATTTTCTCCCCGTTGCAGTAGAGATCAGAGCCATAATGCCAGGGTATGGCATTACTGCTTTCATATGGAACTGGTCCAGGTACCGTGATAGTAACTGGACTGACTGCAGCAGAGGAGGGTACTGAAATGGTGTGCGGATCGTAGTAAATTGTGACTGGTGATCTGGTAGGAAGTGCCACTGTTTGTTGCTGAAAGTTGCTATTTGGAGGAACAATTGATGGATCATAGTAGATGGTGACTGCTGAGATATCTTCATTAATTTCTGTTGATGTTGTAGAAGATTCGGCTGAATAAATGGATGCTGATGTTGTAGAAGAAAGGGTTGTTGACATTTGATTTGTTGAAGTGATGGACGGAGCCATTGTTGATGATATTGATGAATCGGTAGGAATGATTGTTGCTGCTGTTGTAGGAAACTCAGGAATTGTTGTCAAAGGAATTGCTGGATTTGTAGGTGCTGTTGTTGAGATCTGAAGTATGCCATCCTTGATAAGACCATCTATGTCGCTTCTTAAATTATCACACCCGTTGACTGCAATGTTGCAATACCCACAACCGAGCTCACACCCGGGGAACATCTGGCATTCTAGAAGCTGAGCTTTAATTTCGACCAGAGGTGTCCGAATTTGTGCAACACTGGTGATCAAGGTAGATGGTCTGTCTTCCTCAATGGCATTAATCCTTGGCCCGCCATGATTAGGAATAGGATTCTTGTTGACATTTGGAGGGGGTGCAAAGTTGAGGGCTTTAGAATCCACCAGATCTTGGACTTTCATTTGCAAGGCCCTACACTTCTCCGTATTGTGGCCAGGCGCATTGGAGTGGAAAGCACATCTGGCATTGACATCATAATTCCTTGGGAGATTGGAGGGATCTGGGGGTGCCAATGTCCTTAACTCAACCAAGTTAAGCTTCAGGAGTTGTGGCAATAAGGTGGCATAAGGCATAGGGATAGGGTCAATCACCCTATTTGCCTGTGATGGTCTTTGCTGAAAGAGTCTTTGCTGTTGATTGCTGTTGTTGTTGTTGTTGTTGTAGGTTCTCTGTGGCGGGTACTGAACTTGCTGTTGATAATGTGGTTGTTGTGGTTGTTGATATGTTGGTTGCTGAGGAATCAGAGCTGGAATGGTGACAGCTGCTATTGTTCTGTGGACATACTGAGGTCTGCCCCTGGTGGCATGAATGGCATTTGTCTCACCGGTTCTTCTAGGTCCCACAAAAGGATTCCTGGGATTACTGGATTGGCTTGCACCGTTATCAGAAATTTTGCCCATTTTCAAAAGTCTTTCAATTCTTTCCCCAACTATAACTACGTCAGCAAAACTGGTGGAAGAAAAGGCAGCTAGCCTATCAATATATGTTCCTTGCAGAGTATTCATGAACATGTCGGCCATTTCTCTTTCCGACATGGGTGGTTGAACAGCAGCAACAAGCTGTCTCCACCTTTGGGCATATTCCCTGAAGCTTTCTCTGGAGGACTGAGACATTCCCATCAGAAGGGTTCTGTTAGGATCCATGTCCAAATTGTATTGGTACTGCCTGATGAAAGCTTCAGCTAGGTCCTTCCAGCATCTGATAGTAGCTCTGGTCAGGTGTGAATACCACTCCCTTGAAGCTCCAGTCAAGCTATCTTCAAAGTAAAACATCCACAGTTTTTCATCCATGGTATATGCCTTAAGTCTTCCCAGGAAGGACTGTAAGTGAGTTCGTGGACAGGAAGTTCCATTGTACTTCTCGAAGCACGGGGGTTTAAACTTGTGGGGAATCCTTACCCCATCCACTAACCCCATATCCATTACATCGAAGCCTAATGAATTTTGAGACTCCAGAGATCTCAACTTCTCAGCAATTTCATCAAACCTCCTATCATAGACTTCATCCCCAGCTCCCATTACAGTAAACTGCTCCTCTTGAGGATCTTCTTGCAAGATCCTGCCTGCAGCAGTGTTGCCCTGTACATTTCTTGGGATGTTGACTTCCGGATCTAGATGGGGTCCAAATACTGGTGGGTTAACATGAGGCTGACCTCCTTCATTATTACTAGTCCCTCCAGTCCCAGGATGAGGTTCCTCGGGGTTTTGTCTTTCTACCAATGCCCTTAACCTTTCTTGACTTTGGGCCAAGCCAGTCATTACAGTCATGAATTGGGCCATTTGGTTTCTCATCTCCATTCTTTCATTAGCCATCTGAGTTCTGACCTCTGTCAGGTCCTGCTGTACTTGATCCATTTGGATACCAGGAAGGTTGTTGCGAGTAGGATACCGGTGCGTACGGTTGAGAGGGAACACCCGGCGGCGAGCAATATTTCCTGAACCACAACAGAGTTAGAAACAAACAAAATAACGACAAAACCTACAAAATAAAACAAAAGTTAGTATGCAATGTAGTATGCTTATTTGTTTTCCAAGGTATCCGGCTTGGTTCTTGGTTTTGACCTTTCCAGACCCTGAGGAAGATGCTTTGATGTTGTTGAGAAAATAAACCCCGAAATGGAAACAAACTAAAATATATTACAAATACTGAACAATACATAGTTTGTTTTACAACATATGCCCCTGAAGGGTTAAAATACAACACAAAAGAAAAGTACATCAACTGAAAACAACAACAATCAAAAGTCAGACATCCAGTCCAAACTCATCCTCCTTAACCTCCTTCAGAAGTGCCTCGGTCACTGGACCAGCTGGATGCTCTGTGATGTTTCTGATGAGGAGGTTTCTGGTGGCAATGGCAGTGGTCAGCTTCTTGTGCCTGTCCTGGTCCTTTGACCTCTTTAAACCAGCCCTGAGCTTTAACTCTGAAATCTCCTTATGGGCTGCCAGCAAAGCTTCCTGTTGCTTCTTTTCATTGGCCTCTAACTGTTCAATCCTGGCCTGAGTTTTCTGGTCTTCCTGTGTCTGGGCTTCAGTGATCCTGACCCACCTAGCCTGACTTTCTTGCAGATAAAGATCAGTCTTAGCCTTCTGAAACTTGGCCTTTTTGCAGGCATTCTTCAATATTTGTTCTCCAGCCCTTGCTTTCTTGATATAGTCTTCTGTTTTCTCAATCTTGGCCAGATGCTCCACCTTAAGCTTTTCCAACCTCTCAATGTCCAGACGACCATCACTCCTTTCCCAAAGGGTCTTCTTCAGAGCTTGAGACAGATTCTCATTCCTTTCCTTCAGCTTCTCAAACTCTTCCAGGCTGACAGTGGCTGCTGTCGCTCTCGGGATTTTCATCCTAGTACAAACACGAAAGTGGCGCGGAAAAGTTAGAGTCGCCAGCCAGACATTTTTATCCCGAAAGAATGGGAAAGGTAATGTTGCACAAACCTAAGGAAGAAGGAAAAGGACGAGGCCTTGCGAACCAAAGATCTGGATACGGAAGTCGGTTACGAATCGGGAAGGTATTAGCACCCCAATCCGTCCGCCGTACCCGACGGGATCCACGCTTAAAAGTCTGTTTTCAAAGGGTGAGAAATAATATGCTGTTTGACTGAAAGAATAGCTATCTGGAATGAAATGGAAATGAGAAAAGAAATAGAATTGGAAAATGGGAATAAAAGGGGAAAATGTAGGGAAAAAGAAGATTGTGCTCGAATGGGCCATACCCCACTGCCTACGTACCTCATCGGGATAAATGAGGATCAGAGACGCCGTAGTTCGTCTAACTAAGGCTTACACATGTTTGTGGTTTTTAGGATGACGTTGCCATAGTTCTAGCTCAGGTGTTACCGACTCTGACTCGAGGGTGCTTACCGTATCGCTGTTTGAACTGTCGAGACAAGTCACATTCGTCCGCAAATAGTATGAGATGAGATGAGAAGACGTGACTTCTTGGTTTGTTGTCTTTTATAAGAAATGTTTTGAATTTGTGTTTATTGAATGTACAACACTAAAGACTATGACACAGGAGCGAATACTTTCCAAGATCGCCCCCAATCGAACGTTTGTAAAGCATCCTAGAAGAATGGAGGAGACCTCCACTAATCATTTCCCGTATAGCTTAAGGCTTGTGACGCATTGTACACCTTTCCTTTATTAAGTATTTTTGATTTTATTTCAAGATGAGAAGAGAAACTCAAGTTATAAAAGGGAAACTTCTAAGGGAAACTAGACTTACCCTAAGTTAGTTTGAATTTACGGATAACCTATGGTTAATGAGGTTTGAAATTAAATCTACCTAAGAGATATAAGACTAGAAATGAGAACATAAAAGGCAATAATGAACAATATGGTCCTCCTAAGTCATGGTGGGTAAAAACGTATATGAAATGTAAATGGGATGAAACAATGGATCGGGTGGGTCGATTGCGTGGTGCTGAGACGCACGACTTATGGTGTGAAACATACAAGGCTTGCTTTTTGGTTAAATGGAATGGAACGATGGTAATCGAGGAATCCTAAGGTCACATGCAACTTTATTTATTTGAAAACTTACTCGACGTTGGATTGAGTTTTATTTATTTCATTTTTTGAAATTTGGTTTTCTATCGATTCATTTTATCTTTTCTAACCTAGTTATAAAAACTATACAAGCATACAAGTATTACATTATTACATCACAAAGTACACAAAGTATAAAACATAATTGAGACATAAAAGTATCCAAGTCCATAAGCAAATCCTTGAAAACATACCTTGCACAAAAAAACAAATAGTTAGTGAATGATATGAACCATGAATATGCATAATATGATGGAATGAATTAAAGTGCCAAAAATATTAAAAGTCATGGAAAAAATGTGAAATTAATTTCCTAAAGTCTTGAACTTGATTATAACACTAGGTCAAAAAATCTCTTAAAAAATTCTAATCTTAATTATGGTAAATAGTCCTTTAATTCTATGTGAGATTTAATCCTAAATTTATACAAAATTCACTACCAAAGCAGTAGAAAAAATGGCCTAAAAAATACACCAAAAATATTCTAGGTACTTTAATTTGTCCTTTAATCATGGCAAAAAGAATGGGCAAAAAATGTCATGGGAAGTGACAGAAATAAATTGCACAAATTTATGTGTTTATGAAGCAATTTAACATGAATCAATTAAAATACAAAATCGAATTAAAATCAAAAAATGATTAACTTCAGAAAATAAAAATTGGGCAAAGTTTTAAAATGGCTTAATGTTATAATATAATTTTTGTGCAATTTTCTTATGCCTTTTAATATTTTTTATACATTTAAATTGAACAAGTATAAAATTGAATATTTAATAAAAGGAACTAAGAAAAATTATGATAGGGGTGCATATACAGCAATTTGTCAGTTGAAAAGGGGAATGGGCTTGAACCAGGGGTACAAGAAGCAATTCGAAGAAGGCCCAAAACGCAGAAACTTGGGGGGAAGTAGAAATATAAATATTCTTAAGTTAAAATCCTGACTGGGCCCAAATGGGGGTGCAATAAGCAATTACTTAGGCCCACTATCACTTATCCTCTCCCAATCTTAAAAAAAACGAAAAGTTTGCATGGACTGAATATTTTTTGAATATAATTATGGTTGTTAATTCCTATTAATAATACCATTAAACAAACTTAATTCCTATTAATATGAATAATGTTCCTTCATTAAAAATTAATAAATAATCTTTTTATAAAACAAAGAGAAAAGAAAGAAAGCAGAGAGAGGGATGAAATCGTGACCTAACCCTAGCCCTCTTTCTCTTCAACCTCCCTTCTTCTTCTTTCTCTAAATCCATCACCGCCGCCGCCATTACCAACCTCCCGTCACCTTCTTCTGATCAGCAACCTCCCATTCTCCTAATTTGACTCCAACACAAAATCCGAGCCTCCGTACACAACCTCTAACATTTCCTCTTCCCATCCAAACGGCGCCGCCGCTACGAATCGGAGGAAGAAGACGAACATCCGTCTCCCAATCTCCCTCTAAACCTCACCTTTACCCCAAACCGAAGCCTAACCCTAGCAATTTCGAATCCCTAAATATGATATGTGCGTGATGTAAACTTGTACCTTAAATTGAAAGGAGATTGATGACGAAACCGTTTACAGAACGATGAAAATCCGGTGGTGAAGACGTCAACGACGCGAAGAGTGATGTCGTAAGATTTCGTCGAAGTATTCACTTCGACCTCCCTTCTTGTTACACTTCCTGTGGCCAAAACCTTGCGGCTTTTTGATGTGGCTTCGAAGAAAATTGACAAATTCTGGTCTTTGATTGATTTTGCAGGTTATCGAAGATGCGTTGCAGATTCTTAAAGAAGATACGAAAGCCGCGATTGAGGGAGTTATGGTGAAGATCTCTGGAGCATCTTGAAAATTTGTTTCGGAAAGGTGATAAAGAGGACGAGATTGAGGCGGACGAAGTAACCGCATAAGGGTTCCCGTTGATGTGTGTCTTTGATGAATGGAGGTAAGAATGGTATGGGATGAATTGAATCCGAGAGTTTGTTAGTATTGTTGATCTGTATCTTTCTTCTGATTATGGATTTCTTTGAGGCTGTAGGTTCATTGCGGATTTATGAAGATCAAGAGAGGTTGTAGGTGGCGAACTCGGTTTTGAAGCTTTTGCAGAGACAGAGTTAAAAGAATGGAAGAAGAGGAATGATGAAGGTATGGAGGAGGAATCGAAAACTCAGGAGAATGGAGGCGTCCATAAGGAGGGTGAAGTTGTTAACCCTTTGAATGAGAGTGTACTTTCTGATTTATAGAAGATCAAATGCAGGTTTTTTCTGTGAATTTTCAGGCGAGGTTTCAATAGTTAACTCTTGTAACTGATTTCAGTTATTTCAGTTAGGGTAGTTTTTCTGATTTTAGGAATTTTATAACTGTATTGGATTACTTCTCTTTTTTGTCAAGATTTTGTAACTGACTTTGGGTATTGGTATTTTCTTCTGATATTTGTTGATCTTGGTAACCTGTTTCCAGCACTCCTTAATTTCGAAAGACCGTTGCACTTGCAGATGTAAACAATGCTACCGAAACCGACGCTAGTTTAAGGAACTTTGGTCTGATCTTTGAGTCAGTGATGACAGAATAGGCCACCTGCTGAATGTTTGCACCGGTGGCTTCGCAAAGTGTTGGCATTGCATTAACTGATGGGATCCTCTGGGTCAAAAATGCACTAGCAGCTAGCCTAGATAGCTCGGCAGACCAGAGATTTGTGGTTAGCATTCTTTTTCCTTCTTGTTATCGTTTTTTCCTTTTTTATTGAGCTTCATGTTAATGCCTTAGTGCCTCTCCCTTTTTTTTTTCCAGATTTTGTTCATAGTTTTCATAACTGATATGGCTACAGGATGTGCGATTGATGATTGGCTGTTGTTGAAGCTGCTACTATAGCCGAGCCAATTTCACCTTCATTAGTCTATATGCATCTTTACCAGGAAATGAAAGGCCGCCACCTTGAAGAAGTGACATTCGTTGTAGACCCTGGTGTATTTGATACCAAAACAAAATGTGAAAATATCAAAACTTAGGCAGAGTGTATATTGGTGTTTTAATTTATTTTATAGAACATTCCTAGAACGTATATTTGACATTTTGTGTTCAAAGTGAAACTTTTCTCATAAATGCATCTCGTTACTGCTATTGTACATATCTGGACCCAAAGCTTTCAATCTCTGAATAAGATATGCGAATTTACTACTAGGTGTTGATTGCCAATGGGGATCCCACACATCCTGTTTGTAATAAAAGAAAAAGTTGTAATTCAATAAGACCTTTTTGGTATAGACTTCTTTGGTTCAGGATTTCTGTTATTGTCGTGCTATTGTACCAGCACTCTATTTCCCCTATAATTTATCACAACCAAGATATGCACATTTTGTGTAGTTCAAGGAAACACAACCAACCCAAATATCAAAGTCATGGCCTTTTGATAAAAGATAGTTCCCCCTTTTTGGCTTTTATATGCTTCTAGAACTTTAATAGCTTTAGAGTTCAAATGACATGGAACAACAAAGCCCATCTAATTCATGTGATGAAATTATTTATACATTATAAGTTATTATCTCAAAGTTTAAGCCAAATATACTAAATTTAAATGTATTGTAATCCAAATCCATGGAACCTGTTCTTGAATTTCTTCGATAAACGAGACTTAATATCTTAAAGATCTTGAAAACAACTTCAATTTTATGCTCCTTTAATCCTGGGTTAATTGCTCAATTTAACACAAATGGGCACATCAAGTGGGGAAGGATAGTCTTAATCACAATGTAAGCATATTGAACCACAAAAGAACCATCCATCCTGAATTTGATCAAGTAACCATCTTAATGTTGGGAAACAAAGATAATCCGAATATTTGATGAAGTCTGAAGCCGACACTCATGATAATAATAACACTTTAAAGTCTCTCTCCCAACTTGAGGAAAATAACACTCCATAATTTAAGAAACAATGTCTCATAGATCTCCTGATCATGTGCATGCTTTAAGAAACTCGATGGTATGAATTATTGCGAAAAATCGGTTTAGATGAAAATAAATAAGAGGGCAAATTTTGGGGTGTTACAGCTGCTGGCTGTGCTGTGGATGGTCCAGGTATATCTTCAATGGTGAAGGGAATTCCAGTAATCTGAGCCCTAGCATGAGACCAGTCATAGTACTGAGCTGAAGCAACATTATTGCACCTTCCAAGAATAGCCATCCCTTTTGTCTGGATGTTGTCCCAAGCCCAGGATGCTTGTCTGACATCAGCTAGATTAGGTTTTATCTCACAATACAGGGTCTCAGCTAAATCTTGCATTCTAGGAGGGTGAACCAAAGCATAGCCTAGTTGTCTCTTAAGCAGCAAAGGATTGTAGTTGATGCAACCCTTTACTCCTATCAGAGGTACATTTGGGTATTGCCCACAGCTAGTGATGATGTCTTTGCCTTTGGTGCTCTGGGTGCACCATCTGATATTATCTGAAGACAAAGCAATAAGTCTCTTAGCCCAATTCTTTTGTTGGTGAGGATTCAGGAAGGCATCTGTCTTAGGTAGGTGTTTGAGCAGCCAAGTGTGAAACAAAGGAGCACAACATCTCACTAACTTCCCCCTTTGTTTCTCATTCCTCTGATGAATGGAGTAATAGAAATCTCCCAGCAATGTGGGTCTTGGGTTCCTCAGAAGGAAAAGATGAATGGCATTATTGCTGATAAATTTGGGCTTATCTGCAAACAGTACAACCCCATATATGCTGAGAGCTAGTAATGCACAAACTGCCCTCCATTCTCCCAAAGAGGCCTTTAGGGTGGCCTGAGAAATCAAGAAGTCTAAGTGTAAACCAGGGATCCCAGCCTTTGTTGTCATATTCTGCTCAATCAAAGTAGGCTCCAGGTACAGTGCTTTTGCCACTTCTCCATTGCTGGGAGAAGTCATCTCTGGGTTGAAGGGGACTCCACCCCTGACAGGTACTCCAATCAATGATGAAAACTCCTCCAAAAGAGGTCCTAGCTGAAAGTCTGAGAATGTGAAGCATCTCAAAGGAGGGTCATAAAACTGTAGACAAGTGTGGATCATGCTCCTCTGAGAAGGATCCAGGTCCATAACCATGTCAAGGATACCTCCATAATGCTCTCTGAATAATGGGATGTGGTCTGGAGTGATAAGTGACTGGACCTGCCTGATACCAGTCAACACAGGCTCAAAGAAATGGTATGAAATGTTGCTCTTCCTGGGAGCCATGACTACTGATGAAGAAATGAAGACAAAAGCTGATGAAGATCAAGACTGGTACTGGAGATGGGCCACTGATAGGCTGATGCTGGTGATGATGAAGATGACTCAAGCAGACAACTGATGAAGATAGCTGAAGCAGATAGCTGATGAAGCAGAGGTCTATGCAGATGAAGGGGTCAAAACCAAGCCAGATATAAAATGGATACCCTGAAAAACAAATAAACAAATGTCAAATGATGCAATGATGATGTATGCAAATGATATGCAAGGGTTTGTGATCAAGCTGGATCTGATTATCTGTCTTGATATAAAGTCCATGTATGTTCAGGAAATCCAGATGGAGGTTCAGAAATCCAGTAACCAAGGTAGGGGACTCAAATAAAGAGTCACATGTCCAGGGTTAAATCACAAGAACTGTCCCAAAGTGAAACATTCTTAAACAAAACAAGTATCAAGGTATGATGTGGCCAATGGTACCTGCAAACCTGCAAACAGCCCAACCCCCTCACAGGTAGTGTTCTAAAACAAGGATCCTCAGACTGGGATCAGTTATGAGAATTGTAAACACTTCTAACCCGGAGGCACAGTGTTTACAATAACCATAAAAGATCCTCCTCTAATTCACCTCAGTTTCTGAAGGTCATAATAAAGGTCATCCAGACTTAGCAGGCTTCCCAGATAGCCCTAGCACTACAGGAAATCTGTAGCACAGAGTTTTCAAGAAGAAACCCACATCTGAACCGTGTTTCATATTCCCGCACCAGACCGAAATGGAATGGGAAAGAACATGAACCACTCTAGCCTAGGTGTCACTCAAGTCCCAGGTATAGGACCTCCAACTCTCAATAGAACCACACCCATCAAGACAA
Source organism: Lathyrus aphaca (assembly GCA_963966055.1). Classification (NCBI taxonomy): domain Eukaryota; kingdom Viridiplantae; phylum Streptophyta; class Magnoliopsida; order Fabales; family Fabaceae; genus Lathyrus; species Lathyrus aphaca. The sequence continues at coordinate 66,507,825 of OZ014520.1, forward strand.
CAAACCAGATCCAACAAAATGGCAGTATGACAGTATGATGTATAAAACTGTAAAGAAAGCAATAAATAACTGTACATAAAGCAATAAATAAAACAACTATATAAACACAATTAGCACATAACACCCCAGTAAACACAAATCAAACAAGCGCTAGGAGGAACCCACAAAAAGAACCAGAAGCCCTGGTTACAGTATAAGGGTCCCCAACAGAGTTGCCAAGCTGTCGCTCCCACCTAATGACACCCAGGTCAGAAGGGGTACAGACGCGAACGGTCGGCGCGAAGAGATGAGAACACACAAGGGTGAACTCAGAAAGACAAGAGTCGCCAGCTAGGCATTTTTATCCCGGAGGAAAGGTAATAATGCATAGACCTAGAAAGATAAGGATAAGACGGTTGCGAACCAGAGGAACTGAGAAAGGGGGTTGGTTACAACCTGGGAAGGTATTAGCCCCCAGATTTTCCGTCGTACTCGACGGGATCCACGCTTAAAAGATTTGTGTTTTAAAGGGGTAGTGTCAGTGCAATTTGTGTGTCAAATCTGGAAAGAATGCAAGTGTCAGTGTAAAAGAAGTGAGAAGTTTATAAGGGAAATGTCAGTGTAAGAACAGGAGTATAAAGCTCAAGACTATGAGGCTTAAAGAATGATGCTGGAAGGAGGGGAAATATACAGAGACTTTTGTTCGATAACTGTTAAGTTATGCCTACGTATCCTCTCGTGCAATGAGGAAGTCAGAACACCGTAGTTCGACTCAAAGAGACTGAAAGATAAATTGACTTGCGAACTGCTTGCTTGTCTATGCTCAAGTGTATGACCTGTCTGGCTCAGGTGCAAACTGTCTTGCATTAGACGGAAGAAGCAAGTTCTCGTTTGTGAGTGAATGAGGTGAGAAAAGAATCCCGGAGGAGACGATTATTGTTTGTTTTTGGTATTTTCAGTCTTTTATTGCTTTTGGAGTTTGTCATAAGTTAATGAGCTTAAGCCTAAACCAATGGGTTAGTAAACTCATCACATCCTCCCTCTGATTAGGGGTAATGAGAATACCTTAAGCATGAAGTAAACACCTCACACTTAGTCACCATGATGTAGGGTTAAGATCATTAACCCACTTGTAATTATTTAGATGTTTTTGTTGTTTTTGTTTAGTGTTAAGTAATGCGTTTAAGCCATAATCAAGGATTTAATGGACTCATTACACCATCCTAATAGAAGGATAATAGATGAGAACATTTAAGCTGAGAAAGACTCCTCAACTTAATCCATGATTAGGGATTAACCTCATGACAAAACAAAGCCTTTATTAAATGGATTCTAGTTAATGGTAAGATTAAGAAGTGATTTTTAAGGTTTGCAAGACAACTTGAGGGGGACTTGTCCATTAACACTAGGGTTAGTCCTTCTTAACCAATTAAGGAAGAATTAGAACCCTAATGCAAGGCCCAAGTTACAAGCTTAATGTATTGATGATTATTATGTGGATTGATTAAAGGAGTTAAACACATTAAGGGTTTAACACTTAGGATTAAAGTTATACACTCCATCCTAATAGAAGGATGCAGGCATAAGCTTAGTCACAAAGCCTTAAAACCTTTAGGGTTTAGTCCTTGATTAAGAGATGAGAAGAGGAGACTCAAAGATGACACAAAGGTAAAAGCTAAATGGGGGACTAATCAAACCCTAATTGTTATCATACTTGGAGATCCTAGGGTTTGTAAGGCTTGCAAGAGAAAAGATCTTCAGAGAATCCACCAAGGAGAGGAGCAGATGAAAGGAGGAAGAAGCCAAGAGAAGCAAGACAACTTGCTTCACTTAAGAAGACAAGTTGCTTGAAGAAAGAAGAGAGCAAGAGCATGAATGAGCAAGCTCACTCTAGTACACAAGATAAAATGCAGAAATGATGCATAAGAGAGATGAGAAGATATTGTGAGAAGTGAAGGCAAATTCACTTCTCAAAACAACTTACCACCTGAAAAGTTAGCAAAAGAAATAGAATGCAATGCAAATGAGATGAAATGTCATGATGCAAGACAAAGTCAGAAGCATAAACATGATTTCAATGATGCTAAGAGATGGTGCAAACACATGACAAAAGATGAGAATGATCAAACAAGCATAAGGATGCAAATGAGGTATGCTTTGAACCATGAATGTTCATGAAAGTTTATGAAATGATATGAATGCATAACATGGCAAATGAAAGATGCAATGGTCAAACATGATTCCAATATGTCCTAAGATGTATTATGAATCATGTGGATGCACAAAATGTCATGGTAAGTCATTGAATGCAAGCAAATGAGAGATGGATGCAAAGGAAAGCACAAATTAGGGTTTATATACAACATGCATCACAAAAATCCAAAACCAGAGGCAAATGACATGACAAAAAATTGAAAATGCAATCAAAGATACCCTAAACCTATACAAGTTCACTGCCCAAAGGAGGGGATCCAACTCTTAACCTAGTGCAAGTTATGAATTTCCTAAGATTACTAGGGTTTTGGGGTACCTCATCAAGAAAAATGCAAAACAAATTGAAAATGGAAGATCAATTCAAACCAAATTTATCCTATGAAATACATGCCATGGAGGATGCAATGCAAGAAGAACCAACATCAAACTCTCAAAGGTTAGGCAGAATGGATTTTTCAAAGTTTGAACCAAAATATTGCCTTAAAATGAATTTAATTCCAATGAAAATGATCAAAAGGCATCAAGAACCAAAAAGAAATTTGTTTTGAGAGTTGGATAATGTTTCTAAATGTTTTGAAAAGCAATGTGAATTTTTTTGTGATTTTTAAATACCTAAATGTATTTTTAATTAATTAATTTTCATTAACTAATTAAAAATAAACATTTAAATGATTTAAAAATGATTTTATTGCAAAAAATAAAAATAAAAATATTTTTGGGTTCTGAAAATTAATGAAATGTTTGACAAAAATTTTCAGAATTTTTAAATGTGTTTTACTATTTTAAATAATTCGTAAAAGATAAATCAAATAAAATGAAAATAAAAAATGAATTAATGAGAAGTATGCACATCCACTGGCTGAGATTCAAAGGAAAAGAGAGGGAATTGACCCGCGCGCATCTGGACGGCCCACGTTTGAACTGGCTGGATTAAATTAAATCTGATTAATTAATTTAATAAATTATGATTAGGGTTTAATGAAATGATCCAGGCCATTCAAACACGCGGGAGTCAAACCTAGTCAACTGAATCCACGACCCATATTTAAACTAAACCCTAAACGTGATTAATGCCCTAATGACATTCAGGTGGCCGGAAATGACCTCCGGTCATCTTCTCCGGCCACACCTCCCCTAAGAATCTCCCAAATCACTCCCCAGGCCATTTCTGGAGCTCTAAAGCTCCAAATCACTTCCTCTCACCTCCCTAAACTCATCCCTGACCTCAAAAACAATTTATCCTTAACCATTAACAAGATTCGAAGCAAGGTACAAAAATGGCAGAAATTTCAGACAAGCCATACACACTCATTTCTCAACCATTTTTGAAAATTTAAAGTTCAGTGTGACCAGGGAAGCAAGCTTAATCATTTAGAAACTTAAAACAAGAGTTCTGGAAAAATGTTTTCACATGGCTACCTGAGATGGAGCTTTCAATCCAGGAGCTTTTTGACTGCTTCCTTGCTTCAAAATGACTCCAATGAACCTCCTGAGGAGTTTGCAAAGCTTGGTTGGAGTTTCTTTTGGCTGGTTTGAGAGATTGATGAAGTTCTGTTCAGTGAGGGATGAGAATCGTGTTTTTGATATGTAGGGTTTCAGGGCAAAGTAATGGTTGGTAACTGGTCAGTGGATCATGGTGAGTGTTTCTGTGAAGTTTATTTTGATGTTTGAAGCTTGTGTGAGGAGATTCGAATGAAAATGCATAAGAGGTGAGTTTTGAGAATGCTGGCTTATGTTTTGTTTCAGGCTGTGTTGTGTTATGTTTTGAGTTGCTTTTTGTCCACTTATCACACTGTGATAGGTCTGTGGAGTTGGTGTGGCCTATGCTGATTGGTATGGGCAAGTTGCAAAAATGTCAAAAGTTGGTGTACTTGAGGTATGGGTCATGGTAGGCAAGGGACAATGGGGTGTCCTGCGCAGCAAGGATTGAGGAGAGCCATAGAATCAGTCTTGAGGCCAATTAGCAAGTGGATTAGGGTTTGTGAGAGTTTTTGCAATTTCACAAAGTCTTGGCCCTTTTGTGATTACTTGAAGCATAAGTCATGAAAATGGGAGGTTCTTTGATGCAATCTGATTTTTAGTTCATGGTTTATGTTTGTGTGATGCATAGAAGTCAATTTGAAGTCACATAAAGGCTTGGCATGAGGTTTTGCAACTTTGCCTCTTTGGTACAAAACTTGAAATTATGTGATTTTGTCCAACTTTGACAAGCCATAACTTTTGATCCATAATGAATTAGAATGAGTTCTTGTACTTTTTGAAAAGGGAATGATCCATTCTACAACTTTCATGACCAAAGTTTTCTCATTTGAAGCATTTTTGAATCAATTTGAGGAGGTTGAAAAACTTTCCCAAAATGGCAAGTTTACATTACAAGTCACTTTCCCAAAAAGGCAATTTTGCAAATGGCTTGAGATTCTTCAATTTTGTGAATTTATAACATCTTCTATGATCAAATAAATATCATACACATTCAAAATGATGGAGAATGCCCTTTGGTTGGGTCATTGGGGGCCTCAGATGCCCTGATTTTGCACTGACTTGCTCAAGAAGTCAACTCTTGATCAGATGCCTTCCCCATGGAATTTTTTCATGAAAATTGATATGCATGATCCCTACACCGCATAGAGAACAATAGAAACAAGAATGACCAAAATTTTTGGAGTTATGGCCTCTGAAACCAAAACCCTAATTTTAGGTCATCTGTGCAGTTAAGTCTGGCTCTGCTTCCATGCCTTTCTCAGTTCTTGTGATTCTTTGACTCCTTTGACCTTGTGAGGATATAATATGATGATTGAACACACATGGACCCTCTTGAAGTGATTGATGACCTTTGGAGTGGCTCAAATGGTTCAAGGATGGCTCAGATCACAAATCCTAGATGCAGATGACTTAGAAACAATGCAGTGAAGCAAAAAATGTGGTATGAGGTGCTATGATTGAACTTATGCATATGAAAAGATCACAAGCCATGGTGTGAATGGGTGAGGGCAAATTTGGGGTGTTTACATATATATTTGGTGAATCAAACTTGTTGATATATGAATATATATATGCATGTTTGATGTTGTTGATTTAGTTTCCGCTGTGTAATTATATCTTTGGAGATATGGGTGTAAGGATTGAATTTCCTATGTTGAAAACTACCCATCGTTGCATATGTTGGACTAGTTCTTTGAAACCCTAGCGAAGAAATTGTTGAGATCAGGATACTATTGGATCACAATGGATGCAGACTGTTGTTCTTATGCCAAAAGTGCCATAAATTCCAGATCTACGTAGACAAAGTGCATGTGCCTCCCAATCCTTTGAATATATTGTCTTCACCCTGGCCCTTCTCCATGTGGGGCATTGATATGATTGGAAAGATCGAGCCAACGACTTCAAATGGTCACAGATTCATCCTGGTAGCCATTGATTACTTCACCAAATGGGTTGAAGCAGCTTCGTATGAAAATGTCACCAAGCAAGTGGTAGCCCGATTTCTGAAAAGGGATATCATCTATCGATATGGAGTTCCCGAGCGAACTCCATATCGATAGATGATATCCCTTTTCAGAAATCGGGCTACCACTTGCTTGGTGACATTTGCATAAGAAGCTGCTTCAACCCATTTGGTGAAGTAATCAATGGCTACCAGGATGAATCTGTGACCATTTGAAGCAGTTGGCTCGATCTTTACAATCATATCAATGTCCCACATGGAGAAGGGCCAGGGTGAAGACAATATATTCAAAGGATTGGGAGGCACATGCACTTTGTCTGCGTAGATCTGGAATTTATGGCACTTTTTGGCATAAGCACAACAGTCTGCATCCATTATGATCCAATAGTATCCTGAGTCAACAATTTCTTTGAAACCCTGGATTATTAACTCTTTATTGGATCAAAAGGAGAACAAAAAGGCAGTCTAAAAGAATTTGGATAAAAGGTCTCCAATTCAGACTAATAGATGGATAACCATTTCTAATAGGATGATAACAAAAGTTCTATTACAAATCACAGCTGTCGCTCCCACCAAATGAGACTAAGTCAAATGGGGTACAAACGCGAACGGTCGGCGAAAGGAGAGAGTACACACAAGGGTGAACTCAGAAAGACAAGAGTCGCCAGCTAGGCATTTTTATCCCGGAGGAAAGGTAATGCTGCATAGACCTAAAAAGATATGGATAAGACGGTCGCGATCCAGAGAGACTGAGAAAGGGGATTGGTTACAACCTGGGAAGGTATTAGCACCCAGATTGTCCGCCGTACTCGACGGGATCCACGCTTAAAAGATTTGTGTTTAAAAGGGGTAGTGTCAGTGCTATCTGTGTATCAAAGTTGGAAAGAATGCAAGTGTCAGTGTAAAATAAATGTAAAGTGTATAAGTGAAGTGTCAGTGTAAGAACAGGAGTGAAATGCCCAAGATAATGAGGCTAAAAGAATAATGCTGAAAGGAGGGGGAATATACAGAGACTTTTGTTCGATAACTATTAAGTTATGCCTACGTATCCTCTCGTGCAATGAGGAAGTCAGAACACCGTAGTTCGACTCAAAGAGGCTGAAAGATAAAATTGACTTGTGAACTGCTTGCTTGTCCATGCTCAAGTGTATGACCTGTCTGGCTCAGGTGCAAACTGTCTTGCATTAGACAGAAGAAGCGAGTTCTCGTTTTAGAGTGAATAAGATGAGAAAAGAATCCCGGAGGAGACGATTATTGTTTGTTTTTGTGCTTTCAATCTTTTATTGGTTTTTTTGGAGTTTGTCATAAGTTAATGAGCTTAAGCCTAAACCAAAGGTTAGTAAACTCATCACATCCTCCCTCTGATTAGGGGTAATGAGAATGCCTTAAGTATGAAGTAAGCACCCCACACTTGATCACCATGATGTAGGATTAAGATCATTAACCTACTTGTATTTATTTAGATGTTTTTGTTGTTTCTGTTTAGTGTTAAGTAATGAGTTTAAGCCATAATCAAGGATTTAATGGACTCATTACACCATCCTAATAGAAGGATAATAGATGAGAACATTTAAGCTGAGAAAGACTCCTCAACTTAATCCATGATTACACTACAAGAAAATTGGCTAATTGCGACGGTTCATTTTGGCAGATTACGACGGTTAGAACTGTCGCAATTTCTAAGTTACGACGGTTTCTGAACTGTCGTGGAATCGTGCGTCGCGAGGCCATATAGCAACGGTTGTGAAAACCGTCATGCAAACCGCCGTTATATCCACGACGGATATTTAACTGACGTAAACTCTATTTTGTGACGGTTTCCAACCGTCTTAAATTGTTTATTGATTTTTGTTTTAATTGTTGATTACGACGGTTAAAACTGTCGTAATTATCCATTTGACACATGATTATATGGCTTTTTGCGATGTTTATAACTGTCGTAATTAACATAATTATTTTTATTACGACGGTTATAACTGTCGAAACTTTTGTTTGATTCAAGTTTATAACATTGATTGCGACTGTTATAACTGTCGTAACTTTCCTGATGATTTTATTTTTATTATTGATTACAACGGTTACCAACCGTCGTAATTTTATTTATAATTTTTTTTTAATTTTAATTATTATCTATTAAAATGTTTTTAAATATAATATTATTTTTTCAATATTATTTATTTTCTTTAAATTATTTTTACAAAAATATTTTTATTTATGGTATTATTAAATCCAATCATAGAAATATTTTTAAATTATCTTTAAATTATTTTGTTTATATGATTTTCTATATTACTTTTTAATGTAGTAAAATTAAATCCAATCATAGAAATGAAATATCTGTAATCACTTTTTAACGTAGTAAAATTAAATCAAATCATAGAAATGAAATGTCTATAATCATAATCATGTGATATCATAATCATGTAATATCCATAATCATAATATCTTAATCTTATAAGAATAAGCATCATAATACCAAAAATACATAAAAAAAAAATTCATAAGAATCATCAACAGGTAGCTAAAAAAGCATATAGAAAAACATCAAAGTCTAATTTGTCCTTCCTGATGATCCATTTTCTGCAATTCGGTAGCTAGACTCAGAAGAACGTCTACCATCAACAAGTGACTCCAATCCCTGAAAATAAAATATTAAACTTATAAGAATGTTTTCCACTAGAATGAATTATCAATCTTAAACTTATATATTTTAAAGAATTAATATCCAAATTTCTATTTGCTTCTTCCAGGATCCCATCTCTTAAACTGACACAATTTTATCGGTGCAACTTAAGCAACTAAAAGTATAAACTTCCATAAAAAACAAGAGTGTGGACCTGCCAATTTTTCTTTGCAGCCATTTCCTTTCCCATTTAAATTGGAAATTTCCTGCCTAACAATTCCTTTAAGTGACACCCCAATTTTTTTTTATCAAATGCCCCCACATTTAAAATAAGTCATTTTAGAAATAGAAATAAACAGAATAAATGCACAAAACACACTCAACCAGAATTCGATACACTTATACCAGTACTTGTTTATCTCACAGTTAAAAGAAGTTGGAAGAAATCACACCTTTAAGGAGCACCACACATCAGTCAATGAAAATAAGGCAAGCTTCACTTGTATCAAAAAGCTGAATATATCAGCATATATTTTTAACGCAGCAGGTGTCAAAATAATACATAGTGGCCAATCAACATGGTAACCCAGTCCTAAGAAATCGAAAGAACGAACCCCTGTCATTATTTACGAATTTCTTTATCAGATACATAATTTTACCATCCACCGATGGGTGGGGTTAGCTTGTCAAACTTGATATGAAAATATTAATGACAATGATCAAGACAATAATAAAACCAAATAGCTAATCAAAATTGTTGAGTAATTGTTAAGTAGAAGAGCCAAAGAAAATGTAAAGACAACTTTAATATAAATTATTGATCTTGATGATAAAGTTACAAGAATTTATATGATCAATATCTTGCACTCACAATGTTACTATCATGTACACACACACACACACACGCCGATAACATACTGATAGGCAGACACAACTAGTTTATGTTGATGTGGCTGCTTCTATAACTAACATTTGTGCCTTGTGAGGCACACTAAACAAACTGATAAAAACAACTACGAGGTGGTTGTATTTTATACAGATGAATATAGTAATATTCTAAGAGTCACAAACAAGCAAATAGGAAATCAACTTCTATTTATTATATTAGTGTCCTTGTTGAAGTTATGGGTTTTAGTAAAAAAGAATAAGAAAATAGTTAGGGTGAAATATGATGGATAATCAACTTTAAACTAACTTGATACAAATGACTAAACATTAACCCCTATTAACGTATACAAGACTCCTAATCCTAAATAAATAGGGAAATCACAAAACAAATCATAATAATAACCAAGTAATATGGAAACTAATCATAGGGTATATTCTAAGATTAGAAACTGATCCTAGTAGATAAACTAAGACACTCCAATATAATATCAATCATATTTTAAAAATATTCATACTTTCTAACAATTCAATAGTTTTGTTGAATTTAAAATAAATAAATAAATAAAAACTAACCAAATTTTTAATAGGTAAATATAAACATTCATATAAGTAGGAGGAGGGGCATATAGTGTTCTATGTAGTTAATTTGAAATTATTTTCTACTTTATGCTCAATGTAGTGAAAACAAAATACTAAATGGATGTACCGATAGCAGATGCCGAAAGAGGTCATTTCCCATGTCCTTTCATGTACACAAACAACCTAGCCTTATTGGTGTCTTGCTCACAAGAAGATTTATGAATTGACAATTCAAGTAGGCCTTGAATTTCTGGAAGTCTCTCATTAGCTTTTGTAACAGACCACTTCTGTGGTTTCAAGAAAAACAAACAATGAGTCAAGGTGCAGTATAGTAGACTATAGCCAGAACTCAAAGCTATGAAATATTATGCAAGTCATTGTCAATCATAATTTAGGAATACATGTCGCCAAAGTGACAAGATTAACAAATCTGCCCAATCTGCTAATTCCATAAAATGATACCGCCGCAGTGCTAAAAGATGCTCTTGCAGCTTAAATGCCTCCTCAAGCACGTTGATGATTAATTTGCTGACATAATTGTATCTGGCATCGTTAAGGACATGCAAAGCTATTACATAATTCTTTCCAAGAGAAATATATTAAGCAAATCAACCCATTTGAATATGAGAAATTGTTGATGATCTCATGTAATAACGTATTTATAATACCTATTCTACCTTGTTCATCTATCAACTTCCATATATAAATTCTAAAAATGGCCAAAAATTTAGTATTGTCCCTCTCAACATATTACATTTTATACAGGCTTACTCATAACTTGCACCGAGGTTGGTACAATAATACTCAAGACAAAATTACTATGGTGCATGAGTTATAAATGGCATCAAATAATTAATGCAGCTTGTCCCACCTAATGGGGTAAAGCCTACTTGTTTTTGAAAAATATTTATGCACCACTGAAGCATTCTATCATTTCAAAATATAAAAATAACTAGAAATATTTGCATTTCTTGTGATTTCTTGCTACTTGATTGTATAACTTTCTAACCCATTTCAACTCCACCAAACAGTCAAATTCCTTTGTGATTACGATGCCTTCCAGTAGATTGATACATTTCAACTACATCAGTAAAGAAGCTAATTGAGGCTGCATCAACCAATTTACAAAAGATGATAAAACTGACATGACAGATGCATGAACAGTATCGAAAGGAGCCGGATATTCTTGGGTGCCTAAGTCCACATCGAGTTGTGGAGGATGCTTTGTGGAGTATTTATGTGGTTTGGTTCTTCCTCCTTGATAATTAGTTTTTAAGGGAGGGTTCCCCAAGGGTTTGGATACCTATCAATTAATATCAGAGTTAGTTGTCTTGTTGGTAGCTCAAAAAGGGCTATCTACGGAAGGGTTGACCAAAAAGGCTAAGTATAGCAACCTAGAGTGTAGCTTCCAAATCGTCGGATATCACTCTCTAGGGCAGTACTATGATAGGGACTTGGGCATTATGGAGTGCCTAAGTCCCACATCAAATAGTATGAGATGTTTGGTGCAGTATTTAAGTGGCTTGGTTCTGCTTCAAAGAAAGGATTCATAAAGTGCTTGGATACCTATCAAGTATCATGTTGAGAAATAGAAGTTATAGTGGAGTGAAATATAAAACAACACACCTAAACCATTCAATTAGATTACCAGAATAAATATAAAGATAAGGATACTGAACCATGATTTCCTGAATTAAGCACTTGTCAATTATAATATCAAGTGGCATCTCGAATGTTGACAACAAATTCTGCTTTTGAGTAGCATCACAATCAATTGTTTTCCTAAAACTGCCCAGCAGTCTTTCCCAGCTGCTCCCACCAGATGCATCTGTTGAAACATATTGCTTATGGTCTACCACATCCAGTGAAGCATCAAAACAATATTTAGGAACATCAACCAACCCATCCTCATTCCTATGGCCAATTTCTTCATATTCATTATTCTGATTACCATGAGTAGATGCACAACTATCCAAAGGATGTGAAGGTGTGCTTATACAGATTGAATTGGTGGGTAACTTGTCCATATAAGCCTTATAAGGATCCTCTACAATAGAAAAGTTGAAGTACGGCAAAGTTTGTGCATGATCTACTTTGCATTTTTCCCCGTTCATATCTGTCTGTTGAAGCAAAACATTTCTAGTCAACACTAGGTTCATACTAAAGGGACTGATGCTAGGAAGATTGCATTGATGGCCAACGTTTAGTGGTTGAAAAGCACGCAAACATGAAGCTAGTGTATCATTAACAGGTTGATCCTCACTCAAGATCTCCCCACTCAAAATATCACCATTGGCAATGTGACATAAGGGGGAATAATTCAGGGGTTGCAAGTGCTTTTTTGTCATCTTTTGCTCAATAGTTCTGTCCTCATCAAATGATTTTTTCAGTAAGTGAACCATTGATGAATAACTATCAATGCAGCTATCTCTCTGTAGAATACTGAACTTACTTGAGCACCTTGAATTCTCAGGATTTAGAGTATCAAACACGCTTGATACCATTCCCTCATTGGAGGACTTCACCAAATGATCGACAACATCCATTTTATCACATATTCCATGTGAATCACCGTCTGACTTTTCGTGATGACGGGAATTTTGTATTGAACTACTTAAGGTATTAATCTTCAAGAATTTTAAAGAAGATAGATGACTTTGTTGCCCTTCTATTGGGTAAGGGCAACCACTAAGCTGATCGGACTCCAATTGCTCCTCAGTGCTGTTTAAGGATGAAGTTTCAGATGAACCGTACATATCTTCCAGCAAAGAGAACTCATCTTCTGTACTTGACACATCCGAGTCCAAATTATCAAATCCCCTGAGAATTTCTACAAAACATCAACGAAGAAATAACAAAGGGATATAAAGGTGTAAGGATAAATGACTAATATGCCAAGTAGAGAATGAGAGAAAGATGTTTATTAGTGCATGCATCTTCATGCACACACATCTTTCCTAGGGGTGGGAGGAGGGGGATGAAAGTGAGATTACATTTTTGAAGAACTTTTATCCACTGTTGGACAGACAATAGGTTCGTCTTCTGACATGAGCTGGCATAGTTTGTCTAAAGTCGCTCCACCATTATCAAAAGAAGGAACTGGAGTAGGCATAGGTACCTGCAAAAGGAAATTCTCCATACGTGAGAATAAGAAAACTAAATAAGTATGCACCTACTCACAATAGGAAAACAGTTTCTTTCTGCTCTCCCTCATTTTTTGGGTCCCTACAACAACAACAATAACCAAGCCTTATCCCACTAAGTGCGATTGGCTGAATGGATCAACTTTTGCCATAATGTTCTATACAAAAACTAATTGTTGATCAAATAAATATAAAACAAGATCATTGATGGGAATGGGACCATGATGAGACAATTTTATGCCCCGTAATATCGCTGCATCGTTAATATTATCTTAAATAATGATGATCTATTCTGGAACATAGAGAAGTAACATGACGAATTGCAAACAAATGTTATTACTACAAAATCAAAGCATGAATCTGAGAACCATTGCACTTATAAGTAACAAGCAATATATAACAATTAGAAGAAAATCAATGGAAGTGAAAAGTGCACTGTACAAGAAACCAAAACTATGGAGTATGATACCTGCTGATGTCTAACTTCTAAGCTGCTCAAAAGGCTTTCAATTTTTGCATTCATCCTTTTATAGTAGCTTTCTCGTGCAAGCACCATATTTTCTATAATATCTTTGTTGAAAGTCAGCGGAGAAAAATAAGGCAGATTATTGCTTGAGAAACCACTCTAGCAAGGTAGAAAGTCATCAGAACTATGTTTTCCAGCAGAAACGTCAATGCACAGTTCAAGTAATTTCAATAGTACTCGAAGCTGCTGACCAGCTCTAACAAGTGGAACCAATAAATCCTTGAGAAATCCAGGAACGGGAACTCCATCTCGCAACTGACATTACGAAGTCTCCACTATGAGAAATGAGAATCAATCTAACACGGCGATAGTACAATATTATACATAACATATGTAAAAAAAACAGTTTGCAGATCAGCACATGAAAGAATTACCCTGATAGTTGTCGATGGGAGGTCAACAAAACTACCAGCTTGACCATGTGAGTTAGGAGAAAAACAGTCATTTTCAACAATAAACTCGTTATAGGGATCATGGATTTCCGCTTTAAAAATCCAAGATCTAATGAATCCACAATATGGTTCACATGATTGAAGAAAAAGAAACTTGAGTAAATCACATTGAGCAGAATCAGCAACCTAAATTTCAGAAAGGTGTAAAGATGAGAAGATATTTGTTTTATATGCAACGAAAAGTTGACATTAGAATACGGTGTCTGACCTGTAATTGTGCATACAAAAAAGTTAACAAGTCCCCCCCTCTGGAGAAGTTAGAAAATTCAGAAGTAGCTTTAGTAATGAGATCCTCAAAATCAGTATCAGAAACGCAATGAGCCCACTTTTGTAGGTTACATATGCTTGCAAGTGCTTCAATCTGGAGTGTCAGTTGTTTTGTATGCAGAAATAACTCAAGCAGTGTAATATCGGAGTGCGCAACACTCTTCAAACAACCAAAGATAGAGAAATCAACGTACTTTGAAGAACGTCTGAAAATGACCGATGCATGGAGTGTATCGAGCCCAGAAATGTATCCTTCCAAGACCTTGCCCACAGCCACAGCAAATTCTTGATTAACAAGAGTGTAGGGAGGGAGGGAAGGGTGTTGATCTTGTTGAAGGTGATTAGTAAAATAATCAACAAAGTGACGGAGAAGAAAAACAAGAGAACCGGTGGAAGCAATGGATAAAAGTATGTTAGACAAAGAATGAGTGGTGGAGGCTCGATTCCAGAGATGGAGGAAAGTGGTGTGAGGAGGATGAGAAGGAAAAAGGGGAGATAGGTTTTGGATAGTGATAAGAGATGATTTAATACCTAGCAAAGCATTGGTCGCCAATCTCACCAAACTTTGTTCCGGAAGGGAAATTGATATTGAAATAAGTTATTGTGATGAAAGTAAAGAAGAGAAAAAGAGTTGAAATTGGACTTACAGAGAGAGTGGAGAGGGTTTGATTTGATGGTGGTTTAGAAGAGTAATGGCGGTTAAGAACTGTCGCAATCCATGATTTACGGCGGTTGGGCTTGGAACCGTCGCAATCTTTATATTTGTTTAAAAAAATTAAGGACGGTTACAAAAAACTGTCGTAACGATAGTTTTATTTTACTTAAATTTATTTATTTTTCTCTTTGATAAATGAAAAGTTTGTTGATATTTTATCTTTTTGATATATATATTTTGATAGTTTAATTTTGAATTTAATTTTTAATATAAAAATTGTTTCTAAAATTTTGATATATATAATTTAATTTGGATACTTTAATTTTGAATATAATATTTTCATTTTTATTTTTATTTCTAAATTTAATTTTTTATTTTGAGTATATAATATTTTCATTTTTATAGTTTAATTATGATACATAAAATATTTTTAATAAAATTAACTCTAATTTCTAAAAAAATATGTATTTTAAGTTTAATTATTAATAAAATTATATTTTATAAATGTTTTCAGTAATGTATTTTATAAATGTTTATAAATATATATACATATATTTTGTAAATGTTTATATATATAATAGTGTGTTTATCAAAACAATTATATAAAAAAAATTATAATATATTAAAGTAAATTGAGCTTTCAGTTGAGGAGTTGATAAGGATTTTTTTTTATAAATCCGGAGGAACAAATTTTCCTTTTTATTTAGCGCTCAACAAAAAAAAATTATTTTATAAAATAAAAAGTTAAGTAAAAAATATAATAAGGACAGTTTTGTGATAACTGTCGTGACAACCATCGCAATCTAGTCTCAAACTGTCGTGACAACCGTCGTAGTCAAGAAATTAAGACGGTTTTGTCATAATTGTCGCAAAAAATCTATGACAGTTGACCCTAACTGTCGTGGCAACCGTCGCAATGCAGGAATAACGACAATTTTGTGATAACTGTCGCAGCTCAAGTGTCGTAAATCTCCTTTTTTCTTGTAGTGTTAGGGATTAACCTCATGACAAAACAAAACCTTTATTAAAGGGATTTTAGTTAATGGTGTGGTCAAGAAGTGATTTTTATGGTTTGTAAGACAACTTGAGGGGGACTTGTCCATTAACACTAGGGTTAGTCCTTCTTAACCAATTAAGGAAGAATTAGAACCCTAATGCAAGGCCCAAGTGACAAGCTTGATGTCTTGATGATTATTAAGTGAATTGATTAAAGGATTTAAACACATTAAGGGTTTAACACTTAGGATTAAAGTTATACACTCCATCCTAATAGAAGGATGCAGGCATAAGCTTAATCACAAAGCCTTAAAACCTTTAGGGTTTAGTCATTGATTATGAGATGAGAAGAGAAGACTCAAAGATGACACAAAGGCAGAACTAATGGGGGACTAATCAAACCCTAATTATTTTCATGCTTGGATGTTCATAGGGTTTATGAGGATTGCAAAAGATCTTCAAGAGGAAAGCCACCAAGAAAGAAGCAGATGAAAGGAGAAGAAGCAGAAAGAAGCAAGACAACTTGCTTCACTTAGGAAGACAAGTTGCCTGAAGAAATAAAGTGAGAGATGAACATGAATGAGCAAGCTCACTCAAAGGCAAGATAAAAATGCAGCAATTATGCAAGATAGGGATGAGAAGATATTGTGAGAAGTGAAGGCAAATTCACTTCTCAAAACAACTTACCACCTGAAAAGTTAGCAAAAGAAATGAAATGCAATGAAAATGAGATGAAATGCCATGATGCAAGACAAAGTCAGAAGCATGCATATGATGTTAATGATGCTAAGGGATGATACAAACACATGAAAAGATATGAGGAGGATCATACAAGCATAAGGATGCAAATGAGGCATGCTTTGAACCATAGAAGTTCATGAAAGTTTATGAAATGGAATGGACATATAACATGGCAAATGAAAGATGCAATGATCAAACATGATTCTAATATGTCCTAGGATGTATTATGAATCATGTGGATGCCCAAAATGTCATGGAAAGTCATTGAATGCAAGCAAATGAGAGATGGATGCAAAGGAAGGCACAAATTAGGGTTTACATACAACATGCATCACAAAAATCCAAAACCAGAAGCAAATGATAAGATGAAAAATTGAAAATGGGATCAAAGTAACCATAAACCTACACAAGTTCACTGCCCAAAGGAGGGGATCCAATTCTTAACCTAGTGCAAGTTATGAATTTCCTAAGTTGGCTAGGGTTTCAAGGTACCTCACAAAGAAAAAATACAGAACAAAATGAAAATGCAAGATCAATTCAAACAAATTTTGTCCTATAAACTACATGCTATAGAGGATGCAATGCAAGAAGAACCATCATCAAACTCTCAAGGGTTAGGCATAATGGATTTTTCAAAAATTTGAACAAAAATATTGCCTTAAAATGAATTTAATTCCAACAAAAATTGTCAAAATGCATCAAGAACAAAAAAGAAATTTGGTTTGAGAGTTTGATAATGTTTCTAAATGTTTTGAAATGCAATGTGAATTTTTTTGGAATTTTTAAATACCTAAATGCATTTTTAATTAATTAATTTCCATTAACTAATTAAAAATAACCATTTAAATGATTTAAAAATAATTTTTAATGCAAAAAATAAAAATAAAAATATTTTTGGGTTCTGAAAATTAATGAAATATTTGACACAAATTTTCAGAATTTTTAAATATGATTTGCTATTTTTAATAATTCGTGGAAATAAAATGCAAAACAAATAAAATTAAAATGAATTTAAAAGAAAAAAGAGAAAGTCAGCTAATCTGAGGGCTGAGATTCAAATTCAAGGAGGGGGGAGTTGACTACGCGCGCAAACGAACGGCCAGAATTCAAACTCTCTTAATTATGATTAAACCCTAATCCTGAGCCCTAATCACTTTCAGATGACCGGAACAGTGTTCCGGTCATCTTCTCCGGCAAGCCATTTTTTCTATCTCACTCAATACGCATCAAAACCTCACTAAACTCTCCAGAATCAATCTATGAACATCATTAAACATAAACCCTACAACAAACATCATTTACTTTTCGTGAATCAAGAGAAACAAACAAAATCAATTTCACGGGCAAACTTTCAAACAGTCAATACATGCTTGTTTCTTGACCATTTTCAAAACCAAACACATCCAGATGATCAGTGCAACTCATAGAATCATTTTATAACAAGAAATTAAAGTTCTGGAAAAAAATGTTCTTGAGCTCACCTGAACTGGAGCTTTCGAAACAGGGACTTTCTGGCTGCTTCTTTGGTCCAAACAAGCTCCAATGATCCTCCCCAGAAGTTTGTGATGCTTAGCTGGAGTTTATATGGTCTCTAGAGGAAGTTTGCAGAAGCTCAGGTCAATGGAGGAGGGAAATCGTGTTTTTGATGTGGGAGGTTTCAGGCCAAAACAATGGTTGGGAAATGATCAGAGGATCATGGTGAGTGATTTTGTGAAGTTTGTTTTGATGTTTGAAGCCTGTGTACTGAGTTTCGAAACAAAATGCATAAGAGGTGAGTTTTGGGAACTATGGCTTGTGGGAGAGATCAGGTTGTGTTGTGTTATGTGTTGAGTCTCTTTTGGTACATGTATCAAGTTGGGATAGGTCAGAGAGTTGTTGTTGGCCTAGCTTGATTGGTATGGGTCTTTTTGCATAAAGTCAACTTTTTGTGTAAGAGAGGTATGGGCCATTTCAGTCAAGGTACAAGGCATGGCTTGGCTGCAGCTTGAATCAAGGAGAACCATGGAAATGAATTTGAGGCAATGCAGCAAGTGGATTAGGGTTTGTGAGAGGTTTTGCAACTTTCACAAAGTTTGGCCCTTTTGAAGTTTCTTAATGCACAAGTCATGAAAATGGGCAATTATTTGGTGCATTCTGATTTTTAGGTCATGGTTCATGTTTGTGCAAATGTTAGAAGTCACATTTTGCCTTGGCAAGAGGTTTTGCAACTTTGCCTCTTTGGTGTAAAACTTGAAATTATGTGATTTTGTCCAACTTTGGCAAGCCATAACTTTTGATCCATAATGAATTAGAATGAGTTCTTGTACTTTTTGAAAAGGGAATGATCCATTCTACAACTTTCATGACCAAAGTTTTCTCATTTGAAGCATTTTTGAATCAATTTGAGGAGGTTGAAAAACTTTCCCAAAATGGCAAGTTTACATTACAAGTCACTTTCCCAAAAAGGCAATTTTGCAAATGGCTTGAAATTCTCCAATTTTGTGAACTTCTAACATCTTCTATGATCAAATAAAGATCATACACACTCAAAATGATGGAGTACACCCTTTGGTTGGGTCATTGGAGGCCTCAGATGCCCTGATTTTGCCCTGACTTGCTCAAGAAGTCAACTCTTGATCAGATGCCTTCCCCATGGAATTTCTTCATGAAAATTGATATGCATGATCCTCATATCATATAGAGACCAATAGAAACAAGGATGACCAAAAAATTTGGAGTTATGGCCTTTGAAACCAAAACCCTAATTTTGGGTCATTTGTGCAGTTAAACCTGGCTCTGCTTCCATGCCTCTCTCAGTTCTTGTGATTCTTTGGCTTCTTGACTTGGTGAGGATATGATATGATGTTTGAACATACATGGACCCCTTTGAAGTGATTAGTGACCTTTGGAGTGGCTCAAATAGCTTAGGGATGGCTCAGATCACAAACCCTAGATGTAGATGACTTAGAAACAATGCAGTGAAGCAAAAATGCAATATGAGATGCTATGATTGAATTTATGCACATGAAAAGGTCACAAGCCATAGTGTGAATGGGTGAGGGAAAATTTGGGGTGTTTACAGCTGCCCCTATTCAAACATGAGTTAGCTGTGTAGAATGTAAACAACGGCTTAACAGGCAAACAAGATAACTTGTGGTTGAATACCAAAGACAGTCCAAAATTTGCACTCACAGAATGAAGAAGAAAAGGGATATAGATTGTAAAAAGAAAATAAAGTATATTTATAAAGTGCGGGCGACGGAGGACGACCGTCGAGCAGAGGACGACTGCTGGGGATAAAGCAATGACGGGGACGACCGACATGCTGGGGAAGATGCGGGAAACAAAGCAATGACGGGGACGACCGACAAGCTGGGGATGTAGGAGATTATGATGGGGACGGCCATCAAAATAAAGTAACAAAGATTCTCTGGGGATTAAAGGTAATAGTGAATGATGAGGACGACCACCAAGTTCAAGGCATAAATGAAATAAATGACGAGGTACGGTTATCAAAGGTGAAGGACGATCACCTAGCAGGGGACGGCTGCTCTGTTGGGGATAAGATGAGGGACATTCATCTAAGGTGAAGGTCGATCACCTGGCAGGGGACGGCTGCCGAAAGTATCGCGAAATAGGACGAATGCCGGATAGAAAAGGTTGACGATAGGGACGGCCATCGGATAAGCATGATGAAGGACGATCATAAAGAGGTGAAGGACGATCACCTAGCAGGGGACGGCTGCTCTCGGGTTTTATCATGACATAGGACGAATGTCAGATAACAAAATCAACGATGGGGACGGCCATCGGATAAAATGATGAAGGACGATCATCAAGAGGTGAAGGACGATCACCTAGCAGGGGACGGCTGCTAAGAATATCACGACATAGGACGAATGTCGGATAGGAAGGGGTTCTAATGAATAGAGACTCCGTAGGGAATGATGAAGGACGATCATCAAAAAGGTGAAGGACGATCACCTGGCAGGGTACGGCTTCCGAAAGGTATCATGACATAGGGCGAATGTTAGATAGAAAGGAAATAGTTCATCAAGATTTGCCGGGAGTTCTTCTGGGGAAGGGTAGGCACAGACGAGTGTCTAAATTCAAGAAGACATAAGTGTTTGACACGGTGTACAGATTAAAGATGCGGAAGAGCATCCTTAAGACTATGATACGGACGAGTATCAGTAGAAACAAACGCTTGACGCATGTTCAGAGATGATGATACGGACAAGTATCAACTAGTTAACAAAGAACACAGACGAGTGTCGAATCTGAGGGGATTTAAATGGCGTATACAAGATACGGACGAGTATCTGTATGAGTAAACATGAGTGTTCAAAGTGTATTATAAACAAGTATAGGGTTCCCAAGGTGCTTATTTAGGCAATTATGTTGGGGAAGGTGACACGGACGAGCGTCAGGGAAGTGTTTATATACGTATCTGTGTTGTGAGTGCAAAGGGGACGCTTTGGCTTTCTGCCGGGGATATGACACGGACGGGTGTCGAGAAGTATCTGTAATGTACAAGCATCTGTTTGCTCGGGCGACTTTACTGGGGAATGATGACACGGACGAGTGCCAAAAGGAGTGTGTATCTGTATTTGTGAGTGTAAAGGAAATGCTTTAATATTCTGCCGGGGAGTTTAAGAGATATTTGTATTCTGCTGATGTGGCATTGTTGGTATTTACAAGCGTGTTTCAGAACATGGCTTATGATTATGCAATATGTTTGATTTTTGCCGTAATGCTCCGCATTAGACGGAATGCTACGCTCTGTGGGGGAAATATGATGCGAATGCTATGATTATGCAAAGATACCGACCCGGGATTCGGATCCCGTTGCTGTGAAGATCTTTGGCTGATCTGCTTGAAGTGGGTATCCCAGCTGGGGATGAGATCATTGGTAGATCTGACATATATGACTCTGCATGGGGAAATAGATCACTGACAGACCTATCTCGGTAATGAGGGACCCAGCTGGGGTTTGTAGAAGCTGTCGTCACTCTGTTATGAAATCCTCAGGCATTGCCCTCCTGGATAGAGACTGAAATTCTGTGGGGAGATAGTTCCATGTCTGTGCACTTGGTTGAGGAGGAATGATGACTGGCAACTTGGATGGGGAGAAAGCAGCTCTGGCTTTGTTTGGAATATGTGTTGCGGGAATGGTGATTTGACAGCTTGCTGAGGTGGAACTTTCATGCCCCATGTTGTGCTTTGAATACCTGCAATCCTGTATGACAAAGAAACGTGCAAGTTCCCCGAGGTATCCCTTACTGGATTCAGTCATAGGAGTTTAGACACTCCCGGGAGCAAATATATTTCCTGTAAGCACGTATTTTTTTTAAAAGGGAAGCACCTGTATTTATGCAATCAATATCTTAAGGACATCGGACATTTTGCAAATGAAAAATAAAATGTACGAGACAAGCTATGACTGGAAATCTGATTTTATTAATTTATGTGCCCTGAATTGGCAAGATACAGTCAAAGAAACGGATCCCCTGAAATGAGGAAATCGTTACAAATTGAGAAGCAAAAAGGTGTTGGCAATGTTGACGACGCTTCACGGAGCTTCCCTTTGCTATGACTCGTATGACATTTGCGTTCTTCTCATCTTGCTTTCTGAAGAAGGCTGATTCTGAACGAAGCTTGACCCTTTCGGAGTTTACCATGTTGTAAGTGATACAAACGAATTCAGAATGCAGTTGTTCGCTCATTCCCTTATTTTGCGTGGATCGCCCTTTCGGGTTTTCACTCCACCGGGATACCCATTTTTGCCTGAGTTGTCCGATGTGGCTTTTCAACTCAGCGGGTGTACATTTTTGATTTATTTTTCCCTTATTTTTGCCCGAGTCTTTTATTCTGTTTTTGACTCGCCGGGATGCCCTATTTTTGCCTGGACTTACATTCTGTTTTTATGTCCAGCGGGTCATTTTATGCGAAGTATTTTTTAACTGCATCTGAATTCACAGGGGACTGGAAGTCTTCTCCATCCATAGTACTGAGCATCAGTGCTCCACCAGAGAAAACTTTCTTTACTATGAATGGTCCTTCATAATTCGGAGTCCACTTGCCCCTGTGGTCTGTATGAGGAGGGAGGAGTCTTTTCAGCACAAGATCTCCTACTTGGTACTCTCGTATCCTGACTTTCTGATCGAAGGCTTTCTTCATTCTTTTCTGATACAGCTGCCCATGACAAATTGCAGCCAATCTCTTTTCTTCAATCAGACTTAGTTGTTCGTATCGGGATCGGACCCATTCTGCTTCATTCAGTTTAACATCCATCAATACCCGCAGGGAGGGTAATTCAATTTCAACAGGTAGGACTGCCTCCATACCATAAACAAGCTGATACGGTGTTGCCCCAGTGGATGTTCTGATTGACATTCGGTACCCATGTAAGGCAAATGGTAGCATTTCATGCCAGTCTTTATAGGTGACCACCATCTTTTGCACAATCTTCTTGATATTCTTATTAGCTGCCTCGACAGCGCCATTCATCTTTGGCCTGTAAGGAGAAGAATTGTGATGTTGGATCTTGAAGTCCCGACATAGTTCTGCCATCATTTTGTTGTTCAAGTTGGAACCATTATCAGTAATGATTCGCTCGGGCACTCCATACCGACAGATGATGTCTCTCTTTAGAAATCGGGCTACCGCTTGTCTAGTGACATTTGCATAAGAAGCTGCTTCAACCCACTTGGTAAAATAGTCAATGGCAACCAGGATGAATCTGTGGCCATTTGAAGCAGTTGGTTCAATCTTGCCAATCATATCAATGCCCCACATGGCAAAGGGCCAGGGTGAAGACATCACATTCAGAGGATTGGGAGGTACATGCACTTTATCCGCATAAATCTGGCATTTATGGCATTTTCTGGCATAGGCACAACAGTCTGCATCCATTGTGATCCAGTAATAGCCTGATCTCAACAACTTTTTAGCCATTGCATGCCCTCCTGCATGGGTACCAAAGGATCCTTCGTGCACCTCGTGCATCAACAAGTCTGCTTTTGTCCTATCAACACATCTGAGGAGTACCATATCAAAGTTTCTTTTGTACAGGGAACCATCAGCATTCAGGAAGAAGCTACCAGCTAGTCTTCTTAATGTCTTCTTATCATTGGAAGATGCCCCAGGTGGGTATGTTTGATCCTCCAAGAAGCATTTGATATCATGGAACCAAGGCTTATCATCTTTGACAACATCTGCTGAGAACACGTATGCTGGTCTGTCTAGTCTGGATACTGCGATTCGAGGCACAAAGTTGGCAGCTTGAACTTTGATCATGGATGAAATGGTAGCCAGAGCATCCGCAAACTGATTTTCATCTCGAGGGATATACTCAAGCCTGACTGTTGTGAAGAAAGTCAATAACCTCCTTGTATAATCCCGATAAGGTATCAGATGATCCTGGTGGGTGTACCATTTGCCGTTGGTTTGATTAATTACCAGAGTTGAATCTCCGAATACAGTCAAAGTCTTGATCCTGAGGTCAATGGCTTCCTCAAGACCCATAATACAAGCTTCGTATTCAGCTTCGTTGTTAGTGCAGTTGAAAGTGAGCTTTGCCGAGAAAGGCATGTGAACTCCCTTAGGTGTAATGAGTACTGCACCAACACCACGACCATTCATATTAACAGCCCCGTCAAACATCATAGTCCATTCTTCTTCTGGGTCAGGCCCTTCAGTGTGAATAGGCTCTTCATGATCTTTTGCTTTTATGAACATGATGTCTTCATCAGGGAAGTCAAATCTCATAGGCTGGTAATCATCAATGGGTTGCTCAGCAAGATAATCAGACAATACACTGCCTTTGATGGCCTTTTGGGATGTGTACTGAATGTCATATTCCGTGAGGATCATTTGCCATCTTGCAACCCGTCCGGTAAGTGCTGGCTTCTCATAAATGTACTTAACTGGATCCATCATTGAGATCAATAAAGTAGTGTGGGTCAACATATACTGTCTTAGTCGGCGAGCAGCCCACGCTAAAGCACAACAAGTTTTCTCGAGCAGTGAATAACGTTGTTCACAGTCGGTAAACGTTTTGCTTAGGTAGTAAATTGCATACTCTTTTCGACCAGACTCGTCATGTTGGCCCAGCACACACCCCATTGACTCTTCTAATACTGTCAAGTACATGATGAGAGGTCTTCCTTCAACTGGAGGCATAAGGATTGGAGGCTCTTGCAAGTACTCCTTGATTTTGTCAAAAGCCCTCTGACAGTCTTCATTCCACCTGACCGTTTGTTCTTTTCTTAACAACCTGAACAAAGGTTCACAGGTTGCTGTAAGGTGAGATATGAACCGTGTAATGTAGTTCAATCTTCCTAGAAACCCCCGAACTTCTTTTTCAGTCTTCGGTGCAGGCATTTCTTGAATGGCTTTGACTTTATCAGGGTCAACTTCAATCCCTTTTTCACTTACAATAAATCCCAGCAGCTTACTAGATCGCACCCCGAATGTGCATTTGTTGGGGTTTAACTTCAATTGGTACTTCCTCAGACGCTTGAATAACTTCAACAGGTTCACCAGGTGGTCTTCTTCTGTGAGGGACTTGGCAATCATGTCATCCACGTAACATTCAATTTCTTTGTGGATCATGTCATGGAATAATGTTACCATAGCCCACTGATAAGTTGCACCAGCATTCTTCAGTCCGAATGGCATTACCTTGTAACAGAATGTGCCCCAGGGTGTGATGAAAGTTGTCTTCTCTATGTCCTCAAGTGACATCTTGATCTGATTGTATCCTGAAAACCCATCCATGAAGGAGAACACCGAGAACTGAGCCGTATTATCAACCAATACATCAATGTGAGGTAAAGGGAAGTCATCTTTCAGGCTGGCTCTGTTCAGGTCCCGGTAGTCCACACACATCCTCACCTTGCCGTCCTTCTTAGGCACTGGTACAACGTTAGCAACCCATGGCGGATAGCTAGTTACAGCAAGGAACCCGACGTCCCACTGTTTTTGTACCTCTTCTTTAATCTTCATTGCCATATCTGGGCGAGTACGGCGCAGTTTCTGTTTCACCGGTGGGCAGTCTTCTTTCAGAGGTAGCTTGTGCATGACGATATCGGTGTCCAACCCTGGCATATCCTGATAAGACCAAGCAAAAACATCCACATACTCTCGAAGCATGTCAATCAGCCGTTCCTTTACTGAATCTTGCAGGCAGGCCCCGATCTTAACCTCTTTCACATCTTTTTCTGTACCAAGATTAACCGTTTCAATCTCCTCCTGATGAGGAGTGATAATCCTCTCCTCTTGCCTTAACAACCTGGCTAGCTCTTCAGGAAGTTCGTAATCTTCTTCAACCCCTTCATCAGCTTGATTGATTGGATTGTCAAAGTCGTACGGAGTCATAGCTGTGTTGTTGTCGGTGCAATCTGAAAGGCACTCTCTGCAAGGGTTTAGATTGTTTATTTTAGTGATCAATTTTAATATTGTTTAGAAAAGTGAAATGAAGTTATCATTTTGAAAAACATTGCCATTTTATTTTTGTACAAAAGAAAAATGAAAAACAGTGAACGGAAAAGGAAAAGACTCATTTGCAAAAGATGTCTGATATTCATTGATTGATCTGTTTGCACAAAATTACAAGATGGCCCGATTACAAAATGAGTCTTGTCATCTTGGGCAAGATGCAAGACTTGATGCATGCTTAAAAAATACAGGAAATAATAATTACTCTGCAGGAGTAACCCTTATAATTTCCTGGGAAGACCAGTTTGAGACATGGCTCCCCGGGGTCCTTGGACGTATCCAGCTCTCCAGGTTGCGCTCATCTTCCGACTCATCTTCCAAGTTGTTCACAGCATCCGGGGTAAGCATCCCCCCGCTGACAAAATTGGGTTTTTTAGCAGCCTCTGATTGATCTTGTTGAGTTGGTTTGTAACCCAACCCAAATCTGTCCTCCTTCTTCTCCACGGGTAGCAGCTTGCCCCAGCCTTGGGCAGTACCCTCTTCAACAACCTTCCTGGCTTGCTGATAAGACGTCATGGAAGTTCCCAGTACAACAGATGCTTCATTAATGTTTAGGTCCTCAAACCCCTGGCTCATGGTTTCATGGATTTCTCCATCCATCTCTATGTACTTATACGTAGCTGTTGCACCCCAAAATTTGCCCTCACAAAACAAAACTTTGTGTACTATGATATTCACAAGGTTCACAAGACACCTTATGAGGTTCACAAGATTCACAAGACATCTTATGAGGTTCACAAGGTTCACAAGACATCTTATAAGGTTCACAAGGTTCACAAGATATCTTATGAGGTTCACAAGGTTCCCAAGACATCTTATGAGGTTCACAAGGTTCACAAGACACCTTATGAGGTTCACAAGGTTCACAAGACCTCTCATGAGGTTCATGAAGCTCACAAGACATCTTATGAGGTTCACAAGGTTCACAAAGTTCACAATTAGTCAGAAGATTTGACAAATCCCTCAGACAATGCATCCTCCTAAGCAGTGCATCCAAAACTAGGGTTTTGACTTTAATCAGGCTAAATGGACTTCCAAGACTTCAAGTGAACTTCATAACATCTTATATATGTTTAAGAACCCCCATGACAAGTTTCAAGACTTTTCTCAAAGGTTTGCTCAGTCACATGATCAGATAGGTCAAAATCAGTCAAAGCAGTTAAAAAGTCAAACTGAGGTCAACTGTGGTCAAACCAAAGTCAAACTTCATGATTTTTTGCCAACATCAAGTATATGAATTAAAATTCATCATTTGATCAAGGGTTGATCATGATTCATCAAGGAGATTTCAGATCATCAAGAATCAAGAGTTTCTAAATTAGGGTTTCCTCAGGAAAAGTCAACTGAGCTTTGACCAGCCATAAATTTCACATGCTTCATCAAAATTTTCCCATCCAAAGCTCATTTTGAAGGAAATTGAATTCTCTACAACTTTGTGTCTCACAAGCCAAGCCCAAAAATGCTTCATTTGGAAGGTATGAGCTAAGACATTATAGGTCCTTTTGAAAGTCAACAAAAAGTCAACAACTTCAAAAGGGCATAACTTGAGAATGGTAAATGATATGGACATGAAACCAATGGGGTTGGTTAGAGGACTCTCTAAGCTTTCCAAAATGTCCAAGAACACCCTCATAGCATTAAAATTGAAGGATATGTGCCCTTGCAAAGTTGGGAAATATTTGGGTGGTTTATGAAGAAAATAGGGTCTTAAAACCAAATTTTTCCAAATGGGCTAAACTTTTTGTGACCCAAGGTGTTCCATGACATCATGCACGAATTTTATTTTATATTTTCATAATTTTATTTTATTTATTTTATTTATTATGATTTTTTATATTAAAAATCATTTTAAATTTAAATAAAATATCAAATATGAAAATTTAAAATATATTTTGGTTCTAGAAGGTCATAAACATGAATTGGATTAAATTGATATACAATTGATGATGATTGTCTTGAAATAGAAAGGTCTCATTCAAAAATATATGAAATTTAAGTCATAATCTTTTTCAATCTCCAAAAATCAAAAAGTCCAAACAATGATCCAATTTTTTGACCTAGCTTCACTCAACTATAAGTATACAAACCTAATACAATGCTAAGGGACGATTCTTGCAGCCTCAAACCATAGTTTCAAAGTTTCAAAATTCATCACAAAATCTCAAATTCGGATTCTTACATAGAGGCCATTCCAAGGAGTTTTGAAGGTGTAAACATGTTTATTGGACATCCTTGAATCGTTCTTGACCATCATTTGCATTCAAAACATCATGAATCACTTAAATCGAACCAACATTGCTCTTGTTCTTATTTTTTTCGATTCTCATTGTTTGTGTAATAATAATGCATTCTAACCATATATTTGTGTTGAGCATGATGCCTAGATGATTTCTGGACAAGAAGATTGAAGAACCAGGCCTTAAACCGCAAGTTGCCATGGCTAGGGTTTTTGAATAGAATTTGGGATCCTTCGATTTAACTAATATAAATTAATTCTAAAGCTATAAATGAACTGTGTGATGTCTGGGGATCATGATAATGTGATCAATTTGATGAAATCTTACATATTTATGATGATATGGAATTGGCAGGTTTTGTATGCAGGAAAAATCGCAGGAAATTTCCCAGTAGATTTCGCAGGAAAACCTGCGAAAATCCAAGGAAGAAGATGAAGTCAGCGCGCCAGATTTCATATTCAAATTTTATTATAATATTTTATGTTATATTATTGGAATTATATCAGAACAGGTTGTTAGCTCAGTTGGTTGGTGTGTGCGCGTTTGAGATTGAGGGTCCTGGGTTCGAATCCCTCTCAGGCCCTTTTTGTGCTATTTTTTTGTTTTGTCATGATTTTCACAGGTTTTGAAACAAAACCATATGGAGTTCCTTCCATATCACTGGCGCGCGCGCAGCCCAGTGGTTGGCTTGCTGGTCTTGGAGGCTGCATTGTTCAGGGACTGGGTTCGAATCCCAGTCCAGGTAAGTCCTTTTTTTCATTTTTCTTGCTTTTTTTTCTATTTAATTTGTTTATATTATTGTTAAATAAATTTAAATAATAAAATAAAATGTTAATAACACTATTTTCTTTTCTATAATTTAAAATTCATCTTTTCAAAATTAAACTTTATTAGTAAAAATTATTTAATATTTATTTTTGTATATTATTAATATTGTATAATTTTGTATAATTAATTTATATTAGATAATTAATCCTAATTTATTTTTTTCAAACATGTAAACCCTAATATAATCATAAACCCTAAATTCATTGTTAATTCTAATAATATTTTCTAAAACCCTAAAAATATTTTTATAAAACCTATTTATTTTTGTAGATGTTTAGAATTGGCAGAATTTTTGACCAACAAGAAATGTTGAATTCAGTTCAGAATGTCCTATCAGATGTTGGGACATTATCAAACAGAGTATAAGAACTTAATTCAGGATGTTACACCAGATGTTGGGACATTGTGTAAATGAATTAAGTTCAGTTTTTCAGGATGTCCCAACAGATGTTGTGACATCTCAAACCTGCTACCAGATTTAATTAATGACTAACTGATCTGAGTAATTTAAGGAAAGTTATCTGGAATTAATTATGGATGGACAAAAACAGAATAAGGTGCGTCTGTAGGGAGTGTTGTTATGAGACTTCAGCATAATCAGAAGAACTAAATCACCTAGAATCTAGGAAGTAACAAACCCTAATTCAAGGTGGAAGCTGCATGCGTTTTAGGACTGGATTAACCTACAGAAAGCCCAAAATCCATACACCTATTTAAGCAACAGAATATCTCAGAATTGAGTACGAATTTCAGAAGACAAAATAGGGTGTTGTGTGTTTTAATAGCAGGTTGTTTTTAATTGTACCACTTTATGAGCTTTTAAGCAAAAGTGTATTTGTGACTTGATTGAAACTGTGAAGTAAGATCAAGCTGTTTTGTTTGAAGTATGACTTCAATTTTATTAAACTTGTAAACAAGATCATTGTGTGATTGAGGGGGAGTGAGTTGGTACTCATATCTAAGTTGTGTCTTAGGTAGAAATTGCATTGGGTAGATATTAAGTGAAAGATTAAACTGGGTGGTTTAAGTCTAGAATTAATATTACTTATAGTGGATTTCCTCCTGGCTTGGTAGCCTCCAGATGTAAGTGTGGTTATACACTGAACTGGGTTAACAAACTACTGTGTTGTTTAATTTTCTTGCACTTTAAGTTTTGGTTAAATTTGTCAAGTGTTGGAACATCTCATTCGACATCTCATACCTGATCACAGAATTTCAATTGGCATCAGAGTAGGCACCCTGCCTGTTTATACTGGGTGAGATCTAGGGAATACAAATTCTGGAAACATGGACAGAGATATAGGATCAATAAATAGACCACCTATACTGGATGGATCTAATTATGACTACTGGAAGCCAAGAATGATTGCATTCTTAAGATCACTTGACAACAGGGCCTGGAGGGCAGTCAACATTGGATGGGAACATCCTGTCCAAGACACCAAAGATGGAGCAAAAGTGTTGAAACCTGAAGAAGAATGGAGTAAGGAGGAAGAAGATTCAGCACTAGGTAACTCCAAGGCCTTAAATGCTTTATTCAATGGCATTGATAGGAACATCTTTAGACTTATGCATCACTGTGAGCTGGCCAAAGATGTTTGGGACACTCTCAAAAACAACTCATGAAGGAACATCAAAGGTAAAGATGTCAAGACTTCAACTTCTCACCACCAAGTTTGAAAACTTGAGAATGAAGGAAGATGAGACAATTCATGAATTTTACATGAACATCTTAGAAATAGCCAATACTTCTGGAGCCTTGGGAGAAAAGATGACTGATGAAAAGCTTGTAAGAAAGATTCTCAGATCTTTGCCAAAAAGATTTGACATGAAAGTCACAGCAATAGAAAAAGCTCAAGACATATGCACAATGAAAGTTGAAGAGCTCATTGGTTCCCTTCAAACATTTGAGATGGGAATGAATGACACAAATGTAAAGAAGAACAAAAGCATAGCCTTGGTAACAAATACTGATGAAGAAGAAGATGATGAATCAGAAACTGGTGAAAGCTTATCAGACAACATTGCTATGCTTGGAAGACAATTCAAAAAGATTCTCAAAAAGATGGAAGACAAATCCAAACCCAGTGGAAGATACACAAACTCTTCTGAGAACAAAAGACCTTATGATGCTAATAGAAGGTCAAATTATGATGAAAAGACCAGTCAAGAAAAAGGAATTAAATGCCATGGATGTGAAGGATATGGACACATCAGGAATGAATGTCCTACCTACTTAAAAAGGCAAAAGAAAGGACTCTCTGTAACCTGGTCTGATGAAGACTCAGGAGGTGATTCAGAAGAAGAATCAGCTAAGCATATCACTGCTCTAGCTGGATTATGTGAATCTGAAAGTGAATCCAGTGATGGGGAGCTTACTTTTGAAGAACTTGAGCAAGCATACAAAGAATTATTCAAAAGAAGCACTGAAATATGCAGTGAGATTATAAAGCTAAAGAAGCAGAATGAGGCACTAAAGGATGAAAAAGCAAGTGATCTAGAGATCATTGACACCTTGAAAAGTGAAGTAAGTCTTCTCAACTCCAAGTTGGAACATATGTCCAAATCTGTTAGAATGTTGAACAGTAGCTCAAGCACACTGGATGTTATTCTCAACAATAATAAGCATTCAGGGGATAAAAGTGGACTGGGATTTAACAAAGTTCATAAGATTGAAGCTAGCTCTAGCAAAACTACTTCAAAGTCCATACAGTCAAACAAGATGTCCCAACAGATGCTTCAACATCATGAAAAGAACACAAAGCCAAACATAATGTTCAAACAGATGTCTCAACATCCTGAAAAGAACATAATGAAGAAGAAGTATCAAAGATGGAGATGTCATCATTGTGGAAGATTTGGACATATCAAACCTCATTGTTATAAATTGCATGGATATCCAAATCAGATATATCAGCAACCTCCTAAGCAGAAGATAGAAGTCACCAAGAAAGTGCTGCATAGACATCAAAGAGATCAGCAACCCCCTAAGCAGAAGACAGAGGTCATCAAGAAGGTATGGAGACCAAAAGCTAGTCTTCATGCTGATTAAAACTACATGCCCAAGAACAAGATCAACAAACAACCTTGGAGCTCTACTGATGAACAATACACAGGGCAGAGATATCAAAAGAAATCTCAACTCAAATGGTCAAAGAAAGGTGTTGCATATATAGCTCATACATCTCTAAGAGTATCAGCTAAAGAAGACTGGTACTTTGACAGTGGATGTTCAAGACACATGACTGGATTGAAGAATCTGCTAGTAGACTTAAAGTCACATTCATCCAGATATGTAACCTTTGGAGATGGAGCTAAAGGAGAAATCAAGGGAGTTGGGACCTTGGACTGTCCAGATGTACCAAGACTTGATGATGTGCTGCTAGTTAAAGGTTTAACTGCTAACCTGATCAGCATAAGTCAATTATGTGATCAAGGGTACAGTGTAAACTTTACCAAAATTGAATGCATAGTGTCTAACAAAGAACAAAAGGTTGTCATGAGAGGAGCCAGATCTAAAGACAACTGTTACATATGGGAACCTCAAGACTTCAGTCTCACTTCAACTTGCTCTTTAGCTAAAGAAGAAGAAGTGAAACTATGGCACCAAAGACTAGGTCATCTTCATTTCAGAGGCATAAAGAAAATCATATTTATGGATGCTGTGAGAGGAATTCCTAAACTGAAGATTGATGATGGCAAAATATGTGGTGAATGTCAAATAGGCAAGCAAACCAAGATGTCCCATCCAAAGCTTCAACATCTGACAACTTCCAAAGTTTTGGAACTATTACATATGGATCTTATGGGACCTATGCAGGTTGAGAGCCTTGGTGGTAAGAGGTATGCCTATGTGGTGGTTGATGACTTTTCAAGGTATACATGGATAAATTTCATCAAAGAAAAGTCTGATGTATTTGATGTATTCAAAGACTTATGCCAAAGAATACAAAGGGAAAAAGCCAGCTGTGTGATCAGAATAAGAAGTGATCATGGAAAAGAATTTGAGAACTAAAAATTCTTAGATTTCTGTTCTTCAGAAGGAATCAATCATGAATATTCTTCACCAATCACTCCTCAACAGAATGGGATTGTTGAGAGGAAGAATAGAACTATTCAAGAATCAGCAAGAGCTATGATCCATGCTAAAAAGTTACCTTTGTACTTCTGGGCTGAAGCTATGAACACAGCTTGTTACATCCATAACAGAGTTACTCTAAGGAAAGGAACTTTGTCCACAATCTATGAAGTCTGGAAGGGCAGAAAACCCACAGTTAAGTACTTCCATGTGTTTGGAAGTAACTGTTATATTCTGGCAGATAGGGAGCAAAGAAGAAAAATGGATCCTAAAAGTGATGAAGGGATTTTTCTTGGATACTCTATAAACAGCAGAGCATATAGAGTATTTAATTCTAGAACCAAGGTTATCATGGAGTCCATAAATGTGATAATTGATGATGCTCCTACAGATGTCCCAGAAGATGTTGGAACATCTGCTGATATCAAGACTGAAGCTGGAGAAAAGAGTGATCATTCTGACTTCACTCAAACTGATGTAAGGACAGAACAATCCAGCAAACCTCCCTCCATCAAAATCCAGAAGGATCATCCCAAAGATTTGATAATTGGTGATCCCAACAGAGGTGTAAGCACTAGATCAAGAGAAGTGATTTCAGGTTCCTGTTTTGTTTCTAAAATAGAACCTAAAAACATCAAGGAAGCTCTTACTGATGAATACTAGATTTGTGCTATGCAAGAGGAATTAGGTCAATTCACAAGGAATGAAGTGTGGAACCTTGTTCCTAGACCTGATGACATAAATGTGATTGGAACTAAATGGGTGTATAAGAACAAGTCAAATGAGTAAGGAGTTGTTACAAAGAACAAAGCTAGACTTGTAGCTCAAGGATACACACAAATTGAAGGAGTAGACTTTGATGAAACCTTTGCACCAGTAGCAAGGCTTGAATCAATCAGACTACTTTTGGGAATTGCTTGTATCTTAAAGTTCAAGCTATTTCAAATGGATGTGAAAAGTGCCTTTTTAAATGGTTATCTTAATGAAGAGGTATATGTAGAACAGCCTAAAGGATTTGTTGATCCAAGCTGTCCAAATCATGTATACAAACTAAAGAAGGCTCTTTATGGTCTGAAGCAAGCTCCAAGAGCATGGTATGAAAGGCTGACTACTTTTCTTATCAAGCAAGGGTACAGGAAAGGTGGAATTGACAAAACCTTGTTTGTTAAAGATGAAGAAGGAAATGTCATGATTGCTCAAATATATGTAGATGACATTGTCTTTGGTGGGATGTCAGACAGGATGGTCAAACATTTTGTCAACCAGATGGAATCTGAATTTGAAATGAGCCTAGTAGGAGAATTAACCTACTTTCTTGGACTGCAAATAAAGCAAATGGAGGACTCCATGTTCATTTTCCAAAGCAAGTATGCTAAGAACATAGTCAAGAAATTTGGGATGGACAGTGCTACTCATAAGAGAACTCCTGCCCCCACACATTTAAAGCTAACTAAAGATGACAAGGGTGAGAATGTAGATCAAAGCCTATACAGAAGTATGATTGGAAGCTTGTTATATATGACTGCTAGCAGACCAGACATAGCATTTGCAGTTGGTGTATGTGCAAGATATCAAGCTGATCCAAAAGTTAGTCATCTTAATCAAGTCAAGAGAATTCTGAAATATGTTAATGGTACTTATGACTATGGCATAATGTACTTTCATGGATGCAAACCAATTCTCACTGGCTTCTGTGATGCTGATTGGGCTGGAAGTGCTGATGACAGAAAAAGCACTTCAGGAGGATGCTTCTTTCTAGGAAACAATTTGATTTCTTGGTTCAGTAAGAAACAAAATTGTGTATCCTTATCTACTGCTGAAGCTGAATATATTGCAGCTGGAAGCAGTTGTTCTCAGTTGGTTTGGATGAAGCAAATGCTCACTGAGTACAATGTCCCACAAGATGTCATGACATTGTACTGTGACAACTTAAGTGCTATTAACATATCAAAGAATCCTATCCAACATAGCAGGACCAAGCATATTGATATCAGACATCATTTCATCAGAGATCTTGTAGAAGAGAAAGTGATTTCACTGGAACATGTAGCTACAAATCTGCAGTTGGCTGATATATTTACCAAAGCCTTGGATGCTACTCAATTTGAAAACCTAAGGGGCAAATTGGGAATCTGCTTATGTGAAATTTAGCAGTTATGGAGATGTGCCAACATGTCATATGACATTGTGTGGCATAAGCACCAGATGGCAACACCAGTCTGGTCAGGCACCTTGGGTATTCCACTCCTAAAAATTCTCAAAGTAACGGCTACTTATAAAATATCAGCTTGCTTTCAGCTATCCATATTCTCATCATACTCTCAAAAACGAATTGCATTCTCTAACTGTTTTTCAGAACTCATCAAACCTAAAACTCTTCATCCACCTCCTTCGAAAATGTCTCAAAACCCTAACATTTAAATCCTCAACAAGGAAGATGTGGTGCATGCAACCCCCATTTCTGTGGTACCCATGGATTCAACTCCAATGGACGAAATCAGAGGAAGTGTTCCTCTTGCTAAAAAGCCAAGAACTCCAAAAAGAACAAAAGATCAAGTTTGCAGCAAATCCAAAGGCATACCTTCACCAGCAAACATCACTCCAAAATCTTCTGAATACGTGGATGATTCCATAAAGGAGTTGGTAAACAGGATCCTTTCTGAGCAAAGAGTGGTAAGTGGCATTTCTATCCCTCTGAGCACCATGCCAGCTCCACAAGAAGATCAACAAACTCAGGCTGAAAAGGACACTCCTGCTCAACAGGATGTCCCAATAGATGTTGAAACATCTGAGGACCAGCAAAAGGCCTCATCTGATACTGTTGATGATATATCTGAGGACCAGAAAAAGGCCTCCACTGATAGTGATGAAGAAGCATCTGAGGACCAACACAAGGCCTCCACTGAAGAGCACATCTCTGTTGATCCACCAGCTGAAGAGGAGACTGCTCAACCTCCTCCTGTTGTGAACCTAGAGCATGATTCTGATACAGAAATCATTGCTTCTGTAAACCCTAGCATAGCCAAAAGGCTTAGGACTAGGAAAGAAAAGATGAATGCAGGACATGCAATCCCTGAGAAGAAGCAAGCTACACCAAAGAAGGACAAAGCTAAAGTGGTCTTTGGTCCTACAAAACAATGGAGCAAGGTGCAAACACAAAAGAGGAAAGCTGTCACTCCTCCAGATTCAGATGTTGAAGAAGATGTCCCAACATCTCCTCCAAAGAAGAAACCAGCACCCTCAAGGTCATCAACTGTTGTTCCAGAAGCTCCCTTGGACAACATCTCCTTTCATCATGTTTCAAGTGTGAATAGATGGAAGTTTGTTTATCAAAGAAGGGTAGCACTTGAAAGAGAGCTGAGCAGTAATGCACTTGAGTGCACAGAGTTAATTGATCTCATCTCTTCTGCTGGCCTTTTCAAAACTGTCTCCAACTTCTCTCCTTGCTATGAGCTGCTTGTCAAGGAATTCATAGTCAACCTCCAAGAAGACTGTGCTAATGGTAAGTCTGCTGACTTTAGAAAAGTTTATGTAAGAGGAAGGTGTGTAGAATTCTCTCCTAGGATTATCAACCACTACCTTGGAAGAGAATCTGATGGCCCAAATGAGTTAGGGAAGACTGATAACCAGGTTTGCAAGGTTATTACAGCTAACCAGGTCAAGGCTTGGCCAGTTAAAGGGAAGCTCTCAGTTAGCATGCTGACAAGGAAATATGCCATGCTGAATAGGATTGGTACAACAAAATGGGTACCTACCAATCATACATCCTCAATATCAACTGGATTGGGCAGGTTCATATTTGCTGTAGGCACCCAAACAAAGCTGGATTATGGAGCTTATATCTTTGATCAGACATTGAAGCATGCTGGATCATCTGCAACAAAGCTGCCAATTGCCTTCCCTTCCTTGCTGTGTGGAATAATACTGAGTCAGTATCCTGGCATCCTCACTGAGAAGGACACAATGTGCAAAAGAGAAAGCCCTCTGGCCTTCCACTACAAGCTGTTTCTGAGTCATCATGCAACTGATGTTGAAGCACCCTCTGGGACATCTGCTGGTCCTTCAAAGGCAAAGTCTCCAATCTCCAAAGCTGCATTAATTGCTGAACTGAAGAGCACTTGCAAAGAACTGGATGCAAGGAAGCAGAAGCTTGAGGAGATTATCCAAAGGCTGGAGATTGAAGAAAGTGCTCAGAAAGCTACTACTTCTAATGAGGAGACTGAGGAAGAGGAAGAAACTGACTATGAGGAGTCTGAGTGAAAAACTGTATGTGAGGAAAAATGTAATGACTGCTGCATTGTAATTTTGATTTAGTAACTTTGGCCCCAAATTTATGTCTAACAAGGGGGAGAACAACAACAACAATGTATGATGCTGTTTAGTTATTAATGAAAAAAATCTTCTGTTTGCTTCTGAACTGAATTAGTGATGTTAATGAAAATTTCTGTTGCAACAAGTCTGAATACATGTATGTTTGAGGGGGAGTAAACTCACACATGACTCAACAGAAAAGAACTGCTATACTCTG
Organism: Lathyrus aphaca; assembly: GCA_963966055.1. Classification (NCBI taxonomy): domain Eukaryota; kingdom Viridiplantae; phylum Streptophyta; class Magnoliopsida; order Fabales; family Fabaceae; genus Lathyrus; species Lathyrus aphaca. The sequence goes on from OZ014520.1 coordinate 66,545,484, forward strand.
ATAAAAGAACTTCTGCTGCACTCTGATAACCAGAAAATATGTTAGCCAAAAATTAGCCAAAGGAGGAGTTTGTAGATGTTTAGAATTGGCAGAATTTTTGACCAACAAGAAATGTTGAATTCAGTTCAGAATGTCCTATCAGATGTTGGGACATTATCAAACAGAGTATAAGAACTTAATTCAGGATGTTACACCAGATGTTGGGACATTGTGTAAATGAATTAAGTTCAGTTTTTCAGGATGTCCCAACAGATGTTGTGACATCTCAAACCTGCTACCAGATTTAATTAATGACTAACTGATCTGAGTAATTTAAGGAAAGTTATCTGGAATTAATTATGGATGGACAAAAATAGAATAAGGCGCATCTGTAGGGAGTGTTGTTATGAGACTTCAGCATAATCAGAAGAACTAAATCACCTAGAATCTAGGAAGTAACAAACCCTAATTCAAGGTGGAAGCTGCATGCGTTTTAGGACTGGATTAACCTACAGAAAGCCCAAAATCCATACACCTATTTAAGCAACAGAATATCTCAGAATTGAGTACGAATTTCAGAAGACAAAATAGGGTGTTGTGTGTTTTAATAGCAGGTTGTTTTTAATTGTACCACTTTATGAGCTTTTAAGCAAAAGTGTATTTGTGACTTGATTGAAACTGTGAAGTAAGATCAAGCTGTTTTGTTTGAAGTATGACTTCAATTTTATTAAACTTGTAAACAAGATCACTGTGTGATTGAGGGGGAGTGAGTTGGTACTCATATCTAAGTTGTGTCTTAGGTAGAAATTGCATTGGGTAGATATTAAGTGAAAGATTAAACTGGGTGGTTTAAGTCTAGAATTAATATTACTTATAGTGGATTTCCTCCTGGCTTGGTAGCCTCCAGATGTAAGTGTGGTTATACACTGAACTGGGTTAACAAACTACTGTGTTGTTTAATTTTCTTGCACTTTAAGTTTTGGTTAAATTTGTCAAGTGTTGGAACATCTCATTCGACATCTCATACCTGATCACAGAATTTCAATTTTTATAAACCTTAATTGTAAATATTAATCTATTTGTTTATAATTTTTGTTTATATTAAGTAATGAATCCTAATGTAGTTTTTTCTAAAATAATCAAACCTTAATTTTTTTCTTTTACAAAAATCTAATTATATAATAACTTTTAATTTATTTATTCTTACATGTAAATAATTTTAGTGTATGCTTAAAATAATTAAAAACTCTTAATTTAATTTAATCATAATTAACCATTATTTTACATAACATGTATGTAAATTTAAATTTTTATAATAATTAGTATGTAGCATGAATTGTTTATTTTTCTTTCTTAAAAAATCTTTAAAAAATATATAATTGTTTATTAAAATTGAACTTTTAATTTATTATGCTAATCTCTTTATTCTTGTTTATTTTGTTACTAATTCTATTTATTTTATTTTATTATTACTAACCCTATTTATTTATATATTATTATTATTATTGTTACTAACCCAATTATTTATTATTATTTATTTGGCTTATTTATTTAATTTATTTTAATTATTATTATTATGTAATTGTATCCCTTATGTAATATTTGTAGTAGTAATTTCTATTATTTATTTTAAATGCTATGGTTAGTAAAATAGGGAGTGCAAGACATGTTTGTATGTAAAATTGAATATAAATCACTAATCTCAAGATAAATATTTGAATTGGTACACTCACACACGTAAGTCGATCTTGGATCGCCATCTCACTTCTTAAGGGTTACCTCTCAAGTTGCCTAAACAAAAGGTCAAGTAGGGTGTATAAAGCAAAGTCCCTCATCTCACATCATCTAGTCCCTTAACAGATAAAACGATCAAGTCCCTTCGAATGTTGCCTTCGTAATGATCTTGCCCCTTTCGAATAAAGATGATAAGTCCCTTCGAATTGCTTATACACCTCACAGTTGCCTAAATAAACAAATTTCCCTTCATTTGTCCCTCACATCCAAGGTAATGACTACCTATTCCTTAATAATAGGGATAGTCTTACCACTTAAAGGATATTCAAGAACAGAAAAGACTTCACTTAGGGAAGGTTCCTCTTATGTACTTGCTCACTTTTCAAAAACATTTCAAACACTTCATACATTTCAAACAATTTTCAAAACAAAGGTTTTATATATATCCGTACATGGATCATTATAAAACACTTAAGAAAATTTCTATTCATACACTTCACATTTCAAAAACATTTTAAAGTGAGCTAAGTAACTAAGAGCCCATGGATAACCATGGATGTAAAGGGTGCTAACACCTTCCCTTTATATAACCTACCCCCCGAACCCAAAAATCTTTTAAAAGGTCTTTCCTGTTCTTTTATGCCTTTCCTTTGGATAAAATAAAAGTCGGTGGCGACTCTTGCTATCCGCAACATAACTAAACTCAGTTCTCCCACCGTGTTACAGAACTGGCGACTCTGCTGGGGATTTAATAAAAGAGGGGTACCCTTAGGAATTAGATCACTTTAAATTTGTTTGTCTTGTTTGCTTTATACTTATCTGTTGGGTGCTCTTATGTGTGAAAGATCCTAACCCGGATCTAGTGTACCTTAGGTAAATGGCAATAGACCAAGGAAATTGTACGGCGTATACCGATATGGTTGATCTGGTGGCCATAGTTAGTGTGACTTCTTGGTTGGTGCTTATGTTCCTTAAGTCAAGTTGAGGATAATATGAGGCTGCCATATGTTGTCAATACACTAACTAACTTTTAGAACCCTAGTTATCCCATCTTGGCCTTTAGAAAGTAGTGAGATAACCGGCTTTGGTGAAGACTGAAGTTGGTTGATACTCGATGCTACACTCATTGAGATCTTAAACTTGGAGGGTTTTGGTTGGCAAGTAAGTTGCCTACTGAACAACCACCCTTGTGAAGGATCAATGATATTGAGATCCCTTAGAACCTGGTTACTTTATAGGACAGGATGAACCAACTAACTTCAGGGGAGGGTACTTACCTTTAAACCTCATGCAAGCCTTCAAACCTAGGGCTATTGTGTGACTTGTTTGTGTGTGCCACATGTTTGTGATTGAGCATAACATCATGACATCATCATGCATCATAAGCATAGCATTTTCACTAACCATTTCAAGGACCAAAGGATTTATCTTTGTTCTTTGTTGCAGGTCATGGCTTCTGATCGTAGAAACACTATTAGGATCAACTTTGTAGGGGTACCTGCTAAGCTTAAAGAGTTGGTTTCTCAAGTGTCTGAACACTCTCAGTTCATCAAGAGACATGGTCACCTATTGGATCTAGTCACCTCAGGGTTCAATGAAGACATGATGAGTGTTCTGTTTCAGTTCTTTGACCCCAAGCACCATTGCTTTACATTCCCCGACTATCAGCTGGTTCCTACAAAGGAAGTTCTCTAAACTTCTAGATATATCTGTTCTTGATCAAAGACCCTTCACAGGCTTGGAGAAAGAGCCTAAACCTGAGGTTATTGCTGCAGCCCTACATCTGAAGAAGTCAGATATAGTTCTAGAAACGAGAAGCGGAGTTAAGGGTATTCTTGCTAAGGTGTTGATAGAGAAGGCTCAAGTGTTCTTGAAAGCTATGAGCTATGATGCTTTTGAGGAGATCTTAGCCTTGTTGATTTATGGCTTAGTGTTGTTCCCCAATCCTGATCAGTTCATAGACGTTCATGCCATCAATATATTCCTGAGTCACAACCCAGTGCCTACATTGCTTGGAGACATCCTACATTCTCTTCATACCCGTACTACAAAGGCACGAGGAACTCTGATGTGTTGCATACCTTTGCTATCTAGGTGGTTTATTTCTCACCTTCCTCGATCAGTAATGAAGAATGAACAAGGGTTCAGGTGGTCCAAGAGGATTATGTTACTCTCTCATTCAGATATTCATTGGTGCTCCAGATCTATGGAGAATGTCACTATCATCGACCGCTGTGGGGAGTTTCCTAATGTTCCACTTCTAGACATAAGAGGAGGCATTACTTACAACCCTTCTTTAGCTTTACGACATTTTGGTTACGCTCGGAGTGATGGTCCACATGACATGTTGATTCAGGGTATTGTGTTTGACTACGACAATGATCTTCAAGGTTACCGTCAAAGGTTCATACGAGCATGGGGTAAAGTGAACAAGGTTGACAGCAAGACTCTGGAACCAAAGTACACTATTCCTATGGAACCTTATCTCAGATGGGTGCGATCTTGTGCTCAGACTCTTATGATGCCATATCCTGCTATCCTGCCAGTTACCATGGAGCCTGTTGCTGAAGGAGATACCTCTTATACCATCCTTCACCCAGACATGCCCACTGACATGGAAGACTTACGGAGATCCTGGATCCAGTTGAAGGAGCAAAGGGATACTTTCGAGGCTCATTACAAAGCAAGTCAAGAAAGAATCCTGGAGCTAACAAAGCAACTTCACGAGGAGCGGAATCTCAACTCATACCTCAACACAAAGAGGAAACATCCATGGGAGACTTAAAACCCCATCTTTTGTATTTATTTCATTTCATTTTGTAAGCCCAAAGGGCAAACAAATTTATTACTAATAAAAGTTTACCTTCTTGTTTGTTTATGGAAATTTAAATCCTGCGGTCCTTGAAAACATTGCATACGCATTCACATACCATATCATTGCATCACAGGTTTATTGTGCACAGGTTTCTTATCTTCTTGTTGTTTATTTCAGCAATGGCTCTTGAACAAACAGTTAAGGATCTCCACGCACAAAATGCACAGTTCCAAGAGCTGATCCTGAACTTGTCCAAGGGGCAGGATGAATTGAAGACACTGCTGGCCAAGAAGACTAAGAAGACTAGAAGATCAGGGGGCCTGATCAACATGGGAAGAAGGTTCAGAGGTCCTGTCAAGACCAAAGAACAGGTTGAAGATTATGAGTCTGAAGAGTCTGAGAAAGAGGGAGGCAGTCTCCACAATACAATGGGGGACTCTGATTCTGAAGCTAACTACTATCATGAGCCTAATGAAGATAAGTTCAAAATGCTGGTGGATAGAATGGATGCTATGGAATTGCAAAAGTCTTCTGGGCTGGATTTTGAAGACCTGAGTTTGATATCTGGGGTGGTTATACCCATTGGTTTCAAGGTTCCTACTTTCGTAGTTTATGACGGTGTTTCTTGTCCCAAGCTGCATCTGAGGTCCTATGTCCGGAGAATCCAACCCCATACTGCTGATAAGAAGTTGTGGATTCATTTCTTCCAGGAGAGCTTATCTGGAGCTCAATTGGAGTGGTACTATCAGCTGGAGTGTGTCAACATCCGTGATTGGAATGATCTTGCTGAAGCTTTCTATAAACAATATCAATACAATGCTGATCTAGCCCCTACTCGCATGCAACTACAAAGCATGTCCATGGGTGCTAAAGAAAATTTCAAGGAGTATGCCCAGAAATGGAGAGATTTGGCTGGAAGAGTACAACCCCCTTTAACTGACAAGGAGTTGGTTGATATGTTCATGTGTATGTTGAATGGTCCCTTTTACAGTCATCTCATTGGAAGCTCATCATCTGGCTTCACTGAGTTGATAATGACAGGAGAGCGCGTAGAAAGTGGTATAAGGAGTGGCAAGATTCAAGTGGGTGCTTCTTCATCAGGTACTGCAAAGAAGCCTCCCAGTGGGAAGAAAGAGGCAAATGTTGTTTATGGTCAACCTAATCGTAATAGAAGGTATCAGTCTGTGAGTGCAGTTCATATCTCCAATCCAACTCCTACAACACCAGAGCAGCCACAGGGAAATTAACAGAGGGCTAGAAGGCAGTTCACTAAGATCAACATGTCAATGGCCCAAGCCTTGCAACACTTGTCGAAGGCTGAACTTATCACTTGGAAAGATCCTCCTCAGAATCCTAATGTTACCTCTCCCAGGTACAATCCTAATGCACGATGTGCATATCATTCGAATTGTCAGGGACATGATACCAATAGTTGCTGGGTATTGAAAAATAAAATTCAAGATATGATTGATGCTGGAGAGATTGAGTTTGACCCTCCGGGTACTCCAAATGTGATCACTGCTCCCATGCCAAATCATGAGAAGACTGTCAATGCCATTGATGAAGATTCACATATTTCCTCAGTTGCATATTTGACTACACCATTGTCTGTTATTAAGAAGAAGTTGGTACAAGTTGGGTTCTTTCCAGGTTGTCGTGAAGATTGTGTCTATTGTGCCTATAAGCCGGATAGTTGCTGGAGGTTGAAGGACGAAATTCAATGCCTCATGAATAATTACACCATAGTGTTCGAGAGGACACCACCTTCTGTGGAAAGCATGGTTGATCATATAACTAAAGGTGTGAAGATTGAAGAGGTAGATATGGTTGATAAAGTGCCGGTAAGGATCACTTCCAAGGGACCTGTCAAAATTACTCATAAGGGTCCAATTAAAATTACTGCTGAAGGCCCTGTGAAGATTGTTGCTGAAGCCAGAGTGGCTCCTATGATTATTACCACTCCTAGTCCTATTCCGTATACTTCTGATAAAGTTGTGCCTTGGCATTATGGGTCTGATGTTTATATTCATGGTGTTAAGCAGGAACCCTTAGCTGATATGCCTGTTGCTGATGAAAACATTGACGTTGATAATATTGCTGGATCTAGTAAGGTCACACGAAGCGGAAGAGTTTTCTCTCCTCCAGTTACCTCCAAGAATGCAGTTACTCCATCTACTACCTCCACTACTGATGCTCGGGGCAAAGGTCCTGTTATTGAACCTATACCAACTGATGTGCCAACTGCTGATGATCTCTCCAAGCAGATGGAAGAAGTATTGAAGATCATTCGCAAGAGTGATTATGACATTGTTGATCAATTGGGGCATACTCCCTCCAAGATTTCTATGTTGTCTTTATTATTGTGCTCTGAGACTCATGCCAAGGCCTTGATTAAATTTTTGAAGACTGCTCACGTACCCAATGAGATTTCTGTAGACCAGTTTGAAAATTGTGTTGCACACTTGACCTATGATAATGGGTTTGGTTTCTCCAATGCTGATTTGACTCCTGCCAAGAGGGATCATAACAGGGCTCTACATATCTCCATTAAATGCAGGGGCACTACCCTGTCACATGTATTAATAGACAATGGTTCCTCTCTGAATGTGTTGCCCAAAGAAGTTCTGAATAAGCTCAGTCCTGAGGATGCTGTGTTAAAGCCCAATAATATAGTGGTGAAGGCTTTTGATGGCTCGAGAAGAGTGGTGCATGGAGAAATTGATCTCCCAATAAAAGTTGGTTCTCAGGTTTTCAATGCTACCTTTTATGTAATGGATATTCGTCCGTCGTATTCTTGTTTGCTTGGGCGTCCCTGGATCCATGGGGCAGGTGCTGTAACCTCTACCTTACATCAAAAGCTGAGGTATCCAGTAGAGGGGAAGGTTGTTACTGTTTACGGAGAGGAAAGGTATATGATTAGCCATGTGAACACCTTTAAATATCTTGAAGTGGAAGGTGAATATGTTGAAACTCCGTGTCAGACATTTGAAGTGGTTCCTTGGATTGTTAATGATTATGAAGCTCCTCCTGTTGTCAAGAAAGTTCATGTGGTCACCAGAGTACCTCCTACAATGGCCTCCCTTAAAGATGCTAGAGCTGTGGTGGATGAAGGTGGTTGTACTATTTGGGGTCAGCTTCCTGATATTCCGTACAAGTCTGACAAATTTGGTTTGGGTTTCACTGCAGAGTCCCAGAAGGCTGTTTGTCGTGCTCGTGCTGTTCGTATCACTAATCAGGGGATTATGAAGAATCAGATCAATGTTGTGGGTGACTATGATGAAGACTACAACTTGGATGCTTGGATTTTTCCTACTGTGGGTGCTGGACTCAATAACTGGAGGGCTGAAGATGTTATTCCTATCTCCTTTAGTCAGGATTAAATACTATTATTGTGTTGTTACTTTTAAAGTTTGTAATTTCTTGAACAATTGAACTCTTAAAGCCTTGTGCCTTACCCGGGGCACAATGGTGTGCTTGTTACGGGATGTCATTTCATTTGCATACTTCATTCAATAAAAATCAGTGGACGTTTCGTTTTCGTAAATATTGTGTTCCTTGTCTTTCTTTTCTTTTATTTTTTTTTATCAGCTATGTGTTCTTACACACACCCACATCACTAAAATGCAGATCCTCATCCACTCTGGATCCTGTTGATAACAGTTCTACTATTGCCAATTATAATTTCGAGAACCCGATCTATCAAGCTGAAGACGGAAATGAGGACGATTGTGAAGTACCTGTAGAGCTTGCTAGGTTGTTACAACAAGAAGAGAAAGCTATACAGCCACATGAAGAGCCAATCGAATTTGTGAATCTGGGAACTGAAGAAAACAGGAAAGAGGTCAAGATAGGAGCTGAATTAGAGGATAGTGTCAAGACCAGATTGATTCTGATGTTACATGATTATGTGGAGATCTTTGCTTGGTCTTATGAAGATATGCCAGGATTGGATACAGACATTGTGGTTCACCGTTTACCGGTAAAAGAAGATTGTCGTCCAAAGAAGCAGAAGGTTCGTCGCATGCGTCCTGAAATGTCAGAGAAGATTAAAGCAGAGGTAATGAAATAGTTTGATGCAGGGGTCATAGCTGTGACTTCTTATCCTCTGTGGGTTGCAAATGTGGTACCGGTACCTAAGAAAGATGGTAAGGTACGTATGTGTGTAGATTACAGGGATTTGAACAAGGCTATCCCCAAAGATGACTTTCCACTTCCTCATATTGATGTTCTGGTAGACAACACTACTCAGCATAAGGTATTCTCTTTCATGGATGGTTTCTCTGGTTATAATCAGATCAAGATGGCACCTGAAGATATGGAGAAGACAACATTTGTTACACAGTGGGGCACTTTTTGTTATAAAGTGATGCCATTTGGTTTGAAGAATGCAGGGGCAACATATCAGCGTGCTATGGTGGCTTTGTTTCATGACATGATTCATCATGAGATAGAGGTGTATGTGGATGATATGATAGCCAGGTCCCAGAATGAAGAACAACATCTTGATCATCTGCATAAGTTGTTTGAGAGGTTGAAGAAATACAAGTTGAGATTGAACCCAAACAAGTGTACCTTTGGAGTTAGATCTGGTAAGCTTCTGGGTTTCATTGTCAGTGGAAAAGGTATTGAAGTAGATCCTGCAAAAGTGAAGGCTATACGAGAGATGCCAGCTCCCCGTACTGAGAAGGAGGTTAGAGGTTTCTTGGGACGATTGAATTACATTGCAAGATTTATTTCCCAGTTAACTGCTACCTGTGAGCCAATCTTCAAGTTATTGAAGAAAGATCAGGTGATGGAGTGGAATGATGAGTGCCAGACAGCCTTTGATGAAATCAAGAAATATTTGCTAGAACCTCCAATTTTGATGCCACCAGTTGATGGAAGACCCTTGATTATGTACTTAACAATATTAGACAACTCAATGGGGTGTGTTTTGGGGCAACATGACGAGTCTGGTCGAAAAGAGCAGGCAATATACTACCTTAGCAAAAAGTTTACCGACTGTGAAACAAGATATTCACTGCTCGAGAAAACTTGCTGCGCTTTGGCATGGGCTGCTCGCCGACTAAGACAGTATATGTTGACTCATACTACCTTATTGATTTCGAAGATGGATCCAATCAAGTACATATTCGAGAAACCTGCTCTCTCCGGAAGAATAGCAAGATGGCAAATGATCTTAACAGAATATGATATACAGTATACTACTCAGAAGGCCATTAAGGGAAGTGTTGTAGCTGATCATTTGGCTCATCAAGCAGTGGATGATTATCAGTCAATGAGTTTTGAGTTCCCCGATGAAGACATTATGATTATTACCAAAGAACCTAGACAATATGACGGACCTGAACAAGGATCCCGATGGACTATGGTTTTTGATGGAGCTTCTAATGCACTTGGTAATGGTGTTGGTGTTGTGATCAGTTCCCCTGAAGGTTGTCATACCCCGATTACTGCCAGACTTTGTTTCTATTGTACTAATAACATGGCTGAGTATGAGGCATGTATCCTGGGTATTAAAGCTGCTATTGATATGAAGATTCAGTTCCTTGATGTGTATGGAGATTCAGCCCTGGTAGTAAGTCAGATCAAAGGAGATTGGGACACCAAGCATGATAATCTCATTCCTTACAGAGAGCATGTTTTGTCGTTGATCCCACATTTTAAAGAGATTACTTTTGGACATATTCCCCGAAGAGAGAATCAGTTGGCAGATGCTTTAGCCACCATGGCATCCATGTTTGAGATCAGCTGGGATGATGAAGCTCCCAAGATTACTATTGATAGATTTGAAAAGCCTGCATACTGCAATGAGATTGACACTGAAGAAACAGAGGAAAAGCCTTGGTACTATGAAGTGAAAAGATATCTTGAAACTCAGGAGTTCCCTGAAGGGACATCTGTCAAAGATAGGAAGTTTCTGAGGAGGTTTTCTGCTAAGTTCTTTTTGAGTAATGGGATTTTGTATAAGCGCAATCATGATTCAACTATGCTTCGTTGTGTGGATAAGAAGGAAGCAACTAAGATTATGGAAGACATACATGATGGGATCTTTGGCACTCATTCTAGTGGTCATACTATGGCAAAGAAGATATTGAGAGCAAGTTACTATTGGTCTACCATGGAAGCTGATTGCTATCAACACTCCAGAACATGTCACAAGTGTCAAATTTATGCTGATAAAGTCCATATACCTCCTTCACCATTGAATGTGTTGACTGCTCCTTGGCCTTTTGCCATGTGGGGCATTAATATGATTGGTGAGATCAAACCTACTGCTTCTAATGGGCATCGTTTCATCCTAGTTGCTATTGATTACTTCACGAAGTGGGTGGAGGCAGCTTCATTTGCATCTGTTACTAAGAATGTGGTGGCCCGATTCATTAAGAATAATCTCATATGTAGGTATGGCATCCCTGAAAGGATTATTACTGACAATGGCTCTAATTTGAACAATACTATGATTACTGATCTCTGCACGCAGTTCAAGATTAAGCATCACAATTCTTCTCTGTATCGTCCAAAGATGAATGGGGCAGTGGAAGCTGCTAATAAGAACATTAAGAAGATTATACAGAAGATGACTGTTACTTACAAGGATTGGCACGAGATGTTACCATTTGCTCTTCATGGCTATCGTACTACAGTACGTACTTCAACAGGGGCAACCCCATTCTCCTTAGTATATGGTATGGAAGCAATTCTGCCCATTGAAGTTCAGATTCCCTCCTTAAGAATCATGAAGGATGCAGGCTTGGATGAAGATGAATGGATTCAGACTCGACTTGACCAGATAAATTTGATTGACGAGAAGAGGTTAGCAGCTGTTTGTCATGGCCAGATGTACCAGAAACGAATGATCAAGGCTTTCAACAAGAAGGTAAAGCCAAAGGTATATCAGGCTGGTGATTTGGTAATCAAGCGTATAATATTACCACAGGGTGATCCTAGGGGCAAGTGGACTCCTACATATGAAGGACCATTTGTAGTCAAGACAGTATTCTCAGGAGGTGCCATGATACTTACTACTATGGATGGTGAAGACTTCCCACAGCCTGTAAACGCAGACATAGTTAAAAAATACTACGCATAAAAAGAGACCCACTAGGTTGACTGGCCTAGGCAAAAATAGGGGCATCCCGGCGAACCAAAAGGGTTTGGGCAAAAATTAGGGATATATATATAAAAAAGATGTACACCCGGCAAGTCGAAAACCTGAAAAGGCGGCTTGGGCAAAAAAGGGTATCCCGGTGGGTTGAAAACCTGAAAAGGAAATCCAGGCAAAAGTTAGGGATTAAAGCGTATGACTATGTCTCGTTTGGATCACCCATGAAACTACAACCAGTTGTGCTACTTAATCAAGCTCGAACAGAGAAAGCTCAATCCAATCGTTTCCGTCTCGACAGCAGAAGATGAGATACTTGAAGATAATGGAAATAGTAGAATTGAAACTTAATAGGATTATTTCCCACATAGCTGATTTTCTTTGTTTTGTAAAAATTTTTACGACAAATTCCTCTTACTAGGATTTTTGTCTCCTTGTACAAACTTGCCTATGTATAGGTCACTTTTTGATATAAATAAAACTTCATCTTTGAATCCAGATTTACTTTTACCCTATTTACATAAGCGAAACGTCCATTGGTTGTGTTTGAATGTATGTATGCTTTTGAATATGATTGATGTTTACAAGAAATGCATAAAATGCTTAATATGATTGATGTTTACCAGAAATGCATGAAAATGCAGTAATAGTATTTACTAAGGACGAACGAGGGAAGGAATTCAACGAAGCTTCGCCGGTTCATCCCCACAAGATAGCTACAAATCCCCCAGTAGGGCAAATCCATCTTCATAAATACTTCGAGTTACATCTCCCCTGGAATTTATATCCATCTCTTTTATCCTCAGACGGATAGTTGGGAATTTATTTTTTTCCAATAGGAGTACTATCGAACGAAGACGGGAGGTTATGTATACTTTATGACGAACGAAGACGGGAGGTTATGTATACCTTACTATCGAACGAAGACGGGGGGTTATATATACTATATTATCAAACAAGACGGGAACAAGTCCCTCATATTCTTCAGCAACAAATTGGGATTTACTTTCCCTGGCCAGCAGTTGTTATACAAAGATATCCGGACGCTTCAAACTGCATGATGCATACATACATCATTTACATCATATCATACATATACATAAGTACATAATACATTACCTAAGTGCATCATATTATACATGCATACATAATGCATAAACTAATGTTATCATACAGAATGTTATAATCTTGTTTTTCAGATTAATTCTCCAGCAGACAAATTTCATCAACAACTTGTGACCTTGGGCCGTTGTTTATCTTCCCAAAGGTTACCTCATACCTCAGGACGTTGTTTATCCTCCTGAAAGATATCATGACCTTGGGCCGTTGTTTATCTTCCCAAAGGTTACCTCATACCTCAGGACGTTGTTTATCCTCCTGAAAGCTATCATGACCTTGGGCCGTTGTTTATCTTCCCAAAGGTTACCTCATTATCATGGGACGTCGTTTATCTTCCCGAAGGCTATTTTGAGACGTCGTTTATCTTCTCAAAAGCCATATCATGACTATTGGGCCGTTGTTTATCCTCCCAAAAGTTATGTTTATACCTCAGGACGTTGTTTATCCTCCTGAAAGCTATCATTATACCTCAGGACGTTGTTTATCCTCCTGAAAGCTATCATGACTTTGGGCCGTTGTTTATCTTCCCAAAAGTTATACTTATACCTCAGGACGTTGTTTATCCTCCTGAAAGCTATCATTTCTTTGGGTCGTTGTTTATCCTCCCAAAAGTTATGTTTATACCTCAGGACGTTGTTTATCCTCCTGAAAGCTATCATTATACTTCAGGACGTTGTTTATCCTCCTGAAGGTTATACCTTTACCTTGGGCCGTTGTTTATCTTCCCAAAGGTTATCTCACTATGTTGGGATGTTGTTTATCTTCCCAAAAGCTATATCTTCATATTTTGGACTGCTTTATCCTCCAAGAGATATATTTGAAGAACTTTTCTCCAAGTGGCATCTTTAAGCCCACTCAAAGCATATACAACAAGTCATCAATATCACTCTACGCACCGGTGAGTGCAAATTTTTGGGCTTTTGTGTTCAATCCCCTTCAACCTTCCAGGTCACGACTGGCAAATATACCAATCTAACCCCTCAGGTTTCAGAAAATTGAACAGGGGCAGTAGCCAGATGGCTAACAAAGATGTCTTCTTCCCCGCAGATGGTGATGATCTGGCCTTCCCACTCGAATTTCAGCTTCTGGTGAAGGGTAGATGTAACAGCGCCAGCGGCATGGATCCAGGGTCTACCCAACAAACAGCTGTAGGCTGGCTGAATGTCCATCACATAGAAGGTAATTTTAAAAGTCTGCGGGCCAATCAACACAGGCAGATCAATCTCCCCAAGCACTGATCTTTTAGAGCCATCAAATGCTCTCACCACCAAATTACTCGGACGCAATGCCAAGCCATCATTCTCCAGCTTCACTAAGGCTTTCTTTGGTAGAACATTGAGTGATGACCCAGTGTCCACCAGTACATGAGATAGAACAGCACCCTTGCATTTCAAGGTGATATGCAAAGCCTTGTTATGGTTGTGTCCCTCTGTTGTTAAGTCAGCATTGGTAAAGCCCAGTCCATGACTGGTGTTGACATTTGCAACCACAGTTTCTAGCTGATTAACAGTAATCTCCTCCGGCACGTATGCTGCGTGCAGGACTTTCAATAATGCGTTCCTGTGAGCTTCAGAACACATCAACAGGGATAATATGGAGATTTTTGAGGGAGTTTGGTGAAGCTGATCCACCACCTTGTAATCACTTCTTTTTATGATTCTCATAAACTCGTCTACATCTTGTTCAAAAGATGTCTTCTGAGTTTCTTTGACAGCCGGCTCTTCTGATACCACACTCTTTCCCTTTGCTTTGGCAGCAGCTTCTGCTTCAACATTAGGTCTCTGAGTTTGTGATGCGAACAGGCGTCCGCTTCTGGTGAAGCCTCCGCCTCCCCCAACATTATCAATTTGTAGAGAAGAGGTTGAAGAGCCCAAAGTGATTTTCTCCCCGTTGCAGTAAAGATCAGAGCCATAATGCCAGGGTATGGCATTACTGCTTTCATATGGAACTGGTCCAGGCACCGTAATGGTAACTGGACTGACTGCTGCAGAGGAGGGTACTGTGATGGTGTGTGGATCGTAGTAAATTGTGACTGGTGACCTGGCAGGAGGTGCCACTGTTTGTTGCTGAAAGTTGCTATTTGGAGGAACAATTGATGGATCATAGTAGATGGTGACTGCTGAGATATCTCTATTAATTTCTGCTGGTGTTGTAGAAGATTCTGTTGAATAAATGGATGCTGATGTTGTAGAAGAGATGGTTGCTGAAACTTGATTTGTTGAAGTGATGGACGGAGCCGTTGCTGATGATATTGATGAATCAGTAGGAATGATTGTTGCTGCTGTTGTAGGAGACTCAGGAATTGTTGTCAAAGGATTTGCTGGATTTGTAGGCGCTATTGTTGAGATCTGAAGTATACCTTCTTTGATAAGACCATCTATGCCGCTTCTTAAATTATCACATCCGTTGACTGCAATGTTGCAATACCCACAACCGAGCTCGCACCCGGGGAACACCTGGCACTCTAGAAGCTGAGATTTAATTTCGACCAGAGGTGTCCGAATTTGTGCAACACAGGTGATCAAGGTAGATGGTCTGTCTTCCTCAATGGCATTAATCCTTGGCCCGCCATGATGAGGCATAGGATTCTTGTTGACATTTGGAGGGGGTGCAAAGTTGAGGGCTTTAGAATCCACCAGATCTTGGACTTTCATTTGCAAGGCCCTGCACTTCTCCGTATTATGGCCAGGTGCATTGGAGTGGAAAGCACATCTGGCGTTGACATCATAATTCCTTGGGAGATTGGAGGGATCTGGTGGTGCCAATGTCCTTAACTCAACCAAGTTGAGCTTCAAGAGTTGTGGTAATAAGGCAGCATAAGGCATAGGGATAGGGTCAATCACCCTATTTGCCTGTGACGGTCTTTGCTGAAAAGGTCTTTGTTGTTGATTGTTGTTGTTGTTGTAGGTTCTTTGTGGCGGGTACTGAACTTGCTGTTGATAATGTGGTTGTTGTGGTTGTTGATATGCTGATTGCTGAGGAATCGGAGCTGGAATAGTGACAGCTGCTACTGATCTGTGAACATACTGAGGTCTGCCCCTGGTGGCATGAATGGCATTTGTCTCACCGGTCCTTCGAGGTCCCATAAAAGGCTTCCTGGGATTACTGGACGAACTTGCACCATTATCAGAAATTTTGCCCATTTTTAATAGACTCTCAATTCTTTCACCGGCTATAACTAGTCAGCAAAACTGGTGGAAGAAAAGGCAGCCAGTCTGTCAATATATGTTCCTTGAAAAGTATTCATGAACATGTCGGCCATTTCTCTTTCCGACATGGGTGGTTGGACAGCAGCAGCAAGCTGTCTCCACCTTTGGGCGTATTCCCTGAAGATTTCTCTGGAGGATTGAGACATTCCCATCAGAAGGGTCCTGTTAGGGGCCATGTCCAGATTGTATTGGTACTGCCTGATGAAAGCTTCAGCTAGGTCCTTCCAGCATTTGATTGTAGCTCTGGTCAAGTGCGAATACCACTCTCTTTAAGCTCCAGTCAAACTGTCTTCAAAGTAGAACATCCATAGCTTCTCATCCATAGTATATGCTTTAAGTCTTCCCAGAAAATACTGCAGGTGAGTTCGTGGACAAGAGGTTCCATTGTATTTCTCGAAGCACGGGGGTTTAAACTTGTGGGGAATCCTTACCCCATCCACTAACCCCATATCCATTACATCGAAGCCTAAGGAATTTTGAGACTCCAGAGATCTCAACTTCTCAGAAATTTCATCAAACCTCCTATCATAGACTTCATCTCCAGCTCCCATTACAGTAAACTGCTCCTCTTGAGGATCTTCTTGCAAGATCCTGCCTGCAGCAGTGTTGTCCTGTACATTCCTTGGGATATTGACTTCCGGATCTAGATGAGGTCCAAATACTGGTGGGTTAACATGAGGCTGACCTCCCTCATTATTACTAGTACCTCCAGTCCCAGGATGAGGTTCCTCGGGGTTTTGTCTTTCCACCAATGCCCTTAGCCTCTCCTGACTCTGGGCCAAGCCAGTCATTACAGTCATGAATTGAGCCATTTGGTTCCTCATTTCCACTCTTTCATTAGCCATCTGAGTTCTGACCTCAGTCAGGTCCTGCTATACTTGATCCATTTGGATACCAGGAAGATTGTTGCGAGTAGGGTACCAGTGCGTACGGTTGAGAGGGAACACCCGGCGGCGAGCAATATTTCCTGAGGCACAACAGAGTTAGAAACAAACAAAATAATGACAAAACCTACAAAACAAAACAAAAGTTAGTATGCAATGCAGTATGCTTATTTGTTTTCCAAGGTATCCGGCTTGGTTCTTGGTTTTGACCTTTCCAGACCCCGAGGAAGATGCTTTGGTGCTGTTTGGGAAAAAGGAAACCCCACAATGGAAACAAACTAGAATATATTACAAATACTGAACAATACATAGTTTGTTTTATAACATATGCCCCTGAAGGGTCAAAATACAACACAAAAGAAAAGTACATCAAATGAAAACAACAACAATCAAAAAGTCAGACATCAAGTCCAAACTCATCCTCCTTAACCTCCTTCAGAAGTGCCTCAGTCACTGGACCAGCCGGATGCTCTGTGATGTTTCTGATGAGGAGGTTCCTGGTGGCAGTGGTCAGTTTCTTGTGCCTGTCCTGGTCCTTTGATCTCTTCAATCCAGCCCTAAGCTTCAACTCTGAAATTTCCTTCTGGGCTGCCAACAAAGCTTCTTGTTGCTTCTTTTCATTAGCCTCTAACTGTTCAATCCTGGCTTGAGTCCTCTGATCTTCTTGTGTCCGGGCTTCAGTGATCCTGACCCACTTAGCCTGACTTTCTTGCAGATAGAGATCAGTCCTAGCCTTCTGAAGCTTGGCCTCTTTACAGGCATTCTTCAATATTTGTTCCCCAGCTCTTGCTTTCTTGATGTAGTCTTCTATTTTCTCAATCTTAGCCAGATGCTCCACCTTAAGTTTTTCCAACCTCTCAATGTCCAGACGACCATCACTCCTTTTCCAAAGGGTCTTCTTCAGAGCTTGAGACAGATTCTCATTCCTTTCCTTCAGCTTCTCAAATTCTTCCAGGCTAACAATTGCTGCTGGTTGTGTTGTGGATGGTCCAGGTACATCCTCAATGGTGAAGGGCATTCCAGTAATCTGAGCTCTAGCATGAGACCAGTCATAGTACTAAGCTGATGCAACATTATTGCACCTTCCAAGAATAGCCATCCCTTTTGTCTGGATGTTGTCCCAAGCCCAGGATGCTTGTCTGACAGCAGCTAGATTAGGCTTTATCTCACAATATAGGGTCTCAGCTAAATCTTGCATTCTAGGAGGGTGAACCAAAGCATAGCCTAGTTGTCTCTTAAACAACAAAGGATTGTAGTTGATGCAACCCTTTACTCCTATCAGAGGCACATTTGGGTATTGCCCACAGCTAGTGATGATGTCCTTGCCTTTGGTGCTCTGGGTGCACCATCTGATGTCATCTGAAGTCAAAGCAATAAGTCTCTTAGCCCAATTCTTCTGTTGGTGAGGATTCAGGAAGGCATCTGTTTTAGGTAGGTGTTTGAGCAGCCAGGTGTGAAACAAAGGAGCACAACATCTCACCAACTTCCCCCTCTGTTTCTCATTCCTCTGATGAATGGAGTAATAGAAATATCCCAGCAATGTGGGTACTGGGTTCCTCAGAAGGAAAAGATGAATAGCATTCTTGCTGATAAACTTGGGCTCATCTACAAACAGTATAACCCCATATATGCTGAGGGCTAAAAGTGCACAGACTGCCCTCCATTCTCCCAAGGAGGCCTTCAGGATGGCCTGAGAAATCAAGAAATCCAAGTGCAAACCAGGGATCCCAGCCTTTGTTGTCATATTTTGCTCAATCAAAGTAGGTTCCAGGTACAGTGCTTTTGCCACTTCTCCATTGCTGGGAGAAGTCATCTCTGGGTTGAAGGGTATCCCACCCCTGACAGGTACTCCAATCAATGATGAAAACTCCTCCAGTAGAGGTCCTAGCTGAAAGTCTGAAAATGTGAAACATCTCAAAGGAGGGTCATAAAACTGTAAGCAGGTGTGGATCATGCTCCTCTGAGAAGGGTCCAGGTCCATAACCATATCCAGGATACCTCCATAATGCTCTCTGAATAAAGGGATGTGGTCAGGGGTGATAAGTGACTGGACCTGCCTGATACCAGTCAACACAGGCTCAAAGAAATGGTATGATATGTTGCTCTTCCTGGGAGCCATGACTGCTGATGAAGAGCTGAAGACAAGTGCTGATGAAGATCAAGACTGGTACTAGAGATGGGCCACTGATAGGCTGATGCTGGTGATGATGAAGATGACTGAAGCAAACAACTGAAGAGAATAGCTGAAGCAGATAGCTGATGAAACAGAGGTCTATGCAGATGAAGGGGTCAAAACCAAGCCAGATATGATGCGGATACCCTGAAAAAACAAATAAACAAATGTTAAATGATGCAAATGATGAGTATGCAAATGATATGCAAGGGTTTGTGATCAAGCTGGATCTGATTATCTGTCTTGATATAAAGTTCATGCATGTTCAAGAAGTCCAGATGGAGGTTCAGAAATCCAGTAACCAAGGTGGGGGACTCAAATAAAGAATCACATGTCCAGGGTTAAATCACAAGAACTGTCCAAAATGAGGCACTCTTAATCAAACAAGTAACAGGGTATGATGTGGCCAAAGGGTTCCTGCAAACCTGTAAACAGTCCAACCCTCTCACAGGTGATGTTCTAGAACAAGGATCCTCAGACTTGGATCAGTTATGAGAAGTGTAAACACTTCGAACCCAGAGGTACAGTGTTTACAATAACCATAAAAGATCCTCCTCTAATTCACCTCATCTTCTGAGGATCATAATAAAGGTCATCCAGACTTAGCAGGCTTCCCAGATAGCCCTAGCACTACAGGAAATCTGTAGCACAGAGTTCTCAAGAAGAAACCCACATCTGAACCGTGTTTCATATTCCCGCACCAGACCGAAATGGAATTTGAAAGAACATGAACCACTCTAGCCTAGGTGTCACTCAGGTCCCAGGTATAGGACCTTATACTCTCAATGAAACCCCACCCACCAAGACAGAAGAACAAATCCAGCAATGATAATGACAGTATGAAATATGAAAAGCTGAAAAGGAAAGCAATAAATAAAGTTGTACATAAAGCAGTAAATAAAGCAAATAAATAAACACAAATAGCACATAACACCCCAGTAAACACAAATCAAACAAGCGCTAGGAGGAACCCACAAAAAGAACCAGAAGCCCTGGTTGCAATATAAGGGTCCCCAGCAGAGTCGCCAAGCTGTCGCTCCCACCAAATGAGACTAAGTCAAATGGGGTACAGACGCGAACGGTCGGCGAAAGGAGAGAGTACACACAAGGGTGAACTCAGAAAGACAAGAGTCGCCAGCTAGGCATTTTTATCCCGGAGGAAAGGTAATGCTGCATAGACCTAGAAAGATATGGATAAGACGGTCGCGATCCAGAGAGACTGAGAAAGGGGGTTGGTTACAACCTGGGAAGGGATTAACCTCATGACAAAACAAAACCTTTATTAAAGGGATTTTAGTTAATGGTGTGGTCAAGAAGTGATTTTTATGGTTTGTAAGACAACTTGAGGGGGACTTGTCCATTAACACTAGGGTTAGTCCTTCTTAACCAATTAAGGAAGAATTAGAACCCTAATGCAAGGCCCAAGTGACAAGCTTGATGTCTTGATGATTATTAAGTGAATTGATTAAAGGATTTAAACACATTAAGGGTTTAACACTTAGGATTAAAGTTATACACACCATCCTAATAGAAGGATGCAGACATAAGCTTAATCACAAAGCCTTAAAACCTTTAGGGTTTAGTCCTTGAATATGAGATGAGAAGACAAGACTCAAAGATGACACAAAGGCAGAACTAATGGGGGACTAATCAAACCCTAATTATTGTCATGCTTGGATGTTCCTAAGGTTTATGAGGATTGCAAAAGATCTTCAAGAGGAAAGCCACCAAGAAAGAAACAGATGAAAGGAGAAGAAGCAGAAAGAAGCAAGACAACTTGCTTCACTTAAGAAGACAAGTTGCCTGAAGAAAGAAAGTAAGAGATGAACATGAATGAGCAAGCTCACTCAAAGGCAATATAAAAATGCAGCAATGATGCAAGAGAGGGATGAGAAGATATTGTGAGAAGTGAAGGCAAATTCACTTCTCAAAACAACTTACCACCTGAAAAGTTAGAAAAATAAATGAAATGCAATTAAAATGAGATGAAATGCCATGATGCAAGACAAAGTCAGAAGCATGCACATGATGTTAATGATGCTAAGGGATGATACAAACACATGACAAGAGATGAGGAGGATCATACAAGCATAAGGATGCAAATGAGGCATGCTTTGAACCATAGAAGTTCATGAAAGTTTATGAAATGGAATGGACATATAACATGGCAAATGAAAGATGCAATGATCAAACATGATTCTAATATGTCCTAGGATGTATTATGAATCATGTGGATGCACAAAATGTCATGACAAGTGTTGCACCCCAAAATTTTCCCTCACAAAACAAGACTTTGTGTACTATGAGGTTCACAAGGTTCACAAGACACCTTATGAGGTTCACAAGATTCACAAGACACCTTATGAGGTTCACAATATTCACAAGACATATTATGAGGTTTACAAGGTTCACAAGACATCTTATGAGGTTCACAAGACATCTTATGAGGTTTACAAGGTTCACAAGACATCTCATGATGTTCACAAGGTTCACAAAGTTCACAATTAGTCAGAAGATTTGACAATTCCCTCAGACAATGCATCCTCCTAAGCAGTGCATCCAAAACTAGGGTTTTGACTTTAATCAGGCTAAATGAATTTCCAAGACTTCAAGTTAGCTTCATGACATCTTATATATGTTTAAGAATCCCCATGACAAGTTTCAAGACTTTTCTCAAAGGTTTTCTCAGTCAGATGATCAGATAAGTCAAAGTCAGTCAAAGCAGTTAAAAAGTCAAACTGAGGTCAACTGTGGTCAAACCAAAGTCAAACTTCATGATTTTTTGCCAACATCAATTATATGAAGTAAAATTCATCATTTGATCAAGGTTTGATCATGATTCATCAAGGAGATTTCAGATCATCAAGAATCAAGAGTTTCTAAATTAGGGTTTCCTCAGGAAAAGTCAACTGGGCTTTGACCAGCCATAACTTTCACACGATTCATCAAATTTTTCCTATCCAAAGCTCATTTTGAAGGAAATTGAATTCTCTACAACTTTTTGTCTCACAAGCCAATGGGGTTGGTTAGAGGACTCTTTAAGCTTTCCAAAATGTCCAAGAACACCCTCATAGCATTAAAATTGAAGGATTTGTGCCCTTGCAAAGTTGGGAAATTTTTGGGTGGTTTATGAAGAAAATAGGGTCTTAAAACCATAATTCTTCAAATGGGCTGAACTTTTTGTGACCCAAGGTGTTCCATGACATCATGCACGAAATTTATTTAATATTTTCATAATTTTATTTTATTTATTTTATTTATTATGATTTTTTATATTAAAAATCATTTTAAATTCAAATAAAATATAAAATATGAAGATTTAAAATATATTTTAATTTTAGAAAGTCATAAACATGAATTGGATCAGATTGATATGCAATTGATGGTGATTGTCTTAAGATAGAAAGGTTTCATTCAAGGATATATGAAATTCAAGTCATGATCTTTTTCAATCTTCAAAGATCAAAAAGTCCAAACAACCATTCAATTTTTTGACCTAGTTTCATCCAACTATAAGTATACAAACCACACAAATGCATAGGACACGAAATTGCTGCCTCAAGAGTAAGTTTCCAATTTCAAAAATTCACCAAAAACTTCAATTCGGATTCTTCATTACCAAGCCTTTCAAGGTATTTTAAGGACACTACAAGCTTCATTAAGCTTCCCTGAATCAAAACCACCTATTACATGCCTTTGAATCATGCCATATCGCACAACCCGAATACATTTTCTCTTATTATTTTTGATTTTCGATTCCACACTTTTATGTATCCTCAATTAATTCTAATAATTGTTTTGTGTTTGTAATGACCTAAGCAAGCTTTCTGGATAATTGGATTGAAGAATAATGACATGAATTGTACATAGCCATTGTTAGGGTTTCGGCCAAGCTTTAGGGTTTCTTGATTCATCAAAGATAAATGAATTCTGGAAACGTGGTTATGTTGTGTGAACCTTGAAGATCATGATTCACTGATTAATTTTGAAAAATTGTACTGTTTTGTTGATGTTCCAATTTCGTAGGTTTTCTGTATTAAGAAATTCGCAGGAAAAACCGTAAGAAATTTCGTGGATAAATTCGCAAGGCTAGAGGAAGAAGATGAAGCCCTGGCGCGCATTCTGGAATTTGAATTTATTCTTAATATTTTATGAAATTGTTTTTAATTTATTTCACAGAGGCGTGTCTGGTCCGGTGGTGAAGGATGCGTGTGTTATTGCTCAAGGCCTGAGTTCGATTCCTGGGAGGCAGCATTCTTTTTGCTTGATTTTCTCACTTATTTACAGGACTTAATATATTATTAGTTGTAGTGGTTATATACACAGGTGCGCCCTTCTGGCTGGATGGTTGGAGTGTGTGTTTGTTTGGTAGAGGGTCCTGGGTTCGAATCCCCCCCCCAGGCCCTTTTTTGTGTTATTTTGTTTTTGTTGTGATTTTCACAGGATTTGAAACAAAACAATCTGGATTCCCTTCTATGTCACCTGCGAGTGCTGGCCAGAGTGGTTTTGGTGTTGCGTTTGGAGGTAAGGGACCTGGGTTCAAATCCCAGGTCCTTTCTTTTTGGGCAATTTTTTTATTATTTTCCTATTTTAATTATTTCCACCTTATTTAAATTAGTAAACATAATTTATAAATATTATTTAAAATGCTTTTATTCAAGATTCTTAAAACTTCATATTTTCTTTTATAAAAATATTTTTATTTATAATATGTATATATATAATTTGTAAATAATTGAATTTGTTATTTTTGTTGTAAATTAATAAACAAAACCTTATTTGTATTTTCTAAAATAATCATAAACCCTAAAATAGTTATGTTAACCCTAATATTTTCATAAACCCTAATTTAATATAATTAACCCTAATAATATTTTTCTCAAACCCTACTTATTTTATATAAATGTTAATTATGTTTCTTTATTTTTATTATTTGTTTATATTATCATTATTCATAGTTTTATATAAATCACGTAAATAATTTTAGATTATGCTTAAAACAATTAAAAACTCCTAATTTAATCTTATAAATGTAATTTATTTTTTATTTAATTATAATTAACTATTATTTTTTTAAATGTATATAAACATAAATCTTTATAATAATTAGTATATAGTATGAATTGCTTATTTTTCTTTTTAAAATCTTAAAAAAAAAATAATTATTTATTAAAAATTGAACTTGTAATTTATTATTCATTATTATGCTAATTTCTTTATTTTATTCTTATTTATTTTATTATTACTAACCCCATTTATTTATATATTATATGATTTTTATTTTATTTTATTGTTACTAACCCAATTATTTATTATTATTTATTTGCTTATTTAATTTACTTTAATTATTATTATTATGTAATTGTACCTAATATGTAATAGTTGTAGTAATTTTTAATATCTCATTTTAAATGCTATGGTTAGTAAAATAGGGAGTGTGAAACATACTTGTATTTAAAATTGATTTAGGTCATTAACTTAAAGATAAATATTTGAATTGGTACACTCACACACGTAAGTCGATCCTGGATCGCCATCTCACTTCTTAAGGGTTACCTCTCAAGTTGCCTAAACAAAAGGTCAAGTAGGGTGTATGAAGCAAAGTCCCCCATCTTATATCATCTAGTCCCTTAACAGATAAAAAGATCAAGTCCCTTAATGGTTGCTTTCGTAATGATCTTGTCCCTTTCGAAAAAAGATGATAAGTCCCTTCGAATTGCTTATACACCTTACAGTTGCCTAAATAAACAGATGTCCCTTCGTTTGTCCCTTCACATCCAAGGTAATGACTACCTATTCCTTAATAATAGGGATAGTCTTACCATTGAAAGAACATTTAAGAACAGTAAAGATTTAACTTAGGGTAGGTTCCTCTTAAATACTTGCTCACTTTTTTCATCAAATTACTTCATTACACTTTACATTTTAAACAATTTTCAAAACAAAGTCTTTATATATATCCGTACAAGGGTTATTATAAAGTACTTAAGAAAATTTTTAATCACACACTACACTTCTTAAAACAATTTAAAGTGAACTAAGTAACTAAGAGCCCATGGATAACCATGGATGTAAAGGGTGCTAACACCTTCCCTTTACATAACCTACCCCCCGAACTCAAAAATCTTTTAAGGTCTTTCCTGTTCTTTTATACCCTTTCCTTTGGATAAAATAAAAGTCGGTGGCGACTCTTGCTATCCGCAACATTTAACTAAAGTCAGTTCTCCCACCGTGTTACAGAACTGGCGACTCTGCTGGGGATTTAATAAAAGAGGGGTACCCTTAGGAATTAGATCACTTTAAAATTTTTTGCCTTGTTTGCTTTATACTTATCTTGTTGGGTGCTCTTATGTGTGAAAGATCCTAACCCGGATCTAGTGTACCTTAGGTAAATGGCAATAGACCAAGGAAACTGTACGGCGTATACCGATATGGTTGATCTGGTGGCCATAGTTAGTGTGACTTCTTGGTTGGTGCTTATGTTCCTTAAGTCAAGTTGAGGATAATATGAGGCTTCCATATGTTGTCAATACACTAACAAACTTTTAGAACCCTAGTCATCCCATCTTGGCCTTTAGAAAAGTAGTGAGATAACCGGCTTTGGTGCAGACTGAAGTTGGTTGATACTCGATGCTACACTCATTGAGATTCTAAACTTGGAGGGTTTTGGTTGGCAAGTAAGTTGCCTACTGAACAACCACCCTTGTGAAGGATCAATGATATTGAGATCCCTTAGAACCTGGTTACTTTATAGGACAGGATGAACCAACTAAACTTCAGGGGAGGGTACTTACCTTTAAACCTCATGCAAGCCTTCAAACCTAGGGCTATTGTGTGACTTGTTTGTGTGTGCCACATGTTTGTGATTGAGCATAACATCATAGCATCATCATGCATCATAAGCATAGCATTTTCACTAACCATTTCAAGGACCAAAGGATTTATCTTTGTTCTTTGTTGTAGGTCATGGCTTCTGCTCGTAGAAACACTATCAGGATCAACTTTGTAGGCATACCTCCTAAGCTTAAGGAGTTGGTTTCTCAAGTGTCTGAAAACTCCCAGTTCATCAAGAGACATGGTCACCTATTGGATCTAATCACCTCAGGGTTCAATGAAGACATGATGAGTGTCCTGTTTCAGTTCTTTGATCCTAAGCACCATTGCTTCACATTCCCCGATTACCAGCTGGTTCCTACAATGGAAGAGTTCTCTAAACTTCTGGGTATACCTGTTCTTGATCAAAGACCCTTTACAGGTTTGGAAAAAGAACTTAAACCTGAGGTTATTGCTGCAGCTCTACATCTGAAGAAGTCTGACATTGTTCTAGAAACGAGAAGCGGAGTTAAGGGTATTCTTGCTAAGGTATTAATGGATAAAGCTCAAGTGTTCCTGAAGGCTATGAGCTATGATGCTTTTGAGGAGATCTTAGCCTTGTTGATTTATGGCTTAGTGTTATTCCCCAATCCTGATCAGTTCATAGACGTGCATGCCATCAACATATTTCTGAGTCACAATCCAGTGCCTACATTGCTTGGAGACATTCTGCACTCTCTTCATACTCGTACTACAAAGGCACGAGGAACTCTGATGTGTTGCATACCTTTGCTATCTAGGTGGTTTATTTCTCACCTTCCTCACTCAGTGATGAAGAATGAACAAGGGTTCAGGTGGTCCAAGAGGATCATGTCGCTCTCGCATTCAGATATCCATTGGTGCTCCAGGTCTATGGAGAATGTCAATATCATTGACCGTTGTGGGGAGTTTCCTAATGTGCCACTTCTAGTCATAAGAGGAGGCATTACTTACAACCCTTCCTTAGCTTTACGACAGTTTGGTTACGCTCGGAGTGATGGTCCACACGACATGTTGATTCAGGGCATTGTGTTTGACTACGACAACGATCTTCAAGGTTACCGTCAAAGGTTCATACGAGCATGGGGGAAAGTGAACAAGGTTGACAGCAAGACTCTGGAGCCTAAGTACACTATTCCTATGGAAGCTTACCTCAGATGGGTGCGATCTCGTGCTCAGACTCTTATGATGCCATATCCTGCCATCCTGCCAGTTACTATGGAGCCTGTTGCTGAAGGGGATACTTCTTATACCATCCTTCACCCAGACATGCCCACTAACATGGAAGACTTACAGAGATCCTGGATCCAATTGAAGGAGCAAAGGGATACTTTTGAGACTCATTACAAAGTGAGTCAAGAAAAAATTCTGGAGTTAACAAAGCAACTTCACGAGGAGCGGAATCTCAACTCATACCTCAACACAAAGAGGAAACGTCCATGGGAGACTTAAAACCCCATCTTTTGTATTTATTTCATTCTTATTGTAAGCCCAAGGGGCAAACAAATTTGTTACTAATAAAAGTTTACCTTCTTGTTTGTTTAAGCAAATTTAAATCATGCGGTCCTTGAAAACATTGCATATACATTCACATATCATATCATTGCATCACAGGTTTATTGTGTACAGGTTTCTTATCTTCTCGCTGTTTATTTCAGCAATGGCTCTTGAACAAACAATTAAGGATCTCCAGGCACAAAATGCACAGTTCCAAAAGCTGATCCTGAACTTGTCCAAGGGGCAGGATGAATTGAAGACACTGCTGGCCAAGAAGACTAAGAAGACTAGAAGGTCAGGAGGCCTGATCAACATGGGAAGAAGGTTCAGAGGTCCTGTCAAGACCAAAGAACAGGTTGAAGATTATGAGTCTGAAGAGTCTGAGAAAGAGGGAGGCAGTCTCCATAATACAATGGGGGACTCTGATTCTGAAGCTAACTACTATCATGAGCCTAATGAAGATAAGTTCAAGATGTTGGTGGATAGAATGGATGCTATGGAATTGCAAAAGTCTTCGGGGCTGGATTTTGAAGACCTGAGTTTGATATTTGGGGTAGTCATACCCATTGGTTTCAAGGTTCCTACTTTCGTAGTTTATGATGGTGTTTCTTGTCCCAAGCTGCATCTGAGGTCTTATGTCAGGAGAATCCAACCCCATACTGCTGATAAGAAGTTGTGGATCCATTTCTTCCAAGAGAGCTTATCTGGAGCTCAATTGGAATGGTATTATCAGTTGGAGAGTGTCAACATCCGTGATTGGAATGATCTTGCTGAAGCCTTCTATAAGCAATATCAATACAATGCTGATCTAGCCCCTACTCGCATGCAACTACAGAGCATGTTTATGGGTGCTAAAGAAAATTTCAAGGAGTATGCCCAGAAGTGGAGAGACTTAGCTGGAAGAGTGCAACCCCCTCTAACTGACTGGGAGTTAGTGGATATGTTCATGTGTTCGTTGAATGGTCCCTTTTACAGCCATCTCATTGGAAGCTCATCATCTGGCTTGACTGAGTTAATAATGACAGGAGAGCGCGTAGAAAGTGGAATAAGGAGTGGCAAGATCCAAGTGGGTGCTTCTTCTTCAAATACTGCAAAGAAGCCTCCCAGTGGGAAGAAAGAGTCAAATGCTGTTTATGGTCAACCTGATCGTAATAGGAGGCATTAGTCTGTGAGTGCAGTTCATATCTCCAATCCAACTCCTGCAACACCAGAGCCACCACAGGGCAATCAACAGAGGACTAGAAGGCAGTTCACTAAGATCAACATGTCACTGGCCCAAGCCTTGCAACACTTGTTGAAGGGTGAACTTATCACTTTGAGGGATCCTCCTCAAAATCCCAATGTTACCTCTCCCAGGTATAATCCTAATGCACGATGTGCATATCATTCAAATTGTCAGGGACATGATACCAATAGTTGCTGGGCATTGAAGAATAAAATTCAAGATATGATTGATGCTGGAGAGATTGAGTTTGACCCTCCGGGTACTCCAAATGTGATTACTGCTCCTATGCCAAATCATGAGAAGACTGTCAATGCCATTGATGAAGTTTCACATATTTCCTCAGTTGCAGATTTGACTACACCATTGTCTGTTATTAAGAAGAAGTTAGTACAAGCTGGGTTCTTTCCAGGTTGTCGTGAAGATTGTGTCTATTGTGCCTATAAGCCGGATAGTTGCCGGAGGTTGAAGGACGGAATTCAACGCCTCATGAATAATTACACCATAGTGTTTGAGAGGACTCCACTTTCTGTGGAAAGTATGGTGGATCATAAAACCAAAGGTGCGAAGGTTGAAGAGGTGGATATGGTTGATAAAGTGCCGGTAAGGATTACTTCTAAGGGACCTGTAAAAATCACTCATAAGGGTCCAATTAAGATTACTGCTGAAGGCCCTGTGAAGATTGTTGCTGAAGCTAGAGTGGATCCTATGATCATTACCACTCCTGGTCCTATTCTGTATACTTCTGATAAAGCCGTGCCTTGGCATTATGGGTCCGATGTTTATATCCATGGTGTTAAGCAGGAACCCTTAACTGATACGCCTGTTGCTGATGCGAACCTTGATGTTGATAATATTGCTGGATCTAGTAAGATCACACGAAGTGGAAGAGTTTTCTCTTCTCTGGATGTTTCCAAGAATACAGTTACTCCAGCTACTACCTCCACTACTGATGCTCGGGGCAAAGGTCCTGTTATCGAACCTATACCAACTGATGTGCCAGCTGCTGATGATCTTGCTAAGCAGATGGAAGAAGTATTGAAGATCATTCGCAAGAGTGATTATGACATTATTGACCAATTGGGCCATACTCCCTCCAAGATTTCTATGTTGTCTTTGTTGTTGTGTTCTGAGGCTCATGCCAAGGCCTTGATTAAATTTTTGAAGACTGCTCATGTACCAAATGAGATTTCTGTAGACCAGTTTGAAAATTGTGTTGCACACTTGACCTATGATAATGGGTTAGGTTTCTCCGATGCTGATTTGACTCCGGCCAAAAGGGATCATAACAGGGCTCTACATATCTCTATTGAATGCAGGGGCACTACCCTGTCACATGTGTTAATAGACAATGGTTCCTCTCTGAATGTGTTGCCCAAAGAAGTTCTGAATAAGCTTAGTCCTGAAGATGTTGTGTTGAAGCCCAGTAATATAGTGGTGAAAGCTTTTGATGGCTCGAGAAGAGTGGTGCATGGAGAAATTGATCTCCCAATCAAAGTAGGTTCCCAGGTCTTCAATGCTACCTTTTATGTCATGGATATTCGTCCGTCGTATTCTTGTTTGCTTGGGCGTCCCTGGATCCATGGGGCAGGTGCTGTAACTTCTACTTTACATCAGAAGCTGAGATATCCAGTAGAAGGAAAAGTTGTCACTGTTTACGGAGAGGAAGGATACATAGTTAGCCATGTGAACACCTTTAAATATCTGGAAGTGGAAGGTGAATATGTTGAAACTCCGTGCCAGACATTCGAAGTAGTTCCTTGGATTGTTAACAATTATGAAGCTCCTCCTATTGTCAAGAAAGTTCCTGTGGTCACCAGAATACCTCCTACAATGGCTTCCCTTAAAGATGCTAGAGCTGTGGTGGATGAAGGTGGTTGTACTATTTGGGGGCAGCTTCCTGATATTCCTTACAAGTCTGACAAATTTGGTTTGGGTTTCACTACAGAGTCCCAGAAGGCTGTTCGTCGTGCTCGTGCTGTTCGTATCACCAATCAGGGGATTATGAAGAATCAGATCAATGCTGTGGGTGACTATGAGGAAGATTATAATCTGGATGCTTGGATTTTTCCTACTGTGGGTGCTGGGCTCAATAATTGGAAAGCTGAAGATGTTATTCCTATCTCCTTTAGTCAGGAGTAAATACTATTACTGTGTTGTTACTTTTAAGTTTGTAATTTCTTGAACAATTAAACTCTTAAGCCTTGTGCCTTACCCGGGGCACAATGGTGTGCTTGTTACGGGATGTCATTTCATTTGCATACTTCATTCAATAAAAATCAGTGGACGTTTCGTTTTCGTAAATATTGTGTTCCTTGTCTTTCTTTTATTTTATTTTTGTTTTATCAGCTATGTGTTCTTACACACACCCACATCACTAAAATGCAGATCCTCATCCACTCTGGATCCTGTTGATAATAGTTCTACTATTGCCAATTATAATTTCGAGAATCCGATCTATCAAGCTGAAGACGGAAATGAGGACGATTGTGAAGTACCTGTAGAGCTTGCTAGGTTGTTACAACAAGAAGAGAAAGCTATACAGCCACATGAAGAGCCAGTCGAAGTTGTGAATCTGGGAACTGAAGAAAACAGGAAAGAAGTCAAGATAGGGGCTGATTTAGAGGATGGTGTCAAGAGCAGATTGATTCAGATGTTACGTGACTATGTGGAGATTTTTGCTTGGTTCTACGAAGATATGCCAGGGTTGGATACAGACATTGTGGTTCACCGTTTACCGGTAAAAGAAGATTGTCGTCCAAACAAGCAGAAGGTTCGTCGCATGCGTCCTGAAATGTCAGAGAAGATCAAAGCAGAGGTAATGAAACAGTTTGATGCAGGGTTCTTAGCTGTGACTTCGTATCCTCAGTGGGTTGCAAATGTGGTGTCGGTACCTAAGAAAGATGGTAAAGTGTGTATGTGTGTAGATTACAGGGATTTGAACAAGGCCAGCCCCAAAGATGACTTTCCACTTCCTCATATTGATGTTCTGGTAGACAACACTGCTCAGCATAAGGTATTCTCTTTTATGGATGGTTTCTCTGGTTATAATCAAATCAAGATGGCACCTGAAGATATGGAGAAGACAACATTTGTTACACAGTGGGGCACCTTTTGCTATAAAGTGATGCCATTTGGTTTGAAGAATGCAGGGGCAACATATCAGCGTGCTATGGTGGCTTTGTTTCATGATATGATTCATCATGAGATAGAGGTGTATGTGGATGATATGATAGCCAGGTCCCAGAATGAAGAGCAACACCTTGATCATTTGCATAAGTTTTTTGAGAGATTGAAGAAATACAAGTTGAGATTGAACCCAAACAAGTGTACTTTTGGAGTTAGATCTGGTAAACTCCTGGGTTTCATTGTCAGTGGAAAAGGCATTGAAGTAGATCCTGCAAAAGTGAAAGCTATACGAGAGATGCCAGCTCCCCATACTGAGAAGGAGGTTAGAGGTTTCTTGGGACGATTGAATTACATTGCAAGATTTATTTCCCAATTAACTGCCACCTGTGAGCCAATCTTCAAGTTGTTGAAGAAAGATCAGGTGATGGAATGGAACGATGAGTGCCAGACTGCCTTTGATGAAATCAAGAAATATCTGCTAGAACCTCCAATTTTGATGCCACCAGTTGATGGAAGACCCTTGATCATGTACTTAACAATATTAGACAACTCAATGGGGTGTGTATTGGGGCAACATGACGAGTCTGGTCGAAAAGAGCAGGCAATCTACTACCTTAGCAAAAAGTTTACCGACTGTGTGTAACACGGTGGGAGAACTGACTTTAGTTATGTTGCGGATAGCAAGAGTCGCCACCGACTTTTATTTTATCCAAAGGAAAGGCATAAAAGAACAGGAAAGACCTTTTAAAAGATTTTTGGGTCCGGGGGGTAGGTTATGTAAAGGGAAGGTGTTAGCACCCTTTACATCCATGGTTATCCATGGGCTCTTAGTTACTTAGCTCACTTTAAAATGTTTTTGAAATGTGAAGTGTGTGAATAAAAATTTTCTTAAGTGTTTTATAATGATCCATGTACGGATGCGTATAAAACCTTTGTTTTGAAAATTTGTTTGAAATGTGTGAAGTGTTTGAAATGTTTTTGAAGAGTGAGCAAGTATCTAAGAGGAACCTACCCTAAGTTTTAAGTCTTTTCTGTTCTTGAATCCTTTAAATGGTAAGACTATCCCTATTATTAAGGAATAGGTAGTCATTACCTTGGATGTAAGGGACAAGTGAAGGGAGATCTGTTTATTTAGGCAACTGTGGGGTGTATAAGCAATTCGAGGGGACTATCATCTTTATTCGAAAGGGACTAGATCATTACGAAGGCAACATTCGAAAGGGACTTGATCTTTTATCTGTTAAGGGACTAGATGATGTGAATTTGAGGGACTTATGCTTTATACACCCTACTTGACCTTTTGATTAGGCAACATGAGAGGTATCCCTAAGGAAGTGAGATGGCGATCCAGGATCGACTTACGTGTGTGAGTGTACAATTTTAATATTTATCTTTAAATTAGTGAGCTAAGTTAATTTTTAAACATACATACATGTTGCACACTCCCTATTTACTAACCATAGCATAAAATAAATAATTAAACTTTACTACTAAATATTACATCCAAGGAACAATTACATAATAATAATAATCAAAACAAAATAAATAATAATAATAATTGGGTTAGTAGAAAATAATAAAAATAATACAAAGTTAAATGGGGTTAGTAATAATAAAACATAATAATAATAATGAAATAAGCAAGAATATTATAATAATTAAAGGATCAAATTTTTATATAAACAATTATTTAAGATTAAAAAAAAATGAACAATTATATTAATTATTATAAAATTTTAAGTTATATGTAAGTTATAAAAAATAAGTTAATGATAAACATATTATGAAAATAAAATTATCATTACAAAATTAAACTAGCAATTATTTTTAAACATTTCTAAACATATATTTAAAAATTATATATATACAAAAAAAAAATTAGATTATAAACAATTTATATCATATTATCATATTTAACAAAATTAAATTAGGAATTTTAATTTTAAACATACTTATATACAAGATTTAAATTATAAACAAATTAAAAA
The DNA here is from genome assembly GCA_963966055.1 of Lathyrus aphaca. Lineage (NCBI taxonomy): Eukaryota > Viridiplantae > Streptophyta > Magnoliopsida > Fabales > Fabaceae > Lathyrus > Lathyrus aphaca. The sequence continues at coordinate 66,579,190 of OZ014520.1, forward strand.
ATGTACATGATTAAAGTTCATAAGTAAGAAATTAAAAATTAAATTTTAAGTAAAAAGAAAATTAGGGTTTAAAAATTATTAGGGTTTTAGATACAAAAATATTAGGATTTTAATTTAATACATAATACTAATTTAATCATTAAATAAATACATACATATTAATAAAAGAAATTAGTTTTAGAAAATATTATTTTTTTAGAAATTTTTTAGAACATATAATATTTACATATTAATTTAAATCCATTTACATATTAAACATAATTATATTTAATAATAAAACAATTAATAAAACAAATAAACAATACAGAATTAAAAACTTGCCTGGGGCAGGGATTGAACCCATGCCCTAGGCTTTGCCATACTCTGGACGAAGCAAGCTACCACTGGGCTACAGGCGTGCGTGTGACATAGGAACAACCTCATTTGGTTTTGTTGCATAACCTGAAAAATCATAAAAAAAGAAACAAAACAAAAGGCCTGGGGGGATCGAACCCAGGACCTTCACATTGCACACAAACACACTTACCATTCCAGCCGGGAGGGCGCTTCTGATATTATAGTGGTTATAATTCATAATATATTAAGCTTCATAATTGACCTGAAAAAATAAGAAAAATTGTGAAAAGCCAGGATTCGAACCCAGGCCTGCAAGCAACATATACGCACACTTTACCACTGGGACACACGTTTGTGTGTGATACAAAACAGGAAAAAATACATAAAATATTAAGATGAAATTTTGAATTTGAAATATGGCGCCACTGATCATCTTCTTCCTTGGGATTTCGCAGGTTTTCCTGCGAAATTTCCTGGGAAATTTCCTGCAACTTTTCCTGCGCACAAACCCTGCCAATTTCATATCACCATAAACATGTACAATTTTATCAAATTGATCACATTTTCATGATCCCCAGACATCACACAGTTCAATTATAGTCTTAAAATTAATTTATATTAGCTAAATCAAAAGATCCCAAATTCAAATCAAGAACCCTAGCCATGGCAACTTGCGGTTTAGGGTTTAGTTCTTCAATCCTTTTATCCAGAAATCATCTAGGTATCACAACAAACAATATTAACAACACAAAAACAATTTATAATAGCCAAATGAGTGAAATCAAAAATTGAAAAAAAATGAAGAACATGAATTCGGTTTATGTAATTCATGAGGTTTTGAATGCAAATAAGGATTGGTATCGCATCAGAGATGTTCAAGGAACATGTTTGCACCTTTAGAATGCTTTGATATCACCTCTAACCAAGAATCCGAATTGTGAGTTTTAGGTGAATTTTTGAAGATTGAAACTTACTCTTGAGGCCAGAATTTCGTGTCCATGCATTAGGTTTGTGTTATGTACTTATAGTGGAATGGATTTAGGTCAGAAAGTGGATCATTGTGTGAAAGATTTGATTAAAAAAGATTGAAAAAGATTAAGCCTTAAAATTCAAATATTCTTGCATAAACCCTTTCTATTTCAAGCCAATCACCATTATTTTTGTATCAATTTGATCCAAGTTGCATTCATGACTTTCTAGAAGCTCAATCTCTTTTAAATATTTAATTTTTCTATTTTATTTTAATTTTAAAATGATTTAAAATGAATTAAATCAAAATAAATAAAATAAAATGATGAAAAATCTGAATTTTAGAGATTTGGGTCGTGCATGAAGTATTGGTATGGATTGGATCATTATATGGCAAGCCCATTTAGAAAAAATTGGTTTTAAACCTCCATTTTCTTCATAAACCAACCAAAAATTTCCCAACTTTGCAAGGGCACAAATACTTCAATTTTAATGCTATGAGGGTGTTCTTGGACATTTTGGAAATCTTTAAGAGTCTTCTAACCAACCCCACTGGTTTCATGTCCATATCATTTACCATTCTCAAGTTATGTCCTTTTGAAGTTGTTGACTTTTTGTTGACTTTCAAAAGGACCTATAATGTCTTAGCTCATACCTTTCAAATGAAGCATTTTTGGGCTTGGCTTGTGAGACACAAAGTTGTAGAAAGTTCAATTTCCTTCAAAATGAGCTTTGGATGGAGAATTGGTGATGAAGTATGTGAAAGTTATGGCTGGTCAAAGTTCAGTTGACTTTTCCTGAGGAAACCCTAATTTAGAAACCTTTGATTCTTGATGATCTGAGATATCCTTGATGAATCATGATCAACCCTTGATCAAATGATGAATTTTACTTCATATACTTGATGTTGGCAAAAAATCATGAAGTTTGACTTTGGTTTGACCATAGTTGACCTCAGTTTGACTTTTTAACTGCTTTGACTGATTTTGACTTATCTGATCATCTGACTGAGCAAACCTTTGAGAAAAGTCTTGAAACTTGTCATGGGGATTCTTAGACACATATAAGATGTTATGAAACTCACTTGAAGTCTTGGAAATCCATTTAGCCTGATTAAAGTCAAAACCCTAGTTTTGGATGCACTGCTTAGGAGGATGCATTGTCTGAGGGAATTGTCAAATCTTCTGACCAATTGTGAACTTTGTGAACCTTGTGAACCTTGTGAACCTCATAAAGTGTCTTGTGAACCTCATGGGAGGTCTTGTGAGCCTTGTGAACCTTGTGAACCTCATAAAGTGTCTTGTAAACTTCATGAACCTCATGAAAGGTCTTGTAAGTATTGTGAACCTTGTGAACCTCATAAAGTGTCTTGTAAACTTCATGAATCTCATGAAAGGTCTTGTGAACCTTGTGAACCTTCTTATCACACAAAGTCTTGTATTGTGAGGGCAAATTTTGGGGTGCAACAGCTGCCCCTGTTCAATTTTCTGAAACCTGAGGGGTTAGATTGGTATATGTGTCAGTCGTAACTTGGAAGGTTGAAGGGGATTGAACACAAAAGCCCAAAAATTTGCACTCACCGGTGCGTAGAGTGATACTGATGACTAGTTAAGTATGCTTGAGTGGGCTTAAAGATGCTACTTGGAGAAAGGTTCTTCAGGTACATTTCTTGGAGGATAAAGCAGTCCAAAATATGAAGGTATAATGATAACTTTCAGGAAGATAAACAACGTCCCGAGGTAGTGGTATGCTTTCAGGAAGATAAACAACGTCCTGAGGTAGTGGTATGCTTTCAGGAAGATAAACAACGTCCTGAGGTAGTGATATGCTTTCAGGAGGATAAACAACGTCCTGAGGAAGTGGTAACCTTTGGAAAGATAAACAACGGCCCAAGGTAATAATATGCTTTCAGGAGGATAAACAACGTCCCGAGGAGATAATATGCTTTCAGAAGGATAAACAACGTTCTGAGGTAAGGAGATAACCTTTGGGAAGATAAACAACGGCCCAAGGTAATAATATGCTTTCAGGAGGATAAACAACGTCCCGAGGAGATAATAACTTTTGGGAAGATAAACAACGGCCCAATAGTCACAAGTTGTTAATGAAGTCTGTCTGCTGGAGAATTAATCTGAAAAACAAGATTATAACATTCTGTATGATAATATTAGTTTATGCATTATGTATGCATGTATAATATGATGCACTTAAGTAATGTATTATGTATCTAGGTATATGTATGATATGATGTAAATGATGTATGTATGCATCATGCAGCCTGAAGCGTCTGGATATCTTCGTATAACAACTGCTGGCCAGGGAAAATAAATCCCGATTCGTTGCTGAAGAATATGAGGAACTCGTTCCCGTCTTGTTTGATAATATATTATACATAACCTCCCGTCTTCGTTTGATAGTAGGGTATACATAACCTCCCGTCTGCTGGGGATAGTAAGGTATACATAACCTTCCGTCTTCGTTCGTCGTACTCCCATTGGGAAATAAATTCCCGAATATCCGTATGAGGATAAAAGAGATGGATATAAATTCCCGGGGAGATGTGAATTGAAGTACTTCATGAAGATGGATTTGCCCTACTGGGGATTTGTAACTGTCTTGTAGGGATGAACCGGTGAAGCTTCGTTGGAATCCTTCCCTCGTTCGTCCTTAGTAAATACTATTACTGCATTTTCATGCATTTCTGGTAAACATCAATCATATTATGCTTTCATGCATTTCTGGTAAACATCAATCATATTCAAAAACATACATACATTCAAACACAACCAATGGACGTTTCGCTTATGTAAATAGGGTAAAAGTAAATCTGGATTCAAAGATGGAATTTTATTTATATCAAAAAGTGACCTATACATAGGTAGGTTTGTACAAGGAGACATAAATCCTAGTAAGAGGAATTCGTCGTAAAATTTTTACAAAACAAAGAAAATCAGCTATGTGGGAAATAATCCTATTGAGTTTCAATTCTACTATTGCCATTATCTTCAAGTATCTCATCTTCTGCTGTTGAGACGGAAACGATTGGATTGAGCTTTATCTGTTCAAACTTGAGTAAGTAAACAACTGGTTACAGTTTCATGGGTGATCCAAACGAGACATAGTCATACGCTTTAATCCCTAATTTTGCCTGGATTGCCCTTTCAGGTTTTCAATCCACCGGGATACCCTTTTTTGCCCAAGCCGCCTTTTCAGGTTTTCGACTTGCCGGGTGTACATCGTTTTATATATATCCCTAATTTTTGCCCAAACCCTTTTGGTTTGCCGGGATGCCCTTATTTTTGCCTAGGCCAGTCAACCTAGCGGGTCTCTTTTTATGCGTAGTATTTTTTAACTATGTCTACGTTTACAGGCTACGGGAAGTCTTCACCATCCATAGTAGTAAGTATCATGGCACCTCTTGAGAATATTGTCTTGACTACAAATGGTCCTTCATATGTTGGGGTCCACTTGCCCCTAGGATCACCCTGTGGTAATATGATACGCTTGATTACCAAGTCACCAGCCTGATATACCTTTGGCTTAACCTTCTTGTTAAAAGCTTTGATCATCCGTTTCTGGTACATCTGGCCATGAAAAACTGCTGCTAACCTCTTCTCATCAATCAAATTTATCTGGTCCAGTCGAGTCTGAATCCACTCATCTTCATCCAAGCCTGCATCCTTCATAATTCTTAAGGAGGGAATCTGAACTTCAATGGGCAAGACTGCTTCCATACCATAGACTAAGGAGAATGGGGTTGCCCCTGTTGAAGTACGTATTGTAGTACGATAACCATGAAGAGAAAATGGTAACATCTCATGCCAATCCTTGTAAGTAACAGTCATCTTCTGTACAATCTTCTTAATGTTCTTATTAGCAGCTTCAACTGTCCCATTCATCTTTGGACGATACGGAGAAGAGTTGTGATGCTTAATCTTGAACTGCGTGCAGAGATCAGTAATCATAGTGTTGTTCAGATTAGAGCCATTGTCAATAATGATCCTTTCAGGGATGCCATACCTACATATGAGATTGTTCTTAATGAATCGAGTCACAACATTCTTAGTAACAGATGCAAATGAAGATGCCTCTACCCACTTCGTGAAGTAATCAATAGCAACCAGGATGAAACGATGCCCATTAGAAGCAGTAGGTTTGATCTCACCAATCATATCAATGCCCCACATGGCAAAAGGCCAAGGAGCAGTCAACACATTCAATGGTGATGGAGGTATATGGACTTTATCAGCATAGATTTGACACTTGTGACATGTTCTGGAGTGTTGATAGCAGTCAGCTACCATGGTAGACCAATAATAACCTGCTCTCAAAATCTTCTTTGCCATAGTATGACCACTAGAATGAGTGCCAAAGATTCCATCATGCATGTCTTCCATAATCTCAGTTGCTTCCTTCTTATCCACACAACGAAGCATAGTTGAATCATGATTGCGCTTGTACAAAATCCCATTACTCAAAAAGAACTTAGCAGAGAACCTCCTCAGAAACTTCCTATCTTTGACAGATGCCCCTTCAGGGAACTCCTGAGCTTCAAGATATCTTTTTACTTCATAGAACCAAGGCTTCTCCTCTGCCCCTTCAGTGTCAATCTCATTGCAGTATGCAGGCTTTTCAAATCTATCAATAGTAATCTTGGGAGCTTCATCATCCCAGCTGATCTCAAACATAGATGCCATGGTAGCTAATGCATCTGCCAACTGATTCTCTCTTCGTGGAATATGTCCAAAGGTAATCTCTTTAAAATGTGGGATCAAAGACAACACATGCTCTCTGTAAGGGACGAGGTTATCATGTTTGGTATCCCAATCTCCTTTGATCTGACTAACTACCAGGGCTGAATCTCCATACATATCAAGGAACTGAATCTTCATATCAATGGCAGCTTTGATACCCAGGATACATGCCTCATACTCAGCCATGTTATTGGTACAATAGAAACAAAGTCTGGCAGTAATCGGGGTATGACAACCTTCAGGGGAACTGATCACAACACCAACACCATTACCAAGTGCATTAGAGGCACCATCAAAAACCATAGTCCATCGGGATCCTTGTTCAGGTCCGTCATATTGTCCAGGTTCTTTGGTAATAATCATAATGTCTTCATCAGGGAACTCAAAACTCATTGACTGGTAATCATCCACTGCTTGATGAGCCAAATGATCAGCAACAACACTTCCTTTGATGGCCTTCTGAGTAGTATAATGTATGTCATATTCTGTCAAGATCATTTGCCATCTTGCAATTCTTCCGGAGAGAGCAGGTTTCTCAAATATGTACTTGATTGGATCCATCTTCGAAATCAATAAGGTGGTATGAGTCAACATATATTGTCTTAGTCGGCGAGTAGCCCATGCCAAAGCGCAGCAAGTTTTCTCGAGCAGTGAGTATCTTGTTTCACAGTCGGTAAACTTTTTGCTAAGGTAGTATATTGCCTGCTCTTTTCGACCAGACTCGTCATGTTGCCCCAAGACACACCCCATTGAGTTGTCTAACACTGCTAAGTACATAATCAAGGGTCTTCCATCAACTGGTGGCATCAAAATTGGTGGTTCTAGCAGATATCTCTTGATTTCATCAAAGGCAGTCTGGCACTCATCATTCCATTCCATTACCTGATCTTTCTTCAACAACTTGAAGATTGGCTCACAGATGGCAGTTAATTGGGAAATAAATCTTGCAATGTAATTCAATCGTCCCAAGAAACCTCTAACCTCCTTCTCAGTACGGGGAGCTGGCATCTCTCGTATAGCTTTCACTTTTGCAGGATCCACTTCAATACCTTTTCCACTGACTATGAAACCTAGGAGTTTACCAGACCTAACTCCAAAAGTACACTTGTTTGGGTTCAATCTCAACTTGTATTTCTTCAACCTCTCAAACAATTTATGCAAATGATCAAGATGTTGTTCTTCATTCTGAGACCTGGCTATCATATCATCCACATATACTTCTATCTCATGATGAATCATATCATGAAACAAAGCCACCATAGCACGCTGATATGTTGCCCCTGCATTCTTCAAACCAAATGGCATCACTTTATAACAAAAAGTGCCCCACTGTGTAACAAATGTTGTCTTCTCCATATCTTCAGGAGCCATCTTGATTTGATTGTAACCAGAGAAACCATCCATGAAAGAGAATACCTTATGCTGAGCAGTGTTGTCTACTAGGACATCAATATGAGGAAGTGGAAAGTCATCTTTAGGGCTGGCCTTGTTCAAATCCCTGTAGTCTACACACAGACGTACCTTACCATCTTTCTTAGGCACTGGTACCACATTTGCAACCCATTGAGGATAAGAAGTCACAGCTAAGAACCCTGCATCAAACTGTTTCATTACCTCTGCTTTAATCTTCTCTGACATTTCAGGACGCATACGACGAACCTTCTGTTTCTTTGGACGACAATCTTCTTTCACTGGTAAACGGTGAACCACAATGTCTGTATCCAACCCTGGCATATCTTCATAAGACCAAGCAAAGATCTCCACATAGTCACGTAACATCTGAATCAATCTGCTCTTGACACTATCCTCTAATTCAGCCCCTATCTTGACTTCTTTCCTGTTTTCTTCAGTTCCCAAATTCACAACTTCGACTGGCTCTTCATGTGGCTGTATAGCTTTCTCTTCTTGTTGTAACAACCTAGCAAGCTCTATAGGTACTTCACAATCGTCCTCATTTCCGTCTTCAGCTTGATAGATCGGATTCTCGAAATTATAATTGGCAATAGTAGAACTGTTATCAACAGGATCCAGAGTGGATAAGGATCTGCATTTTAGTGATGTGGGTGTGTGTAAGAACACATAGCTGATAAAACAAAAATAAAAGAAAAGAAAGACAAGGAACACAATATTTACGAAAACGAAACGTCCACTGATTTTTATTGAATGAAGTATGCAAATGAAATGACAGCCCGTAACAAGCACACCATTGTGCCCCGGGTAAGGCACAAGGCTTGAGAGTTTTAATTGTTCAAGAAATTACAAACTTAAAAAGCAACAACACAGTAATAGTATTTACTCCTGACTAAAGGAGATAGGAATACCATCTTCAGCTTTCCAATTATTGAGTCCAGCACCCACAGTAGGAAAAATCCAAGCATCCAAGTTATAGTCTTCATCATAGTCACCCACAGCATTGATCTGGTTCTTCATAATCCCCTGATTGGTGATACGAACAGCACGAGCACGACGAACAGCTTTCTGGGACTCTGCAGTGAAACCCAAACCAAATTTGTCAGACTTGTAAGGGATATCAGGAAGCTGACCCCAAATAGTACAACCACCTTCATCCACCACAGCTCTAGCATCTTTGAGGGAGGCCATTGTTGGAGGTACCCTGGTGACTGTAGGAACTTTCTTGACAACAGAAGGAGCTTCATAATCATTAACAATCCAAGGAACCACTTCAAATGTCTGACACGGAGTTTCAACATATTCACCTTCCACTTCCAGATATTTAAAAGTGTTTACATGGCTAACAACATATCCTTCTTCTCCATAAACAGTGACAACTTTCCCTTCTACCGGATATCTCAGCTTCTGATGTAATGTAGAGGTTACAGCACCTGCCCCATGGATCCAGGGACGCCCAAGCAAACAAGAATACGATGGACGAATATCCATGACAAAAAAGGTAGCATTAAAAACCGGAGAACCAACTTTGATTGGGAGATCAATTTCTCCATGCGCCACTCTTCTCGAACCATCAAAAGCCTTCACCACTATGTTACTGGGTTTCAGCACAGCATCTTCAGGACTCAGCTTATTCAGGACTTATTTGGGCAACACATTCAGAGAGGAACAATTGTCTATCAATACATGTGACAGGGTAATGCCCCTGCATTCAATTGAGATATGCAGAGCCCTGTTATGATCCCTTTTGGAAGGAGTCAAATCAGCATCAGAGAAACCTAACCCATTATCATAGGTCAAGTGGGCAACACAATTTTCAAACTGGTCAACAGAAATCTCATTGGGTACATGAGCAGTCTTCAGAAACTTAATCAAAGCTTTGGCATGAGCCTCAGAGCACAACAACAAAGACAGCATAGAAATCTTGGAGGGAGTATGCCCCAACTGATCAACAATGTCATAATCACTCTTGCGAATGATTTTCAATACTTCTTCCATCTGCTTAGAGAGATCATCAGCAGCTGGCACATCAGTGGGTATAGGTTCAATAACAGGACCTTTGCCCCGAGCATCAGTGGTGGAGGTAGCAGCAGGAGTAACTGCATTCTTGGAAGTAACTGGAGGAGAGAAGACTCTTCCGCTTCGTGTGATCTTACTAGATCCAGCAATATTATCAACATCAACAGGCATATCAGCTAAGGGTTCCTGCTTAACACCATGGATATAAACATCAGACCCATAGTGCCAAGGCACAGCTTTATCAGATGTATACGGAATAGGACCAGGAGTAGTAATGACCATAGGAGCCACTCTGGCTTCAGCAACAATCTTCACAGGGCCTTCAGCAGTAATCTTAATTGGACCCTTATGAGTGATTTTAACAGGACCTTTGGAAGTGATCCTCACCGGCACTTTATCAACCATATCCACCTCTTCAATCTTTTTACCTTTAGTAATATGATCCACCATACTCTCTACAGAAGATGGAGTCCTCTCAAACACTATGGTGTATTTATCCATGAGACGTTGAATTCCATCTCTCAATCTCCAACAACTATCCGGCTTATAGGTACAATACAGACAATCTTCACGACAACCTGGAAAAAACCCAGCTTGTATTAGCTTCTTCTTAATGACAGACAATGGTGTGGTCAACTCTGCAACTGAATAGATATGTGAATCTTCATCGATTGCATTGACAGTCTTCTCGTGATTTGGCATGGGAGCAGTAATCACATTTGGAGTACCCGGAGGGTCAAACTCAATTTCTCCAGCCTCAATCATATCTTGAATTTTGTTTTTCAAGACCCAGCAACTATTAGTATCATGTCCCTGACAGTTCGAATGATATGCACATCGTGCATTAGGATTGTACCTAGGAGAGGTAACATTAGGATTCTGAGGAGCCTCTTTCAGAGTGATAATTTCAGCCTTCAACAAGTGTTGCAATGCCTGAGCCATTGACATGTTGATCTTTGTGAACTGCCTTCTAGCCCTCTGTTGGTTTCCCTGTGGCTGCTCTGTTGTTGCAGGAGTTGGATTTGAGATATGAACTGCACTCACAGACTGATGCCTTCTGTTACGATCAGGTTGACCATAAACAACATTTGATTCTTTCTTCCCACTGGGAGGCTTCTTTGCAGCACCTGATGAAGAAGCACCCACTTGAATCTTGCCACTCCTGATACCACTTTCTACACGCTCCCCTGTCATTATCAACTCAGTGAAGCCAGATGATGAGCTTCTAATGAGATGACTGTAAAATGGACCATTCAACGTACACATGAACATATCAACCAACTCCCTGTCAGTTAAAGGGGGTTGTACTCTTCCAGCTAAATCTCTCCACTTCTGAGCATACTCCTTGAAGCTTTCTTTAGCACCCATAGACATGCTTTGCAGTTGCATGCGAGTGGGAGCTAAATCAACATTGTATTGATACTGCTTATAGAAGGCTTCAACCAGATCATTCCAATCCCGGATGTTGACACTCTCTAACTGATAGTACCATTCCAATTGAGCTCCAGATAAGCTCTCTTGGAAGAAATGGATCCACTACTTTTTATCAGCAGTATGAGGTTGGATTCTTCTGACATAAGACCTCAGATGCAGCTTGGGACAAGAGACCCCATCATAAACAACAAAAGTAGGAACCTTGAAACCAATGGGTATGACTACCCCAGATATCAGACTCAAATCTTCAAAATCCAGCCCAGAAGACTTCTGTAACTCCATAGCATCCATTCTATCCACCAGCATTTTGAACTTATCTTCATTAGGCTCATGATAGTAGTTGGCTTCAGAATCAGAGTCCCCCATAGTGTTGTGGAGACTGCCTCCCTCTTTCTCAGACTCTTCAGACTCATAATCTTCAACTGGTTCTTTGGTCTTGGCAAGACCTTTGAACCTTCTTCCCATGTTGATCAGGCCACCTGACCTTCTAGTCTTCTTAGTCTTCTTGGCCAGCAGTGTCTTCAATTCATCCTGCCCCTTGGAAAGGTTCAGGATCAGCTCTTGGAACTGTGCATTTTGTGCCTGGAGATCCTTAACTGTTTGTTCAAGAGCCATTGCTGAAATAAACAGCGAGAAGATAAGAAACCTGTGCATAATTATAAACCTGTGATGCAATGAGATGATATGTGAATGCATATGCAATGTTTTCAAGGACCGCAGGATTTAAATTTGCTTAAACAAACAAGAAGGTAAACTTTTATTAGTAATAAATTTGTTTTGCCTCTTGGGCTTACAGAAAATGAAATGAAATACAAGAGATGGGGTTTTAAGTCTCCCATGGACGTTTCCTCTTTGTGTTGAGGTATGAGTTGAGATTCCGTTCCTCGTGAAGTTGCTTTGTTAGTTCCAGGATTCTTTCTTGGCTTGCTTTTTAATGAGCCTCGAAAGTATCCCTTTGCTCCTTCAACTGGATCCAGGATCTCTGTAAGTCTTCCATGTCAGTAGGCATGTCTGGGTGAAGGATGGTATAAGCAGTATCTCCTTCAGCAACGGGTTCCATGGTAACTGGCAGGATAGCAGGATATGGCATCATGAGAGTCTGGGCACGAGATCGCACCCATCTGAGATAAGCTTCCATAGGAATAGTGTACTTAGGCTCCAAAGTCTTGCTGTCAACCTTGTTCACTTTTCCCCATGCTCGTATGAATCTCTGACGGTAACCTTGCAGATCGTTGTCGTATTCAAACACAATACCCTGAATCAACATGTCATGTGGACCATCACTCCGAGCGTAACCAAACTGTCGTAAAGCTAGAGAGGGGTTGTAGGTGATGCCTCCTCTTATGCCTAGAAGTGGCACATTAGGAAACTCCCCACAACGGTCAATGATGGTGACATTCTCCATAGATCTGGAGCACCAATGAATATATGAATGCGAGAGTGACATGATCCTTTTGGACCACCTGAACCCTTGTTCATTCTTCATTACTGAGCGAGGAAGGTGAGAAATAAACCACCTAGAAAGCAAAGGTATGCAGCACATCAAAGTTCCTCTTGCCCTTGTAGTACGAGTATGAAGAGAGTGCAGAATGTCTCCAAGCAATGTAGGCACTGGATTGTGACTCAGGAATATGTTGATGGCATGAACGTCTATGAACTGATCAGGATTGGGAAACAACACTAAGCCATAAATTAGCAAGGCTAAGATCTCCTCAAAAGCATCATAGCTCATGGCCTTCAAGAACACTTGAGCTTTATCCATTAATACCTTAGCAAGAATACCTTTAACTTCGCTTCTCGTTTCTAGAACAATGTCAGACTTCTTCAGATGTAGGGCTGCAGCAATAACCTCTGGTTTAAGCTCTTTCTCCAAGCCTGTGAAGGGTCTTTGATCAAGAACAGGTATATCCAGAAGTTTAGAGAACTCTTCCATTGTTGGAACTAGCTGATAGTCAGGGAATGTAAAGCAATGGTGCTTAGGATCAAAGAATTGAAATAGGACACTCATCATGTCTTCATTGAACCCTGAGGTGACTAGATCCAGTAGGTGACCATGTCTCTTGATGAATTGGGAGTGATTAGACACTTGAGAAACCAACTCTTTAAGCTTAGGAGGTATCCCCACAAAGTTGATCCTGATAGTGTTTCTACGAGCAGAAGCCATGACCTGCAACAAAGAACAAAGATAAATCCTTTGGTCCTTGAAATGGTTAGTGAAAATGCTATGCTTATGATGCATGATGATTTTATGATGTTATGTTCAATCACAAACATGTGGCACACACAAACAAGTCACACAATAGCCCTAGGTTTAAAGGCTTGCATGAGGTTCAAAGGTAAGTACCCTCCCCTGAAGTTTAGATGGTTCATCCTGTCCTACAAAAGTAACCAGGTTCTAAGGGATCTCAATATCATTGATCCTTCACAAGGGTGGTTGTTCAGTAGGCAACTTACTTGCCAACCAAAACCCTCCAAGTTTAGAATCTCAATGAGCGTAGTATCGAGTATCAACCAACTTCAGTCTGCACCAAAGCCGGTTATCTCACTACTTTTCTAAAGGCCAAGATGGGATAACTAGGGTTCTAAAAGTTAGTTAGTGCATTGACAACATATGGAAGCCTCATATTATCCCCAACTTGACTTAAGGAACATAAGCACCAACCAAGAAGTCACACTAACTATGGCCACCAGATCAACCATATCGGTATACGCCGTACAGTTTCCTTGGTCTATTGCCATTTACCTAAGGTAAACTAGATCCGGGTTAGGACCTTTCACACATAAGAGCCCAACAAGTAAGTATAAAGCAAACAAGGCAAACAATTTTAAAGTGATCTAATTCCTAAGGGTACCCCTCTTTAATATTAGATCCCCAGCAGAGTCGCCAGTTCTGTAACACGGTGGGAGAACTGACTTTAGTTATGTTGCGGATAGCAAGAGTCGCCACCGACTTTTATTTTATCCAAAGGAAAGGCATAAAAGAACAGGAAAGACCTTTTAAAAGATTTTTGGGTCCGGGGGGTAGGTTATGTAAAGGGAAGGTGTTAGCACCCTTTACATCCATGGTTATCCATGGGCTCTTAGTTACTTAGCTCACTTTAAAATGTTTTTGAAATGTGAAGTGTGTGAATAAAAATTTTCTTAAGTGTTTTATAATGATCCATGTACGGATGCGTATAAAACCTTTGTTTTGAAAATTTGTTTGAAATGTGTGAAGTGTTTGAAATGTTTTTGAAGAGTGAGCAAGTATCTAAGAGGAACCTACCCTAAGTTTTAAGTCTTTTCTGTTCTTGAATCCTTTAAATGGTAAGACTATCCCTATTATTAAGGAATAGGTAGTCATTACCTTGGATGTAAGGGACAAGTGAAGGGAGATCTGTTTATTTAGGCAACTGTGGGGTGTATAAGCAATTCGAGGGGACTATCATCTTTATTCGAAAGGGACTAGATCATTACGAAGGCAACATTCGAAAGGGACTTGATCTTTTATCTGTTAAGGGACTAGATGATGTGAATTTGAGGGACTTATGCTTTATACACCCTACTTGACCTTTTGATTAGGCAACATGAGAGGTATCCCTAAGGAAGTGAGATGGCGATCCAGGATCGACTTACGTGTGTGAGTGTACAATTTTAATATTTATCTTTAAATTAGTGAGCTAAGTTAATTTTTAAACATACATACATGTTGCACACTCCCTATTTACTAACCATAGCATAAAATAAATAATTAAACTTTACTACTAAATATTACATCCAAGGAACAATTACATAATAATAATAATAATCAAAACAAAATAAATAATAATAATAATTGGGTTAGTAGAAAATAATAAAAATAATACAAAGTTAAATGGGGTTAGTAATAATAAAACATAATAATAATAATGAAATAAGCAAGAATATTATAATAATTAAAGGATCAAATTTTTATATAAACAATTATTTAAGATTAAAAAAAAATGAACAATTATATTTATTATTATAAAATTTTAAGTTATATGTAAGTTATAAAAAATAAGTTAATGATAAACATATTATGAAAATAAAATTATCATTACAAAATTAAACTAGCAATTATTTTTAAACATTTCTAAACATATATTTAAAAATTATATATATACAAAAAAAAAATTAGATTATAAACAATTTATATCATATTATCATATTTAACAAAATTAAATTAGGAATTTTAATTTTAAACATACTTATATACAAGATTTAAATTATAAACAAATTAAAAAATGTACATGATTAAAGTTCATAAGTAAGAAATTAAAAATTAAATTTTAAGTAAAAAGAAAATTAGGGTTTAAAAATTATTAGGGTTTTAGATACAAAAATATTAGGATTTTAATTTAATACATAATACTAATTTAATCATTAAATAAATACATACATATTAATAAAAGAAATTAGTTTTAGAAAATATTATTTTTTTAGAAATTTTTTAGAACATATAATATTTACATATTAATTTAAATCCATTTACATATTAAACATAATTATATTTAATAATAAAATAATTAATAAAACAAATAAACAAAACAGAATTAAAAACTTACCTGGGGCAGGGATTGAACCCATGCCCTAGGCTTTGCCATACTCTGGACGAAGCAAGCTACCACTGGGCTACAGGCGTGCGTGTGACATAGGAACAACCTCATTTGGTTTTGTTGCATAACCTGAAAAATCATAAAAAAAGAAACAAAACAAAAGGCCTGGGGGGATCGAACCCAGGACCTTCACATTGCACACAAACACACTTACTATTCCAGCCGGGAGGGCGCTTCTGATATTATAGTGGTTATAATTCATAATATATTAAGCTTCATAATTGACCTGAAAAAATAAGAAAAATTGTGAAAAGCCAGGATTCGAACCCAGGCCTGCAAGCAACATATACGCACACTTTACCACTGGGACACACGTTTGTGTGTGATACAAAACAGGAACAAATACATAAAATATTAAGATGAAATTTTGAATTTGAAATATGGCGCCACTGATCATCTTCTTCCTTGGGATTTCGCAGGTTTTCCTGCGAAATTTCCTGGGAAATTTCCTGCAACTTTTCCTGCGCACAAACCCTGCCAATTTCATATCACCATAAACATGTACAATTTTATCAAATTGATCACATTTTCATGATCCCCAGACATCACACAGTTCAATTATAGTCTTAAAATTAATTTATATTAGCTAAATCAAAAGATCCCAAATCCAAATCAAGAACCCTAGCCATGGCAACTTGCGGTTTAGGGTTTAGTTCTTCAATCCTTTTATCCAGAAATCATCTAGGTATCACAACAAACAATATTAACAACACAAAAACAATTTATAATAGCCAAATGAGTGAAATCGAAAATTGAAAAAAAAATGAAGAACATGAATTCGGTTTATGTAATTCATGAGGTTTTGAATGCAAATAAGGATTGGTATCGCATCAGAGATGTTCAAGGAACATGTTTGCACCTTTAGAATGCTTTGATATCACCTCTAACCAAGAATCCAAATTGTGAGTTTTAGGTGAATTTTTGAAGATTGAAACTTACTCTTGAGGCCAGAATTTCGTGTCCATGCATTAGGTTTGTGTTATGTACTTATAGTGGAATGGATTTAGGTCAGAAAAGTGGATCATTGTGTGAAAGATTTGATTAAAAAAGATTGAAAAAGATTAAGCTTTAAAATTCAAATATTCTTGCATAAACCCTTTCTATTTCAAGCCAATCACCATTATTTTTGTATCAATTTGATCCAAGTTGCATTCATGACTTTCTAGAAGCTCAATCTCTTTTAAATATTTAATTTTTCTATTTTATTTTAATTTTAAAATGATTTAAAATGAATTAAATCAAAATAAATAAAATAAAATGATGAAAAATCTGAATTTTAGAGATTTGGGTCGTGCATGAAGTATTGGTATGGATTGGATCATTATATGGCAAGCCCATTTAGAAAAAATTGGTTTTAAACCTCCATTTTCTTCATAAACCAACCAAAAATTTCCCAACTTTGCAAGGGCACAAATACTTCAATTTTAATGCTATGAGGGTGTTCTTGGACATTTTGGAAATCTTGAAGAGTCTTCTAACCAACCCCACTGGTTTCATGTCCATATCATTTACCATTCTCAAGTTATGTCCTTTTGAAGGTGTTGACTTTTTGTTGACTTTCAAAAGGACCTATAATGTCTTAGCTCATACCTTTCAAATGAAGCATTTTTGGGCTTGGCTTGTGAGACACAAAGTTGTAGAAAGTTCAATTTCCTTCAAAATGAGCTTTGGATGGAGAATTGGTGATGAAGTATGTGAAAGTTATGGCTGGTCAAAGTTCAGTTGACTTTTCCTGAGGAAACCCTAATTTAGAAACCTTTGATTCTTGATGATCTGAGATATCCTTGATGAATCATGATCAACCCTTGATCAAATGATGAATTTTACTTCATATACTTGATGTTGGCAAAAAATCATGAAGTTTGACTTTGGTTTGACCATAGTTGACCTCAGTTTGACTTTTTAACTGCTTTGACTGATTTTGACTTATCTGATCATCTGACTGAGCAAACCTTTGAGAAAAGTCTTGAAACTTGTCATGGGGATTCTTAGACACATATAAGATGTTATGAAACTAACTTGAAGTCTTGGAAATCCATTTAGCCTGATTAAAGTCAAAACCCTAGTTTTGGATGCACTGATTAGGAGGATGCATTGTCTGAGGGAATTGTCAAATCTTCTGACCAATTATGAACTTTGTGAACCTTGTGAACCTCATAAAGTGTCTTGTGAACCTCATGGGAGGTCTTGTGAGCCTTGTGAACCTTGTGAACCTCATAAAGTGTCTTGTAAACTTCATGAACCTCATGAAAGGTCTTGTAAGTATTGTGAACCTTGTGAACCTCATAAAGTGTCTTGTAAACTTCATGAATCTCATGAAAGGTCTTGTGAACCTTCTTAGCACACAAAGTCTTGTATTGTGAGGGCAAATTTTGGGGTGCAACACTGTGAAACAAGATACTCACTGCTCGAGAAAACTTGCTGCGCTTTGGCATGGGCTGCTCGCCGACTAAGACAGTATATGTTGACTCATACTACCTTATTGATTTCGAAGATGGATCCAATCAAGTATATATTAGAGAAACCTGCTCTTTCCGGAAGAATTGCAAGATGGCAAATGATCTTAACAGAATATGACATACAGTATACTACTCAGAAGGCCATTAAAGGAAGTGTTGTGGCCGATCATTTGGCTCATCAAGCAGTGGATGATTACCAGTCAATGAGTTTTGAGTTCCCTGATGAAGATATTATGATTATTACCAAAGAACCTGGACAATATGACGGACCTGAACAAGGATCCCGATGGACTATGGTTTTTGATGGAGCTTCTAACGCACTTGGTAATGGTGTGGGTGTTGTGATCAGTTCCCCTGAAGGTTGTCATACCCCGATTACTGCCAGACTTTGTTTCTATTGTACTAATAATATGGCTGAGCATGAGGCATGTATCCTGGGTATCAAGGCTGCCATTGATATGAAGATTCAGTTCCTAGACGTGTATGGAGATTCAGCCCTGGTAGTAAGTCAGATTAAAGGAGATTGGGATACCAAGCATGATAATCTCATTCCTTATAGAGAGCATGTGTTGTCTTTGATCCTACATTTTAAAGAGATTACCTTTGGACATATTCCACGAAGAGAGAATCAGTTGGCAGATGCCTTAGCCACCATGGCATCCATGTTTGAGATTAGCTGGGATGATGAGGCTCCCAAGATTACTATTGATAGATTTGAGAAGCCTGCATACTGCAATGAGATTGACACTGAAGAAGCAGAGGAGAAGCCTTGGTTCTATGAAGTGAAAAGATATCTTGAAGACCAGGAGTTCCCTGAAGGGGCATCTGTCAAAGATAAGAAGTTTCTGAGAAGGTTTTCTGCTAAGTTCTTCTTGAGTAATGGAATTTTGTACAAGCGCAATCATGATTCAACTATGCTTCGTTGTGTGGATAAAAAGGAAGCAACAGAGATTATGGAAGATATGCATGATGGGATCTTTGGCACTCATTCTAGTGGTCATACCATGGCAAAGACGATTTTGAGAGCAGGTTACTATTGGTCTACCATGGAAGCTGATTGCTATCAACACTCCAGAACATGTCACAAGTGTCAAATTTATGCTGATAAAGTCCATATACCTCCATCACCATTGAATGTGTTGACTGCTCCTTGGCCTTTTGCCATGTGGGGCATTGATATGATTGGTGAGATCAAACCTACTGCTTCTAATGGGCATCGTTTCATACTGGTTGCTATTGATTACTTCACAAAGTGGGTGGAGGCAGCTTCATTTGCATCTGTGACCAAGAATGTGGTAGCTCGATTCATTAAGAATAATCTCATATGTAGGTATGGCATCCCTGAAAGGATTATTACTGACAATGGCTCTAATCTGAACAACACTATGATTATTGATCTCTGCACGCAATTCAAGATTAAGCACCACAACTCTTCTTCGTATCGTCCAAAGATGAATGGGGCAGTAGAAGCTGCTAACAAGAATATCAAGAAGATTATACAGAATATGACTGTCACTTATAAGGATTGGCATGATATGTTACCATTTGCTCTTCATGGTTATCGTACTACAATACGTACTTCAACAGGGGCAACCCCATTCTCCTTAGTCTATGGTATGGAAGCAGTTCTGCCCATTGAAGTTCAGATTCCCTCCTTAAGAATTATGAAGGATGCAGACTTGGATGAAGATGAGTGGATTCAGACTCGACTTGACCAGATAAACTTGATTGATGAGAAGAGATTAGCAGCAGTTTGCCATGGCCAGATGTACCAGAAACGGATGATCAAAGCTTTTAATAAGAAGGTTAAGCCAAAGGTATATCAGGTTGGTGATTTGGTAATCAAGCGTATCATATTACCACAGGGTGATCCTAGGGGCAAGTGGACTCCTACATATGAAGGACCATTTGTAGTCAAAACAGTATTCTCAGGAGGTGCCATGATACTTACTACTATGGATGGTGAAGACTTCCCGCAGCCTGTAAACACAGACATAGTTAAAAAATACTACGCATAAAAAGAGACCCGCTAGGTTGACTGGCCTAGGAAAAAATAAGGGCATCCCGGCGAACCAAAAGGGTTCGGGCAAAAATTAGGGATATATATAAAAAAAATGTACACCCGGCAGGTTTAAAACCTGAAAAGGCGGCTTGGGCAAAAAAGGGTATCCTGGTGGATTGAAAACCTGAAAAGGCAATCCAGGCAAAAGTTAGGGATTAAAGCATATGACTATGTCTCGTTTGAATCACCCATGAAACTACAACCAGTTGTGCTACTTACTCAAGTTTGAACAGATAAAGCTCAATCCAATCGTTTCCGTCTCAACAACAGAAGATGAGATACTTGAAGATAATGGCAATAGTAGAATTGAAACTTAATAGGATTATTTCCCACATAGCTGATTCTCTTTGTTTTGTAAAATTTTTATGACAAATTCCTCTTACTAGGATTTCTGTCTCCTTGTACAAACTTACCTATGTATAGGTCACTTTGTGATATAAATAAAATTCCATCTTTGAATCCAAATTTACTTTTACCCTATTTACATAAGCGAAACGTCCATTGGTTGTGTTTGAATGTATGTATGTTTTTGAATATGATTGATGTTTACCAGAAATGCATAAATGCTTAATATGATTGATGTTTACCAGAAATGCATGAAAATGCAGTAATAGTATTTACTAAGGACGAACGAGGGAAGGATTTCAACGAAGCTTCGCCGGTTCATTCCACAAGACAGCTACAAGTCCCTCGGTAGGGCAAATCCATCTTCATAAGTACTTCGAGTCACATCTCCCCTGGAATTTATATCCATCTCTTTTATCCTCATACGGATAGTCGGGAATTTATTTTTCCAATAGGAGTACGACGAACGAAGACGGGAGGTTATGTATACCTTACTATCGAACGAAGACGGAAGGTTATGTATACCTTACTATCGAACGAAGATGGGAGGTTATGTATACCTTACTATCGAACGAAGACGGGAGGTTATGTATACCTTACTATCGAACGAAGACGGGAGGTTATGAATATTATATTATCAAACAAGACGGGAACAAGTTCCTCATATTCTTCAGCAACGAATCGGGATTTATTTTCCCTGGCCAGCAGTTGTCATACGAAGATATCCAGGCGCTTCAAGCTGCATGATGCATACATACATCATTTACATCATACCATAACATACATATACATAAATACATAATACATTACTTAAGTGCATCATACTATACATGCATACATAATGCATAAACTAATATTATCGTGCAGAATGTTATAATCTTGTTTTTCAGATTAATTCTCCAGCAGACAAACTTCATCAACAACTTGTTACCTTGGGCCGTTGTTTATCTTCCCAAAGGTTATCTCATTACCTCAGGACGTTGTTTATCCTCCTGAAAGCTATCATGACCTTGGATCGTTGTTTATCTTCCCAAAGGTTACCTCATTATCTTGGGACGTCGTTTATCTTCCCGAGGGCTATCTTGAGACGTCGTTTATCTTCTCAAAAGCCGTATTGTTACTTTGGGCCGTTGTTTATCTTCCCAAAAGTTATATTTATACCTCAGGACGTTGTTTATCCTCCTGAAAGCTATCATTTCTTTGGGCCGTTGTTTATCCTCCCAAAAATTATATTTATACCTCGGGACATTGTTTATCCTCCTGAAAGCTATCATGACTTTGGGCCGTTGTTTATCCTCCCAAAAGTTATACTTATACCTCAGGACGTTGTTTATCCTCCTGAAGGTTATACCTTTACCTTGGCCCGTTGTTTATCTTCCCAAAGGTTATCTCACTATGTTGGGATGTTGTTTATCTTCCCAAAAGCTATATTTTCATGCTTTGGACTACTTTATTCTCCAAGAGATATATTTGAAGAACTTTTCTCCAAGTGGCATCTTTAAGCCCACTCAAGCATATACAGCTAGTCATCAGTATCACTCTACGCACCGGTGAGTGCAAATTTTTGGGCTTTTGTGTTCAATCCCCTTCAACCTTCCAGGTCACGACTGACACATATACCAATCTAACCCCTCAGGTTTCAGAAAATTGAACAGGGGCAGCTGTTGCACCCCAAAATTTGCCATCAAAAAACAAGACTTTGTGTACTATGAGGTTCACAAGGTTCACAAGACACCTTATGAGGTTCACAAGATTCACAAGACACATTATGAGGTTCACAAGATTCACAAGACATCTTATGAGGTTTACAAGGTTCACAAGACATCTTATGAGGTTCACAAGACATCTTATGAGGTTCACAAGGTTCACAAGACATCTCATGATGTTCACAAGGTTCACAAAGTTCACAATTAGTCAGAAGATTTGACAATTCCCTCAGACAATGCATCCTCCTAAGCAGTGCATCCAAAACTAGGGTTTTGACTTTAATCAGGCTAAATGAATTTCCAAGACTTCAAGTGAGCTTCATGACATCTTATATATGTTTAATAATCCCCATGACAAGTTTCAAGACTTTTCTCAAAGGTTTGCTCAGTCAGATGATCAGATAAGTCAAAGTCAATCAAAGTAGTTAAAAAGTCAAACTGAGGTCAACTGTGGTCAAACCAAAGTCAAACTTCATGATTTTTTGCCAACATCAAGTATATGAAGTAAAATTCATCATTTGATCAAGGGTTGATCATGATTCATCAAGGAGATTTCAGATCATCAAGAATCAAGAGTTTCTAAATTAGGGTTTCCTCAGGAAAAGTCAACTGAGCTTTGACCAGCCATAACTTTCACATGCTTCATCAAATTTTTCCCATCCAAAGCTCATTTTGAAGGAAATTGAATTCTCTACAACTTGGTGTCTCACAAGCCAAGCCCAAAAATGCTTCATTTGGAAGGTATGAGCTAAGACATTATAGGTCCTTTTGAAAGTCAACAAAAAGTCAACAACTTCAAAAGGGCATAACTTGAGAATGGTAAATGATATGGACATGAAACCAATGGGGTTGGTTAGAGGACTCTTTATGCTTTACAAAATGTCCAAGAACACCCTCATAGCATTAAAATTGAAGTATTTGTGCCCTTGCAAAGTTGGGAAATTTTTGGGTGGTTTATGATGAAAATAGGGTCTTAAAACCATAATTCTTCAAATGGGCTGAACTTTTTGTGACCCAAGGTGTTCCATGACATCATGCACGAAATTTATTTAATATTTTCATAATTTTATTTTATTTATTTTATTTATTATGATTTTTTATATTAAAAATCATTTTAAATTCAAATAAAATATAAAATATGAAGATTTAAAATATATTTTGATTTTAGAAAGTCATAAACATGAATTGGATCAGATTGATATGTATTTGATGGTGATTGTCTTAAGATAGAAAGGTTTCATTCAAGGATATATGAAATTCAAGTCATGATCTTTTTCAATCTTCAAAGATCAAAAAGTCCAAACAACCATTCAATTTTTTGACCTAGTTTCATCCAACTATAAGTATACAAACCACACAAATGCATAGGACACGAAATTGCTGCCTCAAGAGTAAGTTTCCACTTTCAAAAATTCACCAAAAAACTTCAATTCGGATTCTTCATTACCAAGCCTTTCAAGGTATTTTAAGGACACTACAAGCTTCATTAAGCTTCCCTGAATCAAAACCACCTATTACATGCCTTTGAATCATGCCATATCGCACAACCCGAATACATTTTCTCTTATTATTTTTGATTTTCGATTCCACACTTTTATGCATCCTCAATTAATTCTAATGATTGTTTTGTGTTTGTAATGACCTAAGCAAGCTTTCTGGATAATTGGATTGAAGAATAATGACATGAATCGTACATAGCCATTGTTAGGGTTTCGGCCAAGCTTTAGGGTTTCTTGATTCATCAAAGATAAATGAATTCTGGAAACGTGGTTATGTTGTGTGAACCTTGAAGATCATGATTCACTGATTAATTTTGAAAAATTGTATTGTTTTGTTGATGTTCCAATTTCGTAGGTTTTCTGTATTAAGAAATTCGCAGGAAAAACCGTAAGAAATTTCGTGGATAAATTCGCAAGGCTAGAGGAAGAAGATGAAGCCCTGGCGCGTATTCTGGAATTTGAATTTATTCTTAATATTTTATGAAATTGTTTTTAATTTATTTCACAGAGGCGTGTCTGGTCCAGTGGTGAAGGATGCGTGTGTTATTGCTCAAGGCCTGAGTTCGATTCCTGGGAGGCAGCATTCTTTTTGCTTGATTTTCTCACTTATTTACAGGACTTAATATATTATTAGTTGTAGTGGTTATATACACAGGTGCGCCCTTCTGGCTGGATGGTTGGAGTGTGTGTTTGTTTGGTAGAGGGTCCTGGGTTCGAATCCCCCCCCCCAGCCCTTTTTTGTGTTATTTTGTTTTTGTTGTGATTTTCACAGGATTTGAAACAAAATAATCTGGATTCCCTTCTATGTCACCTGCGTGTGCTGGCCAGAGTGGTTTTGGTGTTGCGTTTGGAGGTAAGGGACCTGGGTTCAAATCCCAGGTCCTTTCTTTTTGGGCAATTTTTTTTATTATTTTCCTATTTAATTATTTCCACCTTATTTAAATTAGTAAACATAATTTATAAATATTATTTAAAATGCTTTTATTCAAGATTCTTAAAACTTCATATTTTCTTTTATAAAAATATTTTTATTTATATTATGTATATATATAATTTGTAAATTATTGAATTTGTTATTTTTGTTGTAAATTAATAAACAAAACCTTATTTGTATTTTCTAAAATAATCATAAACCCTAAAATAGTTATGTTAACCCTAATATTTTCATAAACCCTAATTTAATATGATTAACCCTAATAATATTTTTCTCAAACCCTAATTATTTTATATAAATGTTAATTATGTTTCTTTATTTTTATTATTTGTTTATATTATCATTATTCATAGTTTTATATAAATCACGTAAATAATTTTAGATTATGCTTAAAACAATTAAAAACTCCTAATTTAATCTTATAAATGTAATTTATTTTTTATTTAATTATAATTAACTATTATTTTTTTACATGTATATAAACTTAAATCTTTATAATAATTAGTATATAGTATGAATTGCTTATTTTTCTTTTTAAAATCTTAAGAAAAAAATTATTTATTAAAAATTGAACTTGTAATTTATTATTCATTATTATGCTAATTTCTTTATTTTATTCTTATTTATTTTATTATTACTAACCCTATTTATTTATATATTATATGATTTTTATTTTATTTTATTGTTACTAACCCAATTATTTATTATTATTTATTTGCTTATTTAATTTATTTTAATTATTATTATTATGTAATTGTACCTAATATGTAATAGTTGTAGTAATTTTTAATATCTCATTTTAAATGCTATGGTTAGTAAAATAGGGAGTGTGAAACATACTTGTATTTAAAATTGATTTAGGTCATTAACTTAAAGATAAATATTTGAATTGGTACACTCACACACGTAAGTCGATCTTGGATCGCCATCTCACTTCTTAAGGGTTACCTCTCAAGTTGCCTAAACAAAAGGTCAAGTGGGTGTATGAAGCAAAGTCCCCCATCTTATATCATCTAGTCCCTTAACAGATAAAAAGATCAAGTCCCTTAATGGTTGCTTTCGTAATGATCTTGTCCCTTTCGAAAAAAGATGATAAGTCCCTTCGAATTGCTTATACACCTTACAGTTGCCTAAATAAACAGATGTCCCTTCGTTTGTCCCTTCACATCCAAGGTAATGACTACCTATTCCTTAATAATAGGGATAATCTTACCATTGAAAGAACATTTAAGAACAGTAAAGATTTAACTTAGGGTAGGTTGCTCTTAAATACTTGCTCACTTTTTTCATCAAATTACTTCATTACACTTTACATTTTAAACAATTTTCAAAACAAAGTCTTTATATATATCCGTACAAG
The DNA here is from genome assembly GCA_963966055.1 of Lathyrus aphaca. Classification (NCBI taxonomy): domain Eukaryota; kingdom Viridiplantae; phylum Streptophyta; class Magnoliopsida; order Fabales; family Fabaceae; genus Lathyrus; species Lathyrus aphaca. The sequence goes on from OZ014520.1 coordinate 66,605,093, forward strand.
GGTCATTATAAAGTACTTAAGAAAATTTGTAATCACACACTAAACTTCTCAAAACAATTTAAAGTGAACTAAGTAACTAAGAGCCCATGGATAACCATGGATGTAAAGGGTGCTAACACCTTCCCTTTACATAACCTACCCCCCGAACTCAAAAATCTTTTAAGGTCTTTCCTGTTCTTTTATACCCTTTCCTTTGGATAAAATAAAAGTCGGTGGCGACTCTTGCTATCCGCAACATTTAACTAAAGTCAGTTCTCCCACCGTGTTACAGCAAGTCATTGAATGCAAGCAAATGAGAGATGGATGCAAAGGAAAGCACAAATTAGGGTTTACATACAACATGCATCACAAAAATCCAAAACCAGAAGCAAATGATAAGATGAAAAATTGAAAATGGGATCAAAGGAACCCTAAACCTACACAAGTTCACTGCCCAAAGGAGGGGATCCAACTCTTAACCTAGTGCAAGTTATGAATTTCCTAAGTTGGCTAGGGTTTCAAGGTACCTCACAAAGAAAAAATACAGAACAAAATGAAAATGCAAGATCAATTCAAACCAATTTCGTCCTATAAACTACATGCTATAGAGGATGCAATGCAAGAAGAATCATCATCAAACTCTCAAGGGTTAGGCATAATGGATTTTTCAAAGTTTGAACAAAAATATTGCCTTAAAATGAATTTAATTCCAACTAAAATTGTCAAAATGCATCAAGAACAAAAAAGAAATTTGGTTTGAGAGTTTGATAATGTTTCTAAATGTTTTGAAATGCAATGTGAATTTTTTTGGAATTTTTAAATACCTAAATGCATTTTTAATTAATTAATTTCCATTAACTAATTAAAAATAACCATTTAAATGATTTAAAAATAATTTTTAATGCAAAAAATAAAAATAAAAATATTTTTGGGTTCTGAAAATTAATGAAATATTTGACACAAATTTTCAGAATTTTTAAATATGATTTGCTATTTTTAATAATTCGTGGAAATAAAATGCAAAACAAATAAAATTAAAATGAATTTAAAAGAAAAAAGAGAAAGTCAGCTAATCTGAGGGCTGAGATTCAAATTCAAGGAGGCGGGAGTTGACTACGCACGCGAACGAACGGCCAGAATTCAAACTCTCTTAATTATGATTAAACCCTAATCCTGAGCCCTAATCACTTTCAGATGACCGGAACAGTGTTCCTGTCATCTTCTCCGGTAAGCCATTTTTTCTATCTCACTCAATACGCATCAAAACCTCACTAAACTCTCCAGAATCAATCTATGAACATCATTAAACATAAACCCTACAACAAACATCATTTACTTTTCTTGAATCAAGAGAAACAAACAAAATCAATTTCACGGGCAAACTTTCAGACAGTCAATACATGCTTGTTTCTTGACCATTTTCAAAACCAAACACATCCAGATGATCAGTGCAACTCATAGAATCATTTTATAACAATAAATTAAAGTTCTGGAAAAAAATGTTCTTGAGCTCACCTGAACTGGAGCTTTCGAAAATAGGGACTTTCTGGCTGCTTCTTTGGTCCAAACAAGCTCCAATGATCCTCCCCAGAAGTTTGTGATGCTTAGCTGGAGTTTATATGGTCTCTAGAGGAAGTTTGCAGAAGCTCGGGTCAATGGAGGAGGGAAATCGTGTTTTTGATGTGGGAGGTTTCAGGCCAAAACAATGGTTGGGAAATGATCAGAGGATCATGGTGAGTGATTTTGTGAAGTTTGTTTTGATGTTTGAAGCCTGTGTACTGAGTTTCGAAACAAAATGCATAAGAGGTGAGTTTTGGGAACTATGGCTTGTGGGAGAGATCAGGCTGTGTTGTGTTATGTGTTGAGTCTCTTTTGGTACATGTATCAAGTTGGGATAGGTCAGAGAGTTGTTGCTGGCCTAGCTTGATTGGTATGGGTCTTTTTGCATAAATTCAAATTTTTGTGTAAGAGAGGTATGGGCCATTTCAGTCAAGGTACAAGGCATGGCTTGGCTGCAGCTTGAATCAAGGAGAACCATGGAAATGAATTTGAGGCAATGCAGCAAGTGGATTAGGGTTTGTGAGAGGTTTTGCAACTTTCACAAAGTTTGGCCCTTTTGAAGTTTCTTAATGCACAAGTCATGAAAATGGGCAATTATTTGGTGCATTCTGATTTTTAGGTCATGGTTCATGTTTGTGCAAAGGTTAGAAGTCACATTGAAGTCACATTTTGCCTTGGCAAGAGGTTTTGCAACTTTGCCTCTTTGGTGTAAAACTTGAAATTATGTGATTTTGTCCAACTTTGGCAAGCCATAACTTTTGATCCATAATGAATTAGAATGAGTTCTTGTACTTTTTGAAAAGGGAATGATCCATTCTACAACTTTCATGACCAAAGTTTTCTCATTTGAAGCATTTTTGAATCAATTTGAGGATGTTGAAAATCTTTCCCAAAATGGCAAGTTTACATTACAAGTCACTTTCCCAAAAAGGCAATTTTGCAAATGGCTTGAAATTCTCCAATTTTGTGAACTTCTAACATCTTCTATGATCAAATAAAGATCATACACACTCAAAATGATGGAGAACACCCTTTGGTTGGGTCATTGGAGGCCTCAGATGCCCTGATTTTGCCCTGACTTACTCAAGAAGTCAACTCTTGATCAGATGCCTTCCCCATGGAATTTCTTCATGAAAATTGATATGCATGATCCTCATATCATATAGAGACCAATAGAAACAAGGATGACCAAAAAATTTGGATTTATGGCCTTTGAAACCAAAACCCTAATTTTGGGTCATTTGTGTAGTTAAACCTGGCTCTGCTTCCATGCCTCTCTCAGTTCTTGTGATTCTTTGGCTTCTTGACTTGGTGAGGATATGATATGATGTTTTAAAATACATGGACCCCTTTGAAGTGATTAGTGACCTTTGGAGTGGCTCAAATAGCTCAGGGATGGCTCAGATCACAAACCCTAAATGTAGATGACTTAGAAACAATGCAGTGAAGCAAAAATGCAATATGAGATGCTATGATTGAATTTATGCACATGAAAAGGTCACAAGCCATAGTGTGAATGGGTGAGAGAAAATTTGGGGTGTTTACAACAACAAAAAGAAATCCAGTTACAAAGCAAAAAGGAAACTCAGGAGAAGATACACAAGAAAACTCATATGGATATAAAAAAGGTTACAACCAAAAAGGGGGAGAATAATTTATGATGAATTTAATAACAGTTACAAAATAACAGAAAACCAGAGAAAGGAAAAGTAGTTACAAATCAGTTACACAAACTGATAAGAAAAGACAGAAAGAAAAGCTCGAAGAAGAGGAGAACCTATTCCATCTTCTTCACTCTCTAATTATCTCCTGGATCTCTAACAAATTCTCGGAACCTTCTCCAATCCCTTTTCTTCACGGCAGAACCCTTCATCACCATCTTCTTCCTCCTGCATCATCTTCAAAGCGATCTCAAACCAACATTCTCCTTCAATCTCCTTCACCTCCAACTCAAAACCTTCACCATCTTCTTCCTCCTGCATCATCTTCAAATCAATCTCAAACTAACCTTATGCTTCTCAACTTCACACCTCCATCAATCTCCATTGAAGATCTTCAACAAAACTCAGAATCAACTGAGAAACTGATAAGAAAATCAGTTAGCAGAAACAGAAAAAAGCTTCTCTCGATCCATTCTTCTTCAATTCATTTTGCTCTCAGATTCAATCGGCAAATTCATCTACATAATCTCCATCGAACCAACACCTGCAGACTCACGACATCGCGAAAACCTGCAAAAATCCACAAAACGCAAGCATCAACAACAATTTTAGAATTCATTTGCAACTACTGCATTATTCAAGCTTCAACCATTTGAAGCACAATAACAACAATATTGATTCAATTCATTGAGTAACCACAGATTGAATTCACATCATCATCGTCAATCATCTTCGCAACAATCAACAAGAACTCATGAAAAGAGTTACGAGTTCAACAAATTCACGTCACCAACAACAACCACAAATTGAGTACAACAACAATCCAGATTCACGAAGCCTCAGCGTAATTCAGTGTATCGTTGTGAATCTCGCCTCTTGCTCGTGACCTCATTCTCAATAAGGTCGACACTCACGCGAAGTCAATCAACATTACCACAACACTCAAGAACACACAACACTGAGTCATAATGCATACCTGAATAATTGCGTATCGTTTGTTATCCAAGAACGACGGAATCAACTTCATTCTCGCGTCCTCATCAGTCATTGATTGGATGCATTGTCGACTTCGTAGCGGCATCGAAGTAGCGAATATTTCTCAAAGGCATCATTGACGTGTCCAGGAATCACAAGGTACACATCCGAACCTTTCTTTGAGACGTGTTTATGTGTCATATCGTGAGGTTATAAGATCTTGATATCGCTTGCGCCGATCTAGTTTTGTTGAGTGTTTGAAAGTTTCGTTTGCGAGTTCAGAGTAAGAGTATATCATAGATTGAGGTCGCGTTGTAGTTGTAGAGATTAGTGGTGGTTTGTGGTTTAGGAAAGAAGGAGATGTCATCGAGGAGGAGAGAGTTTGATCGTGGAGGTTTACAACAGCGGTAGCGCAAGGAAGGGGAGGAACCTAGGGTTCGTTCATCCCTCTTTTGTTCAGATTGTAGGTTTGGGTTGGTTTGTTTATATTTTGTTGCTTCAGCTTAATGGAATTAATGGAACATAAAGATTATTAATCCACCAATAAAGATTATTAATCCACCATATTAAGAGTATTAATCAGCCATAAGGACTAAATTAATGGCCACTTTTCAGATTCTCAAGGGATAGGATAAGTTTTGGGATCCCCATCTATACCGGCGGTGAAGTGTCACCGTCTGGTAGGCTTCGTTCGCGGTTGATTGTGTACATGCCGACCATCGTAGTTACAGTGTTCTTGCGCTCAAGGTCTACTTGATGAGATTATAGTGGGAAGACTTTAGATCCAGCGGTCCTCATTGAGTAAAAAATGTTGACTCAGACCATAGCATGCACCCTCAAGAAGCCTATACGCGTGGGCCTCATATTCCTTCTATTCGCACCTCTCTCAGTCCAAGCCCAATGGAATTTTAACTAAAAATTTCTTCACTTGCACCCCTTCTCCATTTTTCTTGTTTTTTTTTTATTTTTTGTTTTGTATAACTTTCACTTTTAATCTAGAAAAAATACCAAAACTTGTAATAAAATTCTATAAAAATTACAGTAGTATACTAACTCATTTTAGAAATTTTCTATGTTTTTACTTTCTGATTTTAACCATTTTCCAATTTTATTTTGATTTTCCATTTATTTAGCTTTCTATTGAATTCCTTCATCTATACTTCATTTTGTACATTTTGGTTCTCCCACTTCCTTTAACCTTTCTGCCCCATTCTTTTTGCTATGTTTAGAGGACTCATAGTGGTACCTGGAATAATTTTTGTAATATTTTTTAGACCTTTTATCCACTGTTTTGATAGTGTTGTTGTGAAAATTTGTGAACAATTCTTAAGTAGATTTAGGTGATCATTTGACATAGTTAGGTTGTGAATTTTTAGGGGATTTTTTAACACAACATTAGATTCAGGTTAGGGACCTTGGGGAATTAATTTCATATTTTTCCAGGATCTTTGCTCTTTTTAGTGCTTTGATTCTATTCAAGTTTCCTATGCAAATTCACTTAGCTTTATTTTAGGATTTTATGGTTGTATTAAGATATAGTTTGATTAGGTTTGATCTTAGAACCTTAGAATCACTTGATATGGTTTAGCTACTGAATTTAGAAGCTTGTTATCATTTAGGATTCTTTAGTTTTAGGACTTAGGCTTAGAATTCCTTTAAGTGTGTTTACATGATGTGTATAGCTTTTATATTTGTTTTATGTGTTTAATATGCATGTTGAAACTAATCCCTTTTCATCATTTCTTTATATTTCTTAATTGTGTTTGCATTAGTATTTGTATTCTACTTGTATAGGCTTCCCCATCTTTAGAACCAACTTAACTTCCTTAGGAAGTAAGTTGAGTTCTAACTCTCTTTTCTTCTTTTCCTCTCTTCTTGGGATTAGAAAAACCTCACAAATCATTAGGATCTCCCTTTTGTACATAATAAATGACTTAGGGTTGTGTCTTTGTTCCCCTTAGTTTTGCCCTTTCTCCATTTACGGGGGGATTTTGCCACACTGCGGGGGGCTTCTCCTCACTACGGGAGACTTCTGCTCGCTACGGGAGACTTATGCTCGCTACGGGAGACTTTTGCTTACTACGGGAGACTTTAGGGATTCGCCACCCGGAGGATGGACTTTGGCCAGTCTGCGGCTGGACTTTAGAAATTTGCCACCCAGAGGATGGACTTTTTCCAATCTGCGGTTGAACTTTAAGAATTTGCCACCCAGAGGATGGACTTTGGCCAGTCTATGGTTGGACTTTATAAATTTGCCACCCAGAGGATGGACTTTGGCCAGTCTACGGTTGGACTTTAAGAATTTGCCACCTAGAGGATGGACTTTGGCCATTCTACAGCTGGACTTTGCAGGATATCAAACTTGGATTATGTTGGGTATGCATATGTTGAATTGCATAGCATGATGCCCCATGACACTGGGGATGATATGTTTTGAACATGTCAATGAAATGACGTAAGTGCAAAAGGAGTTCCTGATACAGAAATAATAAGTCCCTATTGATTCTGCTTAGAACGCAATGATCGCGGATTCAATCTCGAGAACCCCTGCGGGGATAACATCTCTACTGGAGAAGAGTGTGAATAATTCATCTGTCTCGAATTATCACCTTGGCCAAAAATAAATTGGACTTTAGATTTGAAGGGCCCTGCTAGGGGATACCTCAACTACTGTGGGTTGAATCTCACCCATAAGACTGCTGGGGATCTGCAACTTTTCGATCTAGCTGGGGAAAGGTATTGTTAAGGCTCTGCTGAGGAGAACTATTTGTCTACCTGAACCTTCTGAACCTCTGTGGGGAAGGGAACCGTTTAGCTGGTTGTCGGGAATACCTGAACTCCTGTAAGAAATACTTCACCGTGGGAAGATGACTTTTTACTTGGGGATTAACGAATCTTATTGCTCTGCTGGAGCAAGGAAATCTTCCAAGATCTGTTGGGGAAGAGAAAGATTTGTCTGAGATCTGGTGGGGGAATAAAATCCACCTTAGATCTGTTGAGGAACAGGATAAAAAAACCTGTTGAAGAGAAAGTTTTTCGACTTTACTGGGGATAACTTCCATCCGTCTGCTGGGGATAACAAAATTGAAACACGTCTTGCTGAGGAGGAAGGATTTCAAGTCGTCTCGTGTTGGGGATCTTTTGCTTTTGCCTGGACTTTACCTTAAGAGGATTTTACAAAAGACTGGGTGTCTTTAAACTCTTAAGTATCGCAGTGATTGCATGAATTAGCGTAATAACCTTGTTAGGGAGGTAGCCATTGTTAACATATATGAGCTTGTAGCTGTTGGAAGCAATGAATGAGATAATTGGCTAGACGAGCGACCGCTAGATGAGTAATTGACTCAATCGGTAAAATTTGTGACAAAAAGGGTGACATAGAAACCCTTCAAGAGTAAAGCTGTCTTGGTACTCTGAACTCTGGATAAATGCTTCCGATTGTCTGTCTTCAGGAAAGAATGAATTCTCGTGCTATCGGGGTGGCCTTCCCTAGTACGAGTTCTTTGAGTAGTTTTGCACTTGAATGACTAATCTTTTCTCTTGGAGAGATTTGAATCTCGAGGTGATTTCCCCGGTTTGGCTGAATTTTGAAGAGATTGCTCGACATAATTACCCCGGATTGGCTAGCTCTTACCATGTCTGGTTGGGAAAGTCCTTACTCAATGGATCTTTCTTAGAAAATTGCACCTCGACGTGACTGTCTTTCAGAAGTTTTAGACTTCTCAACTTGGCAAGCTTAAGCTTCTGGACTGAATTTCCGCATGTGAACTTTTTATGATGCCAAACAAATGTATGCAAGCAGAAAATGTCTATTTTTAGAATGAAAATTATAATGCAACACACATGTTAATCTCAAAGTCTTTATTGAAAAGATGTCGCAAACCTTTGTGAGCAAATCACTGGTTAAGATATGACATTGTTTTTGAATAAATGAAAGCATGCATATGCAATACCAACAAAGGTCTTTTAGCACAACTCATAGGAGTCAGGAACATTATCTTGTGGTAGTACACTCTCAAAATAACCCTGTTTCAGTTAGGACTTTCGAGGGTTGTATCGTGGCCTGGTTCATGGTTAGAGAAACAAAGATATAGGCTCAAAGTTATATGTACCCTCCTCTCTTCATGATGTCCTTCATTCCCATGTTCAACTAATCTTCATAAGCGCTCACCTTTCATAAGGGTTTCGTGTTGGTTAAGGAACCATTACTTCTAACAGTTTAGGCACCAATCAAGTTGTTGTTTGGAGTCAGTCACCCCTTTTCCTTTCGTGTCTGTGCCACGCGACTTTGTTCTTGTTTGAGGATTTTTGTTGTGTAATCCTTTTCGTCTTTCGCTTTTTCGTTATTTTGCTTATCCCTAACTTTTGCCTGGACTGATTCTTGTGAATCTTTAATTGTGAAGTCCAGCGGGATGCCCTAACTTTTTCCTAAGTCGCTTGTTTTCAAGTTTCGACCTAGTGGGCTTTTCATTTCTTTTTTCTTTTTTTTCTTTTTGAACAAATCGTGTGACACTGTTTGTCTTGATTGCTTTGCGAGGGTTGTGACTACCTCATTCTTTGGTCGATGAAGGATAACTATTGTGGCTTCCAGTTTTTGGACCTCTTGATTAGGATAACCATTGTGGTTTTCGGTCTTTGGACCTTTTGATTGGGATGATGGACTATAATGGATCCTCAAATGCACTCCTTTATGAAAGTCTGAACGCTTGGTCCAACTAGTTGACACCTACCCTGCCCCTGGGTTAAATGTAAGGGTTTTTTCATGCGAAAAGAAACTCCTACTTCAAGGCTCAAAGGGGTTAGCGAGGGTCTATTTCCCTTATATCTTCGGTGTTTAGGGATTTGAAAAAAATCATGTACATCGTCAATAGGGTCTTATTCGAGAGCACACAATTAGAGATTCTTGCGTTTTTGTTTCGTCATTCTTCTTCATAGAGTTTAAGCACGAAAATTGGTATTGCAATGTAAACATGCAAAGTTATAAGTAAATGCGAATGAATTACTTCAAAAAAAAACATGTAAATTTTATTATTACTAACATTCAAAAGCAAACAAATTTCGTACATGTAGACAAATGTTTAGCAAATAAAAGAAACTACAAATGGAAATGCAGTAAAGAAACTGAATATTGTCGTTGTTGAGGAGGCTTAACTCCGTCTGGACCTATCAGTCTTGAATACCTTCAACGATCAATATCTTTTCATGGACTTGTAATCTTCAAGTAAATGGTTGCATGCCCCATATGGAAATCATACCTCTTCGTTCAGTTATCCTGACCTTAAGGCTTTGAAACGAGACGTCTGAAAGAAAGAGTACAACTGGGGAATAAAGTTACCTCATAAGGTTGCTTAGAAAGACCTGACGATCTTCTTCCTACGTATCTCCATTGACCCAAGACCAATGAAGAATCAAAGCAACGTAGTTCCCCTTAATAGGGATGAAAATGCAATGAAGAAAGACAAACACACAATTTCCATGACTGAGAGTATTTGAATACTGTTGGATTTATTTGCTTCAAGAATACCCTTGCAACCTGGATGATTAACTCGAAGATTCCATCTTAACGCGGAGCATCTGGTAGAGCTACCGTGACACCAGCTCCACCGTGATTAGGCATCAGATTCTGGAGTACATTTGGGTTAGGAGCAAAATTGATCGCCTTGGAGTCAATTAGGTCTTGTACCTTATTCTGAAAATCCCAACACTTCTCAATATTGTGCCCTTGGGCACCCGAATGGAATTTGCATATGGCATTTGCATCAAAACTCGGAGGTAGATTGTCAAGAGAATGAGCTCTCATGGTACGAAGCTCGACCATGTTCAACTTCAGCAGCTTTGGAAGCAATACAACATATGGACATGGGATAGGATCAAGTCTGCGGTTCCTCGCTCTTGTTCTTTCCTGAAATGGTCTATGTGCCTGTTGTTGCTGACATTGAGGTTGTTGTTGAACCTGTGGCGTAATAGTCACTGCAGCTGCTTGGTAGTAACCTTGAGAATGACCTTTATCACGGCCCCTATACACAACATTAGTCTCACCTTTTCTTCATCTCTGGCCATTGCCAAAAGGCTTTTTCACACCAGAAGAACCAGCACTGCTTGCATCCTGGATCTTTCCTAATTTCAGGAAGTTTTCTATCCTTTCTCCAGCGATGACGATATCAGCAAAACCGATGGACGGGAAAGTGGCCAGACGATCCAATTATGCACCTTGCAAGGTGCCCATAAACATGTTGGCCATTTCCCGATCGAGCAGTGGAGGTTGAACCTATGCAGCCAACTCACGCCACCTCTGGGCATACTGCTTAAAACTTTCCTTAGGTCCTTGATACAAGTTCTGCAACTGAGTGCAGTTCGGAGCCATATCAATATTATATTGATACTGCTTGAGAAAAGCTTCAGCTAAATCTTTCCAACTTCGGATGGTTACCCTGCTTAGCTTCATGTACCAACTCAATGAAGCTCCAGATAGACTATCTTGGATGAAATGCATCCAAAGTTTCTTATCATCAGTGTGAGCCGATATTCTTCCAAAGTATGCATGAATGTGAGTTCTAGGGCATGTGTTGTCGTTGTACTTGTCAAATGATGGAACCTTGAACTTAGGAGGGATTCTGACTCCTGGCACTAACCCAAGACTAGTTACATTGATGCCCAGTGAATTCTGACATTCCATGGCCTTAATCTTCTCTGCCAACTCCTCATATCTTCGATTATTGATCTCATTCATATTACCCATATCAGTATCCAGTAGAGTGAACTGGTCCTCTTGTGTGTCTTCTAAAACCACATTATAGGCCGTAGTCCTATTTGGATTTGGCCCTCCGTAATGGGCAACGTTCGGATTAACATTCTCAGTCGGTGTTCCAGTATTAGCATTTACCTGGGGTTGCTCAACCATCAACCTAAGACGCTCTTAGTTATGGGCTATGCCCGCCATCATTTCCATGAACTGATTCATTCTCTGTCGGAGCTCGTTGAGATCATTCTGCATTCGCTCATCCATTCTTACTCAGTTCCTGCGAGTTGGATATCGAGAATGCGTTGACCAGCTATACTGCCTGCAGTTGAATAAGTTAGAAACTTCGGACAACCTGTCAAAATGAAAGTATGAAATGGATGTAATAAATGTACTATGACACGTCTATTCATTTTTTAGGGCATTTCATCCCCTGATTCCAGTTTTGTGGGTTTGACGAAGACAGGAGCTCCTTTCGCTATAAATAACAAGCAGTGTTGGCAATATAAGGTGTGTGTGTGTGTATGTAGCAGATGTGCCAACAAATCCACGAATATGAAGACCAGGGTGTGTTGCAAATGTGCCAGATGTGTCGGTGATCACAAAGCGAGAGCACACAGAATGATAGTAAAAAGATCTTTTAATGATAAGCACTTGTTGATATAGTCAAAACATACGAAAAATGGACTTTAAACAGAAGTGCAATGATAGAGAGATTCCATCAACAATCCTGATGGTAATCCCACAACATACAAGCAAACAGAAGGATGTCTCCGTCAATGTGATCTCTATCTAAGTCTGGGTCAACGATCGGTCCTGCCTTTGGAACTTCTACCAATTCCTTCTCCTGCACCTGTTTGTCCTCAACCCTCTTCAGTTTTTTCTGATAGTAGATCATCAATCGCATGTAATAAGCAGCTTCCTCTCGAGCATTAGCAAGTTCTGCATCCTTTTCTTTCAACTTATCGTCCACTACTTCATCTTTCTCCCTTAGATTACTCGCGGTCTCTTCAGCTTGAACTTTATCTTGTTCCTCTCTTTTGATTCTGTAAGCAACATGCCTCTTATTCATGTCCTCAAACATCAAGGTCTTTTGATCCAGTTTCCTCCTAGTGTGAATATGTTCCTTGGAAGAACTCCTAGTAGCAAACTCGAATCTTACATACCGAGCTAACTCAACTTCACACTGCTTCCTTGTGATAGCATTCTTCTCAGCATCTTCTTGAGCTTTCCACTCAATCTCAAGTTTAGCGTGATTAGCCTTAGCAAGCTCTTGACTAAATTGTGCATCACCCTTTAACAACCTGTCTCTTTCCGTCTTCACTTTGTTGAACTTTTCAATGCTAATTATGGTAGGTTGTTCAATGACCACGGGATAGATAAGAGGCACATGCTCAAATGGCAACAATAACACTTCGACTCTTTTATTCAACCATTCTACAAATGGTGAGTACACCCGACAATCACCCACTCCCAAAGTCATTTTTCCCCTCGTCTGCCGACTATGCCAAGCGTTGGATGCTTTCTGAGCAATCTCGAATTCGTCTGTTGATTGAAAGTATAAGGACTCTTTGACGTCCTCAGCTGCTGGTGGTTCCTTCAAGGCGTACCCGAACTGTCTAACCGTGAGGGAAAGGTTATAATTAATTCCCCCTTTCCTTCCGATCAATGGAACATTAGGGAATCCTCCGCAACTATGAAGAATGTCAATGCACTGCAATCCCTGATTAACCCAGACAATGTCCTTTGCTTGCAAGCCCATCAGTCTTTCCGACCATTCGAGTGAGTTCTTTGTCCTCTCAAAAGCCCCTGATTATGGAAGAAAGCATGTGAACCACTTATAGAATACAGTCGCACAACAGTTCAACATTCCACCCCTTCGCTTTTCATTCTTGTAATGCACATAGTGGTAGAGATCTCCTAAGAGAGTAGGAACACGATTCTTTTCTATGAAAATGCGAATAACATCGACATCCACGAAGTTCGGCATGTTCGGGAACAAAGCAATTCCATAGATACGCAAGGCTAGGATTGCATTGAAGGTACTCCTACTTTTTGCTTCAGCAGCTTTGGTAGCCTCATCTAACAAGAAACTCAAATAATATCCTCGGAAACCCCCTTTGTTATCAATATGGTCTTCCAATAATGACTTGCTCAAATAAAGAGCAGCTGCTACATCTTTGAAAACGGGGTCAATCTTGGACATAAAGAATGGTGCACAGTCCTTTACGAAAACTCTCAAGATGTTCAAGTACTCCTCTAATGTAGGTGCCAATACGAAGTCAGAAAGTGCGAAGCATCTAAGTTGTGGATCATAAAACTGTAGCAAGGTGTGCATCCCTCTGAAAGCATAATCACTGATGGGCTCTATGAAATACAAAATCCAATCGTAATCCTGCTTGAAGACATTGAGAACTTCTGGAGGAGCTAAGGCTTTCACTTTTAGGATTTCCTTCACAACGGGCTGATGAACCTTGTAGGAGATAATACACTTGGTCTTTTTCTTGGACTTCATGCTCATAGAACAATACCCACAACTAGAATCAAGGATGTGATATGCAACCCTGCAAATGAATAAACATGCGTTAGGAATGCAAGTATGCAAATGATGTTATGCAATGCAATAGCATGTGATCACTGTGGCATATACTGAGCATTGTTGTATTGCCTTCTGATTTGTCGGAGTATCAACTGTCAAGAGTACCAGATCACAAGTATGCGTCAAAAGAAAACCCAAGTATTAGGAACAAGGTAGGTTGAAGGTCCATTTCCTGCAAACCTGTAAACAGTCTCCCCTCCACACTGGTATGCTTCGGGTCGACATCACGGACTCTCAAAGCTGAGCAAAAAAAATACATTCACCATTTCCGAGAAATGGCTCATGACCAAATCAAGGAATCAGTTTGGCATTATGTACTACTCAGTGAGGTCTCAGCTGAGTCCAGGAAAACAAGCATCCCTCATAAGTTCCTGGCTTCAAGCATTGAAGTTGAGAAATAATAGTATATTCATCCCGAAGGGTACAATACTACCGTCATACAACCAGTTGCTTTAACCGGGTTCCTAAGAGAGAACAAGGTCATCCTATGCGACTTCCCAGTGGGCCCTCAGGTGCGAATGGGTTTGCCACAAAATATTGTCTGCCACTGTCACCACTGGAGTGGTTTGTTTCCACTAAGGTCATCGGTGATCGGTTCCCAGTGTTATCAGCTCAGGTGGGAACATTCTATGGTCTGCCTAGGCAGTATAGATCATATCCCGAGAGAGCCTGATCTGAGTGTGGGACTCGTGAAAACTACACGTGCTCAAGACTATGCAAGCCACACGACTGCCCACTCTAAATCCTATGTGTATACTCAAGCCGAGTAGTTGGTTATTCTCACAATAATCCCATCTCGCCAAGGAAAACCAGAACAACCAGTATATGCCAGTATATGCAACAGTAAAGTAAAGTGCAAAAAGCTGCAAATGAAGTTGTAAAAGTAAAGCGATAAACTATAAATAAAACAGTAAAGCTAAACTAAATCACAACATAAAACAAATAAACACCCAAAGAAAACAGAAATAGACAAGCGCTTGGATTAACTCTCAAAGGGGGAAACCAGAGATTCTGGGTTCGATCCCCAGCAGAGTCGCCAGCTGTCGCTCCCGAGATTTTCATCCTAGTACAAACGCGAAAGTGACGCGGAAAAGGTAGAGTCACCAGCTAGGCATTTTTATCCCGAAGGAACGAGAAAGGTAATGCTGCACAGACCTAAGGAAGAAGGAAAAGACGAGGTCTTGCGAACCAAAGATCTGGGTCCGGAAGTCGGTTACGAACTGGGAAGGTATTAACACCCCAGATCGTCCGCCGTACCCGACAGGATCCACACTTGTTTGTCTGTTTCAAAGGGTGAGAAATAAGATGTTGTTAAACGGAATAATTGGTAACTAGAACTGGAACTGAAAAATGAGAAAGGGAACTGGAAAAGAAAGAACGAAAATATATGGGGAAAATGTAGGGAAAATAAATAATGTGCTCGAACGGGCCCTACCCTGCTGCCTACGTACCTCATCGGGAAAAATGAGGATCAGAGTCGACGTAGTTCGCCTAACTAAGGCGGAAACTATTTTGTGTTTTTTTAGGATGACGTTTCCATGGTTCTAACTCAGGTGTTACCGGCTCTGACTCGAGGGTGTTACCGTATCGTTGTTTGAACTGTCGAGACAAGTCATGATCGTCCGCAAAGAGTATGAGATCAAAAGAGAAGACGCGATGTCTTTGTTGGATGTCTTTTATGAGAAGTGTTTTGAGTTTATTGTTTATTGTATGTACAACACTAAAGACTATGATACAGGAGCGAATACTTTCCAAGGTTGCCCCCAATGGGACGTTTGTAAAGTATCCTAGAAGAGTGGAGGAGACCTCCACTAATAATTTCCCATATGGCTTAAGGCTCGTGGCATATTATACACACTTTCCTTATTTAAATGTTTTAATTTTTCTTTGAAGGTGAGAAGTGAGACTCAAGTTACAAAAGGACAAATCTAAGGGAACTAGACTTACCCTAAATGATTATGTTCAATGAGATCCTACGGTTAGTGACGTTTGAATGGAAAACTACCTAAGAGGATACTAAACCTAAAAACGTGAGTACAAAAAGTAATGAATAGTATGGTCCTCCTATGTCATGGTGGGTGAGAACGTGTGTAAGTCGTGAAAGGAATGGAATGGTGATCGGGTGGGTCGATTGCGTGGTGCTAAGACACACGACTTATGGTTTGTAACATACAAGGTTTGTGCTTGGGGTTTATTGGAGTGAATCGAAGTGTAATCGTGGAAACCCTAATGTCACATGAAACTTATTCATTTATTATTTTGAAATTATTCGACGTTGAATCGAATATCTCTTTTTCTTCATTTTTGAAATTTGGTTATCTAAACGCTTCATTTTTTTTATCTTTTTCTACTCTAGTCATGTGTATCATACAAGCATAAAAAATATCCTAAACTATTACATCACAAAGCATAAGAACCATAAAAAAATAAAGCATAACGGAAAAATAATCCAAATCCGTAAGCATAGTCCTCGAATAATACCTTGCACAACAAGAAAAATGTTAGTAAGTGAATTTAATATGAGTATGCAAAAATATGAACAAAATGAATTAATGTGCAAAATTGCAAAAATATTAAAAGCATATAAAGCGTAAAAATCGAAATAAAATGCAAAAATAATCGGAAAAAAGAATTAAAAAATATAAACTATTTTTTTATTATTCTAAAATGTTATTTAAATTTTTCTAGAATTTTCATTAAGAAAAAACTTATTTAAAATGATTTGTAAAGAAAATAAAAGAAAATATAAAAGAAATTAAAACAAAAGAAAGGGGGGTGAAGTCAAATTAGTTTTCTTATTAAAAAAAGACTTGGGCCAGAAAGAAAGGGTGTAGATAGTGATAGCAAAGGCCCATGTGCACTAGGCCTGAGGGAGCATAACATGTGTCTTTAGTCAACTTAGTTGACTAATCCTGGTCGTCTGATCATGGGAGTAGTGATGATGATATGATAAGGTCTTAGGAGCGCAAGGTACACGGAGGTTACAGTGAGGTTGCGCGCGTGGGAACCCTTCATTAGTCCTACCGGATGGTGACACTTGTCAACGCCGGAATGGACCTAAAGCAAAGAATCGTATCCCTTGTCTCCTCAAAGAACGAAAATAACGGTGGATGGTGGATTAATGAGGTTTGATTTTAATTAAAAATTCTAACGGTGCATTAGTCTTGGTTTATGGACTTTTAATTTTTCAATTCACCAATTAAAACAAATAAATGATAAAGATCAAATATCACTCTTATCTATCCTTCTCTCATGCATGTTCTTTTCTTTTCCTCACAACAAACATTTCCCCTCAAGAACCCTAACGCCGCCGGACGTCCTCTATGTAACACCCCGATTTCATAATTTATTTAATAAAATAATTATTATGTATATGGGTGGTGTTTTTTGAGATTATAAGTGAAGAATTGTTTATTTAAATAATAATATAATGATAATATGGTATTATTTGAATATTATTACTAAATAAATAAAATAGTAAGAATTGGAGGTCTAAGGGGCAAGGTGGTAAATTGGTGTGGTTTATGAGAGGGGAAAAAGGAATCATTTTCATTCATCGTGTTTTGGGTGGAAATAAGAAGTTGGCTCTGGAGAAAGAGGAAAAAGAGAGAGAAGAGCAAGAGACCTAAAGCTCCAAGATCAAGATTGTTCAAGGAATCAATTGAATCTAAGGTAAGGGGGGAGAAAGGGTTCTTTATTGGTGATCTAACATGAAAGGGTAGTTGAGAGGTCCTTACTCTCCTAGGGATTATGTGATTTGGTATAATTTGATGAATTGTGGTATGAATATGGAATTGCATGATTGATTGTTGTATTTGGAATAATCATTGTTTGAATTGATATAATTGGATTAATATGAAAACTGTTATAAGAATGTTGTTGTTGATGATGTGAATTGAGAAGAGGAAGAGAAACTTAAAATCACTAATTTGATTAATAATATTAGGTTGGAAAGATATGTGGTATTAAAGGTCTTAAAATAAGTATAAGAATGACATTGAGACTGTTTTGAGTGATAAAAGTGAGATATAATCAATAGAACCCGAACTGGTATGCGATGGGGAATGAAAAGTGATTTTTTGGGAAAAAGTTGATTTTGGGCGCAGGGCTCCTGACACGGGCCGTGTCAGGCTACGGGAATAAGATGGGGAGGATTTTTGAGAAGATTGGAGATCAGAGGGTGTGACACGGGCCGTGTCACACGACACGGGTGGCCGTGTCACAGTTCTGTACTTTGGAAAATGATGTTTTCAGGATGGTTCGTCAGGCCGTATGACACGGGCTGTGTCAGGGGACATGGGGGGCCGTGGCAGGCCTCTGTATTTGGGAAATTCATGATATTTTAAGCCGGTTTTGTCCTGTTCCATTGGTATACTTTCTTACCATCAGTCTAAGGCTTTGAGAATAACATCCATGAGTAACTATAGGACCTGACAACCGATAATTAGTGTGTGAGTTTTATATGATTATTGTGGATAATATAACTTTATTAATTGGTTACTTAAAATGTGTTGAGTATGGTGATGTTATTATAATTCTTGTACAAACTATACGATGGGCTGGTTAATAACCGATGAAGATCACGAGGATCATGTTGATTGGTAATATTGTTGATTGTATGCTTTGCGTAGACCCCATGAGTTAAGGTTGGTAGCGGTGAGGATCGGAAGGATCATGTTATATTGGAAAATGTATGGAAAATCATTGAGGGTGGAATTAATGAGGAATTCATAGGATATGATAATTGGTAATTAGTGTGTAGGAATATATGTGCTTATGTTGATTTATATGACTCTTGATGATGAACCATATGAATTGTGTTGATAATATGTGTGAATATTGTCTGATTGTTTATGTGACCCATGTGATGGGATGTGTGATAATTGATGAAGATCATGAGGATCGTGAAGGCATGAATGTTGTCATGCGTATTTGTATTATGGTGTATGTGTTTGAGTCTGCATATGCATACACATTTGGTGGAATGATCATGTCTCGGTGGAGCGTAAGTGATCATTCGGGATTCGTTGAGAATCGTGGTTGCAGGGATGATCGTGTCTTGTTGGAGACGTTAACGATGCATTCAGGGTTCTATTTGATGAACCATTATTGTGAGTCGGTACCGCATTTGCATTGTGTCATTGAGTCACTTTGCATTGATTGAATTAATGATGTATGATATGTGTTGATGAACTATTTGAGATATCGATTAATAGTATGATGCATGATGTGTATTTGATGAATAGAGGTGAGACTACCCTGTAAGATGTTATTTGCACCGTTAATTTATTGAATTGTTTTCTCACCCCTTTGTTGTTTGGTTGCGTCTGTGCTTCTTCGGAAGTACAGATGATTCAGGTACTTGAGTATGCTCGGAGTACAAGTTGTTTGGCCGAGTCCTAGGAGTCGCTCTGATACGTAACACGGGAAATGGGGATATTTGTTATTTAATTATTCTTGTTGTAATAGTTACGTATCATATTTTGTTGAAACTTATAAATTAAGTGAATTGATGAATTTTGTGGATATTTGGCGAATTGCCGATTGTTGAATAAAAAGATATTTCCGCTGTTTTTAATAAATGATTA
Organism: Lathyrus aphaca; assembly: GCA_963966055.1. Taxonomy (NCBI): domain Eukaryota; kingdom Viridiplantae; phylum Streptophyta; class Magnoliopsida; order Fabales; family Fabaceae; genus Lathyrus; species Lathyrus aphaca. The sequence goes on from OZ014520.1 coordinate 66,624,194, forward strand.
TACTTTTGGTTGATTTTGAAAATGTAACTACTCACTTGTTAATTAAACTCTGATTTATCTGAAAAACTTATGTTATTTTAGAAAATGGGAAAAGTGGGTGTTACAATTGGTATCAGAGCAGGTCGGTCCGTCCGACCAGGTTGTCGTGTGTCGTTTGTCCCAGAGTATACGATATGTGTGTGAAACACTATAGGTACTTGCTTGTTTGCTAGCTGTTTGTTTGCAGATGTTTATTGAAAATAAGTGGGGGAGAAGCTATTACTTCTCCGATGAGTTGGCTTGTGATGTGTTGGAGTTGCAGTGTGGTAGTGGTTGTTAAGGTTGGCGTTAACTAAGGATCCGCTGGTGAAGCAACTTAGTTCACAAAATGCAAGTAAAACTGTTAAAGTTGGGAAATATGGTTTATGACCATCATGATTGTCGGCTATTATTGACAAATTGAGGAACTGATCACCCTTAATCCCTTGTTGATAATAGACGGAATTGTGTTGGATACAGAGGACATATTTTCAGCCAAGGTAGTATGCTGGGTAGACCGAGTGGAATAGAATTGGAGTTATTAGTAGTTTAAAAAGGGAAGATGTGAATTCTGGTACTCGAAAAAGAGATGAAATTAAGAATTGATAATGTGGAATAAATATTACTAAAGGTTACTCCTCAGTGAGTAGGAAGTGAATTCGAGATGGATGATTGTGAAAAGGTTGAATGTTATATCTACGGAGTGCATGGAGGAACTATTAAGAGTAAGATGACAACAATGTACCGTATGTAGAGTACAAATTTTATTTCAGTTTTGAAGAATATATTAGAGGTGTTGTTATAAGTAAAGATGGAACTATTCCTTGGTCGGCCCTGGCGCTAAGAGGGATAATGGGAGAATTCATCGACAAAAAGGAATTGTGGGAACAAGGGTGCCTTCTTGGAAAACTTCGGTGTTATTGATATAGAGAGGTGGAGATATAAAGTTGCATATTGATTGGTGAATATTATAAGAATTCACCATTGTAAAGGGGATAAATTGGATTCGATTGATAAAGGATCAAAAGTGAGCTGGAATTCATCCGTAAGGTTGTTGTTGTTGTGAGTTGGATTATCATGCCTACTAGAACCTTGAGTCAGTTGGGACTTTGTAAGAATAGTATAACGGGAATGTGCTAATTAGAACCAGATGTTGACAGGTCATGTTGGGTGAATTTACTTCTATGAAATATGTGGAATGGAGATTTTGGATGTAAGTATTGAGTTATGTTTTGGCAGGGTATGACCCGAGGGGGATGAGTCTCCGAAAGAATGAAGGTGTAATATTTGTCGGAAATTAATTATAACTGCGTGTCTTTGCTATGTAGTGATGTTGAGTAGTTGCCTTAGGAGTGAGGTATATGGGATGCAAAGTATAGATAGTTTCGTAAATGTTTGTGGAAACGGTGGACCGTGAGTTACGAGATCGATTAAAAACTATATGTTGTGGTTATTATGGGATGAAGCGAGAGAAATATAAGTATCGTTGTATGTGTTGGACTATTAAGACCAAAGTAAAATAGTAATTGTGCAATATCATCTTTCTGGAATTTGTGAATTAAGGGTCTAATTAATATGGAATTTGAAACGTTGGAAGGATGATCCAACGAGTGAGTAGAAGTAATGTGAAACTATGAGATGACCATGGATGTGCTGTAGAAGATAGTGGCGACTGGTATGTATTACAGTGGATATGGAGTATAGATTGTACCTTTCACATTTATCTGGATAATTTGGAGATGATAACTTTTGGAAGATATCCTTATCTATGATGAAAGTAGAAAAAGGATTTGTGGAATGTTGGAAATTGAAGTATAAGAATTGGGAAAGATACAATTATATACTAAGCCATCAAGAATGATTTTTATGAACAGGTGTGTAACACGGTGGGAGAACTGACTTTAGTTATGTTGCGGATAGCAAGAGTCGCCACCGACTTTTATTTTATCCAAAGGAAAGGCATAAAAGAACAGGAAAGACCTTTTAAAAGATTTTTGGGTCCGGGGGGTAGGTTATGTAAAGGGAAGGTATTAGCACCCTTTACATCCATGGTTATCCATGGGCTCTTAGTTACTTAGCTCACTTTGAATTTTTTTTGAAATGTGAAGTGTGTGAATAGAAATTTTCATATGAGTTTGATAATGATCCATGTGCGGATGCGTAAAAAACCTTTGTTTGAAAAATTTGTTTGAAAGTGTGAAGTGTTTGAAAAGTTTTGAATAGTGAGCAAGTAACTATGAGGAACCTACCCTAAAGTTTAAGTCTTTCTGTTCTTAAATCCTTTAAATGGTAAGACTATCCCTATTATTAAGGAATAGGTAGTCATTACCTTGGATGTGTGGGACAAGTAAAGGGACATCTGTTTAATGTAGGCAACTGTAGGGTGTATTAAGCATTTTTGGAGGGACTGTCATCATTATTCGAAAGGGACAAGATCATTATGAAGGCAACCATTTAAGGGACTTGATCTTTTATTGTTAAGGGACTAGATGACTTTATTTTGAGGGACTTTTGCTTTATACACCCTACTTGACCTTTTTTATTAGGCAACATGAGAGGTACCCCTAAGGAAGTGAGATGGCGATCAAAGATCGACTTACGTGTGTGAGTGTACAGTTTTATATTTATCTTTTAAATTAAGTGATCTAAATTAATTTTAAATTACAAGTATATTTACACTCCCTATTTACTAACCATAGCATAAAATATAAATAATAAACATTATAAATAAATATTACACCAAGGAGCAATTACATAATAATAATAAAAGCAATTTAAATAAATAAGCAGAATAATAAATAAATAAATAAGCAAAATAAATAAGCAAAATAAATAAGCAAAATAAATATAGTATGGTTAGTAGAAATAATAATAACAATTTAAAAATAAATAGGGTTAGTAATAATAATAATAATAAGCAAAAAATAAAAATTTCAAAGATTAATAAGAGAATATAAACAATTATATTAGTTATTACAAAATTTGAAATTATATGTAAATTAAAAATTAAATCAATTATGAATAAATTATAATTATTAAATTAGCAATTTTTAGAAATTATTTACATGCATAATTAATTATAAACAATTAGTGAATATTTACATATTATATAAAAAAAATAGAGTTAATTATGATTATACTTACAAAATTTAATTAAATAAAAATATATACATGATTATAGTCTATAAATAATAAATTGAAAATTACAATAGAATTAAATTTTAGGAAATAATAAAATTAGGGTTTTAGAAAATTAGGTTTACATATTTATAATAAAATTAGGGTTTACATATTTAATTAAAATATTAATTGGTTTATTTACAAATTAAAATATATAGAATAATAATATAAATATAAAATAAAAAAAACAAATTATATTTGAGAAAATAATGTATTGATTTTAAAAAAAAATATAAAGTTTTTTTTATTCTATGAAAACATATTATACTATTATTTAAAATTAATTTATGTAAAAATACAATTTATATAATTAAATAAATAAAGAAAGAAAATGAAGAAATTAGGTTTAAAAAAAATATGGGGAGGCCTGGATTTGAACCCAGGACCTCCCCTGTACCTGCAAAGGGGATTACCACTGGGCTGCGCAAGCTTAGCTGATGGGGAATGAATCCAGGCTGTTATATGATAAATCTGAAAAATAAGAAAATTAATGAACAAAAAAGAAAGAACCTGGGGATCGAACCCAGGTCCTGCCGTCCACATACATACACCAAAAGCCATTGGGCCACCTGCGCGTTTGTGATATAATACGCATACGATTAATTAAATATTAAAACAAGAATTTGAAATCAGAATTTCGCGCCAAGGGAGTCGTCTTCTTCCTCAGGACCTGCAAAAATACCTGCGAAAATTGTTACGAGTTTTCCTGCGAATTCAGTTTCGCAGGCTTTCCTATATTTCTTCAATCATCATTAAACCTGTAAAATTTTGACAAATTGAATACACCATATTGTTGCCCACATCAAACACAGTTCATTTAAGTGATTATAATTCATTTATATTTTCTAAAACGTAAAACCCCAATTTTGGCTTTTAAACCCTAATAATGGCAGAATACGATTTTGGCCATGAAACCTCAATGTTGTTGTCCAGAAATCATCTCTATAGCACTACAAACACAAACCAATAATCAAATATCCTTTATATTGTGGAAATCATATGAATCGGAAAAAAATAAAAGCAAAGCAAAACGAGTTCGGTTTGTGCATTTTAAGACACTATGAATGATGATAATGGTTGCTACATGATCAATGAATCATCAGGAAGCTATTGCAATCCTCAAATTGTCCTGAAAGTACCTCTACCTTAGAAACCGAAATCAAGTTTTGTATGATTTTTTTGAAGTTTTGAGACAAGGTGAGAGGCTGCCAATCCGTGTATTTGAAGCTGCTTCATGTTGTATATATAGGAGTGAATGAAATTAGGTTAAGAGCTTTCACAAACTTGTGGATATTTGGACCTTTTAAGATTGAAAAATATTTGGTTTTAAAACTTGAAATATCTTGATCTAGCCTTGCTATTTTGGGATGATTTTCATAACTCTTGTATCAATTAGATCAAAATATCATTTATGACATTCTAGAAGCAAAATAATTTTAAATCTTCACTATTTCATATTTTATTTGAATTTAAAATGATTTTTAATATAAAAATCATAATAAATAAAAATAAAATAAATAAAATAATGAAAATATTAAGTTAATTTCGTGCATGATGTCTTGGTGTGGATTGGGTCATCATATGGCAAGCCCATTTAGAAAAAATTAGTTTTAAACCTCCATTTTCTTCATAAACCAACCAAAAATTTCCCAACTTTGCAAGGGCACACATCCTTCAATTTTAATGCTATAAGAGTTTTCTTGGACATTTTGGAAAGCTTGAAGAGTCCTCTAACCAACCCCACTGGTTTCATGTCCATATCTTTTACCATTCTCAAGTTATGCCCTTTTGAAGTTGTTGACTTTTTGTTGACTTTCAAAAGGACCTATAATGTCTTAGCTCATACCTTCCAAATGAAGCATTTTTGGGCTTGGCTTGTGAGACACACAGTTGTAGAGAATTCAATTTCCTTCAAAATGAGCTTTGGATGGAGACTTGGTGATGAAGCATGTGAAAGTTATGGCTGGTCAAAGTTCAGTTGACTTTTACTGAGGAAACCCTAATTTAGAAACTCCTGATTCTTGATGATCTGAAATCTCCTTGATGAATCATGATCAACCCTTGATCAAATGATGAATTTTACTTCATATACTTGATGTTGGCAAAAAATCATGAAGTTTGACTTTGGTTTGACCACAGTTGACCTCAGTTTGACTTTTTAACTGCTTTGACTGATTTTGACTTATCTGATCATCTGACTGAGCAAACTTTTGAGAAAAGTCTTGAAACTTGTCATGGGGGTTCTTACACACATATAAGATGTTATGAAGCTCACTTGAAGTCTTGGAAGTTCATTTAGCCTGATTAAAGTCAAAACCCTAGTTTCATATGCACTGCTTAGGAGGTGCATTGTCTGAGGGAATTGTCAACTCTTCTGACCCATTATGAACTTTGTGAACCTTGTGAACCATCATAAAATGTCTTGTGAACCTCATGAGAGGTCTTGTGAACCTTGTGAACCTTGTGAACCTCATAAAGTGACTTGTAGACTTCATGAACCTCATGAAAGGTCTTGCAAGCATTGTGAATCTTGTGAACCTTGTGAACCTCATAAAGTGACTTGTAGACTTCATGAACCTCATGAAAGGTCTTGTAAGCATTGTGAATCTTGTGAACCTTGTGAACCTTCTTAGCACACAAAGTCTTGTATTGTGAGGGCAAATTTTGGGGTGCAACAGCTGCCCCTGTTCAATTTTCTGAAACCTGAGGGGTTAGATTGGTATATATGCCAGTCGTGACCTGGAAGGTTGAAGAGGATTGAACACAAAAGCCCAAAAATTTGCACTCACCAGTGCGTAGAGTGGTATTGATGACTTGTTGATTATGCTTGGGTGGGCTTAAAGATGCCACTCAGAGAAAAGTTCTTCAGATACATTTCTTGGAGGATAAAGCAGTCCAAAATATGAAGATATGATGATAGCTTTCAGGAGGATAAAGCAGTCCTGAGGTAGTAATATGCTTTCAGGAGGATAAACAATGTCCAGAGGTAGTAATATGCTTTCAGGAGAATAAGTAGTCTTGAGGTAATAATATGCTTTCAGGAGGATAAAGCAGTCCTGAGGTAATAATATGCTTTCAGGAAGATAACAACGTCCTGAGGGAGTGATATGCTTTCAGGAGGATACAGCAGTCCTGAGGTAGTGATATGCTTTCAGAAAGATAAACAACGTTCTGAGGTAGGGGTGATAGCTTTCAGGAAGATAAATAATGTTCCGAGGAGATAATATGCTTTCAGGAGGATAAAAACGTCCTGAGGAATTGGTGACCTTTGGGAAGATAACAACGACCCAAAGTAATAATATGCTTTCAGGAGGATAACAACGTCCTGAGGAAGTGATAATATGCTTTCAGAAAGATGAACAACGTTCTGAGGTATGAATATGCTTTCAGGAGGATAAAGCAGTCCTGAGGTGTTGATATGCTTTCAGGAGGATAAAGCAGTCCTGAGGTATAAGAAGCTTTCAGGAGGATAAAGCAGTCCTGAGGTGATGATAACCTTTGGGAAGATAAACAACGGCCCAATGATCACAATTTGTTGATGAAATTTGCTTGTTGGAGAATTAACCTGAAAACAAGGTAGCATTCTGTATGATAATATTAGTTTATGCATTATGTATGCATGTATAATATGATGCACTTAAGTAATGTATTATGTATCCATGGATATGTATGTTATGGTATGATGTAAATGATGATATGATGCTGCCGGAAGCGTCTGGATATCTTCGTATAACAACTGCTGGCCAGGGAAAATAAATCCCGATTTGTTGCTGAAGGATATGAGGAACTTATTCCCATCTTGTTTGATAATATATTATACATAACCTCCCGTATGCTGGGGATAGCAAGGTATATATAACCTCCCGTCTGCTGGGGATAGTAAGGTATACATAACTTTCGTCTTTGTTTGATAGTAGGATAGATATAACATCCCGTCTTCGTTTGTCGTACCCTTATTGGAAAGTAAATTCCCGAATATCCGTATGAGGATAAAAGAGATGGATATAAATTCCAGGGGAGATGTGACTTTATGAAGATGGACTTGCCCTACTAAGGATTTGTAACTGTTTTGTTAGAGATGAACCGGCAAAGCTTTGTTGAAATCTTTCCCTCGTTCGTCCTTAGTAAATACTATTACTGCATTTTCATGCATTTCTGGTAAACATCAATCATATTCAAAAGCATGCATACATTCAAACACAACCAATGGACGTTTCGCTTATGTAAATAGGGTAAAAGTAAATCTGGATTCAAAAATGGAATTTTATTCATATCAAAGTGTGACCTATACATAGGTATATTTGTACAAGGAGACATAAACCCTAGTAAGAGGATTTTGTCATAAAGTTTTCATAAAACAAAGAAAATCAGCTATGTTGGAAATAATCCTATTGAGTTTCAATTCTACTATTGCCATTATCTTCAAGTATCTCATCTTCTGCTGTTGAGACGGAAACGATTGGATTGAGCTTTATCTGTTCGAGCTTGGGTAAGTAACACAACTGGTTGCAGTTTCATGGGTGATCCAAACGAGACATAGTCATACGCTTTAATCCCTAACTTTTGCCTGGATTGCCCTTTCAGGTTTTCAATCCACCGGGATACCCTTTTTTGCCCAAGCCGCCTTTTCAGGTTTTCAACTTGCCGGGTGTACATCTTTTTATATATATCCCTAATTTTTGCCCAAACCCTTTTGGTTTGTCGGGATGCCCTTATTTTTGCCTAGGCCTGTCAACCCAGCGGGTCTCTCTTTATGCGTAGTATTTTTTAACTATGTCTGCGTTTACAGGCTGCGGGAAATCTTCACCATCCATTGTAGTGAGTATCATAGCACCTCTTGAAAACACTGTCTTGACTACAAATGGTCCTTCATATGTTGGAGTCCACTTGCCCCTTGGATCACCCTGTGGTAATATGATACGCTTGATTACCAAGTCACCAGCCTGATATACCTTTGGCTTAACCTTCTTGTTAAAAGCTTTGATCATTCGTTTCTGGTACATCTGGCCATGACAAACTGCTGCTAACCTCTTCTCATCAATCAAATTTATCTGGTCAAGTCGAGTCTGAATCCATTCATTTTCCTCCAAGCCTGCATCCTTCATAATTCTTAAGGAGGGAATCTGAACTTCAATGGGCAGAACTGCTTCCATACCATAGACTAAGGAGAATGGGGTTGCTCCTGTTGAAGTACGTATTGTGGTACGATAACCATGAAGATCAAATGGTAACATCTCATGCCAATCTTTGTAAGTAACAGTCATCTTTTGTACAATCTTCTTAATGTTCTTATTAGCAGCTTCAACTGCCCCATTCATCTTTGGACGATACGGAGAAGAGTTGTGATGCTTAATCTTGAACTGCGTGCAGAGATCAGTAATCATAGTGTTGTTCATATTAGAGCCATTGTCAGTGATAATCCTTTCAGGGATGCCATACCTACATATGATATTATTCTTAATGAATCGGGCCACAACATTCTTAGTAACAGATGCAAATGAAGCTGCCTCCACCCACTTAGTGAAGTAATCAATAGCAACCAGGATGAAACGATGCCCATTAGAAGCAGTAGGCTTGATTTCACCAATCATATCAATGCCCCACATGGCAAAAGGCCAAGGAGCAGTCAACACATTCAAAGGTGATGGAGGTATGTGTACTTTATCAGCATAAATTTGACACTTGTGACATGTTCTGGAGTGTTGATAGCAATCAGCTTCCATGGTAGACCAATAGTAACCTGCTCTCAATATCTTCTTTGCCATGGTATGTGCACTAGAATGAGTGCCAAAGATTCCATCATGCATATCTTCCATAATCTCAATTGCTTCCTTCTTATCCACACAACGAAGCAAAGTTGAATCATGATTGCGCTTGTACAGAATGCCATTGCTTAAAAAGAACTTAGCAGAAAACCTTCTCAGAAACTTCCTATCTTTGACAGATGCCCCTTCAGGGAACTCCTGGGCTTCAAGATATCTTTTCACTTCATAGAACCAAGGCTTCTCTTCTGCCCCTTCTGTGTCAATCTCATTGCAGTATGCAGGCTTCTCAAATCTATCAATAGTAATCTTGGGAGCTTCATCATCCCAGCTGATCTCAAACATGGATGCCATGGTGGCCAAAGCATCTGCCAACTGATTCTCTCTTCGTGGAATATGTCCAAAGGTAATCTCTTTAAAATATGGGATCAAGGACAACACATGCTCTCTGTAGGGAATGAGGTTATCATGCTTGGTATCCCAATCTCCTTTAATCTGACTTATTACCAAGGCCGAATCTCCATACACATCAAGGAACTGAATCTTCATATCAATAGCAGCTTTAATACCCAGGATACATGCCTCATACTCAGCCATGTTATTGGTACAATAGAAACAAAGTCTGGCAGTAATCGGGGTATGACAACCTTCAGGGGAACTAATCACAACACCAACACCATTACCAAGTGCATTAGAGGCACCATCAAAAACCATAGTCCATCGGGATCCTTGTTCAGGTCCGTCATATTGTCCAGGTTCTTTGGTAATAATCATAATGTCTTCATCAGGGAACTCAAAACTCATTGACTGGTAATCATCCACTACTTGATGAGCCAAATGATCAGCAACAACACTTCCTTTGATGGCCTTCTGAGTAGTATACTGTATGTCATATTCTGTCAAGATCATTTGCCATCTTGCAATTCTTCCGGAGAGAGCAGGTTTCTCGAATATGTACTTGATTGGATCCATCTTTGAAATCAACAAGGTAGTATGGGTCAACATATACTGTCTTAGTCGGCGAGCAGCCCATGCCAAAGCGTAGCAAGTTTTCTCGAGCAGTGAGTATCTTGTTTCACAGTCGGTAAACTTTTTGCTAAGGTAGTATATTGCCTGCTCTTTTCGACCAGACTCGTCATGTTGCCCCAATACACACCCCATTGAGTTGTCTAACACTGTTAAGTACATAATCAAGGGTCTTCCATCAACTGGTGGCATCAAAATTGGAGGTTCTAGCAGATATCTCTTGATTTCATCAAAGGCAGTCTGGCACTCATCATTCCATTCCATCACCTGATCTTTCTTCAACAACTTGAAGATTGGCTCACAGATGGCAGTTAATTGGGAAATAAATCTTGCAATGTAGTTCAATCGTCCCAAGAAACCTCTAACTTCCTTCTCAGTACGGGGAGCTGGCATCTCTCGTATAACTTTCACTTTTGCAGGATCCACTTCAATACCTTTTCCACTGACAATGAAACCCAGGAGCTTACCAGATCTAACTCCAAAAGTACACTTGTTTGGGTTTAATCTCAACTTGTATTTCTTCAACCTCTCAAACAATTTATGCAAATGATCAAGATGTTGTTCTTCATTCTGAGATCTGGCTATCATATCATCCACATATACCTCTATCTCATGATGAATCATATCATGAAACAAAGCCACCATAGCACGCTGATATGTTGCTCTTGCATTCTTCAAACCAAATGGCATCACCTTATAACAAAAAGTGCCCCACTGTGTAACAAATGTTGTCTTCTCCATATCTTCAGGTGCCATCTTGATTTGATTGTAACCAGAGAAACCATCCATAAAAGAGAATACCTTATGCTGAGCAGTGTTGTCTACCAGAACATCAATATGAGGAAGAGGAAAGTCATCTTTGGGGCTAGCCTTGTTCAAATCTCTGTAGTCCACACACATACGTACCTTACAATCTTTCTTAGGTACCGGCACCACATTTTCAACCCACTGAGGATAAGAAGTCACTGCTAAGAACCCTGCATTGAACTGTTTCATTACCTCTGCTTTGATCTTTTCTGACATCTCAGGACGCATACGACGGACCTTCTGTTTCTTTGGACGACAATCTTCTTTTACTGGTAAACGATGAACCACAATGTCTGTATCCAACCCTGGCATATCTTCATAGGACCAGGCAAAGATCTCCACATAGTCACGTAGCATCTGAATCAACCTGCTCTTGACACTATCCTCTAATTCAGCCCCTATCTTGACCTCTTTCCTGTTTTCTTCAGTTCCCAGATTCACAACTTCGACTGGCTCTTCATGTGGCTGTATGGCTTTCTCTTCTTATTGTAACAACCTAGCAAGCTCTACAGGTACTTCACAATCGTCCTCATTTCCGTCTTCAGTTTGATAGATCGGATTCTCGAAATTATAATTGGCAATAGTAGAACTGTTATCAACAGGATCCAGAGTGGATGAGGATCTGCATTTTAGTGATGTGGGTGTGTGTAAGAACACATAGCTGATAAAACAAAAATAAAAGAAAAGAAAGACAAGGAGCACAATATTTACGAAAACGAAACGTCCACTGATTTTTATTGAATGAAGTATGCAAATGAAATGACAGCCCGTAACAAACATACCATTGTGCCCCGGGTAAGGCACAAGGCTTGAGAGTTCAATTGTTCAAAAAAATTACAAACTTAAAAAGTAACAACACAGTAATAGTATTTACTCCTGACTAAAGGAGATAGGGATAACATCTTCAGCTTTCCAATTATTGAGTCCAGCACCCACAGTAGGAAAGATCCAAGCATCCAGATTGTAGTCTTCATCATAGTCACCCACAACGTTGATCTGGTCTTTCATAACCCCTTGATTAGTGATACGAACAGCACGAGCACGACGAACAGCCTTCTGGGACTCTGCAGTGAAACCCAAACCAAATTTGTCGGACTTGTATGGGATATCAGGAAGCTGACCCCAAATAGTACAACCACCTTCATCCACTATAGCTCTAGCATCTTTGAGGGAGGCCATTGTTGGAGGTATTCTGGTGACCACAGGAACTTTCTTGACAACAGGAGGAGCTACATAGTCATTAACAATCCAAGGAACCACTTCAAACGTTTGACACGGAGTTTCAATGTATTCACCCTCCACTTCCAGATACTTGAAGGTGTTCACATGGCTAACAAAATACTCTTCCTCTCCATAGATAGTAACAACTTTTCCTTCCACCGGATATCTTAGCTTCTGATGTAATGTAGAGGTTACAGCACCTGCCCCATGGATCCAAGGACGACCAAGCAGACAAGAGTACGAAGGACGAATATCCATCACATAAAATGTAGCATTAAAAATCTGAGAACCAACTTTGATGGGCAGGTCAATTTCTCCATGCACTACTCTTCTCGAACCATCAAAAGCCTTCACCACTATACTACTGGGCTTCAGCACAGCATCTTCAGGACTCAGCTTATTCAGGACTTCTTTGGGCAACACATTCAGAGAGGAACCATTGTCTATCAATACATGTGACAGGGTAGTGCCCCTGCATTCAATTGAGATATGCAAGGCCCTGTTATGATCCCTCTTGGCAGGGGTCAAATCAGCATCATAAAACCCTAACCCATTATCATAGGTCAGGTGGGCAACACAATTCTCAAACTGGTCAACAGAAATTGCATTGGGTACATGAGCAGTCTTCAGAAATTTAATCAAGGCCTTGGCATGAGCCTCAGAACACAACAACAAGGACAACATAGAAATCTTTGAGGGAGTATGCCCCAACTGATCAACAATGTCATAATCACTCTTGCGAATGATTTTCAATACTTCTTCCATCTGCTTAGAGAGATCATCAGCAGCTGGCACATCAGTAGGTACTGGTTCAATAACAGGACCCTTGCCCCGAGCATCAGTGGTGGAAGTAGCAGCAGGAGTAACTGCATTCTTGGAAGTAACTGGAGAAGAGAAAACTCTTCCGCTTCGTGTGATCTTACCAGACCCAGCAATATTATCAATATCAACAGGCACATCAGCTAAGGGTTCCTGCTTAATACCATGGATATAAACATCAGACCCATAATGCCAAGGCACAGCTTTATCAGATGTATACGGAATATGACCAGGAGTAGTAATGACCATAGGAGCCACTCTGGCTTCAGCAACAACCTTCACGGGGCCTTCAGCAGTAATCTTAATTGGACCCTTATGAGTGATTTTAACAGGTCCTTTTGAAGTGATCCTTACCGGTACTTTATCAACCATGTCAACCTCTTCAGTCTTCCTACCTTTAGTAATATGATCCACCATACTCTCTACAGACGATGAAGTCCTCTCAAACACTATTGTATATTTATCCATGAGACGTTGAATTCCATCTCTCAATCTCCAACAACTATCCGGCTTATAGGTACAATACAGACAATCTTCACGACAACCTGGAAAGAACCCAGCTTGTACTAACTTCTTCTTGATAACAGATAATGGTGTGGTCAACTCTGCAACTGAATAGATATGTAAATCTTCATCAATGGCATTGACAGTCTTCTCATGATTTGGCATGGGAGCAGTAATCACATTTGGAGTACCCGGAGGGTCAAACTCAATCTCTCCAGCCTCAATCATATCTTGAATTTTGTTCTTCAAGACCCAGCAGCTATTAGTATCATGTCCCTGACAGTTTGAATGATATGCACATCGTGCATTGGGATTGTACCTGGGAGAGGTAACATTGGGATTCTGAGGAGCCTCTTTCAGAGTAATAAGTTCAGCCTTCAACAAGTGTTGCAATGCCTGAGCCATTGACATGTTGATCTTTGTGAACTGCCTTCTAGCCTTCTGTTGGTTGCCCTGTGGCTGCTCTGTTGTTGCAGGAGTTGGATTTGAAATATGAACTGCACTCACAAACTGATGCCTTCTATTACGATCAGGTTGACCATAAACAGCATTGGATTCTTTCTTCCCAGTGGGAGGCTTCTTTGCAGCACCTGATGAAGAAGTACCCACCAGGATCTTGCCACTCTTTATACCATTTTCAACGCGCTCTCCTGTCATTATCAACTCAGTGAAGCCAGATGATGATCTTCCAATGAGATGACTGTAAAAAGGACCATTCAGCGTACACATGAACATATCAACCAGTTCCCTGTCAGTTAAAGGGGGTTGAACTCTTCCAGCTAAATCTCTCCACTTCTGAGCATACTCCTTAAAACTTTCTTTGGCACCCATAGACATGCTTTGCAGCTGCATGCGAGTGGGAGCTAAGTCAGCATTGTATTGATACTGCTTATAGAAAGCTTCAGCAAGATCATTCCAATCCCTGATGTTGACACTTTCCAATTGATAATACCACTCCAATTGAGCTCCAGATAAGCTCTCTTGGAAAAAATGGATCCACAACTTCTTATCAGCAGTGTGAGGTTGGATTCTTCTGACATAAGACCTCAGATGCAGCTTGGGACAAGAGACCCCATCATAAACAACAAAGGTAGGAACCTTGAAACCAATGGGTATGACCACCCCAGATATCAGACTCAAATCTTCAAAATCAAGCCCAGAAGATTTCTGTAACTCCATAGCATCCATTCTATCCACCAGCATCTTGAATTTGTCTTCATTAGGCTCATGGTAGTAATTAGCCTCAGAATCAGAGTCCCCCATAGTGTTGTGGAGACTGCCTCCCTCTTTTTCAGACTCTTCAGACTCATACTCTTCAACTGGTTCTTTGGTCTTGGCAAGACCTTTGAACCTTCTTCCCATGTTGATCAGGCCACCTGACCTTCTAGTCTTCTTAGTCTTCTTGGCCAGCAGTGTCTTCAATTCATCCTGCCCCTTGGTCAGGTTCAGGATTAGCTCTTGGAACTGTGCATTTTGTGTCTGGAGATCCTTAACTGTTTGTTCAAGAGCCATTGCTGAAATAAACAGCGAGAAGATGAGAAACCTGTGCACAATTATAAACCTGTGATGTAATGCAATGATATCTGAATGCATATGCAATGTTTTCAAGGACCGCAGGATTTAAATTTGCTTAGACAAACAAGAAGATAAACTTTTATTAGTAATAAATTTGTTTTGCCTCTTGGGCTTACAAAAAATGAAATGAAATAAATACAAAAGATGGGGTTTTAAGTCTCCCATGGACGTTTCCTCTTTGTGTTGAGGTATGAGTTGAGATTCCGTTCCTCGTGAAGTTGCTTTGTTAGTTCTAGGATTCTTTCTTGGCTTGCTTTGTAATGAGCCTCGAAAGTATCCCTTTGCTCCTTCAGCTGGATCCAGGATCTCTGTAAGTCTTCCATGTCAGTAGGCATGTCTGGGTGAAGGATGGTATAAACCGTGTCTCCTTCAGCAACAGGTTCCATGGTAACTGGCAGGATAGCAGGATATGGCATCATGAGAGTCTGAGCACGAGATCGCACCCATCTAAGATAAGCCTCCATAGGAATAGTGTACTTAGGTTCCAGAGTCTTGCTGTCAACCTTGTTTACTTTTCCCCATGCTCGTATGAATCTCTGACGGTAACCTTGAAGATCGTTGTCGTAATCAAATACAATGCCCTGAATCAACATGTCATGTGGACCATCACTCCGAGCGTAACCAAACTGTCGTAAAGCTAAAGAGGGGTTGTAGGTGATGCCTCCTCTTATGCCTAGAAGTGGCACATTAGGAAACTCCCCACAACGGTCAATGATAGTGACATTCTCCATAGATCTGGAGCACCAATGGATATCTGAATGAGAGAGTGACATAATCCTCTTGGACCACCTGAACCCTTGTTCATTCTTCATCACTGAGCGAGGAAGGTGAGAAATAAACCACCTAGATAGCAAAGGTATGCAACACATCAAAGTTCCTCTTGCCCTTGTAGTACGGGTGTGAAGAGAATGCAGGATGTCTCCAAGCAATGTAGGCACTGGATTGTGACTCAAGAATATGTTGATGGCATGAACGTCTATGAACTGATCTGGATTGGGGAACAATACTAAGCCATAAATCAGCAAGGCTAAGATCTCCTCAAAAGCATCATAGCTCATGGCCTTCAAGAACACCTGAGCTTTATCCATTAATACCTTAGCAAGAATACCCTTAACTCCGCTTCTTGTTTCTAGAACAATGTCAGACTTCTTCAGATGTAGGGCTGCAGCAATAACCTCAGGTTTAGGCTCTCTTTCCAAGCCTGTGAAGGGTCTTTGATCAAGAACAGGTATACCCAGAAGTTTAGAGAATTCTTCCATTGTAGGAACCAGCTGATAATCAGGGAATGTAAAGCAATGGTGCTTAGGGTCAAAGAACTGAAACAAAACACTCATCATGTCTTCATTGAACCCTGAAGTGACTAGATCCAATAGGTGACCATGCCTCTTGATAAACTGGGAATGATCAGACACTTGAGAAACCAACTCTTTAAGCTTAGGAGGTATCCCTACAAAGTTGATCCTGATAGTGTTTCTACGAGCAGAAGCCATGACCTGCAACAAAGAACAAAGATAAATCCTTTGGTCCTTGAAATGGTTAGTGAAAATGCTATGCTTATGATGCATGATGATGTCATGATGTTATGCTCAATCACAAACATGTGGCACACACAAACAAGTCACACAATAGCCCTAGGTTTAAAGGCTTGCATGAGGTTCAAAGGTAAGTACCCTCCCCTGAAGTTAGTTGGTTCATCCTGTCCTACAAAAGTAACCAGGTTCTAAGGGATCTCAATATCATTGATCCTTCACAAGGGTGGTTGTTCAGTAGGCAACTTACTTGCCAACCAAAACCCTCCAAGTTTAGGATCTCAATGAGCGTAGCCTCGAGTATCAACCAACTTCAGTCTGCACCAAAGCCGATTATCTCACTACTTTTCTAAAGGCCAAGATAGGATAATTAGGGTTCTAAAAGTTAGTTAGTGCATTGACAACATATGGCAGCCTCATATTATCCTCAACTTGACTTAAGGAACATAAGCACCAACCAAGAAGTCACACTAACTATGGCCACCAGATCAACCATATCGGTATACGCCGTACAGTTTCCTTGGTCTATTGCCATTTACCTAAGGTACACTAGATCCGGGTTAGGATCTTTCACACATAAGAGCACCCAACAGATAAGTATAAAGCAAACAAGGCAAACAATTTAAAGTGATCTAATTCCTAAGGGTACCCCTCTTTTATTAAATCCCCAGCAGAGTCGCCAGTTCTGTAACACGGTGGGAGAACTGACTTTAGTTATGTTGCGGATAGCAAGAGTCGCCACCGACTTTTATTTTATCCAAAGGAAAGGCATAAAAGAACAGGAAAGACCTTTTAAAAGATTTTTGGGTCCGGGGGGTAGGTTATGTAAAGGGAAGGTATTAGCACCCTTTACATCCATGGTTATCCATGGGCTCTTAGTTACTTAGCTCACTTTGAATTGTTTTTGAAATGTGAAGTGTGTGAATAGAAATTTTCATATGAGTTTGATAATGATCCATGTGCGGATGCGTAAAAAACCTTTGTTTGAAAAATTTGTTTGAAAGTGTGAAGTGTTTGAAAAGTTTTGAATAGTGAGCAAGTAACTATGAGGAACCTACCCTAAAGTTTAAGTCTTTCTGTTCTTAAATCCTTTAAATGGTAAGACTATCCCTATTATTAAGGAATAGGTAGTCATTACCTTGGATGTGTGGGACAAGTAAAGGGACATCTGTTTAATGTAGGCAACTGTAGGGTGTATTAAGCATTTTTGGAGGGACTGTCATCATTATTCGAAAGGGACAAGATCATTATGAAGGCAACCATTTAAGGGACTTGATCTTTTATTGTTAAGGGACTAGATGACTTTATTTTGAGGGACTTTTGCTTTATACACCCTACTTGACCTTTTTGATTAGGCAACATGAGAGGTACCCCTAAGGAAGTGAGATGGCGATCAAAGATCGACTTACGTGTGTGAGTGTACAATTTTATATTTATCTTTTAAATTAAGTGATCTAAACTAATTTTAAATTACAAGTATATTTACACTCCCTATTTACTAACCATAGCATAAAATATAAATAATAAACATTATAAATAAATATTACACCAAGGAGCAATTACATAATAATAATAAAAGCAATTTAAATAAATAAGCAGAATAATAAATAAATAAATAAATAAGAAAAATAAATAAGCAAAATAAATAAGTAAGCAAAATAAATAAGCAAAATAAATATAGTATGGTTAGTAGAAATAATAATAACAATTTAAAAATAAATAGGGTTAGTAATAATAATAATAATAAGCAAAAAATAAAAATTTCAAAGATTAATAAGAGAATATAAACAATTATATTAGTTATTACAAAATTTGAAATTATATGTAAATTAAAAATTAAATCAATTATGAATAAATTATAATTATTAAATTAGCAATTTTTAGAAATTATTTACATGCATAATTAATTATAAACAATTAGTGAATATTTACATATTATATAAAAAAAATAGAGTTAATTATGATTATATTTACAAAATTTAATTAAATAAAAATATATACATGATTATAGTCTATAAATAATAAATTGAAAATAGAATTAAATTTTAGGAAATAATAAAATTAGGGTTTTAGAAAATTAGGTTTACATATTTATAATAAAATTAGGGTTTACATATTTAATTAAAATATTAATTGGTTTATTTACAAATTAAAATATATAGAATAATAATATAAATATAAAATAAAAAAAACAAATTATATTTGAGAAAATAATGTATTGATTTTAAAAAAAATATAAAGTTTTTTTTATTCTATGAAAACATATTATACTATTATTTAAAATTAATTTATGTAAAAATACAATTTATATAATTAAATAAATAAATAAAGAAAATGAAGAAATTAGGTTTAAAAAAAATATGGGGAGGCCTGGATTTGAACCCAGGACCTCCCCTGTACCTGCAAAGGGGATTACCACTGGGTTGCGCAAGCTTAACTGATGGGGAATGAATCCAGGCCGTTATATGATAAATCTGAAAAATAAGAAAATTAATGAACAAAAAAGAAAGAACCTGGGGATCGAACCCAGGTCCTGCCGTCCACATACATACACCAAAAGCCACTAGGCCACCTGCGCGTTTGTGATATAATACGCATACGATTAATTAAATATTAAAACAAGAATTTGAAATCAGAATTTCGCGCCAAGGGAGTCGTCTTCTTCCTCAGGACCTGCAAAAATACCTGCGAAAATTGTTACGAGTTTTCCTGCGAATTCAGTTTCGCAGGCTTTCCTATATTTCTTCAATCATCATTAAACCTGTAAAATTTTGACAAATTGAATACACCATATTGTTGCCCACATCAAACACAGTTCATTTAAGTGATTATAATTCATTTATATTTTCTAAAACGTAAAACCCCAATTTTGGCTTTTAAACCCTAATAATGGCAGAATACGATTTTGGCCATGAAACCTCAATGTTGTTGTCCAGAAATCATCTCTATAGCACTACAAACACAAACCAATAATCAAATATCCTTTATATTGTGGAAATCATATGAATCGAAAAAAAATAAAAGCAAAGCAAAACGAGTTCGGTTTGTGCATTTTGACACTATGAATGATGATAATGGTTGCTACATGATCAATGAATCACCAGGAAGCTATTGCAATCCTCAAATTGTCCTGAAAGTACCTCTACCTTAGAAACCGAAATCAAGTTTTTGTATGATTTTTTTGAAGTTTTGAGACAAGGTGAGAGGCTGCCAATCCGTGTATTTGAAGCTGCTTCATGTTGTATATATAGGAGTGAATGAAATTAGGTTAAGAGCTTTCACAAACTTGTGGATATTTGGACCTTTTAAGATTGAAAAATATTTGGTTTTAAAACTTGAAATATCTTGATCTAGCCTTGCTATTTTGGGATGATTTTCATAACTCTTGTATCAATTAGATCAAAATATCATTTATGACATTCTAGAAGCAAAATAATTTTAAATCTTCACTATTTCATATTTTATTTGAATTTAAAATGATTTTTAATATAAAAATCATAATAAATAAAAATAAAATAAATAAAATAATGAAAATATTAAGTTAATTTCGTGCATGATGTCTTGGTGTGGATTGGGTCATCATATGGCAAGCCCATTTAGAAAAAATTAGTTTTAAACCTCCATTTTCTTCATAAACCAACCAAAAATTTCCCAACTTTGCAAGGGCACACATCCTTCAATTTTAATGCTATATGAGTGTTCTTGGACATTTTGGAAAGCTTGAAGAGTCCTCTAACCAACCCCACTGGTTTCATGTCCATATCTTTTACCATTCTCAAGTTATGCCCTTTTGAAGTTGTTGACTTTTTGTTGACTTTCAAAAGGACCTATAATGTCTTAGCTCATACCTTCCAAATGAAGCATTTTTGGGCTTGGCTTGTGAGACACAAAGTTGTAGAGAATTCAATTTCCTTCAAAATGAGCTTTGGATGGAGACTTGGTGATGAAGCATGTGAAAGTTATGGCTGGTCAAATTTCAGTTGACTTTTAATAAGGAAACCCTAATTTAGAAACTCCTGATTCTTGATGATCTGAAATCTCCTTGATGAATCATGATCAACCCTTGATCAAATGATGAATTTTAATTCATATAATTGATGTTGGAAAAAAATCATGAAGTTTGACTTTGGTTTGACCACAGTTGACCTCAGTTTGACTTTTTAACTACTTTGACTGATTTTGACTTATCTGATCATCTGACTGAGCAAACTTTTGAGAAAAGTCTTGAAACTTGTCATGGGGGTTCTTACACACATATAAGATGTTATGAAGCTCACTTGAAGTCTTGGAAGTTCATTTAGCCTGATTAAAGTCAAAACCCTAGTTTCATATGCACTGCTTAGGAGGTGCATTGTCTGAGGGAATTGTCAACTCTTCTGACCCATTATGAACTTTGTGAACCTTGTGAACCATCATAAAATATCTTGTGAACCTCATGAGAGGTCTTGTGAACCTTGTGAACCTTTTGAACCTCATAAAGTGACTTGTAGACTTCATGAACCTCATGAAAGGTCTTGCAAGCATTGTGAATCTTGTGAACCTTGTGAACCTCATAAAGTGACTTGTAGACTTCATGAACCTCATGAAAGGTCTTGTAAGCATTGTGAATCTTGTGAACCTTGTGAACCTTCTTAGCACACAAAGTCTTGTATTGTGAGGGCAAATTTTGGGGTGCAACAAGGTGTAGATGTGTTTGATTGTGTTGTTCAGAGGAAGGTAGGAGTCTGTCCGAAGTAGATGTGGATCTACAAGGATGGAAACGAGTAAGTTATAAGAGATTAGAATGTATTTGGACTTAGTTGGTTATTATTGCAGGTTATGAAAAGTGTTCCAAGTTCGTATTTTGTTGTTCGGATAACGTGGAAAATAAGTCGTTCCTTGAGAATGTTTTTTTTGAGGGAGAGCGCTGGAGAGCCAGAGTAAGAATTAGGTACGGTTACAGTATGATTTTGTTTGATTCTGACAAGTTGTGGATAGAATGTTGGATAATGATATGATAATTTGATAGGTTATTAGTACTTGATCGTTAAGTCATAGTTGGTATTATACGATGAGAGAGGAATTATGAAAGTATTTATCTTACCCATGGATTGGAAGTGGATGAGAGTAAAATGGTGTTGAGTATCCGATAATATTGTTGCCATGATTGGAGATTGAAGTGTTTAGTAATCACATGAGCATACAATTCCGATTTGATTGGGAAGAGTGGAGTATGAAGCGGCTAAGATGGTCAGAATGTTTGAGTTAGGGAGTTGGGAATTTTCCTATGTTTGCATTAATAGTGAAAGAGTTGAAATTGAGTTAGCAGTCAAGAGACTTGCATTCGAATATTGAGGTATGTTAAGTGAATTGTTATAATTGTGGTGAAGGTTAGAGAGAGTTAAAGTTAGATGTGAACTTCATGGAATAGATAGCTGCGAGTAATCAGAGTGCGCAACGGAAGAGTGAAGTGGTGTAATTGTTTGTATGTAAATGGCTAGTAAAGGCCCAAGATATTGAGCGATAAGACCTGTTGAGGTATTGAGACTATTGAACATCCCAGAATGAATGGGTAATGGTAAGAGGTTATCTACACATCGAGAATTACGGGATATGCAGAGATATTAATATATGTGATGTGTGTGCTTCATTGATGGGTTATGATTATATTGTTTTAGTGGAGAAACTGCAAGGTTAGTCCGTTATCAGTATTGTTGTAGCTAGACGATGTGTATCATGAGATTTTGGTGCTTATCCTTGTTATCGCCTTGTTACCTTTGGTGATGGTACGAGTGCGAGTAACTAATTCCTATGATGAGGATTAGGGAAGTGTTAAATATGGTGATGGTAACAGTTTTTGTTGTGTTTTATTTCAAGTGTATACCTACGTGTTGTGAATTGATGATTGTGGTGTTTTTGTTGTTGTGGTAGTTTCGTAGCACTAATATTGTTGTTTTGGATTAATTATAGAATTACCAGTTATGGAAAGGGAGTGATTAGCCGGGTGCGATAGTATATCTAGATAATTCCATTAAGTGTTATTTTCGAGGACGAAAATAAAATAAGTGGGGGAGAGTTGTAACACCCCGATTTCATAATTTATTTAATAAAATAATTATTATGTATATGGGTGGTGTTTTTGAGATTATAAGTGAATAATTGTTTATTTAAATAATAATATAATGATAATATGGTATTATTTGAATATTATTACTAAATAAATAAAATAGTAAGAATTGAAGGTCTAAGGGGCAAGGTGGTAAATTGGTGTGGTTTATGAGAGGGGAAAAAGGAATCATTTTCATTCATCGTGTTTTGGGTGGAAATAAGAAGTTGGCTCTGGAGAAAGAGGAAAAAGAGAGAGAAGAGCAAGAGACCTAAAGCTCTAAGATCAAGATTGTTCAAGGAATCGATTGAATCTAAGGTAAGGGGGGAGAAAGGGTTCTTTATTGGTGATCTAACATGAAAGGGTAGTTGAGAGGTCCTTACTCTCCTAGGGATTATGTGATTTGGTATAATTTTATGAATTATGGTATGAATATGGAATTGCATGATTGATTGTTGTATTTGGAATAATCATTGTTTGAATTGATATAATTGGATTAATATGAAAACTGTTATAAGAATGTTGTTGTTGATGATGTGAATTGAGAAGAGGAAGAGAAACTTAAAATCCCTAATTTGATTAGTAATATTAGGTTGGAAAGATATGTGGTATTAAAGGTCTTAAAATAAGTATAAGAATGACATTGAGACTGTTTTGAGTGATAAAAGTGAGATATAATCAATAGAACCCGAACTGGTATGCGATGGGGAATGAAAAGTGATTTTTTTGGAAAAAAGTTGATTTTGGGCGCAGGGCTCCTGACACGGGCCGTGTCACACGACACGGGTGGCCGTGTCAGGCTACAGGAACAAGATGGGGAGGATTTTTGAGAAGATTGGAGATCAGAGGGTGTGACACGGGCCGTGTCACACGACACGGGTGGCCGTGTCACAGTTCTGTACTTTGGAAAATGATGTTTTCAGGATGGTTCGTCAGGCCGTATGACACGGGCCGTGTCAGGGGACACGGGGGGCCGTGTCAGGCCTCTGTATTTGGGAAATTCATGATATTTTAAGCCGGTTTCGTCCTGTTCCCTTGGTCTACTTTCTTACCATTAGTCTAAGGCTTTGAGAATAACATCCATGAGTAACTATAGGACCTGACAAACGATAATTAGTGTGTGAGTTTTATATGATTATTGTGGATAGTATAACTTTATTAATTGGTTACTTAAAATGTGTTGAGTATGGTGATGTTATTATAATTCTTGTACAAACTATACGATGGGCTGGTTAATAACCGATGAAGATCACGAGGATCATGTTGATTGGTAATATTGTTGATTGTATGCTTTGCATAGACCCCATGAGGTAAGGTTGGTAGCGGTGAGGATCGGAAGGATCATGTTATATTGGAAAATGTATGGAAAATCTTTGAGGGTGGAATTAATGAGGAATTCATAGGATATGATAATTGGTAATTAGTGTGTAGGAATATATGTGCTTATGTTGATTTATATGACTCTTGATGATGAACCATATGAATTATGTTGATAATATGTGTGAATATTGTCTGATTGTTTATGTGACCCATGTAATGGGATATGTGATAATTGATGAAGATCATGAGGATCGTGAAGGCATGACTGTTGTCATGCGTATTTGTATTATGGTGTATGTGTTTGAGTCTGCATATGCATACACATTTGGTGGAATGATCATGTCTCGGTGGAGCGTAAGTGATCATTCGGGATTCGTTGAGAATCGTGGTTGCAGGGATGATCGTGTCTTGTTGGAGATGTTAACGATACATTCAGGGTTCTATTTGATGAACCATTATTGTGAGTCGGTACCGCATTTGCATTGTGTCATTGAGTCACTTTGCATTGATTGAATTAATGATGTATGATATGTGTTGATGAACTATTTGAGATATCGATTAATAGTATGATGCATGATGTGTATTTGATGAATAGAGGTGAGACTACCCTGTAAGATGTTATTTGCACCGTTAATTTATTGAATTGTTTTCTCACCCCTTTGTTATTTGGTTGCGTCTGTGCTTCTTCGGAAGTACAGATGATTCAGGTACTTGAGTATGCTCGGAGTACAAGTTGTTTGGTCGAGTCCTAGGAGTCGCTCTGATACGTAACACGGGAAATGGGGATATTTGTTATTTAATTATTCTTGTTGTAATAGTTACGTATCATATTTTGTTGAAACTTATAAATTAAGTGAATTGATGAATTTTGTGGATATTTGGCGAATTGCCGATTGTTGAATAAAAAGATATTTCCGCTGTTTTTAATAAATGATTATACTTTTGGTTGATTTTGAAAATGTAACTACTCACTTGTTAATTAAACTCTGATTTATCTGAAAACTTATGTTATTTTAGAAAATGGGAAAAATGGGTGTTACACTATAACTCCTCCGCCGCGCCACCATAACCCTAACCACTCTTTACCAGTCACAACTAAAATTCCGTCTCGGTTATGAATCTAAACCCAATTTCATCAACAATTCAAAGATTCGACGAGACCGGACGAACAAGTATCAAACGTATTAGACATGAATCAAGCAATAATAGAGGCAAATTTGAACCTGTAACTTGAAGAATAACTTCAAGAGGTACAAATTTCACTTTCTCTGGACTTGATTTATTCTTTTTCTTCGTTTACGACCTCTGTACCTTTGTTATGGTTATTCGATTTCTTGAGCATCTCTGGCCATCCTTCTTTCTTCCTTATAGCGTTTTTGATCATGCACACTTGAGGATGCTATTGAATCGACGTTGATGAAGTGAATCATTACGAGGTCATTGTCGCGATGTTGACGATGATAATGATGGCGGATTGAAGCAGATGGAGATGCAAGGTGAAAGATCAATGAAGAGTGATGACAAATTTCGATGGCGGATTGATGATGTTAGGTATGCGTTCTTTGACTCACTCTTCTTTCAAATCACTTTGGCTTCTGCTTACATTCGTTGTTTTCATGCTGAATTTGTGTGTGTTGTGTGTTCTTGAGATTGATGAAGATGGCTGAATGTTGAAGGTTTGATTTGAGAAGAGGGATCGAAGATGATCGAGATTCAAGGCTCTGCCATGAAAAGTGATGAAGTTTTGTGATCCAGAAGTGAAAACCGAAAATCACAGGAAAATGGGAGATGAAGATGGTGAATGTTAAAATTGAAGAATATTCTGAAGTGAAGGAGATGGAGGAATCAGGAGAAAAGATGGGTCATCCAATTCAATCTGCAACAACTGACTTTTTAAAGGTGATGAACAATGAGGGTATTTCAGTATTTTCAATAGGATTCAGTTAGGGATTTTGTTAGGGAGGTTAGAATAGTTGTTAGTTTTCTGTTAGAATCTGGATTTTTGTATTGGTCTTCTTCTTCTGACTTCTTTGTGTATTGATAAACTTGTGTAATGATCCTTGTTAAATGAAGAATTCTGGGATTGGATATTTCTGGTGTATATGAATTTCTATTATCTGAATTTTTTCTATTAGCCTTTTCACCAATTTTTATCATCTTTTATTTTATATTTTTTGGTTTTCGGTTGTCATTCTGGAAGTTTATTCACCACAAGTTTGTTGTGCACAAAAGACTTCCCAATCCCTTTTATCAAGAATGAATTCAGATCTGCCACAAAGGTCATGAGAACTGCTGGTTTTGTAAGGGTAAAGTATCATCCTTCAAATTTAAAATAGTAGATGGGATGAGTGTTCCAGGATCATCCATGAGATCCATTAAATAAATCCTTTTCATCATCTGATTTTATAATGCTGACAATCCACTAATGACCCAATTCTTAATGTGTACTAATTTCCTTTAACCCGTCTACAAATTAGTATTGGCATTAATGTCTTGAAGAGTACATTTTGCATTAACATCATTTGCAAGGCCACCCATATGACTAGTAACAAATTTCGGAAAGCCTTGTCACCAAAGTTCCAATCTCAACGACATGACAACCCCAATGCCATACAATGTGCAATTATAGACTTTTAATTGGATTTTTGTTTTATTGAACCATAGAAATTAGATGCAACACCGAGTTAGAGAGGAATCATGATAATTAAATCTTGATTTTTTCAATATGAAGACAAAACTTGCAACCAAATGACTATCTAGCGATTCTCCCCTAAAATGTGTGAGGCCTTGAAACCAATCCATTAATGAATCAGATCTTTGAATTTCGAACACATCATGACCTTGAAACACAGATCAATTTTGAACTTTATTATGAACTCAAAATATTGTTGGTGCTTTGATTCAATAAATCCACTTGAACTCTGTCACTTGAATACTGATAAATCCAAAACTTCATGTGAACCTCCTTTATCAAGCATCATGCCTCAAAATCAGAAAGGTTATGTATTGAGATATGAACTTCAATATATTGCGCAAATCCCTAATTGACCATGATTTGGCCCTTCGTGATCTTTAGTCACAAAATACTTGAATTCAATCACATTTGTATTTAACATCCCATGACATCGATGACTTGAGAATGGAATATATTGCTTGAAGGATGGACCACTAGCACAAATAAATCGTAGTTGAAACCATCTTCTAATAGTTCGCCCAAGATTAGGCCAAACTTTCCATTCGAATCAGAACCAAACAACCATATCTATAGTGAAATCACTGCCATGCTATATGCTTCAACAATGAATGTTATATGTCATCCTTCTATGCTATGTATGCAATGCAAAGTATGAAAATGATATGCTAGATGCTATAAAAATGAGAGGGCAAATTTTGGGGTGTTACACCACTTTTTTCATAAGAACTTATTTACCTTTGACACAATGTTTAGGCTGAATGAAGTTCATATTACACATTTGATCATACGTTTGGTTCACATTTGTAGATGGCTTTCTTCTTAGTGGAACCTTTTTTGGCACTGGAATAACCAATATCCCCGAGACTTTTATTATTGTCTTTGCACGATTTACTTGAGTTGTATTACCTCTAGCCATGTGTTTGGTACCCTCGCTACTAAAATACAATCTTTTACTTAAGGAACCTTTGTGTTCTATAAATCTAGTTGAAAGAGTATTGGGATTCCACTTCTTATTAACATGAACTTCCTAGTGTACTATGATGTTTAGCTTCAACCGTTCGAAGAAATAAGGCTTTGTATGTCCATATTTTCCATAGTGCTGACATATTATAGGTTGTTTCTTGATCTTTCTATTATGGGATCTGTAACACTCTAATTTTTTCCCCTAAGATTGTGTTTTGCATTCACATTATTTGCATACAAACAAGATCACGCACTGGCGCACTGGTTCCTCGGTCATTTTTGGTTGCAGGTTTATGCCTCACAGGGAATCACCATTGCTTTTATGTGCCTTTTATTGGTTTATTTTACTAACATCAAAATCCAAAAATACTTTATTTTCTTTTA
This sequence comes from Lathyrus aphaca, assembly GCA_963966055.1. NCBI lineage: Eukaryota > Viridiplantae > Streptophyta > Magnoliopsida > Fabales > Fabaceae > Lathyrus > Lathyrus aphaca. The sequence continues at coordinate 66,652,082 of OZ014520.1, forward strand.
TTAACATTTTCAGGGGAAGAACAAGTCAAAAATACCAAAAATAACAGTCCCACAGTTCAAATGAATTTTATCTGAACAAAGTCGAAATTAATCTGCAAATAATTCAAAATTATATGATCAAGTATTCCTCAAGTTTTAATTGATTTATTCAAGGAATTCCAAGGTTCATGTGTTTATTTCCATGCTTTCTTCGACAAACAAAATAATCGTGCCGAACAACAAGCAATGCAATCAAAAGAAACAAAAATTCAAAATCTGACTTGGTTAATCGATTAACCAATCTGTTAATCGATTAACCTGGGCGAAATTTGAATATTTTGTTTAAATTCAGCATCATCTCAACCCATGATCTCACTTGGAATATTCTAGATCTACATCATTTTAATTCCCTACATCATTTTGATCATTTCCCATTATACACCTTCACTAGTCACCACTCTTTTATGAGTTTCCCTCCAATTTTAATCCCAAGCCTAATTTTGATTATCTAAGCCTAATTACATTCCACCAAATTTCCATACCTAAACTATTTAAATAGAGGCACTATTTAACTCATTTCTCAAGCCTTAGAGAGCAAAAAATCCCTTGAAAAATATATCTTCAAACCACAAAATTCACCAAAGCTAATTTTCTTCTTTTGAAAGTTATCAAGAATTTGCATTGAATTCTTGAATAACTTTGAGCTAAACCTTCATCCTCTTCATTTTTCTTCATCAATGTCAGTAGATCAAGCTTACTTGTGGAGTAATTTGGAGTTTGTTCTTGGTAATTCATCTTCCTCCACTGTTACACCTTCATCATCATCATTCAAGATGTAGATCCTTGGTGCTCTTTGTTGTTGATACTTTGGATCATATATTGTTGTTTGATTGCATGGATTCCACTGTATTTTTCACTTTAAAATTTGTGCCAATTCAGTTCATGATCATAAGGTGTCTGAAAATTGTTTTAAAAGAGGATCCTGTTGAATTTTGGCCAATTTTCTGCCTCTGGTTCAGTGTTAATCGATTAACCAGTTGCAGTACAAATTGGTTAATCGATTAACCATTGTAAAATGGCACTGGATTTGAAAATTTTAACTTGTTAACCGATTAACCAATGTGTTAATCGATTAACACTGATCCAGTGGCAGTTTTTGGCTTGTTTTGGGGACTGTTTTGCCTCATTCCCCCCCCCCTTTCCCCTCTCTTCTTATTTTTACTTTGAGAGACATTTTTGGGATTGGTTTCTCTTTAATTTCAACAGACTTTGGGTGTAGATTAGAGGAGATAATATTCATTAGTTTAAATCGATCTATAAGTGAATTATTTAATTCACTTTAGGTGCTTTGAATTTGTGATATATTTTCACACTTGAATCCACCAAAATGAGTGATTGAACTTAAATATGAAATAATACCGTAAGTGTAACTCAATTTGGTATTCATCTTTATTTTTATGCGGCATTGTGTTTGGATGGCGATTTACATATCATTTATCTCACATGTATTAACACTAATATCATTAACCTTAATTGGTTTTGGTCGACCTCATTTGTATGGTAGTTACTCCGTAAATTACTCGACAATTGCTTAACATAGACCTAAATGTGTCCCTAATTCGGAATAAAAATCCAATTGAATACTTGCACTTTCGTGGATCGGACCTCGTGTTGGTTCCGTCATCCCAATATTGGTTAATCATTTGCATTATATCCATGACTTTTGAAGCTGGATTACTTTGGGTATCCTAATCTTCTTTCAAGTCTTCATCGAATTTGGGTCTAACTGCATCGGTTAATCACTATAGTGTAAGATACTAAGCAGAATTGGTTTCCTTTTCGGTTTTGGGCACTAAGTGCTTTGTTACTCTTTTGGTTGTGGATGATTAAGTTCACCATACCATTATTATGTATTTATTATTATTACTACTACTATATTACTATTTTAGTTTTTCTCTTGCACCTTATCCTCTTTACTTTTGCTCCCTTCTTCTTTTTTATTTTTATTATGCTTTATCATTCATTATCATGTTTATATTATATTTATATATCTTTGTGTTTTTCTTTCTTTCTTCTATCCATTTGGACACCAAAAATATTAATAAATAATTAAACCTCTAAAAAACTTGTGATCTTGATCTTGGACTATGGTTACTATCATTTGCATTGGAATTAAAGTTTGGACTTAGATCCTAGGACACCTTCCCTTTGCTTTGATCATCATGGAGTTGGTACTTTAGCCTTTATTTGGCCATTTGCTAGCTTATGCTTTTAAGGATGGAACTCTTATGCTTATGCTTGAAAGTATCATCAAGTTGGTTAGGTCTTTCCTCCTTTATCTCTTTTATTTTAATTATTAGCATAGACTCTTCATCTCCTCCCCTTCTTAAATTTTCAAAACTTCCTCTCTTTTTCAAAGGATAATTGTTTTCAAACTTTCACCACTTTAATAAATCAAACCTTGACTTTTGGTCAAGTGACTTTTACTTCTTCTTTTCTGTAAATAAATGCCAACGACCTTAATCATTTTGACTTTCACTATTTGTACCATGCACTACATGGTTTTGATCTTACATTTCACATTGTGGGTATGCAGGCATGAGGTGGTAAACCTCTCCAAACACAAAAACATTAAAAATTAATTATTTTCCCATCCCTTCACTCTCATTTACCAAACTATTTTCAAACCAAAAGCAATAAATTTATCAAAGGGCTCCCGTGGAGTACCACAGACATTTTGAGTGCTAATACCTTCCCATTTTGTAACCAACTCCCTTACCCTTTCTCTACTTGTTTCTTTAGGTTTTTGCTTTTAGATTCATTTTAGGATTTATTCGCTTTTTTTCCTTTTCCTTTTGGAATAAAATAAAAGCACGACGACGACTCTGTTTACCGTGTGTTTAGTTAATCAATAGCTTACACTCATATTTTACCACTACAGGATCCCATATGTTGAGCACGATGTTGCAACATGTGATCCAACTTCAAAACTTCAGTCTTTTTGGCCTTCTTTGAGGCAGTCTTATCTATTTCATATATTCAATCTCTATCTTTTCATCAAGAAAGTTTGAACTCTGTTTAAAATTTATTTCAGTTTGAATAAAGTTTCCTAGTTTAGAGTTTAGTGATAACACCTATTTTTCTAAAAAAAATGTGATGGAAGAAGCACAATCTTATGTTTCCTTTTGAAATGTGTCTATGGTTTTATTCAGGTTGTATGAGGATAAAAACGATTATTCCTACTTAGAGAGTACGAGCTTGTATGTTGCAATAAGTTATTCTCTAGATAGTTCTTTAGAGTTGAACTCAACTTCAAATCCATCTCTTTCAGAATAAGCCATCACAATGTTGGCAAATTCCCATCCCTATCCACTTATAGAATCAAACTAAGTGGTGGTTAATCAATTTTTATGTTTCCTTAGAAACTTAGGGAATTCTAGTCTAATGTGTTCATAAACTTCACATTCAAAACACTAATTACCCTTCCCACTGATGGGTTATTCTTCATTCACGTCTTTGTCCGAAGGAATGATGTTGGACCTCTTGTCAGGGACATTGGTACTTCACTTCTTGTCTAGATCTTCAAGGTTTTATTGAAATTTTTCCCAAGAAAATCAATATCATATGCAAAGCTCTCTTCTTTGACACCTTGACTTCCAACTTCCTCAATGTTGGATACAAATGTTATACCTTTTTTCTTTTTGTATGGCCCTTCATTGATGGACATCTCAAAGGGTTATAGGGATCTAATGAGTTCATCAAACTTTATACTAATTAGGTCTTGAGTTTCTTCAGTGGCAGTTAGTTTCATATCAAACCTTTTAGACAATGATCTGAGAATTTTTCTAGTAAGCTTTTCTTCAAACATCACCTAAGTCAAATGATGTGTTGGAAATGCCACACAATTAGAAGTGAAACTCACTTATAGATTCATCTTCATTCATCCTCAGATTCTCATTTTTTTTAGAAGCTGCAACCTTGATATACAAACCTTGGACGTGCTTTCATGAGCAATTTTAACAATATCTCGTGCTATTTTAGCTTCAGAACATGTGTTGATCCGCATGGACATGTTCTTATCCACACCATTGAAAATTATATTCAATGCCTTGGAGTTCCCAAGGAATTCATCATCTTCAACATCAGTTTAACCAACCTCTATTTTTAGGTTGGTTGTACCATCTTTAGTGGTAATCCTGGGACGTTTCTATCCATTGAACACAACTTTCCATGCTTTATTTCCCAACGATCTGAGAAAAGCCACCATCATCACCTTCCAACAATCATAATTTGTGATATCCAAAACATGTGATTTATTGATTGATCCCCCATCTTTAATTATCTCAATTTGAGCATAATTTATCTTCCCTAAAGCTCACCCAATATGATAGGATGCTTACTCTAATGTCAAATGAAATTATGTTCCTCAAGGGACAAATGTCGAACTCTATGCTTCGACAATAGGTTTGATAAGATACACCAAAACCATTACACTAAAAAGTAATATATGATGGAGTGGAAAAGGAATAAAGAATACAATCAATTATTTACCTAATTAAGTGAAACCACACCTATGTCTTGGGGGCTAAGTCCACAACCCAAGAAAGGAAATTAACTATTAGTAGTTTATATTAGACTTACAAACAACAACAATCCTATGTTGTTCAACGCCCCTTCTTAACCCTACCAAATGACTTTATAATGACCTGTATATAACGTAACACCAAACTCTTATGCATGATCTTTACTCGATTGGCGCTTCTTGAATATTTCAATATCACCAATCTGCTATAAGCCTTCATCTGTAGCAATCAGCCCCTTGACCCTACCGATTCCTTGAGAGATGAATTGTCCAAAGATTTGAAAAAAACTCCACCTTATCCGTAGCCTTCCACACAGTCACTACCAATGCAATATGGAAAGAAGAACCTACTTCATTTCAATGGAATTTGTCAGTACCATTGATAATCACCTCAATCTAGCAAACAACCTAAAAATCTCAACCAAATCTTCTAAAAAATTTAGTTTTAGGAGTGCGCTTCTTTCAATCAGCTACAAATCTCTCGTTATTAATATCTGAATCAAATTGAAGTTGAAGATGCAAGAATTTCATTTCAAGAACTTGAACTTTCAAAAATAGATGAAATTGATTTTTCTCATAGAATCACACAAAAAGTGAATATGATTTGTTAATTCATTACTTGAGAAATGATGATAAAAGGTTTTAATTGTGCTTAAGATTAAGCACAAAAAATAGTTGAAAAAAATAGTTAGATTCAAATTAAGAGCATTTCATGATTTGAATCAAATGATAAAGTGAAGTGGAATAAAAGAAAAATAGATTTTTGACCCTTTTTTTCAGTTGATTCAAATAAACAGGAAAGTGTAATTCGAATCAAAGACCCCGTGATTAAGATCATGTGTTAAATTTGATTTAAATCAAACAGTCTGAGCTTAATTGAAAAATATGGGAAAATTGATTCAAATCAGGTTTCGAATCAATTGAGGCCGAGGTAACCTAGAGTTTAATGATTCAAATCATGTGTTAATTTTGATTCGAATCAAATGGTTTGAAAATTTCTGGTTTGGCTCTGTCCAAAATGATCAAATTAAGATTTGTGCTTGATTCGAATCAAACACCTAAAATCACAAATTTTCAAAATTTTCAAAAGACTTTGAGATTTTTCTTTCCACCTAACTTGAGTTAATAACATTTATGATTCTTATTCCACAAGCTCATGCAATTAATTAAAAGCATCATAATCAAGTTCAAACCAAACCAATGGTTTATGCATGCCAAAAACAATTCTTAACAAAACTTGATCCAGAGAGGTGTAATCATGAAGGAGACTCAATAATCAAAAGTAAATCAAAATGAAAGTGATAAGACAAACAACAAAATAGTTGTATTGGGGTGCCCCCTGAATGTATTAGGGACATGCAAATACATGAGCAAATTTTAAATGTTTTAGGACAACCATATCAAATTCAGAAAAGGAATTCACCTTTTTATTATTGTGAACAGGAACTCATAGAGTGGAATCATACATTCGCCGAAGGAGCTGCATATCGTATTTCTGGCCCCACCGGAAAAGCTGACCATTTAGAGGGATGGCCAACAATAATTCCATTAGTATTTATAGCAACCCATTCTTAAAACAAATGAAGTGCCCATTACTTTATCTTCCACTCAATCATGCTTCGTTGCAAGCGGTCGACCTTAAAGATTATAGTAGGCATGCACATCGACATCGTTGGGCTCACGACCATCATAATTCAAGCAAAGCTGAATGTAATCATTAACTTGTCCTCTCCTTTGCAAATTTGCATGTATCTCATCCATTGATAAGACGAGCAGGGAGATAAGTACCTCAACGTGATTAATCTCTCCACCAACAATTGATAAAGGCTTATAACGAGCCAATGAAGAAGTTCTTCCCTCCAAAGAATTCCGATATATCATTTTTGAATCAGAGTCATCAAATAAATATATGATTTACGGGTCCAAAGAATTGTGCCATGAGGAAGGAGATGAGAATTAGTGGACGCCCCCATTCTTGAGGCAGACAAAATCTCTCTCTCAGAATCACCTCATCAGGTTAATTATATTATCACTTATCTTAGATAGAAAGCAAGAAACACTCAAGATAAAAAGCCCGAGTTAGGATGATGCCTGATTATGTGAAATTTATAGAGTTTAAAAATAAAATAAAGGAAAGTAAAGGCTTTAAGTAAACACTAAAAATCACTTATAGTAGTATTCTAAGAGAAGAGGAAACGAAGAAACCTTATGTTGAAGTAATTGTAAGTTTGAAAATCGAAGGTTGCAAAAATGTCAAAATATTCAACTCACCCTATTTATAAGAAACAACAGGACCAACGAGAGAAAGAAGTCATAAGACCAACAACTAGATTTCCCGTTGTGGATACACACCAACTCAAGTGTATTATAAACCACCTGATGCCCTAACTAGTCACGTCACAACACATGTCAGAATAGAGCTACGAAACATTTGATTGATGTGACTGTATTTAATGCACATGTTCACCACCACTTTTCAACTGATTATAGGTGTTTTAGTTCCATTTCACACCGTACAACTTCCAGGAGGCTGATCAACATCACTTAAGGCTTCACTGGCTTCTACAGTACGTAACAAATTCTAGGGAGCAACTAACTATTCTATATCGGCCACAATCCCAAACGACTAAGACCTTATCCATCTCAAATCCACTCCACTTGATCTAGAGTATAAATTCAATTCACATGCATACAACAAGATACATTCTCTGATATCCATTTCTCACTACACTTATCTTGAATTTTGAATTGACTTCAATATTAGAGTGCTAACCATGTAGATCCACCTCACCACCGACGTAAAAAGTTATTAGAAACATCATTCAAAACCATCAACTATTCAACTACATTCCCTAAGTGAAACATAATATGTTTAAAATTGAATATTCGAAACATCAATGAATTCATAGTCGTTAGTGTCATTCCTCCTAGAAAAGAAAAACAATATCATCTTCATGTTTATGTTGTTTTAATAAACTATTCTCCCGTATAACTTGAAACATCATTTTAATTAGTTAAATGCTTTTTTTAAAGAAAAATGTTTAATAGCAAGAAAAAATGAAAACAAAAATTGCAAGAATAAATCTTAATAATTCATTATCACCACTATCTCATAATCTCTATTAAAAAGAAAATTAAATTTAATATCAATTTAAAATTAATTTCTAAAATAATGAGATATATACATTGTTATATTTCTTCTTCGAATTCTTTCTTTATCAATATTGTTTTTTTTTTAATTAGTTAGATGTTAGTATTAAATAGACTACTAGCAAATGGGTAAGCTAAAACAAAAAAGGGGCCCAATCCCCATCAAATTGCATTATTTTTGTGCCAAACATATATATTATTTGGCGTGGCATAACTATCAATCATATTATTTTTTGAGTATGACATCAGATGGACCCACTGGATCTTCCCATACATTGAACCTGTTATGTTTTTTTATCTTTTATTTTTGTTTCGGGTCTCATGCTCAAGACCTATTAAATTATATATTTTATTTATGAGTGTTATAAAATATATATTAATTAATTAATTATTTTAGAAAATAAAATCAATTTTTTTAATATAATAAATAATATATTTATGTATTTAAACTTGCCATTTTTTTTATATATCATTTAACCAATATTTTAAATACACTTATTAGCATCATCCTTAAACTAAAACAAAAAAATGTCACAGTCCACTTATATATTTTTAATATTCTTTAAAATAACTTATCTCATGTTTTGGATTCAGCTAGTGGGCTAGTGGCGGATCAGGATTTGAGTAAGTAGGATCAATATAATTGATCATTAATTATTAGCAATAGAATAAAACCTAAATTGGTAATTAAAAATAAAGAAATTTGATTCTTAAAATAAAGGAATTAAATTATTATTTTCAAATTTAAAATTAGGAGTTTTAAATTGGCTACTTTGACTGAGATTTGAACTTATCCGACTTACATTAATATGACTTTAGCACAATTTTTTAATTTATTAAACTAGCAAAATATTCATATATTTTTTATAAATATATATAAAATAATTATTAAGTATAAATGGAACAACTTTTTAAATATTGTTTATAAAAAAGGAGTGTTATTTTTGTTTGATTGCGCTAAAAGTTCTTTGACGTCAATGAATATCCTATTGCTATTGATTAAGAAAAATGAGTATAAAAATATTACATTATAAAATTGTGATTTTAAAATAAAATTTTAATTTTCTTAATAAGTAGTTTTAAAAACACATATTAACACAACTTTCATTCATTCATATTTGACTAAAATTGATTAATTTATTTGATTAAAGAATACCAAATCTTTTATTTATCTTATACTATTTTTTTTTATAATTTGACTAAAACAAATTAAATATTTATTATATCGAAATATTTTATATCATTCAAAGAAACTATAAAAAATATTTGACTTTTTTATCTATTAATAATTCATTTTGAAAGAAACTCACAAAAATAAAATTAAAAAACATTTTCCTAGAAAAAAACACTTCTATGTATTTCCCTATGTTGTTAACAGAGTCTGTGTTTTTTCCTTTTTGCCGGGGTTCTTTTCAGTTTTCAGACCCTTCAACGTCGTAACTCTCTTTTCTCTTCGTCTTTTCTTCCTCAAACCTCCTTTTTTCCAGCTTCTCAGTCACCAATTCTATGCAGTTTTGCACCAGATAAGTACACCTTTAACTTCTTTCACTGATTACTCTTCAAGAAAAGCTTTTTATTTCTGTTTTATTCTTGACCCTTTGATCATTTCCCTTTTTTTGCTTATGGGTTATTGATTTTGAACCTTGTACCTTTCTTGTTGTGTGAAAGTTAGTTCCTTTTTGTCACTGGATTAAGGTATTGTATTGTATTGGTTACTTTATAATGATGTTTTTTTGTTCTGGTTAGATTGTAGATTAGGTGAAAATATTGTTAGGGGTTTTGAAAAGTTTAGGTTTTGATGTGTAATGGGTTTGATAGTTTGATCTAGGTTGTTGTTTTGATTTTGAGAAAAAAATGGATGTGAATTTGTCACAAGGTGGTGTTGGAAATTCTTTTGGTGGATTTGATTTACCTGGATCAATTCAGGTTCATCATCAAGCACATCATCCTCACACCATTCATCAGCATCAACCTCATCCGCATCCACATCCGCATCCGCGTCAAGGGTCTTCGCTGCATTCATCGGTTCATGATGGTTTTTCTCTCTTGCAGAACAGTGATCAAACTGTTTCGATGACGGATTACAGTAAGGGAGAGAGAAGCAAAAACTCGACTAGTGATGAGGATGAGCCGAGTTTTAATGAGGATGGTTTTGACGGTCAACATGAAGGGGGGAAAGGTAAAAAAGGACCGTCGTCGCCTTGGCAGCGTGTAAAGTGGACTGATAAGATGGTGAGGCTTATGATAACTGCGGTTTCTTATATTGGTGAGGATATAACTTCTGATGGTGGCGGTGGTGGTGGTGGAAGTGGAAGAAGGAGATTTACGGTTTTACAGAAAAAGGGTAAGTGGAAATCTGTATCGAAGGTTATGGCTGAAAGAGGTTATCATGTTTCTCCTCAACAATGCGAGGATAAGTTCAATGATCTTAATAAAAGGTACAAAAAGCTTAATGATATGTTAGGGAGAGGAACTTCTTGTGAGGTTGTTGAAAATCCTTCACTTTTGGATGTAATTAATTTTCTTACTGAGAAAGAAAAGGACGATGTTCGGAAAATATTAAGCTCGAAACACTTGTTTTATGAAGAGATGTGTTCTTATCATAATGGTAATAGGTTGCATTTGCCGCATGATCCTGCATTGCAATGTTCGATGCAGTTAGCTCTCCGAAATAGGGATGATCATGATCATGATAATGATGATATCAGAATGTCCCATGTTGAGGATCATGATGACGATGAGCAAGATGTCGAGACTGATGAACGCAATGATTTTAAAATGCACTGTGTTTCTCATGGTGATAGCAAAGGAGTATATGAGCGGTTAGGTGGATCGATGAAGAACTTGAAACAAATCCACGGCCAAGAAGATGGTAATAATACGCTTGGTAATTCTTCAAATTGTCAAGATTATTTCAACCAAGGTTCGCATCCACGCGGACAAACAGTTCATTCTGACAATAACCAAGTTTTACCTGAAAACATAAGAGCAACATGGTTACAGAAGCAATGGGTTGACGTTCGGCAAGTTCAATTAGAAGAGCAAAAGCTACAAATTCAGGCTGAGACGTTGGAATTAGAGAAACAAAGATTCAAGTGGCAGAGGTTTAGTAAAAAAAAGGACCAGGAGTTGGAGAAGATGAGTCTAGAAAACGAAAGAATGAAGCTTGAAAATGAACGCATGGCTTTAGAATTGAAGCGAAAGGAAATGGGCATCAGCTTTAACTAGGTCAGCAATCTTGCAAACTCTGTCTTTTTCAATGTCTCTGGTAAGATTTTTTAATCTGTTTAGTTAAAAAAAGAATGGATTTTTGATTGAGGAAGTTTGGTACCATTTGAGCATATGGTAGTTTGGTAACTCTAGATCATAGTTGTTTTACTGAAGTTTTGGTGCCTATGTTTCTTGTATTATATATTGTCTGTTGTTTCATATATGTAACAGATGCATATATTATTCTGTTTGGAAATCCTTTTTTATATCTCAAACATGTTCACAATGTTGTCAACGACTGATCATAGGTTTGTTCAAATTTTGCTCCACTATAGGGCTATAACACCTCTATAGTTGCTATTAGATAACTTTTTGTACTCAAATTCTTTTGCCGAAGCGTTGTAGCGCTGCTGTAACCGATATTTGACAACATTTCATGTTCAATACATACTGTGAAGTGTAAATAGAGGGATTCATTCTAGTTTGTATCATATGTCAAGACCCAAATCTTCCTAAAAGCTTACACTATTAGGGGAAGGACCCATAACGAATTTTATCCTTAACTGTTTGCTGTATTTAGTGCGCATTTGATATTACATAAAGTTTGACAAAATCATAGGGACATTGTGATTTTGTTGAAATCAGAGTGTAGTTTTTGCCGCGACTTTCTGCGAACCTCACCACCAATTCAAATATTCATTTATCTCTCTTAGTTTAGCTATAGTTTTGGCTCCGATTTGAACTATATTATAATTTGTCATGAGTTTTATTTTTTCTGACACTATTAATAGTTATGTTCCATGCATTTGGTGACATGTTTCAACTGAATATCATTTCATATAATTTTCAAAATTTATTCTGGAAATGTAATTTCGGAACAACTCCATGTACGAGGTCATGCATTCTAAGTTAAACATCATTTTTTGATATAAATTGTTTCTGAGATGCATCTTCGTATTCACACCAGACATAATTCAGAGATGCATCTTTAGAACAACAACAATAATTTTTTTACTTTGATTTAGAGATACTCTGATGAATTTGACGGTATATTATATCTATAATATCATTTTCAATTCTAAATGAAATCACACTTTCAGAATAATATGAAAATGACATATAAATTAATAAATCTGGAGTACACAATGAAATCAAAATAAAATAGAATCGAAAATAGTATTCTTAAAACAAATACTATATACTATTATGTATGATAGGCTCGAGCCTCCATGTTTCTGCGTTGCCTTCTGTACTCAGTGCCTCCCCATGATGGCATCTACAACATTCTAGGTCTTAGAGCCTTCCAGAAAGACTCATTTTTCTATAGCCGCCTGCGCAACCTCCATGATACTTCGACATCCAGGCAACACATCAATAACATGATATGCCATAACCTGCTACCCCTCTAATATCTCTTGATAAGGTGACATAGGTGGATCTTTTCAAGTATCCTATATCAAATAAAGATGTGACACCCTACCCTAAAATACCATTGGATGTAGCCACATACATCACTATAGTCCCTAGGATTTATGGTACATGTACTAGATGATTAAGATAATCTTCGGGTGGCTTTTAACTCCTTAATGACTTCCCATGTGTTAGCTCCCAAATAATCTACCATCATTTTCACTGTGTCATCTTTGTTAATCTTGCCATGTTCTAAAAATCCCCTATGAGTGGAAGATGCAGCAGGCACGAGACATCATCCAGTGTGATAGACATCTCACCATATGAAAGATGAAATGATGATGTCTTTAAGTGCTATATCTCTACAAACACGAACATCATACTATGGTTAACTGTATCATAACAAATATCGCATAAGTCTTCGAATCCAGATAGTTGCATCACATCCTTAAATCACTGCTCATTAGGATGTTTCAGACCCGTAATCTTTCGGCCATGGTTGATGAATCTTAAAGCATCACGGTCTTGCAGAAAAATAAATCATTGTCGAAAACTTCAAAATTATAACAAACACGATATTTCAAAGAATGAATACAACTGAAATTTGGAAATTAAAACGTTGGAAAATTCTGATGATGCATCTCCGTAAGGTTTTGCAACTCAGAAGCACGCTAATGGCCGAAATGCAGTCCATGCTAACATCCAAAACAATGTATTGATAATTTAAACTACCTATCAAACACATTTCTCATTTCAATAACATATCTAAACTACCTATTACATAATCTAATGCTTAATTTCTACAAAAGTATATAGAAATAAAAAAAAAAGATCAGAAAAGTAAGAAACTTACCAAATGTGAAGTTAGTTTGATGTTGAGTGAGCTCTTTGATCGATTTGATGTTGATGGAAGAAACTTTGAAGTTCGTTGAATGATTTTGAGAGAATGTGGGTTGAGAGTTTCAGAGAGTATTTTGAGAAGTGAGGAAGGAGAAAGGGTTTGTTGCGCTTTTTTATTATTAAAACATCGTTCAGAGATGCATTTCCGTAAATTACAGGGAGATGCATTTATGTAAAAAAAATTTTGTTGCATTACCTTAAGACCAGACTCAGAAACGAATGTATTTGGGGTGCGTTTGATGACGCATCTTCGAATTCTAGATGTATTTTTAGTTTTTTTTAAGAAACTGTGATAACAATCTTTAAGACGCCTTAAGCAATTCTCTTTTAAAACCCCAAAACCAGACTGTTAAAGTCATGATTTTTAGAATCACGATAAAACTATCGTTTAGAAATTGGGCTTATTTTGAAAAAAAAACTTATCATTACTATTTTTTGAAATTTTTATTACTAGATCTTGAACATGTGTTTGGAAATCTGCAAATGGAACTCAATATTTCACACTAATGTTATAAAATAAATGATTTTTTTTGCCTTAATACCCTTTTTGGTCCTCTACTATAGTCTTTTCACTTAAAATGCTGCTGACGTGATATGATTTAGTTTATGTGTATGTTAATGAATGAAGATGTGACACACTGAGTATGCTTCAATGTTGACTAAGTTGTTTTTACTTTAACATTTCAGTCTAAAATTCCTAAGTCATTTCATGATTTCAACTTCTTGAAGAACCCTAGTAGAAAACACATGTGAGAAGATGAAGACGATGCATCCCAGACGCTTGAGGAAGAAGAAGATGAAGAAATATCTCGGTTAGTATCCAAATACTTACTATTATTATTGTTTCATTGCATTGTTTTTTCTGAAATCTAGGGTTTGTGGCCCCCTTTTAAAATCTAGGGTTTTTTATACTCCTTTTGTAAAAATTATGCTTGTTTATGATATTAGGTTGAATTGGAAGAAATGATTACTCTCACCATTCATCATAGTGAGGAGTTTGTTGATTATGAAAAAAATGAATTATGTGGGGGTAAATGTAATGAATTACAAGTAGATGTTGATAGGTGGTCATATTTTGAATTGATAGGTGTTTTGAAAGACTTAGGGTATACTGAGGTAGACAATATCTACTAGAAGGATCCAACTTTTGGGATTAATGTACTTAATGATAATAAGGGTGTGTTAGAGATAACTGACCTTTGTAGGGTACACCTGAAAGTTAAAATTTACATTGAACACCCATTATCCCAACCTGAGTATGTTGATGTTCCTTTAGATGAACAACCTACAAACATGGAGGAGGAACCCTTATTTGAAGAACCTTTTAATATGGTTAATCCAGAGAGCTATGATATTGTTGTAGAACTTGTTGATCAAGTCCTTAAGGATGTAAACAACGTCGGTGAGGGTGTGAATGTTGGTGATGCTGATGAGGGTGTTAAGAATATGAATGCTAGTGAGGATGTGAATGTTGGTGATGATGATGAGGGTGTTAAGAATATGAATGCCGGTGAGGGTGTGAATGTAAGTGATGTTGATATGGGTGTTAAGAATATGAATGATGGTGAGGGTGTGAACAAAGAAGGAATAGGAATATGAATGCTGGTGAAGGTGTGGATAAAAAGGGTAATGGGATTGATGGTGAGGTGCATGATGGTGTTGACACAAGCTCTGATGACAATGAGGATTCATCATATAATTATGACAGTGCATTGGAAGTTGCATTTAGTGATTATGATGTTAGCTTGGATTATGATGAAGAACATGTTGCCAACATTGTTGAATATGATGAAAACCATGAGGGAAGTAGTAAAAAGAAGAAAAAGAAAGGGGAATGAGATAATGGAGAGGAGAATGTAGTTTTATATGATAGTGAAGAGTTATATAATGGGTGTGATAGTGAGGATAATGAAGAACCAAAGATGAAGAAGCATGCCATTTTCAAGGCTATGAAAGACATGTCTAACTATAAATGGGAGTTGAGAACTTATTTTAATACAAAAAGTGACTTTAAGGAAGCTATTCAAGCATATGCTGTTCAAAATGGTAGAGGTCTAATGTTTTTAAAAAATGACAAAGAGAAAGTGAATGTGGTGTGTAAAGAAGGTTGTCAGTGGGAGGTTTATTGTGGAAAGCTTCCTGATGAGGAGACTTGACAACTTAGAAAATTAGTTGATACATACAATTATTCTAGAAAATATAATGCAAAGATGATGAGTACAAAACAACTTAGCAAGAGGTTACAAAATTCATTGAAAAATAATCCTAAGCTGAAGCTAAAGGATATAAAGGAAAAGACTCTTAAGAAATGGAATGTGGGTGTTAACAAGACAAAGGCAATTAGGGCCAGATTTGCAGCTAGGGATATGGTTGATGGATCTTTTTTAGGAGATTACACTAGGATCTATGAGTACTGTCATGAAATTTTAAGGACAAATCTGTAAGATCAGATATGCCTAAGAATGGGGGGTTGAATTAGGCACTAGATATTTTTCCGTTTTTTATCGATTATTGAATATTCCTTTTTATGGTTTTAAGTTAGAAAAGACGGTAAAGGCGAAAAATAAAGTGACACCAGTATTTATCCTGGTTCCCTTCACAATCCGAAGGTACTCCAGTCCCCTTACGACTTGTAAGAGATTTTCCACTATAGTTTTAGAGAAGTACAAGCCCATCACACCAACTTGGTGAAGCCTACTATCTAACAACTATAAACAAGAGTGTGCAAGAACAATCCTCTTGCAAACACCAACCCTTGTGTCCAACAATCCCGGAACACAAGTCAACAAAGAAATAAATCTTTACAAATTTTGATAGAGTAGATGAAGGTTGAAGTATGAATCTATTTGATAGATCTTCTCCTGAATCAAGATCACACAAGAATGTATACAAGTGTTCAAGTTCAAAATGAAATGATATGAATAAAGTATGAACACTTTTCAAAAGTTTGAATTATGTGAGAGTGATTGGATATGATTTTTGAAAATTCTAGGAGGTAAAATATAATTTAAAAATTTCAGAATTTATAATAGGTAAAACACCCATTCAAAGAGGTATAATTTTATTCATGAAAAATTATGAAAGGGTATAATTATTTGAAATTATTTTGAATCAAAAGAGGCCCATTTTCACTAAAACGAACAGTGTTAATCGGTTAACCAATGGTTAACCGGTTAACGCAATTAAAACGTTAACAAAGAATTCAAAAATTGGGGTCGTTAATCGGTTAACCAAATGGTTAACTGGTTAACACTGTTAAAAAAACAGAAAAACTTTGTTTTAAAAGTGTTAAACCAGTTCTAAAAAATGTCCTAATGTTTGTATGCATCATGCTAACATACAATATGATAATTGAACACTTGTATATCAATTCTAAAGAGAGATTTTGATATACCTCAACAAATTTGTCCAAATCTTGAAACTTTAAGAAAGAGCACATGAAGCTTGATCACATAATGCCATTGCCTTTGAAATACCATGTCCTTGTTGCTTGATCGAGAATACCAAGTTCTCGCCGAATCTTGAAGAATTGTTCTTTAGCCAATGGTTTAGTGAATATGTCGGCATGTTGATTGTGTGTATCCACGAACGTAACATCTACATCTCCGTTAAGTACGTGATCTCGAAGGAAATGGTGCCGAATGTCTATGTGCTTTGTCCTTGAATGCATGACCGGGTTCTTTGTGATGTTGATGGCACTTGTGTTGTCGCATCGAAAAGGAATGCAACTGAGATCTACACCATAATCGAGAAGTTGTTGCTTAAGCCACATAATTTGTGCATAACAACTTCTTGCTGCAATGTACTCCACTTCAGTCGTGCTAAGTGCAACACATGCTTGCTTCTTGCATGCCCACGACACTAGTGCAATCACGATAATGTGACAAGTGCCGTTTTTGCTTTTTCTATCGGTCTTATATCCTGCATAGTCAGCGTCAGAATAACCAATCAAAGAACATATACTACCTCTTGGATACCATAGTCCAATGTTCGTTGTTCCTTTGAGATACTTCATAATCATCTTCACGGTGGTGAGATTCGATTCCTTTGGATTTGCTTGAAAGCGTGCACACAAACAAACACTAAACATAATGTCAGGACGACTTGCCGTCAAATATAATAATGAACCGATCATACCTCGATATTTTGTGATATCAACTGAAGTACCAGATTCATCTTGATCAACGTACGATCCCCAGTGGAGTCGAAGGTGAAACCTTCCCCAGCTAAGTCAAAGCAAGATGATTGAACAGGTGGAAGTCCCCAAGCGAATCTATTTCCCTTGCAGTGAAGTATTCCCAACAGGCAGCTAAATGCCTTGGTTTCCCCACAAAGTCAGAGTTGCGAGAACTCTCCCCAGTAGAGTCGGATGTTGAAATTTTCCCTAGCAGAACAATAGTTGATGATGTTCTCCCCAAGCAGAGAGCTTTCCTTCAACGAAGAGGTATTCCCCACCAGAGTCTTCTCATCCTCAGCGGTATAGGGAAATTCTTATTCCTTATCCCTAGCAGTACACGAAGATTCATTATTCCCTAGTAGAGGTGAGGATAATGAGAAGTTAGATGGATTTCCGATCTTCCCCAACGATATCACCAATCAAAGTCCAATCTTTGTTGGCATCTCTCCCCCAACAAAGGACTTTGCACCTGAGGAATTCCTCAGCAGATTGCTTCCTCAGTAGATTGTCAACAAATCCTAAGCGGAGTGTTGTCAAAATTTTTCCTCAGTCAGGTCAGAAGGTTACTACCTCCCCAACGGAGTTCTATGGGTGGTGTACCTCCCAATCAAGTCCAAAACAGTTCAAGAGTCTCCGCAGCAGGGTCTTCATCTCAACTATCTCAAAGTCCAATTTATTTTTGGCAAAGGTGGAAGTTCAGAGCCAGTGTATCATCAACACCGTCCCCTGCAGAGTGGTTATTCCCCAGGGGTTCACCGAATCAATGCAATGATTATTTCTTCCCCAGCAGGCTGGAGGGGCTCGTTGCATCCTCGTTAGGATATCCTGTTGCATTTTCATTTAGTAATCATCATTACATTTGCATCCTCTAAAACGTAGCATTTCCATCATTATGAAGCATACATCATAAGAGTCAAACATATGCATGCAAATCATAAGCTAGCTTTGGTACCTTGCACTAAAGCCCGAAACATTGTTTCTTCAGTCAGACCGAAGTATCCTCACAAAGAATTCCAAGTTCATTCCTCAGAACTGTTACTCTTGTCATTTAACACTTCTTATCCCCAGCCGAGTTATCATATAAGTACGATGGTCTTGTTTATGTTGAGTTGTCATCTAAGTACGATGAGCTCATTCCTTTCGATTCTGTCTGAGGTTAGTTTCGTATTTTGGGTTATCATATGAGGATGGTTTTCTCTTTCGATCCCATTCGAGGATGGTTTTGTACCAGATCCGAGGATCATATTTTGAGTTGTCATTCGAGGATGGAATTCTCTTCTTCAAGTCCTTCCGAGGTTGGTCTTATTTTTTTGCTACCATTCAAGGATGGTATACCAATTTGAGCCTATTGATTGAGGTCAATAAGTTTCCCCGCAGAGTTTGTCTGAGGTCAGTCTTTGTATTTTTGGTTATCGACCGAGGCCATTCCGATCCCATTCGAGGATGGTTTCGTGTTAGGTCCGAGGATCTTATTTTGAGTTATCATTTGAGGATGCCATTCTCTTCTTCAAGTCCTTCCTTTGGTCTTGTTGTTTTGGTTATCACTCGAGGATGGTAAAACCGTTTGGAGTTTATTAATTGAGGTCAATATTTCCCCTATGCAGAGTTCTTCTGAGGTTGATCTTGTTGTCATGGTTATCATTAGAGGATGGTAAATCGATTTGAGAGTATTAATTGAGGTCAATATGTCCCCCTTTGCAGAGTCTTGCCAAGGTTAGTCTTTGTGTTTCTGGTTATCGACTGAGGCCGGTATGCCTTTTCGATCCCATTTGAGATGGTTTCGTGGCAGATCCGAGGAACTTATTTTGAGCTGTCATCCGAGGATGACATTCTCTTCTTCAAGACCTTTTGAGGTTGGTCTTGTTTGGTTATCATTTGAGGATGGTTTCATATTAGATCCGAAGATCTTATTTTGAGTTGTCATGTGAGGATGACATTCTCTTCTTCAAGTCCTTCCGAGGTTGGTTTTGTTGTTATGGTTATCATTTGAGAGTATTGATTGTGGTTAATACGCTTCCCTATAGAGTCCTTCCGAGGTTGGTTTTGTTTGTTGTAATTATCATTTGAGGATTATAGGTTATGTTAGATTATCATTCGAGGATGGTATTCTTTTACAACCGTCTGAGGTTGGTTCGTCCGTTGTTTTTCCCACATAGTACAAGTTTTCCGATTTATTCGGGTATTCAATCCCTCCATACCACGAATGTATGAGAATCGTTGCTATCATCCATTCAGGTCTACAGTGATTGAATAAGGGAAGTTGTAATACCCCAAATTTTGCCCTCTTATTTATCACCGTTTCCGAGTAGATTATGCTTCATTTCAGTGTCATCCCGCATATCCGCCCATACATTGCATAATAAAAAAACATAGAGAGCATACATCATTGGTCGAGGCGCGGGGCATGCGATCAAGGGTTATTTGGCAATTATCGGGTCTCAGAAGGAAAATGATCTCAGAAAATATGACCAAGACCAGATGTCCAAGGTTTCCCACCAAAAAGAGGAAAATTCAAATTTTAGTTGAAGTAACTGGTTACCTCATAAGTAGTAACTGATTACCTGTTGAAATTTGAAGAAAAAGCCCAGTTTTTGTACTGGTAACCGGTTACCTCACAGGTAGTAACCGGTTACTTTGTACAGAATTCCAAAAATTCAAAAATCAGTTGGTTGCTTCCATCCCTTCTCCATTTCCACTTTGCCGTGTGCTTCCACCAAAGTCTAGAACATTCCACACTCTTCCAAAGGAATATTCCTAGAATATGCCGAGGAATATTCCAAGAATATGCCATGGAATATTCTAGGAATATTCCCAACCAACCCTTAGCTTAGGATCCAAGCCTCGTGTCCAAGATTTGCTCCAAACTTAGACCTAACTCCAAAGTTAACCCCTATATAAACCTTGCTCATCAAGCCAAAGAGGGGTTAGGGCCACATTTCACAAGTTTCATCATTCTCTCAATCTTAATTCTCTCATTTCTCTCCATTTTCCAAACCCACACCAAATCTTCATCATCAATAATCTTCAAGTTTTGCATTGAAACTTGAAAAATCAAAAGCTAAGCCTCCATCATCTTCATCAATTCAGCGGATTATCGAAGAAGTTGCTACAGTTGCGGTGTTTATTTCACCATTTAGAAGCGTTTCGGATAATTCTCACAAATTGCTTTTATTTTTCACATTCGTGGATCGAAGCTTCGGATCTCCGATATTCTCTTCGTTCGTGTAGTGCTCAACATCGCAACAATTGCCAAAGCAAGCCTCCGCTTTGTAGGTTGGTGAATCCGTAATCACTTCTCGTTTTAACTTATTTCTCTTCATATTGCATCACGCATTCTTCGCTTTTTATTGCTTTTGTAATGCTTTGATTAGTTGGATCATTAGAAGCTAGAATCGTAGGGTGATCGTAGTGTTAATAGGTGTTAGAATGTTGTATCTAGGTGTGATTTTCGTGCTAGGTTGATAGGCATTAGAATAGAGCTTATTTGAATAAGATGTTATTGGTTTTTGCATGGAAATGCATAAATTTTTTATTCTGGTTACAGAGTAACCGATTATCTCATAGGTAGTAACCGGTTACCTGTGTTAAATTTGACAGAAATCCAGTTTTTTAAACTGGTACCCGGTTATTGCATAGGTAGTAACCGATTACCACTGAACCATAATGAAATATTCTTGCATTTTCTTGCATTTTTGATATCCATCCCCCATCCAATCATCATGGATCTTTAGGACATGAATTTAGGGAGTTCTTAGGAGTTGATTTAGTGCAGGTGTGTGTAGTTTCGATAACTTTTGACATGTTTTTCGTTAGGTTCCGATTTTTTACATCAATGTTGCATATGTTTTCATAACTTATTGTGATTGTTGTTTGCATGATTTAGTATCACCAATAGCATGATAATAAGTGTTCAGGGTTCTGTTTTTCATTGCATTTGCGATTCGTTCATGTTTCGGTCTATTGTGTGCGTAATTGGAAAAATTGCATACTGATTAAAACCGCACAATTCATATAGTTTGCATCCATTGATTGTGTGTTTGTATGTTGCATTCCATTGTCAACATCCATTTCATGTTGTTGCATTAACTAGCATGATCATTTAATTTCATTGTTTGCATTAAAACTCCATGTTTTGCATTTGAAAAATAATTAAAAATCTGTCATGTTTCATCGCTGCATTTTGAAACAGAAGCTGTAAAACACATGTTGCATCATTCTGTTTTGATCCTTTTACACCTATTTTTATGTTATTTGGTAGCTGTAATAGTTTGTTTGCATTTTTAGTTGCATTTAATAGTTGATTGTGCGATAGGAAGTTGTAGTAGCTGCTGACTTTAGGTTTTGCTTAGCTTTTTAGTGTCCATAAACATAGGATTGAGTCTAGTTTAGGGCATAGTTATAATAGGATATATTTGGTACTTGTTTACATCTTTCCTTTTATCTCTTTGGATTTATTTAACTAAACATTTTTTTGTAGGGGGTTATGGTAAGCCATGTGTATGGGAGGGTATCATACATACACCTTCTTCCTTATCCTTTTACATTTCAACTTATGTTTGCGATAAGCATCACATGCGTCTTCGACATTTCACTTTGTTCATTACCTTTAAGTTGAACTCATCTTCATTCATTGAAGTGAGTTGTAACTTGCTTCTTTTTATTTCTAGGAATAGAAAACCACACTAACCATAAGACATCCCTTGAATAAACAACTTAGGATGGGTCTTAGTTTCCCCTAGTTTTGTCCTTTTTTTGGATTTGAGTCTTCTTTCTCATCTCAAATAAAAATAAAATACCTAATAAAGGTTGAGCTTTCTCGTGCGCCGGGAGAATTTACCATGGGGGTATTTGCACACATTCCATCTCGGGATGAAGTGTAGGATATTTATCATGATAAACAAGTCTTAGCATGAGGATGTCTCGCAAAAAACAAAATAAAAAACACTTCTTCTAAAAGACAGTAAACAAACAACACTCGTCTTTCCTGCGGGAATTCTCTTCTCATCTCACTCACTCTAAACGCGAACTCACTAGGACTTGTCTCTTTTGCAAGACGGTAATGCACTCGTCGAGGCGAGCCTACAACACCTGAGCATAGACATAAGCAGTTTAAGCTATAAAAAACACAAACAAGTTCTCGCATTAGTTAGACGAACTACGTCGACTCTGATTCTCATATCCCATGAGATACGTAGACAGTGGGGTATGGCCCATTCGAGCACACTCTTTATTTTCCTTACATTTTCCCGTACCTTTTCGATCTCCTTTTCCAGTTCCCTTTCTCATTTCAGTTCCAGTTCCAGTTCTTTTGTTCAACAACATCTTATTTTCCACCCTTTCAAACAGACTAACAAGCGTGGATTCCGTCGGGCACGGAGGACGATCTGGGGTGCTAATACCTTCCAAGGTCGTAACCGATTCCCGAACCCAATTCTTTGGTTCACAGGACCTTGTCCTTTCCTTTTCTCTTCAGTTTGTGCAACATTACCTTTCCGATTCATTTGGGATAAAAATGCCTGGCTGACGACTCTATCTTTTTCGCGTCACTTTCGCGTTTGTACTAGGATGAAAATCCCGGGAGCGACACATACCATGGTTTTTGTTCTTCTGATTTGTACAACATTTCTGCTTCACAACTGCTAACTGTTTTCTCATTATGTTTTTTTACCATTAACAACCAACAATATATCTACATCTAACTCAAGTGTCAACCATTTTTTACCTCAACAAACACCACATGATACATCCCCATTTTCACTCATGTAACAAATCATTGACGTCGACGCTGATCCCAGGCGTAACCAACTTCCTCAACAACAACAACAACAACAACAACAGATTAACCTTGTCAGACTTCCTCTTAAGAAACGAAAAAAATCCAACAATGTTTCCACGAGAAATCATTCGAATTCATCCAGAATCAATATTTCGTTTGATAGTGAATGGTATAACTTTGTCATCCAGTCTTTAATGTCTCAAAGAAACTGTTTCTTCCTTTTTCAATCAATACATTTCATTATTGTATCTTCCTAGTCCACACTAACTTCCTTAATTTGTGTTTTGTAGTTCCGATGATGGTGCATGCGTCGAGATAATAGGAGTGAGATCAAAATATTATGTTTGGAAACGAAACATCAGGAGTGGTTCAACTGCACGAACTAATCTCCTTGTCAGTATAAACCACACTACTAATTTGTAGGTCATTTTAAATTTCTCACTACATTCCACTCATTATGTTGTTAAATTATTATTTACAACAAATCCCTCTCAAGCTCATTAGGATCTGCAGGTATTTTGGAAACAGGGCCATCACTTTGATTGATGTTGATAATCGCCAAGAATATGAATGCGAGGTGCACCGTCTGAAGAACAAATACTCTATTCAAATGTTTATAGGATGTGAATGGAATCAATTTGCTGTGAACAAGCGTCTCGCAAGAGGTGATCGCTTGGCTTTCATTGTCAGAGACCCTTCTGCCAATACAATTATAGTCAAACTATTAAACCATTAATACTATTTCTTGATGGTTTGTTGCTCCAATATCATTTTGTGACTCCATACAAAAATATTATGACATCTTTGGTCTAACTTGTAATTTTGTAAACATTATTTTTTGGGTACCAGGTTTTCTTTGGAAACCATTCTAAATATAGTAACATTTCTCTTTTGTTGTAATATATTATAATTCCTCATATATATTTTGTGTTACTCTCATCCTTTTATTCCTTTTTCTTACATTTATTTATTTATTTTGTATCTCTATTTTCAATTTTTTTTTCAAATAGTATTTACTAGACTTAATCTATTATATCTTTTATTCAATGCGTGTTTCAAACGACTACCCATGCATTACCCGGGTCTCCTCACTAGTATATATAAAAATATATAAGTGTATGCCGTTAATCGACAAATAGACGGTGATAATATGGACACCACGACTGTGGAGCGTGCCTATATCGTTTACCAAAGAGTGTTTCCATTTCTTTTCATTGACATTTTTGCTTTATTTTGATCCATAAATGGCATTTGGACTTACATTAATCATTGTTCAAGACTTTTGCCTCAACCAATAATTGTAATTCAAAAGTAATAAAATGTCTTATAATTGCTAATTTTTGTTTTCAAATTACACTCAATTCACCCTTCTACTTTCTTGAACAAAATAACATTCAGTTTTTGTTTATTTAGTTTGTTTCAGTTTTTTAAAAATAATTTTTATAATATTATTTTAAATATTAAATATTTAAATTTCAAATAATCATTTGAATTTAAATTTATTTTGAATAAATTTTATAAAAATTAATTTTTAAAATGTATTTTTATAAATAATTTTAATCTTTAATGTATATTTATGTTATTTGATGTTAAAATTAGTTTTTTAATTTGTAAAAAATGAATTAAAGTTTTTTTTATAAATATTTTGAAAAACATTTTCTTTTAATTTTTATAAAAAAATATTAAAATATATACATATTTTTAAATGTAAAATATAAAAATCATTTATTTTGTTACAAAAGAACTAGCTCACCCTTCTCTCTTGAGAATACTTAAATTTAAGAGTTATTGTTTAAGAAATAAATTTGAACATACATACAGCTTATTAAAAGATTAATGATGTCATTGATGACTAACATATCATAATAATATTTATTCATTAAAATAAATGAAATTTAATTTTATCATTTTTATACATCATTTCATGTATACCTATTTTATTAAATTTGCTCAAAATTTATAAATAAAATTATGCCATTTTTAGCAGAAGATTATAGTTACTGTTGAACGGTGTAAAGTAGAGAGTGTGAGTAGAATATGATCTGGCAAAAAAGATCAAACCATGACAGAAGAGAATTATACAACCGAAATCACTGTTGTTGTTGATGTTGGAGAACTGTTCCATCTGGTCCCAAACGAACATCAACTTCTTATAGTTAATTGTTTAAGTTATATTAGTTGTTTTAGGTTCATTACACCTGAGTGTATCATTTTTTTATATAAATATTTGGACAAATTTGCATGTTCCTGATATTTTTTATTTATTTTAATAAATGTATAATTCTTTACTTTCATTTCACTTTAAAATAATTTGACCTAAAAAAAAATTATAATGTTGAAATAATGGTGTTACTTTAAAATGATTCAGTATGGTTTTAGAAAATACATCTTCAAAATATTCCCCATTCAATTAACACAGTTCCAATATTTTCTAAAAGACTTTAAAGTATATTTGGATAAAGCAATTTAGTCAGAAAAAATATTTTTTTTTTTTAAATTTAAAATGATTTGATCAAAGAAAAAATATAGATAATTGTTAAAATGATGAAAATTAATAAAATATTTTATTCAAATTAAATTTAAAGAATTTCGAATAACACCAAAAAAGAAAGAATTTAAAATTATACATTCATTATAATATAAATGTTAAACTATTTATTATTAAATTTTTAAAATTTATAAGATAGCCCTCATATTTTATGAAAATTTTAAATTCTATCTCTAATTTTTTTATAAAAAAATTGTAAATAAATCTCTAATAATTTTCAAATTTTACAAATTATTATCTAATTTCTTAAAACTGCAAACTAATCCTTATTTTTCATATCTTTAAATTGACTCAATAGTTTTAAAATAAAAATAATCCAAAAAATTTAACAATGAACATTTTAATATTTCGTTTAAACAAATTCAAAATAAATGTATTTCAATTAAATCATTTAAATTGCTAAGAATTTTAAATTTCTTAAAAATTCTCAATCATCTCATCCAAACACAATTTTATGGAATATTTAGGAGATCCTTCTCAGAATACACTGAGAAAATATATATAGATGCTTTCCCGGATCATATTTTATCAATATGAAATTAATCTCAGAAAAATGAAGTCTAATATGATTTTGGATGTTCGAAGATGCATCTTCAAATTTATAAAATATATTTTAAGATTTAAATAATCTTTTGATCTCTGTAAATTAATGAGTTTTTGATTTTAGTTCCTGTAATTTTTTTTGTTGGTATAAGTCCCTATATCTTCTTTTTTGTTGGTATAAAATATGAAATACTCACGTAAAAGTGTAACGAACATTTCTCATATTTAATGCCAGAGCCCACATATTTAGGATTACTAAACCCATATAATGGAAGAGAACAATTCCAGTAACGAATTAATTTATACACCCCAACTTACTTATTACAAAATATTGTGTGAATAGTTATAATTGATCCACCTATTATTTGAGTTTCGAAGTGTTATTTTCAAGTGTGGTCCTTTCGGATGAGAAAATTGCCAAACACACTTATATAAAGTCCACTTGCACATGCAAATCTAATCCAAAGAAGTGGATGTATGAAAAAAAGTTTAAAAAAAAAAAGAAGAAAGAATTTAACCTATTAAATTAAAATAAACAAAAAAAAAAGAAGGCAAGAAGTGGACGTGAGAAGATGTGTTAATTTGTTACGTAGTACTCTCCATCTTGCAAATAATTGTTTGTGGTCACATGGGCCCACCACCGTTCCTTGTTCAATATGGGCTTTTTGAGTGCTTTCATTCAAATGTGGGGCCCATTATAACGACCTTCTTCTTATTAATGTCGGTCTTAATTAGGGTTAGCAACGTGTTTAGAAGTGGTAATTAATTATGGACTACGTGCAATGTGCACATGGTTACACGTTGTGATGAATCTAATGGACAAGACGTTGGGGAATAATTTTACTGTTGAAGTAGGTTATAAGTAAGAGGTGTAATTAACATGAAGTTGTAGCAATGTATATATAATTGTTTGCACATGGTTATTATGACTGTTTGTGATTTTACTCTTTGATGATAAAATATGTAGTGTTTTTTTTTTAACTACATAGTACAAATATTGGAGTCTGAATCGACGAAAGGTGACAATGACATGTTTTTCCTATGTTTAAGGTTGATATAGTGCAGAAATAGTGATTCAAAGTGTAGAGTTGATGAAAAATTTGGAAGGTATCTCCCTCTCTCTCGGTTATATTGATGTTCTTAGGATGGAAGAATAATATTAATGGTGTTTTTTGGGTAAAGTGTTGTTACTGTAAGTTGAATGTTGTGGTTGAGGAGGATAAATATGATGTAAAGGTGTTTTCAACTTTGAAATAATTGACTTTCTAGTGTTCCTTCCAAAATTTAAATTTTTGTTTGGAGAGTTTTATTGAAATAAGTTTGACTTTTTAGTGTTCCTTCCAAAATTCAAATTTTTGTTTGGAGAGTTTTATTAGATAAATTTACTTACTAGAGGGTAACTTGTGAAGAGATGAGTGATTCATATTAATCATGACAATATGGAGTTAGCAAGAAGGTTAGAGAGTTTTTACATGGTTGGGAAAGAAGGTAGTGGATTATGATAATTGTTTAGAAATTTCTTTAATTTTCATGTGGTTGGGAGAAGGAAGGTGAAGAGGTCGAAGGTTGTTGGAATGTTTTCACTAGGGAGTATTGAACATTGTGTGACTTTCTTTTTAAAGCAATATCTTTGTGAAAGTGTCATACCCTAAGATATACACCTCATCAAAAGGAATCCACTGACCAAAGGATTGTGTCAGACTGATCAGGACAGTATCCCCACAATGAATTAGGATTCTTGAGCCCCTTAGAGGATTCAGGAAAAAGACCAATCATTAATACATAATATTTTCAACCTTTCAATTATCAATCAAATGGTTAAGGAATCTCAAATGATGGAAAATATTGCAAGGACGTACAAAAGTTTCAGTGATCTAGGCCCCGAGCCATCACAATCACCAATTAGGGTTTCAGTCATCTGAGCCCTCCAGATGAAATTTTTCATAGAGAAAGGAGGCAAGACTTCCACACATCATCAAAAATGTTGACATGACTTTGAAAATCCATTTACAAGTACAAGAGATGCAGAGGTCAAAGACTGCAAGATTAGGGTTTCATAGTGCCAAAATTAGGGGTTCTGACTTATCGGGGAACCAAAAGTCAAGATTTTCATATGGACAAGAGCCTATACCATAGGGAATGGTTTAAATAGCTTATATACATCATAGAAGTCCATTCATAAGGTCAAAATACCTCAGAGGATGTCCAGTCAAAAAAATCAGAAAACTAGGGGTATCTAGTGTAATTTTCATTTGGACCAAAAAGTCAAAGTTTGACCTTTTCACCCAAAATGATCCTCATAACCTATACTAGAATATATGGTCCATGAATGCATTTGATCACAAAAAATCAGAAATTTGAAGATAACTTGTAAAAGGGGCAACCTTTAAAACTTGAAATTTTTTCCAAGTTATAGGAAATAGTGTTCAAGTGGCCTACTTCCAAGCATCAGATTTTGGTGAACCAAATCTCAAATAAAAGAACTCATCACAAAATTCAAATGATTAAACTACAAAAAACTCCAATTCATTATGGATTTTAAGTGAAGATGGATCAAAATAAAAAAAAATACTGATTTTCAACACTTAGAAAAAATCTGTCTAAGTACAAAATCAGCAAAACACCAAAACTTAGAGGGATTTTTCACCTAGTTCCAAGCTGATTCAAATCCTTTTCAAAACACCAATGTTGTTGCAAATGTTTCCAACAATTCAAAGTACCAATTGGCATGAAAAGATCTTGCATGTACATGAAGAAATCATGGATCAAACTGTTTTGCAAAAAATAGATTTTCACAAACTTGTGAAATGATTTTTGAGTCAAAGGACAATGTCAAGTGGATTTAAGCATATAAACAATCATTACAAACCTGAGCAAACCTGCAAATTCATGATTACACCATGAAATTCACCAAAATGACATTCACGAATTTCAACATTATGCATTTTGATCCAAGGTCGGGTTACTAAGCTCCAGAATGGCATATTCTTGGATCTCTTGTTCAACAAGCAATAGGTGGATTCAATCCAAGCATAAAATTTCTGAGGAATGTGAAATTTGTTGATGCATAGCTGAGCTATTTGAGAATTTCATCATTTCATGTGTAAGAGATATTTTTACAAAGCATGACTCACAATTGTGACCTCATCTATTCAAGACTTGAGGGTTAAGCAATCTCAACATCTTTGCCTATAAATAGAGACCTCATTTGATCATAAAAATTACACCAAAGCCTCTGATCTCCAAACTTTCTCTCCTTTCCTCTCAAAGACTCAATACTTGATATTTTGAGCAATCACTACTGGTTTTTGAGTTGTGGTCACTATGAACTCATCACATATGATGTTTATGAGGTGTTCAAACACTTAGATCACCTCCGTAATACTTCCAACCCAAAATCACTCTTCAAAACCTCAAAGAAGTTTTGTTTATGCAACTTGAAGATCAGAAGTTGATCCAACCATTTGCAATCAAGTCCAAGTGTTCAAACACACTCCATATGGTGTAGGGAAGCTGTCCAGATCATCATAAAACATCTTTGTAACACCTCCAGATCGAAATCACAACTCCAACTGCAAGCTCAAGTGTCGCTCCCGGGATTTTCATCCTAGTACAAACTCGAAAGTGGCGCGGAAAAGGTAGAGTCGCCAGCCATACATTTTATCTCGAATGAAAGGGAAGGTAATGCTGCACAAACCTAAGGAAGAAGGAAAGGACGAGGTCCTGCGAACCAAAGATTTGGGTTTGGGAGTCGGTTACGACCTGAGAAGGTATTAGCACCCCAGACCGTCCTCCATACCCGACGGGATCCACGCTTGCTTGTATGTTTCAAAGGGTGAGAAATAAGATGTTGCTGAACAAAAGAATTGCTAACTTGAATGGAAGTGAAATGAGAAAAGGATCTGGAAAAGAAAATGGAAAGAAAGAGGGAAATGTAGGGAAAATAAAGAATGTGCTCGAACGGGCCCTACCCCGCTGCCTACGTACCTCATCGGGAAAATGAGGATCAGAGTCGACGTAGTTTGCCTAACTAAGGCGGGAACTAATTGTTTGTGTTTTTTATAGATGGAATTGCGTATGTCTACGCTCAGGTGTAGCAGGCTCGTCTGGTACGAGTGTGTTTACTGTCTTGCATGCGAGACAAGTCGTCGCAAGTTCGCGTTGAGAATGAATGAGGTTAGAAGAGAAGTTCCCGCATGATAGTTGCTTATTATTTGTGGTTTGCTTTTTAAGAGTTTTGTATGAATTTTGCACAAGGAAGTGTAATTCAAACTCTTTTCCATGGAATGTGTATTTGCTACTACATTCCAAGATGGAATACTAGAACAAGAACACCAAGTGAGGATAATTTATCCAAGACTTGTTTCCAAGGATTAGGGTCTAAGTTCACTAGCTTGTTGAACTTCTTACATGTTTTTGTAGCTTTTGTAAAGAAGTATCTTTTAGATTTTCTTTGTGAAAATAATATCTTGATCATACTTGTACATCATGCTAGACAAGCCCACACTATTCCAAGATGGAATGAATATAAGTGCCCCATGGAATAAGGCTATACACAAGAGATTCTTTCATGCATTTATTAAGTGTTTTTTTTTTAATTTTGTTTGAAGATGAGAAAAGAAGACTCAAGAGGCAAAAGGTTAAAGCTAATGGGGAACTAAGACACAACCCTAAGTTATCTTATTATGTTCAAGTTAGAGTTCAACTTACTTCCTAAGGAAGTTAAGTTGAATCTAAAGAACAAAAGGGAAGCCTATGAACAAAGCACCAAATGCTAAGGCAAACACAATTAAAATATGTAGGAGATAGGAATAAAGTAATGCTTACCTCAATCTCCCCCCCCTACAAAACAAATGTTAGCATGATAAAGTAATTTGAACAATTATAACATGACAAAATTCAATTAACAACTCACACTAGCTAATAAGAGCATTAATGAACTTCTAAGCCTAAAAACTAAGCTCTAAAACACTCTACATGTTAGCTAACCTCTAGGGGAAGGATTTAAATCATGTTAAAAGTATCTAAAGGGATGAAGTGAATCAAATTAAAACTATGCCCTAAAGTGTTGTTAAACCCTAATGAAACAAACCTAAGGAAAAGTTAAAAGGGAAACCTAAGTGTTTTATTATGTTAAAATCTCATAAAATCAAAGGTGAGTGAAAAGTACAGAACTTAACACTAAGTGAAATTAAAGGATGATATTAGATCATATGAGAAAGAAGAGATCCAAGTTAAGGAGATTCAAACATGGGATTGAAAGATGAAAGAATGAACATGGAAATATGATTTTAGAAGTGAAACAAATTACTTAAGATGAAAAATAAAAAATGACCAAGGAAACTTGAACTCCCCATAAAAAAACCATAGGCTTGATTAAAAGTTATAATGAAAATTATATTCACAAAATATTTACAAATGAAGTGGTAAGAAGTGTCTTAAGGCTAAGTGTCACAAATTAGGGTTTTAAGGACCTTTAGGTGACAAATGAGGTTCAAAGAAATACCAAGACTTTTACACTTTAGGTAAACACATGGAGATATTCATAATACACTTATGAGACACAAAACAAAGATATTACAAGGCTAGCTTATATACAAATTGCTTTTGAGATGGCTAATGTAGAAGAAGACGTGAAATTAGGTCAAAATGAAGCATATATAACTTATGACTCAAGAGAACCTAAAACATCAAAGATAAAGATATAAGGAGGGTACTCAACACTTGAAGACATCCCATAGGACCTATTAGACTCAAAATCAAGACCTTAAGGTAATGACATAAATACCTTATTCAATTTGGATCAAAGGAAGTGAAGGAAAAGACCAAAAATGTGACTTATGACCTAAGCAACTTACAAAAAACATCAAATGGCTTAGAAAAATTATGAAACTTGACATTTGGGATCACAATCCAGAAGGTGACTTGTGTCCAAAAAATCTCACAAAAATTCCTAATTTTGAATGGTCAAATGAAGTGTGGAATGATATTAGGATTTATGTACACATATGTGAAAGGATGGGATCAAAATGTGACTTACCATGACCTAAAAATCAAAACAAAACTATTTTGGATAGTTCAATATATTCTCTGAAAGAAGCAAAAAGAATGGACTCAAAATCACCTATGGTTTAAACGAAATAAAATGGACAAAAAGATTGGTCAGAAATGAAGAAAATAGAAAGGACATTAATTATGAAATTAATTCTGGTTCCACAATAAAATAAAAATAGAAACAAAAATTATGGAAAATTAAAGAAAAATATGAAGATCATGTATGAATTTTTGGGGAATTTTTAGAAGTGTTTTGGTATTTTTAAAAATAGAAAACGAAAACTAAAATAAAATGAATAAAAGAAATTAAAAGAATTAAAAGGACTGAATTGGATTGGGCCTGGGGGTGAAATTAGCAAAGAAAAACACTGGAATGGGCTTGAGATACACGCATAGGGGGTGCACATAGTGACCTGAGGATTTCATTCATAAATTGGCACGTGAGTGGCATGATTCTTTTTTATTTGCTGGCATGATATGGGCCATTGGATTGAAAGAAATGGACGGATGCGTTTTAATTCCAAAGATAATTAGGGCACACTGTTCAGGTCACGGGAGAGGGATTCCGGTCACCTTCTCTGGTGACCTCTGGTTAGGGCTTAGTCAGAAACTTCATGAAAATGAAAAATGGAACCATGGATCAACTCGTCTCCCCACGCAGACCACTAATCTGACTCTAGTTTTCACTTAGGGTTTCTACATTCACCAAATCGAACGCAAACATTCTCAGCCTAAAACGTGGATCTAAGCACCTATGGTGCATATCAACTAGCCAACATCAATACTACTTCTATTAAGCTTTAGACAACACAAAACAAGCAAGAAATCATGAAAATGAGCAATTGCAGCTTAAGATTAAACCTGGAATGCAAAGCTCAGTTCAGTTGAAGAAAACCAGAGATTATGCTCCAAGTATGCTTCACACTCTTTTTTGATCTTCAGTGGAGTGAAATAAACACTCAACACTTAGAGAATCTTGTGAAAATTTATCTGGTGCAGTGAAGTTCAGAATTGTGCAGTGATGAATCCTTGGTGAATCAAGCTGAGAAAGCCATGGATCTTGTGCAAAACTTGATGTTGATCATTATTGGATGAAGCTTAGCCTTGAATTGATGAAGCTAGTGATGGTTCAATCCAAAATGCAGTGGAACCTCAAGAATGTGCAGTGATGATCCTTGATGAATCAAGCTATGTAATCCATGGAGATTGTGTCTCAGATGATGATAATGATGAATTGAAGCAAAATGGATCAAAATGGATGAAGATGAAGCTGCCTCAAATCCAAATGCAGAAGCAAAATTTTGAGAGAATTGGATGAGTGAGAAGTGATTCTGAGCAAAATGAATGAATTGTTCAATGCAGTTATGGTTAATTCCTTATATAGGAGAGGTTAATCTCTAAACTAAGTGTAGTTAACAGTTGGAGCTTGAGTTAACTGAGTCAAGTTAGTTTGAGAATTAGTTATGGTGAGTGGAGTTTGTTTGAGCTCGAGTTGAGGTAAGTTATGAAGTTGATTGAGTGCGGTGAGGTTCATGACAATTGGAGTGAGGGTGATGTGATGAAGTGTGAAGATGACTGAATCAAGGCTGCAATGTAGTGTCATGTTTGAAAGCTTGTCATTTGGCTTGAATTTCAAAAAAGGTGCATGGCATGTAATGTGATCATGCCTCCATGGGATGATGCACTTTAAATGTGAATAACTTGTGGGCATAACATATTAAAATGAATCATTCAAACTTGGACTGAACTGAACATGACTATGTTACAATGCCTTGGTACACAAGCAAACCAGAATTCAGATTATGATCTTCCATGGCATGAATCTTCAAGCTCAAGGCATCAAAGCATTGACTTCTTGTGCTCAGTTTGAAGATGAAGTTTCATACAACAAGTTTGGAGTTCACATTAAGATGCAATATGGTCTCTATGTCAATCAAATGTGTCATTGAACTTGAGGGCGAAAAACTGCATACTTGGCCTGCAGGAAATTGGCTTGCCTTGGGCCAATTTCCTATTGATGAATTAGTGTGGGATTATTACTTTGCCCTAGAAATATCTCCTAAACCATTGGCCAAATGAAAATCCTTAAACATCAAAGTTGTAGAGGACATGCCAATGAACAACTTTGAAGTTCAAAGAAATTTCATTTGAAGCCTTCTTGATGGAAAAATTGGCTTGACATGTTGCACAACACCTGTTTGATAAAATTCCAGGCAGGGCACGCGCGCAGGCCAGCAGGCTGCCTCACCCATGACCTAGTTCTTGCCCTACTTTGCTCAAACTCTGCATGATCATATCTCTCTTAATTTTGATGCTATGAGCGAGTTCCACATATGGATTTGAAGCTTAGGATACACTCTTTAATTGGCTCAAGGTAGAACTTTCATAGCCCTTGTATTTTGGGAGAAGGCCTCTCTTGAAGTGGCTGCAAAAATGGCCAAAACTTACCATTTTTGGAAACCCTAATTTTTCAAAAATGGTAAGTTTTGATTTTCTTGATTTCTCTTGATTCATCCATTATTTATCGATCAAATTTGAAACATAGGATCCTTGTAACCCTAATTTCATGATTTTGACCTCAAAAAGTCAGGAGTTGACTTTTTCCTCAACATGGTTGACTTTTCCCCAATTCCCTGATTTTCAATCATCTGGCCAATTGAACCTCTTCCAAAATGATTCCATGGATGAAATTTCAACCCTAGAAACTTGACATCATGTAGAAAACAATGAAATCAACTTTGGATCAAAATTTCACTGAGAAGCCCAGTAGAATAGAAACCCTAATTTGGCCCATTTTCATCAGGAGATGTTGCACTGCCTGCCTCCTTTGATCAATTCAATTCTTTTCAAGACTTGTGGCTTCAAATGAAGACTTGTGGGATGTTTTGAATCCTTTTCACAAGGTTGAGAAGCTTTGTGGCTCCTTGGTTGTCTTTGTATAGCCTTCAATTGCTCAAATCAATGATCACATACCTATGCCTCAGCTATGATGAATATGGTGCAATGTTCTTGATTGTTACATGAATTTGTTTATGCAATATGCTATGAAAAATGTTGAGAAAATGAGAGGGAAAATTTTGAGGTATTACATCAAGTTCAGGCAAGCCTCAAACTTGGCTAAATCATAATCCATGCATATTTCACCGTATTATCTTTTTGCCATATGTGCGTAATCATATTCTAAGTAATTCCCCTCAATCAATTTCACAAAATCATCATCATGTAGAATTCCAGGAGGCTCGGGCCAAATTAGGGTTCTTTGGTGTTCATCATTGATTTTTCACTCTACACTAAAAATAAATGAAATTAATTGGTACCATGGTGTTCGTGAGTTAAAAATGAGCAAGATTGATGTTTTTTTCATTTCATTTCAGTTCATTACATATTCAGTGAGATATGAGGGATTTGCAAAATCCCCATTTCCGGGAAAGATGAAGAACACCACGCGTGTCCTTGATTGTTCTTGGCGCCCTTTTTTGAATTTTCAAATATTTGAACTTTGTGATTTTATTTAATTCAATCCAAAATTAATCTCTCTCTGATTATTTTGAGTTTTAAATGATTCTTTTTTCATTAATTCTCAAAAATGTTTAAATAGTTTATTCCATGAAAAATCTCCAAAAAATATATTTTTTAATATATTTATTATTTTCATAAAGAATTAATTTTATTTGTTTTTAAACATTTTAAAATCCATTTCTTTCACTTGATTTTTCAAACATATATGATATTCAAGTTGTCTCATGGATAAAACATAATTTTTCTAACAATGATCAAAGGTTTCAACTTGTTTTTCAATTATGTTTGGAATTTATCAAAGATTTTAAATACTTTTTATATTTAAATTATCAAAAAATAGCAAAAACTAGGGTTTTGATTTTAATCACCCTCGATTTGGGATTTATCACTATTGGGCATCTATTAGAGTGTAAGACCCATCCATTTTTGAAAAATGAACCATTAGGGTTCATCTGATCCATTTTCAAAAACTCGGCGTGATCGCGTTTTTCACACATTAAGTTTTCATCTGTGAAACTTTTTATGTGAATATCCTTACACATAACCATTTTTTTTCTAAAATGAATTGTCAAAATATATCATGAGGAATCCTTTGTGTTTATGACTCATTCTTTTTGTTTTGAACTTTCTCCGGTCTGTTTTAAAACTCTATCAGGCTTCCGTATAAGTCATGAACCCACCAATTGTTTCTTAAATAGTTTTCAATCTCTTATATAGAGATTATGATCATTTGTTTACAAATCGCATCTCATATCCTTTTCTTTTTTTCATCTTTATGAATAAAGATCTAATACACTGTCGCTCCCACCAAATGACACACAGGGCCAAGAGGGGTACAGACGCGAACGGTCGGCGAAAAGGAGAGAGAACACACAAGGGTGAACTCAGGGAAGAAAGAGTCGCCAGCTAGGTATTTTTATCCCGGAGGAAAGGTAATGCTGCATAAACCTAGAAAGATGTGGATAAGACGGTTGCGAACCAGAGAAACTGAGAAAGGGGGTTGGTTACAACCTGGGAAGGTATTAGCACCCAGATTGTCCGCCGTACTCGACGGGATCCACGCTTAAAAGATTTGTGTTTAAAAGGGGTAGTGTCAGTGCTATTTTGTGTATCAAAGCTGGAAAGAATGCGAGTGTCAGTGTAAAAGAAATGTGAAGTGTATAAGAGAAGTGTCTGTGCAAGGACAAGAGTGAAATGCTCAAGACTATAAGGCTTAAAGAATAATGCTGGAAGAGGGGGAATATACAGAGACTTTTGTTCGATAACTGTTAAGTTATGCCTACGTATCCTCTCGTGCAATGAGGAAGTCAGAACACCGTAGTTTGACTCAAAGAGACTGAAAGACAAATTAACTTGTGAACTGCTTAATTGTCTATGCTCAAGTGTATGACCTGTCTGGCTCAGGTGCAAACTGTCTTGCATTAGACGGAAGAAGCAAGTTCTCGTTTATGAGTGAATGAGATGAGAAAAGAATCCCGGAGGAGATGATTATTGTTTGTTTTTGGTGTTTTCAATCTTTTATTGCTTTTTGGAATTTGTCATAAGCAAATGAGCTTAAGCCTAAACCACGAGTTAGTAAACTTATCACATCTTCCCTTTGATTAGGGGTAATGAGGATACCTTAAGTATGAAGTAAGCACCCCACACTTAATCACCATGATATAGGATTAAGGTCATTAACCTACTTGTGATTATTTAGATGTTTTTGGTATCTTTGTTTAGTGTTAAGTAATGAGTTTAAGCCATAATCAAGGATTTAATGGACTCATTACACCATCCTAATAGAAGGATAATAGATGAGAACATTTAAGCTGAGAAAGGCTCCTCAACTTAATCCATGATTAGGGATTAACCTCATGACAAAACAAACCTTTATTAGATGGATTTTAGTTAATGGTAAGATTAAGAAGTGATTTTTATGGTTTGTAAGACAGCTTGAGGGGGACTTGTCCATTAACACTAGGGTTAGTCCTTCTTAACCAATTAAGTTAGAATTAGAACCCTAATGCAAGGCCCAAGTTACAAGCTTGATGTCTTAGTGATTATTAAGTGTATTGATTAAAGGATTTAAAAAATTAAGGGTTTAACACTTAGGATTAAATTTATACACTCCATCCTAATAGAAAGATGCATGCATACCCTAATCACAAAGCCTTAAAGCCTTTAAGGTTTAGTCCTTGATTAAGAGATGAGAAGAGAAGACTCAAAGATGACACAAAGGTAAGAACTAATGGGGGGACTAATCAAACCCTAATCATTATCATGCTTGGTTGTTCCTAGGGTTAATGAGGATTGCAAAAGATCTTCAGGAGAAAAGCCACCAGGAAAGAAGCAGATGAAAGGAGAAAGAAGCAGAGAGAAGCAAGACAACTTGCTTCACTTAAGAAGACAAGTTGTCTGAAGGAAGAAAGTAAAATATGAACATGAATGAGCAAGCTCACTCTAATACAAAGATAAAATGCAGCAATTATGCATAAGAGAGATGAGAAGAGATTGTGAGAAGTGAAGGCAAATTCACTTCTCAAAACAACTTACCACCTGAAAAATTAGCAAAGGAAATGAAATGAAATGAAAATGAGATGAAATGCAATGATGCAAACCAAAATCAGAAGCATAAACATGATTCTAATGATGCTAAGAGATGATGCAAACACATGTCAAGAGTGGTGGATAATCATACATGGAGGAGGATGCAAATGAAGCATGCTTTGAATCATGAAAGTTCATGAAAGTTCATGAAATGGAATGAATGCACAACATGGCAAATGAGAGATGCAATGATCAAATATGATTCTAATAGGTCCTAAGATGTCTTATATGTCATATGGATGCACAAAATGTCATGGCAAGTTCCTATATGCAAGAAAATGAGAAATGGATGCAAAGGAAGGCAAGAATTAGGGTTTATGCATAACATACAATACAAAAATCAAAATCAGAAGCAAATGACATGATAAAAAAATGAAAATGGGATCAAAGTAACCCTAACCCTACACAAGTTCACTTCCCAAAGGAGGGGGCCTAACTCTTAACCTAATGGGAGTTATGATTTTCTCAAGTTGGCTAGGGTTTCATGGCACCTCAAAAGGAAAAATGCTCATTAAATTGAAAATGAAAGATAAATTCAAGCCAATTTTACCCTAAAAACTACATGATATGAAGGATGCAATGCAAGAAGAACCATCATCAAACTCTTCATGGTTAGGCATAATGAATTTTTCTAAGTTTGGACCAAAATATTGCCTTTAAACAACTTTAATTCCAATGAAAATTGTCAAAATACATCAAGGACCAAAAAGAAATTTGTTTTGAGAGTTTGATAATGTTTCTAAATGTTTTGAAATGCAATGTGAATTTTTTGGTGATTTTTAAATACCTAAATGCATTTTTAACTAATTAATTTCCATTAACTAATTAAAAATAAACATTTAAATGATTTAAAAATAATTTTTAATGCAAGAAATAAAAATTAAAATATTTTTGGGTTCTGAAAATTAATGAAAGGTTTGACAAAAAATTTCATAATTTTTTAATGTGTTTTGCTATTTTTAAAAATTCATGGAAGTTTAATACAAATAAAATGAAATAAAAATGAATTTATGGAGAAGTATGCAAATCCTGTGGCTGGAATTCAAATGAGAAACGCGCGAATTGACTGGCGCCAGATCCTATGGTCCACATTCAAACTGGCATATTTAAATTAACCCTAATTAATTAATCTAATTAATCAGAATTAAAAACTAATTGAGAGATCCTGGCCCTAGGTTCACGCGCGCTAAGCCTCATCCAACGCTCCAAGTTCAAAATGACTTAATCACGTGGCTAAACCCTAATTAGGGCTAAACAAGTTCAGGCGACCGGAACATTGGTTCCGGTCGTCTTCTCCGGCGACCCCTCAAGAACAAAAACCTCCCTGGACCATTTTAAGAGCTGTAAAGCTCCAGATCAAACCTCTCAACCTCCCTAAACATGAATCCACCCTCAAAATCCATTTCTTTTCACTCAAAATCTAGATACGAATCAAAACCTAAAAATGACCAAACATTCAGAGATGCAGTACATGCTCAATAGTCAATCATTTCCAAAAATAAAAGTGCAAAGCATTCAGGGGAGCATGTAGATCATTTCAATAACTTAAAAAAAGGTTTCTGGAAAAATGATTTTGCGAAGCTACCTGAAGTGAAGCCTTCAACTTGGAGCTTTCAGACTGCTTCCCTGCTTCCAAACTCCTCCAATGATCTCCCTGAAGATGTTTTGAGGCTTAGTTGGAGTGTGCTATGGCTAGTTTGTGAGATTGATGGAGTTCTGTTCAAAGGGGGTGGAAAATCGTGTTTGAGTTTCAAGGACTTTCAAGGCAAGATGAAGGGTGGTTTATGCTCTATGAAGCTTTTCTGAATGAATGGTGAAGTTGGTTTTGAGGTTTGATGCTTGTGTGATGAGATTCAAAGGAAAATGCCAAGAGGAGATTTTTTATGAACTATGGTGATGCTGTGTATTCAGGCTTGCCTCTTGTGTGTTTTGAGTCTCATTTTTTCCACTTATCAAACTGTGATAGGGCAGAGGGTTGGTGGTGGCACAATGTGATTGGCATGGCCCCTTTTGCAAAAAGTCAAGTCTATGTGTCCTTTGAGGTATGGGCTGTTTCAGGGCTAGAGCAAAGGCATGTCTGCTGTAGCTTGATTCAAGGATGACCATGGAAATGAGATTGAGGCCAATTAGCAAGTTTGTGAGAAGTTGTGGGAGGTTTTGCAAATTTCACTAAGTTTGGCCCTTTTGAAGTTTCTTAATGATCAAGGCATGAAAATGAGTAATTCTTTGGTGCATTCTGAATTTTAGGTCATGACTTATGTTTGTGTAATGCTTAGAAGTTGATTTAAGGTCACAATTGGCCTTGGCATGAAGTTTTGCAACTTTCCTCCTTTGGTGCATAAGTGAAATTTCATGATTTTTCCCAACTTTGGCAAGCCATAACTTTTGATCCAAAATGAATTAGAGTGAGTTCTTGTACTTTTTGAAAAGGGAATGATCCAATCTATAACTTTCATGACCAAATTTTTCTCATTTGAAGCATTTTTGAATCAAAAAGAGGAGGTTGAAAAACTTTCCCAAAATGACAAGTTTCCATTATAAGTCACTTTCCCAAAAAGGCAACTTTGCAAATGGGTTGAAATTCTTCAATTTTGTAAACTTCTAACTTTTTCTAAGATCAAATAAAGATCATACACATTCAAAATGATGGAGAAACCCCTTTGGTTGGGTCATTGGGGGCCTCAGATGCCCTGATTTTGCACTGACTTGCTCAAGAAGTCATCTCTTGATCAGATGCCTTCCCCATTGAATTTCTTCATGAAAATTGATATGCATGATCCTCATAACATATTGAGACCAATAGAAACAAGAATGACCAAAAATTTTGGAGTTATGGCCTCTGAAACCAAAACCCTAATTTTAGGTCATCTGTGCAGTTAAGCCTGGCTTTGCTTCCATGCCTTTCTCAGTTCTTGTGATTCTTTGACTTCCTTGACCTTGTGAGGATATAATATGATGCTTGAACACACATGTACCCCTTTGAAGTGATTGATGACCTTTGGAGTGGCTCAAATAGCTCAGGGATGGCTCAGATCTCAAACCCTAGATGCAGATGACTTTGAAACAATGCAGTGAAGCAAAAGATGCAATATGAGATGCTATGGTTGAACTTATGCACGTGAAAAGATCACAAGCCATGGTGAAATGAGTGAGGGAAAATTTGGGGTGTTTACAGCTGCCCCTATTCAAGCATGAGTTAGCTGTGCAGGATGTAAGCTACGGCTTAACAGGCAAACAAGATAACTTGTGGTTGAATATCAAAGACAGTCCAAAATTTGCATTCACTGAATGAAGAAGAAAAAGGATATAGATTGTAAAAGAAAATAAAGTATGATTATAAGATGCGGGCGACGGAGGACGACCGTCAAGCAGAGGACGACTGCTGGGGATGAAGCGATGCCGGGGACGACCGACATGCTGGGGAAATAAAGGGATCATGATGGGGACGACCATCAAATAAGGTAACAAAGATTCTCTGGGGATTTTTAAAGGTAAATGATGGGGACGACCATCGGGTTGAAGAAACAGATGATGAGTGTTGCTCCCGATAAATGGGAAACGGCCCAAATAAAGGTACAGACGCGAACGGTCGGCGAAAAGAACAATGAGAACACACAGCAGTGAACTCACTGGAAAAGAAAAGAGTCGCCAGCTAGGCATTTTTATCTCGGAGGAAAGGCAATGCTGCATAGACCTAGAAAAAGAATGGATAAGACGGTTGCGAACCAGAGAGACTGAGAAAGGGGGTTGGTTACAACCTGGGAAGGTATTAGCACCCAGATTGTCCGTCGTACTCGACGGGATCCACGCTTAAAAGATTTGTGTTTTAAAGGGGTAGTGTCAGTGCAATTTGTGTATAAAATAGCTGGAAAAGAATGTACAGGTGTCAGTGTAAAAGGGAGTGTAAAGTGTATACATGATGTGTCAGTGTAGGAACAAGAGTGAAGTGCTCATGATAATGAGGCTTAAAGAATAAAGCTGGAAGGAGGGGGAATATACAGAGACTTTTGTTCGATAACTGTTAAGTTATGCCTACGTATCCTCTCGTGCAATGAGGAAGTCAGAACACCGTAGTTCGACCCAAAGAGACTGAAAGATGATTGACTTGTGAACTGCTTGCTTGTCTATACTCAAGTGTATGATCTGTCTGGCACAGATGCAAACTGTCTTGCATTAGACGGAAGAAGCAAGTTCTCGTTTGTGAGTGAGTGAGATGAGAAAAGAATCCCGGAGGAGACGATTATTGTTTGTTTTTGAGTTTTCAGTCTTTTATTGCTTTTGAAAGTTTGTCATAGGTTAATGAGCTTAAGCCTAAACCAATGGATTTAGTAAACTCATCACATCTTCCCTCTGATTAGGGGTAATGAGAATACCTTAAGTGTGAAGTCAGTTTCTCACACTTAATCACCTTTGATGTAGGATTAAGATCATTAACCTACTTGTGATTACTTAGATGTTTTTGGTGTTTTTGTTTAGTGTTGAGTAATGAGGTTAAGCCATAATCAAGGATTAAACAGACTCATTACACCATCCTAATAGAAGGATAATAGATGAGAATGTTTAAGCTGAGGAAAGCTCCTCAACTTAATCCATGATTAGGGATTAAACTCATGACAAAACAAAGCCTTTATTAAATGGATTTTAGATTAATGGTAAGATGATGAAGTGATTTTTAGGGTTTGTAAGACAACTTGAGGGGGACTTGTCCATTAACACTAGGGTTAGTCCTTCTTAACCAATTAAGGAAGAATTAGAACCCTAATGCAAGGCCCAAGTTACAAGTGTGAAGTCTTGATGATTATTAAGTGAATTGATTAAGAGATTTAAACACATTAAGGGTTTAACACTTAGGATTAAAGTTATACACTCCATCCTAATAGAAGGATGCAGGCATAAGCTTAATCACAAAGCCTTAAAGCCTTTAGGGTTTAGTCCCTGATTATGAGGTGAGAAGAGAAGACTCAATGAGACACAAAGGTAAAACTAAGTGGGGGACTAATCAAAACCCTAATCATTGTCATGCTTGGTTGTTCCTAAGGTTTGTGAGGTTTGCAAGAGAAGTCTTCAGAGGAACCACCAGGAAGCAGATGAAAGGATCAGGAGAATCAAAGTAACTTGCTTCATTTAAGAAGTCAAGTCACTTGAGGAAAGAAAGTAAGAAGAAGAAGAATGAGCAAGCTCAATCTCAAACACAAAGTAAAATGCAGCAATGATGCATAAGGGAGATGAGAAGAAGTTATGAGAAGTGAAGGCAAATCCACTTCTCAAAGTAACTTACCACCTGAAAAGTTAGTGAAAGGAATGCAATGCAATGCAAAATGGAATGAAATGGCATGATGCAAACCAAAACCAGAAGCATATATGAGATGATAATGATGCTATGCAATGATGCAAACATGAATCAAGACATGGGGATGATCACATGAACAAATGAATGCAAATGGAGCAAGTTTAGAACCATGAACATACATGAAAAGCTATGAGATGCAAATGACATACAACATGGCAAATACATGATGCAATGATCAAACATGCTTTCAATATGTCTTAAGATGTTCAATGGATCAAATGGATGCTTAAAATGTTAAGGCAAGTCAAGGTATGAATGCAAATGCAAGATGGATGCATATGGAAGCCCAAATTAGGGTTTATGATCAATGCATCAAACAAAAACCAAAATCAGAAGCAAACATCAAGATAAAAAATTGAAAATGCACTCAAAGCAACCCTAATCCTATACAAACTCACTGCCCAAAGGAAAAGTTCCAACTCTTAACCTAATTCAAGTTATGATTTTCCTAAGTTTCCTAGGGTTTTAGGGTTCCTTAACAAGAAAAATGCCAAACAAATGGAAAATGAGAAATCAAATCATGACCATTTAATCTCACAAACTACATGCTAAACACAAT
Organism: Lathyrus aphaca; assembly: GCA_963966055.1. Classification (NCBI taxonomy): domain Eukaryota; kingdom Viridiplantae; phylum Streptophyta; class Magnoliopsida; order Fabales; family Fabaceae; genus Lathyrus; species Lathyrus aphaca. The sequence continues at coordinate 66,696,428 of OZ014520.1, forward strand.
GCAATGCAAAAAGAATCAAGGTCCAACTCTCAATGGTTAGGCAGAAATGATTTTTGGAAGTTTGGATCAAAATAATGCTTTGAGAATGAATTAATTCCATGAAAAATTCTCAAAATGCATCAAGATCAAAAAAAGAAATTTGGTTTGAGGGTTGGACAATGTTTCTAAATGTTTTTAAATGTTTCATGAATTTTTTGGTGATTTTTAAATACCTAAAAGTATTTTTAATTAATTAATTCTCATTAATTAATTAAAAATAAACTTTTAAATATTTAAAAATATTTTTAAAATGCAAAAAATAAAAATAAAAATGTTTTTGGTTTTTGAAAATTAATAAAAGTTTATACAAAAAATTTCAGAATTTTTAAAATGGTTTTACTATTTTTAATAAAATGGAGAAAACAATGTAATTAAATGGAAAATAAAAATGAAATAAAACTGAAAAATGAGAAAGTAATCAAATCCAATGGCCCACGTTTGAACTGGCTGCGCGCGCGTTTGACCTGGCGCCATATCTAATGGCTGACATTCAAACTTGGCTAATTATGATTAGCCCTAATTAATTGTGCCCTAATCACTTTCAGGCGACCGGAACACTGTTCCGGTCGTCTTCTCCGGCCATCCCATTTCTCAAACTCTCTCTACACGCACCTAAAACAAAATCCAACTGCCCAGAACTCTTCCCCACTCAAACACGAATCAAACCCCTCATTCAAACAACATTTATCATTCCTAAATCAGCCAAATCGAATCAAAATAGTTTTAGGGCAAAAAGTTTCAGAGACTGCATACATACTCATTTTTCACTCATTTTCGAAAACAATCACATATTCATGATCAGGGAAGCATGTAGAAGCTATTAAGAACTTAAAATCATGCTTATGGAAAAAAAGTTCATGAAGCTACCTGAGTTTGAAGCTCTTCAGTCTGGGACTTTCTGACCCTTTCTCTTGTGCAAAACCACTCCTATGACTTCCCTTATGCTTCTGAAAGGCTTGGAACAAATTTATTTGGGCTGGTTTGAGAGTTTACAGAAGTTCTGTTCAAGCTCAGGTGAGGATCGTATTTCTGATTCTTTGAGTTTCAGGCTGCTTTGAAGGTTGGTTTGGGTTCAGTGAAGCATGGTGAGAAGGTTTGTGAAGTTTGTTTATAAGTTTGTGGCTTGAGGAGAGTGTTTCGAAGAGTTTTGCAAAATGGGGTGAAAATGAGAGAGCTGTGTTCTGGCTGGTTTCAGGCTTCCTTGTTGTGGTGTTTTGCTTGCATTTTCTTTGTATAAAGAAATGTGATTGGTCAGAAGAAGTGACATGTCCTTTTGTGATAGGTATGGGTGCTTTTGCAAAATGTCAACTTTTGTGTAAGAGAGGCATGGGCCACTTGCTAGCCTAGTACAACAAGGGTGTGCTACGCAGCATGATGAGGGAAAAGGGCTAGGATGGTTCAACAAACTAGGCAGCAAGTGGATGAGAAGTTATCATGACTTTTGCAACTTGGTTCACTTTGGTTCTTATGGAAGAAACTTAATCCATGGGCCATAAAACATGTGATTCCTTGGGTGCATTCTGAACTTTAGATGTTGTGTGATCATGTTGTGTGGATTAGAAGCCCATTTGATGACTTAATTGGTCTTGAGAAGTGAATTTGCAACTTTGCCTCTTTGGTGCATGACTTGAAATTTAGTGATTTTTGCCAACTTTGACAAGCCATAACTTTTGATCCAAAATGAATTAGGTCATGTTCTTGTACTTTTTGAAAAGGGAATGATCCATTCTACAACTTTCATGACCAAAGTTTTTCCATTTGAAGCATTTTTGGATCAAAAAGCAAGGGTTGAAAAAGTTGCCTAAAATGGCATTTTCATTAAAAGTCAAACTTGCCCAAAAAGTCAACTTTGCAAAAACTTGAAATTCTTGAATTTTGTAAACTTCAAACATCTTCCATGACCAAATAAAGATCATATACAATCAAAATGATGAAGAATGCCCTTTGGTTGGGTCATTGGGGGCCTCAGATGCCCTGATTTTGCACTGACTTGTTCAGAAAGTCAACCTTTGATCAGATGACTTCCCCAAGGAATTTCTTCATGAAAATTGATATGCATACTCCCTATACCATATAGAGACCAATAGAAACAAGAATGACCAAAAATTTTGGAGTTATGGCCTCTGAAACCAAAACCCTAATTTTAGGTCATCTGTGCAGTCAAACCTGGCTCTGCATCCATGCCATTTTCAATTCTTGTGATTCTTTGGTATTCTTGACTTTGAGGGGATATAATATGATACTTGAACACACATAGAATCCCTTGAAGTGATTGATGACCTTTGGAGTGGCTCAAGAAACTCTTGGATTCCTCAGATCACAAACCCTAGATGCAGATGACTTAGAACCAATGCAGTGAATCAAAAATGTGATATGAGATGGTATGATTGTGTTTATGCATATGAAATGATCACAAGCCATGGTGTGAATAGGTGAGGGCAAATTTGGGGTGTTTACAGCTGCCCCTATTCAAACATGAGTTAGCTGTGCAGGATGTAAGCTACGGCTTAACAGGCAAACAAGATAACTTGTGGTTGAATACCAAAGACAGTCCAAAATTTGCACTCACAGAATGAAGAAGAAAAGGGATATAGATTGTAAAAGAAAATAAAGTATAATGTAAAGTGCGGGCGACGGAGGACGACCGTCGAGCAGAGGACGACTGCTGGGTAAAGAGCAATGACGGGGACGACCGACATGCTGGAAAGGTGCGGGAAATAAAGCGATGACGGGGACGGCCGACATGCTGGGGATAAAAAGAATTATGATGGGGACGGCCATCAAGTAAAGCTGCAAGATTCTCTGGGGATTAATGAAACATGACGGGGACGGCCATCAATTTCATAAAGTAAGGTAACCAACGATGGGGACGGCCATCGGGCTAAAACTGATGAAGGACGATCATCAGGAAAAGGAAAAGGGACCACGACGGGGACGGCCATCGGGTTAAAGAATAAATGAAATAAACAGATGATGAGGTACGGTCATCAAAGGTGAAGGACGATCACCTAGCAGGGGACGGCTTCTCTGTCGGGGATAAGATGAGGGACGGTCATCTAAGGTGGAGGACGACCACCTGGCACGGGACGGCTGCCAAATATCACGACATAGGACGAATGTCGGATAGAAAATCAACGATGGGGACGGCCATCGGATGAGCATGATGGAGGACGACCATCAAGAGGTAGAGGACGACCACCTAGCAGGGGACGGCTGCTCTCAAGGTTTATCATGACATAGGACGAATGCCAGATAACCAAAATCAACAATGGGGACGGCCATTGGATAACACGATGAAGGACGATCATCAAAAGGTGGAGGACGACCACCTAGCAGGGGAAGGCTGCTAAATATCACGACATAGGACGAATGTCGGATAGAAAAACAACGATGGGGACGGCCATTGGATGAGCATGATGGAGGACGACCATCAAGAGGTGGAGGACGACCACCTAGCAGGGTACGGCTGCTCTCAAAGCTTATCATGACACAGGACGAGTGTCAGATAAAAAGAAAATTTACTTTGGTAGCGATCTACTGGGGAATAGTAAACACGGGCGAGTGTTTATATCCAAGAAATATAAGTATAAGTGTTTAGTGGTTTGTGTATAGATTAAAGATGCGGACGAGCATCCCTAAGACTACGATACGGACGAGTATCGGGTAGAAACAAACTGACGCGTGTTCAGAGATGCTGATACGGACGAGTATCAACTGGTTAACAGAGAACGCGGACGAGCGTTGAATCTGAGGGGACTCTTCTGGGGAATAGTAGACACAAATGAGTATCTATATTCGAGGAAACAAGAGTGTTTGACACAGTGTATGGATTAAAGATGCGGACGAGCATCTTTAAGACTATGATACGGACGAGTATCAGGTAGAAACAAACGCTTGACGCATGTTCTGAGATGATGGTACGGACGAGTACCAACTGGTTAACAAAGAACACGGACGAGTGCCGCATCTGCGGGGATATATAGATGGTGTATACAAGATACGGACGAGTATCTGTATAAGTAGTAAGTATGAGTGATGTATAGATTAGTGTTCAATCTGCTGGTGAGGGTGACACGGACGAGTGTCAAAAGGAGAGGAGTATAGTATAAACAAGTATCTGATGTACCAAGTGTTTATATCACTATGCTGGGGAAAGTGACACAGACGGACGTCAAGGAAATGACATAAGTACATGTGAGTGCAAAGAGGATGTCTTTGGCTTTCTGCTGGGGGTATGATACAGACGGGTGTCAAAAGTATCTGTAATATGGGTGGTACTGTTTGCAAAGGGTGTTCTGGCGACTTTACTGGGGAGTATGATGACACGGACGGGTGTCTAAAGGAGTATATACTGGTGTTTGTGAAAGTGAGGCAACTGTGTTTGCTGAGGAATCTCCGCTGGGGATATTCTGTATACTGTTGGTGGGTTTCAATACTTACAAGTGTTCGTTTCAAAACATGGCTTATGATTATGCTATATGTTTGATTTTTGCCGTAATGCTCCGTACTAGACGGAATGCTACGCTTTGTGGGTGAATATGATGCGAATGCTATGATTACGAGGATACCAATCCGGGACTCGGATCCCGTTGCTGTGAAGATCTTTGGTCGATCTGTTGAAGTGGACATCCCAGCTGGGGATGAGGTCATTGGTAGACCTGATGAGATGCATTTGCTTGGGGATATAGGTCACTGATGGGCATATCCTTGCAATGAGGGACCCAGCTGGGGTCTGCAGAAGCTTTCTTCACTCTGTTGTAATTCCTTCGTGCGCTGCTCTTCTGGATAGAGGCTGGAGCTCTGCGGGGAGATGGTTCCCTGACTTTTGTACTTGGCTGAGGAAGGATGGTAACTCGGCTGGGGAGAAAGAGAGATCATTGAAAGATCTCCCTAGAGATTCTGTTGGGGAGGATTCTTGACTCAGCCGGGGATACGGGCGCCTTCTGGTACTGCCCTGTTGGAGAAGTGATGCCTGGTAACTCTGATGGGAAGAAAGCAACAAGTGGCAACTCAGCTGGGGAGAAAACACTTCGGGTGCTAAGGCTGAGTGTTGATTTGTCAGCTTGCTGGAGTGAAGCTTTCATGCCCCAAGTTGCATTCTGGATACCTGCAATCCTGCAAAGATATAGAAACGCACAAATGATCCCGAGGTATCCCTTGCCGGATTCCGTCATGGGGGTTTAGACACTTCTGAGAGTAAGTATTTCCTGCAAGCATGTGACTTTTATTATATATATTTTTTGAAGATAAGCATCTGTATTTATGCAATCAGTTTTTCTTAAGACATCAGACATTTTTGCAAATAACAATGTACAAAACGAAACATGACTGAAAATCTGCTTTTATTAATCCATGTGCCCTGAATTGGCAAGATACAGTCAAAGAAACATATCCCCTGAAATGAGGAGATTGTTACAAATTGAGAAACAAAATGCTGGCAATGTTGATGACGCTTTAAGGAGCTTCCTTTTTTGCTATGACTCGTATGACTTTTGGCGTTCTTCTCGTCTTGCTTTCTGAAGAAGGCTGATTCTGAAAGAAGCTTGATCCTTTTGAAGCTTACCAAGTCGTAAATGATACAGACGAATTCAGAATGCAGTTGTTCGCTCATTCCCTTGTTTTGCATGGATCGCCCTTTCGGGTTTTCAATCCATCGGGATACCCATTTTTGCCTGAGTTGTCCAATGTGGCTTTTCAACTCAGCGGGTGTACATTTTTGTTTATTTTCCCTTTTTTTTGCCCGAGTCTTTTATTCTGTTTTTGACTCGCCGGGATGCCCTATTTTTGCCTGGACTTACATTCTGTTTTTATGTCCAGCGGGTCATTTTATGCGAAGTATTTTTTAACTGCATCTGAATTCACAGGGGACGGGAAGTCTTCACCATCCATGGTGCTGAGCATCAGTGTTCCACCAGAGAAAACTTTCTTTACTACAAATGGTCCTTCGTAGTTCGGAGTCCACTTGCCCCTGTGGTCTGTATGAGGAGGGAGGATTCTTTTCAGCACAAGATCTCCTACTTGGTACTCTCGGTGCCTGACTTTCTGATCGAAGGCTTTCTTCATTCTCTTCTGATATAACTGCCCATGACAGATTGCAGCCAATCTTTTCTCTTCAATCAGACTCAGCTGTTCGTATCGGGCCCGAACCCATTCTGCTTCACTCAGTTTAACATCCATCAGTACCCGTAGAGAGGGTAATTCAACTTCAACAGGTAGGACTGCTTCCATACCATACACGAGTTGATACGGTGTTGCCCCAGTGGATGTTCTGATCGACGTGCGGTACCCATGCAAGGCAAACGGTAGCATTTCATGCCAGTCTTTATAGGTGACTACCATCTTCTGCACAATCTTCTTGATATTCTTATTTGCTGCCTCAACAGCGCCGTTCATCTTTGGCCTGTAAGGAGAAGAATTGTGATGTTGGATTTTGAAGTCTCGGCACAGCTCTGCCATCATTCTGTTGTTTAGGTTAGAACCATTATCAGTAATGATTCGCTCGGGCACTCCGTATCGACAGATGATATCTCTCTTCAGAAATCGGGCTACCACTTGTCTTGTAACATTGGCATATGAAGCTGCCTCGACCCATTTGGTGAAATAGTCAATGGCAACCAGGATGAATCTGTGGCCATTCGAAGCAGTCGGCTCAATCTTGCCAATCATATCAATGCCCCACATGGCAAAGGGCCAGGGTGAAGACATCACATTCAAAGGATTGGGAGGCACATGCACCTTATCCGCATAAATCTGGCATTTATGGCATTTTCTGGCGTAAGCACAACAGTCAGCATCCATTGTGATCCAGTAATAACCTGATCTTAGCAATTTCTTAGCCATGGCATGCCTTCCCGCATGGGTACCAAAGGATCCTTCGTGCACTTCATGCATTAACAAGTCTGCTTTTGTCCTGTCGACGCATTTGAGGAGTACCATATCAAAGTTTCTTTTGTACAGAGAACCATCAGTGTTCAGAAAGAAACTACCAGCAAGCCTTCTCAAAGTCTTCTTATCATTGGAAGATGCCCCTGGTGGGTATGTTTGATCCTCCAAGAAGCACTTAATGTCATGGAACCAAGGCTTATCATCCTTGACAATGTCCGCTGCGAATACGTATGCTGGTCTGTTAAGTCTGGATACTGAAATTTGAGGTACGAAGTTGGCCGCTTGAACTTTGATCATTGATGAAATGGTAGCCAGAGCATCTGCAAATTGATTCTCGTCCCGAGGGATATACTCAAGCTTGACCGTCGTGAAGAAAGTCAATAACCTCCTTGTATAATCCCTGTAAGGTATCAGATGATCCTGGTGTGTGTACCATTTGCCGTTGGTTTGATTAACTACCAGAGCTGAATCTCCGAATACGGTCAATGTCTTGATCCTGAGGTCAATGGCTTCCTCAAGACCCATAATGCAAGCTTCGTATTCAGCTTCGTTGTTAGTGCAGTTAAAGGTGAGTTTTGCCGAAAAAGGCATGTGAAATCCTTTGGGTGTAATGAGTACTGCACCAACCCCACGACCATTCATATTAACAGCCCCATCAAACATCATAGTCCATTCTTCTTCCGGTTCAGGCCCTTCAGTGTGAACAGGCTCTTCATGATCTTTTGCTTTTATGAACATGATGTCTTCATCAGGGAAGTCAAATCTCATAGGCTGGTAATCATCAATGGGTTGCTCAGCAAGATATTCGGACAATACACTGCCTTTGATGGCTTTCTGAGATGTGTACTGGATGTCATATTCTGTGAGGATCATTTGCCATCTTGCAACCCGTCCGGTAAGTGCTGGCTTCTCAAATATGTATTTGACTGGATCCATCTTTGAGATCAACAAAGTAGTGTGGGTCAACATATACTGTCTTAGTCGGCGAGCAGCCCACGCTAAAGCACAGCAAGTTTTCTCGAGCAGTGAATAACGTTGTTCACAGTCGGTAAACTTTTTGCTTAGGTAGTATATTGCATACTCTTTTCGACCAGACTCGTCATGCTGGACCAGCACACACCCCATTGACTCTTCTAATACTGTCAAGTACATTATCAGAGGTCTTCCTTCAACTGGAGGCATCAGGATTGGAGGCTCTTGTAAGTATTCCTTGATCTTGTCAAAAGCCTTCTGGCAATCTTCGTTCCACCTGACCGTCTGTTCTTTTCTCAACAATTTGAACAAGGGTTCACAGGTTGCTGTAAGGTGAGATATGAACCTTGAGATGTAGTTCAATCTACCTAGAAACCCTCGAACTTCTTTTTCAGTTTTCGGTGCAGGCATCTCTTGAATAGCTTTGACTTTGTCGGGGTCAACTTCAATCCCTTTCTCACTTACAATAAAACCCAGCAGCTTACCGGATCGCACCCCGAATATGCACTTGTTGGGGTTCAGCTTTAGTTGGTACTTCCTCAGACGCTTGAACAGCTTTAGCAGATTTACCAGGTGATCTTCTTCAGTAAAGGATTTGGCAATCATGTCATCCACATAACATTCTATTTCTTTATGGATCATGTCGTGGAATAATGTCACCATAGCCCGTTGATATGTTGCACCAGCATTCTTTAGTCCGAATGGCATCACCTTATAACAGAACATGCCCCAGGGTGTGATGAAGGTTGTCTTCTCCATGTCTTCAGGTGACATTTTAATCTGATTGTATCCTGAAAATCCGTCCATGAAGGAGAATACCGAGAACTGAGCCGTATTATCCACCAATACATCAATGTGAGGTAATGGGAAATCATCTTTCGGGCTGGCTCTGTTCAGATCCCGGTAGTCAACACACATTCTCACTTTACCGTCTTTCTTAGGCACAGGTACAATATTAGCAACCCATGGTGGATAGCTAGTTACAGCAAGGAACCCGGCGTCCCACTGCTTTTGTACCTCTTCTTTGATCTTCATTGCCATGTCCGGGCGAGTACGGCGCAGTTTCTGTTTAACCGGTGGGCATTCTTCTCTTAAAGGCAGCTTGTGCACAACAATGTCGGTGTCCAGCCCTGGCATATCTTGATAAGACCAAGCAAACACGTCCACATACTCTTGAAGAAGGTCAATTAGTTGTCTCTTCACTGGGTCTTGTAGGCAGGCCCCGATTTTAACTTCTTTCACGTCTTCACCTGTACCAAGATTAATTGTCTCTACTTCCTCCTGATGAGGAGTGATAACCTTCTCCTCTTGTCTCAACAATCTGGCTAACTCTTCAGGAAGCTCATACTCTTCTTCATCCCCTTCATCAGCTTGATTGATCGGATTGTCAAAGTCATACGAAGTCATAGCCGTGCTGTTGTCGGTGCTGTCTGGAAGGCACTCTCTGCAAGGGTTCAGTTTGTTCATTTTAGTGATTGATTTTAATCCTTGTTTAGAAAAAGCGAAATTAAATTATCATTTTGAAAACACTGCCATTTATTTTTTGTACAAAAAGAAAAATGGAAAAACAGTGAGCGGAAAAGAAAAAGACCCATTTGCAAAAGATGTCTGATATTTCATTGATTAATCTTGTTGCACAAAAATTACAGATGGCCCGATTATAAAATGAGTCTTGTCATCTTGGGCAAGATGCAAGACTTGATGCATGCTATAAAAATACAGGAAATAATAATTACTCTGCAGGAGTAACTCTTATAATTTCCTGGGAAGACCAGTTTGAGATACTGCTCCCCGGGGCCTTTGGACGGATCCAACTCTCCAGGTTGCGGTCGCTTTCATTCTCGTCTTCCAAATTGTTGACAGCATCGGGGGTGAGCATCCCCCCACTAACAAAGTTGGGCTCCTTAGCAGCCTCTGCTTGATCTTGTTGAGTTGGTTTGTAACCCAACCCAAATCTATCCTCTTTCTTCTCCACAGGTAACAACTTGCCCCAGCCTTGGGCAGTTCCTTCTTCAACAACCTTCCGGGCTTGTTGGTAAGATGTCATTGAGGTTCCAGGTACGGCAGATGTTTCATTTATGTTCAAGGCCTCGAACCCTTGACTCATCGTTTCATGGATCTCCCCATCCATCTCAATATATTTGTAGGTAGCCAGGTGGCTAACAAAAATATCCTCCTCTCCACAGATAGTAACGACTTGACCCTCCCACTCGAATTTTAACTTCTGGTGAAGGGTTGAGGTCACGGCGCCAGCGGCGTGAATCCATGGCCTACCCAATAGACAACTGTAGGCAGGCTGTATATCCATCACGTAGAAGGTCGTTTTGAAAGTTTGTGGGCCAATCGTTATAGGCAACTCAATTTCTCCCAGAACTGATCTCTTAGAGCCGTCAAAAGCTCTCACTACCAGGTTGCTGGGACGTAATGCCAATCCGTCATACTCTAGCTTCACAAGGGCTTTTTTAGGTAAGACATTGAGGGATGACCCTGTGTCTACCAGCACATGGGAAAGAACTGCACCTTTGCATTCCATGGTAATGTGCAAAGCCTTGTTATGATTGCGGCCTTCAGTAGTCAAATCAGTGTTGGTAAATCCTAGTCCATTGCTAGCATTAACATTCCCAACCACAACTTCCAACTGATTGACGGTGATCTCTTCTGGCACATAAGCTGCGTGCAAGACTTTTAGTAGTGCGTTCCGATGAGCCTCGGAGCACATAAGCAATGATAGAATAGAGATCTTGGAAGGCGTCTGGTGAAGCTGGTCCACTATTTTGTAATCACTTTTCTTGATGATTCTCATGAATTCATCAACTTCTTGATCAAAAGGTGTTTTTAACGCTTCCTTAACAATTTGCTCTTCTTGCACCATACTCTTCCCTTTTGCCTTGGCAACAGCTTCTGCTTCGGCAATGGGTCTTTGAATTTGTGGAGCAAAGAGACGTCCGCTTCGAGTGAAGCCTCCGCCTCCTCCCACATTATCTATTTGTGGTGAAGAAGTTGATGATTCAAGAGTGATTTTCCGTCCTTCGCAGTATAGATCAGAGCCGTAATGCCAAGGGATAGCATTACTGCTTTCATAAGGTACTGGCCCAGGCACTGTGATAGTGACTGGACTGATTGCAGCTGCAGAAGGGACCATGATAGTATGTGGATCGTAGTATATTGTGACTGGTGCTCTGATAGGAGTGGCATTTTGTGAGTTGTAGGCAGAATCATTTTCAGGATCATAATAAATTGTAACCGTTGAGACATTTGCTGCTGAAGTTGTAGGAGACATTGTTGGAAGGATGGGTGTTGTTGTTGTAGGAGATTCTGAATGAAGGGGTGCTGAAGTTGTAGAAGGGATGTTTGCTGATATCTGGTCCGTTGAAGTAACAAATGAAGCATTTGTTGATGAGATTGAAGAGTTGCTTGGAACAATGGTTGTTGTATTTGTAGAAGACTCGGGGATTGTTGTTAAGGAGATTGCTGGATTGGTAGGAATTGATGTTGTGATTTGAAGCAGGCCACTCTGGATGAGACCATCTATGCCATCTCTCAAGTTATCACAACCATTCACTGAAATGTTGCAATAAGCACACCCTAGCTCACATCCCGGGAACATTTGACATTCGAGGAGTTGAGCTTTAATCTCTACCAACGGTGTCCGAATCTGACCCACACTGGTTATCAAGTAAGACGGCTTGTCTTCTTCAATAACATTGATTCTGGGACCTCCATGGTTTGGCATAGGGTTCTTGTTAACATTCGGTGGTGGTGCAAAGTTCAGAGCTTTAGAGTCTACCAGGTCTTGTACCTTCATGTGCAAGGCTCTGCACTTCTCTGTACTGTGGCCAGGTGCATTTGAATGAAAAGCACATCTGGCGTTGGAGTCGTAATTCCTGGGTAGGCTGGTAGGATCTGGAGGTGCCAATGTCCTTAGCTCAACCAGGTTGAGTTTCAGGAGTTGTGGCAGTAATGTGGCATATGGCATAGGGATCGGATCGATCACCCTATTGGCCTGAGAAGGTCTCTGTTGGAACGGTCTTTGCTGATTGTTGTTGTTGGTGTTGTTGTAGTTTCTCTGAGGAGGATACTGATTTTGTTGCTGATAATTTTGTTGTTGTGGTTGATAAACTGGTTGTGGATGAATTGGAGCGGGAATGGTGACTGCTGCCACAGACCTATGAACATATCGGGGTCTGCCCCTGTTGGTATGGATAGCATTGGTCTCACCAGTTCTTCTTTGGCCCACAAAAGGCTTCCTTGTGTTGCTGGATGAGCTGGCACCGTTGTCAGAAATCTTGCCCATTTTTAACAGGCTCTCAATTCTCTCTCCAGCTATAACGACATCTGCAAAGCTGGTAGAAGAGAAAGCAACCAGCCTGTCAATGTATGTTCCTTGGAGGGTGTTCATAAACATATCTGCCATCTCCCTCTCTGACATAGGTGGCTGGACAGCAGCAGCAAGCTGTCTCCACCTCTGGGCGTACTCGCGGAAGCTTTCCCTGGATGACTGTGACATCCCCATCAGGAGGGTCCTGTTGGGTGCCATATCCAAATTATACTAGTATTGTCTAATGAAGGCTTCTGCCAAATCCTTCCAACACCTAATGGTTGCTCTAGTCAGATGCGAGTACCATTCCCTTGAAGCCCCTGTTAAGCTATCCTCAAAATAAAACATCCATAGCTTCTCGTCCATGGTGTATGCCTTCAATCTCCCCAAAAAGGACTGTAAGTGGGTCCGTGGGCAGGAGGTCCCATTGTACTTTTCAAAACAAGGAGGCTTAAACTTATGGGGAATCCTGACCCCGTCCACTAAGCCCATGTCCATAACATCAAAACCCAAAGAGTTTTGAGACTCCAAGGATCTTAATTTTTCAGCAATTTCGTCCAGCCTTCTGTCATAGGCCTCATCCCTAGCACCCATTACTGTGAACTGATCCTCCTGGGGGTCTTCTTGCAGCACTCTGCCTGCAGTGGTAGTCCCTTGTATATTAGCAGGAATGTTGATCTCTGGATGAAGGTGGGGTCCAAATACAGGGGGGTTGACATGAGGCTGAACCCTCTCATTGTTGCTTGTCCCTGCAGTCCCTAGTTGGGGGTCTTCCTGATTCTGCCTCTCTACCATTGCTCTTAATCTCTCTTGGCTCTGAGCCATATTGTTCATCACCTCCATAAATTGTGTCATCTGAGCCCTCATTTCCAATCTTTCATTGGCCATTTGGTTCCTGACCTCTGTAAGGTCCTTTTGTACCTGGTCCATTTGTATACCTGGAAGGTTGTTACGGGTTGGATATCTGTGTGGACGGTTGAGTGGAAATACCCGACGTCGAGCAATAGTTCCTGAATATCACAACAGAGTTAGCAACAACAACAAAATAAACCTACAAAACAAACAAAGGTTAGTATGCAATGCAGTATGCTTATTTGTTTCCAGGGTATCCGGCTTGGCACTTGGTTTTGACCTTTCCAAACCCTTGAAGATGCTGTTGATGTTGCTTGAAAGAAACTCAGATGAAACAAACTAATACATATATTACAGAAAGTGAATAATACACAGTTGTTTTTTACAATACATGCCCTCTGAGGGGTCAAAATACAACATAAGAAAATAAAAGTACATGAAATGAAATCAACAACAAGCAAAAGTCAGACACCAAGACCAAACTCATCCTCCTGAACTTCCTTGAGAAGTGCCTCAGTCACGGGATCAGCTGGACGCTCTGTGAGATTCCTGATAAGGAGATTCCTGGTAGCAACAGCTGCAGTTAGCTTCTTGTGTTGACTCTGGTCCTTCGACCTCTTCACTCCAGCTCTAATCTTCAGCTCTGAGATCTCCCTCTGGGCTGCTGCCAGGGCTTCCTGTTGCTCTTTTGCACTAGCTTCCAGCTGCTCAATCTTGTCCTGAGTCCTCTTATCTTCCAGAGTACGAGCTTCGGTGATCCTGACCCACCTAGCTTGACTCTCCTTCAGATACAAATCAGTCCTGGCCTTCTGGAACTGGGCCTCCTTGCAGGCATTCTTCAAGATCTGTTCTCCAGCCCTAGACTTCTTGATATAATCCTCTGACTTCTCAATTCTAGCCAGATGCTCCACCTTCAACTTTTCTAACCTCTCAATATCCAACCTACCATCACTCCTCTCCCATAGGGTCTTCTGTAGAGCCTGAGTCAACTTCTCATTTCTCTCTTTCAATTTCTCAAACTCCTCCAAACTGACAGTGATAGGAGGTGGTGCTGAGGATGGCCCAGGCATATCCTCCATGGTGAAGGGCATCCCAGAAAATTGAGCCCTGGCATGGGACCACTCATAGTATTGTGCTGATGCCACATTTTTGCACTTCCCCAGAATGGTTACTCCTTTAGTCTGAACATTGTCCCAGGCCCAGGCTGCTTGCCTGACAATAGCCAGATTAGGCTTATTCTCACAGTAAAGAGTCTCAGCCAAATCTTGTGCCTTAGGAGTGTGGACCAATGCATAGCCCAGTTGTCTTTTGAATAGCAGAGGGTTGTAGTTGATGCAACCCTTAACTCCTATCAGGGGTACATTGGGAAACTGCCCACAACTGGTAATGATGTCCCTGCCTTTGGTGCTTTGAGTGCACCACCGGATATCAGCTGAAGTCAAAGCAGTGAGTCTTCTAGCCCAGTTCCTCTGCTGATGAGGATTCAAAAATGCATCTGTCTTAGGCAAATGTTTGAGCAGCCAAGTATGGAACAAAGGAGCACAGCACCTCACTAATCTTCCCCTCTGCTTCTCATTCCTCTGGTGCACAGAGTAGTAGAAATCCCCTAATAAAGTGGGCACTGGGTTCCTCAGGATGAAAAGATGGATTGCATTCTTGCTAAAAAACTTAGGCTCATCTGCAAATAAAATGACCCCATATATGCTAAGGGCCAATAAAGCACAGACTGCCTTCCATTCTCCTGAAGAGGCCTTCAGAGTAGCCTGAGATATCAAGAAATCCAAATGTAGACCAAAGATTCCAGCCTTAGTAGTCATGTTCTGCCCAATCAGAACTGGTTCCAGATATAATGCCTTTGCCACTTCCTCATTTCTTGGAAAAACCATCTCAGGGTTGAAGGGGACTCCACCCCTAATAGGTATACCAACCAATGATGAATACTCTTCTAACAAAGGGCCCAACTGAAAGTCTTGAAAAGTGAAACACCTCAGTGGGGGATCATAGAACTGCAGGCAAGTATGAATCAGGCTCCTCTGCGAAGGGTCCAAATCCATAACCACATCAAGTATGCCTCCATAGTGTTCTCTGAATAGTGGTATATGGTCTGGAGTAATCAGGGTCTGAATCCTCCTGATGTCTGCTAGCTCAGGCGGAAAGAAATGGTAGGAGATATTACTCTTCTTAGGTGCCATGTTGTTGAAGAAGAGTTGAGACAGGTGCTGATGATAACACTGAAAATGGGCCACTGACTGGCTGGTGCAGGTGACCGAAGCAGGTAGCTGATAGCTGAAGTAGATGCTGATGAAGCTAGGTCTATGCTGATGATGAGGTCAAAACCAAGCCAAAAAAATAAGGTATGGATACCCTGAAAAACAAATAAGCAAATGTTAAAATGATGCAAAGATGATGTATGCAAATGATATGCAAGGGTTTGTGACTGAGCTGGATCTGATCAAGTGCTCTGATATAAGTCCAGGTATGTTCAAGAAATCCAAATGGAGGTTCATAAGTCCAGTAACCAAGGTGGGGGACCCAAATAAAGAGTCACATGTCCAGGGTTAAAAATCACAAGAACTGTCCCAAAATGGAGTACTCTTAATCAAAACAAAGTAACAGGGTATGCTGAGGTCAAGGGCACCTGCAAACCTGTAAACAGCCCAACCCCCTCACAGGTAGTGTTCTAAAACAAGGATCCTCAGACTTGGATCAGTTATGGGAAGTGTAAACACTTCCAACCCGGAGGTACAATGTTTACAATAACCATAAAAGATCCTCCTCTAATTCACCTCAGTTTCTGAAGGTCAATACTGAAGGTCATTCAGACTTAGCAGGCTTCCCAGATAGCCCTAGCACTACAGGAAATCTGCAGCACAGAGTTCTCAAGAAGAAACCCATATCTGAACCGTGTTTCATATTCCCGCACCAGACCGAAATGGAATGGGAAAGAATATGAACCACTCTAGCCTAGGTGTCACTCAGGTCCCAGGTATAGGACCTTAACTCTCAATAGAACACCCACCCACCAAAGCAACAAAACAGATCCAGCCAGCACAGTATGACAATATGATATATGTAAAGCTATAAAGAAAGCAGTAAACCAACTGTACATAAAGCAATAAACAAAATAAATACAAATACAAACACAACTACCACATAACACCCCAGTAAACACAAATCAAACAAGCGCTAGGAGGAACCCACAAAAAGAACCAGAAGCCCTGGTTGCAGTATAAGGGTCCCCAGTGAAGTCGCCAAGCTGTCGCTCCCGATAAATGGGAAACGGCCCAAATAAAGGTACATACGCGAACGGTCGGCGAAAAGAACAATGAGAACACACAGCAGTGAACTCACTGGAAAAGAAAAGAGTCGCCAGCTAGGCATTTTTATCCCGGAGAAAAGGCAATGCTGCATAGACCTAGAAAAAGAATGGATAAGACGGTTGCGAACCAGAGAGACTGAGAAAGGGGGTTGGTTACAACCTGGGAAGGTATTAGCACCCAGATTGTCCGTCGTACTCGACGGGATCCACGCTTAAAAGATTTGTGTTTTAAAGGGGTAGTGTCAGTGCAATTTGTGTATAAAATAGCTGGAAAAGAATGTACAGGTGTCAGTGTAAAAGGGAGTGTAAAGTGTATACATGATGTGTCAGTGTAGGAACAAGAGTGAAGTGCTCATGATAATGAGGCTTAAAGAATAAAGCTGGAAGGAGGGGGAATATACAGAGACTTTTGTTCGATAACTGTTAAGTTATGCCTACGTATCCTCTCGTGCAATGAGGAATTCAGAACACCGTAGTTCGACCCAAAGAGACTGAAAGATGATTGACTTGTGAACTGCTTGCTTGTCTATGCTCAAGTGTATGATCTGTCTGGCACAGATGCAAACTGTCTTGCATTAGACGGAAGAAGCAAGTTCTCGTTTGTGAGTGAGTGAGATGAGAAAAGAATCCCGGAGGAGACGATTATTGTTTGTTTTTGAGTTTTCAGTCTTTTATTGCTTTTGAAAGTTTGTCATAGGTTAATGAGCTTAAGCCTAAACCAATGGATTTAGTAAACTCATCACATCTTCCCTCTGATTAGGGGTAATGAGAATACCTTAAGTGTGAAGTCAGTTTCTCACACTTAATCACCTTTGATGTAGGATTAAGATCATTAACCTACTTGTGATTACTTAGATGTTTTTCGTGTTTTTGTTTAGTGTTGAGTAATGAGGTTAAGCCATAATCAAGGATTAAACAGACTCATTACACCATCCTAATAGAAGGATAATAGATGAGAATGTTTAAGCTGAGGAAAGCTCCTCAACTTAATCCATGATTAGGGATTAAACTCATGACAAAACAAAGCCTTTATTAAATGGATTTTAGATTAATGGTAAGATGATGAAGTGATTTTTAGGGTTTGTAAGACAACTTGAGGGGGACTTGTCCATTAACACTAGGGTTAGTCCTTCTTAACCAATTAAGGAAGAATTAGAACCCTAATGCAAGGCCCAAGTTACAAGTGTGAAGTCTTGATGATTATTAAGTGAATTGATTAAGAGATTTAAACACATTAAGGGTTTAACACTTAGGATTAAAGTTATACACTCCATCCTAATAGAAGGATGCAGGCATAAGCTTAATCACAAAGCCTTAAAGCCTTTAGGGTTTAGTCCCTGATTATGAGGTGAGAAGAGAAGACTCAATGAGACACAAAGGTAAAACTAAGTGGGGGACTAATCAAAACCCTAATCATTGTCATGCTTGGTTGTTCCTAAGGTTTGTGAGGTTTGCAAGAGAAGTCTTCAGAGGAACCACCAGGAAGCAGATGAAAGGATCAGGAGAATCAAAGTAACTTGCTTCATTTAAGAAGTCAAGTCACTTGAGGAAAGAAAGTAAGAAGAAGAAGAATGAGCAAGCTCAATCTCAAACACAAAGTAAAATGCAGCAATGATGCATAAGGGAGATGAGAAGAAGTTATGAGAAGTGAAGGCAAATCCACTTCTCAAAGTAACTTACCACCTGAAAAGTTAGTGAAAGGAATGCAATGCAATGCAAAATGGAATGAAATGGCATGATGCAAACCAAAACCAGAAGCATATATGAGATGATAATGATGCTATTCAATGATGCAAACATGAATCAAGACATGGGGATGATCACATGAACAAATGAATGCAAATGGAGCAAGTTTAGAACCATGAACATACATGAAAAGCTATGAGATGCAAATGACATACAACATGGCAAATACATGATGCAATGATCAAACATGCTTTCAATATGTCTTAAGATGTTCAATGGATCAAATGGATGCTTAAAATGTTAAGGCAAGTCAAGGTATGAATGCAAATGCAAGATGGATGCATATGGAAGCCCAAATTAGGGTTTATGATCAATGCATCAAACAAAAACCAAAATCAGAAGCAAACATCAAGATAAAAAATTGAAAATGCACTCAAAGCAACCCTAATCCTATACAAACTCACTGCCCAAAGGAAAAGTTCCAACTCTTAACCTAATTCAAGTTATGATTTTCCTAAGTTTCCTAGGGTTTTAGGGTTCCTTAACAAGAAAAATGCCAAACAAATGGAAAATGAGAAATCAAATCATGACCATTTAATCTCACAAACTACATGCTAAACACAATGCAATGCAAAAAGAATCAAGGTCCAACTCTCAATGGTTAGGCAGAAATGATTTTTGGAAGTTTGGATCAAAATAATGCTTTGAGAATGAATTAATTCCATGAAAAATTCTCAAAATGCATCAAGATCAAAAAAAGAAATTTGGTTTGAGGGTTGGACAATGTTTCTAAATGTTTTTAAATGTTTCATGAATTTTTTGGTGATTTTTAAATACCTAAAAGTATTTTTAATTAATTAATTCTCATTAATTAATTAAAAATAAACTTTTAAATATTTAAAAATATTTTTAAAATGCAAAAAATAAAAATAAAAATGTTTTTGGTTTCTGAAAATTAATAAAAGTTTATACAAAAAATTTCAGAATTTTTAAAATGGTTTTACTATTTTTAATAAAATGGAGAAAACAATGTAATTAAATGGAAAATAAAAATGAAATAAAACTGAAAAATGAGAAAGTAATCAAATCCAATGGCCCACGTTTGAACTGGCTGCGCGCGCGTTTGACCTGGCGCCATATCTAATGGCTGACATTCAAACTTGGCTAATTATGATTAGCCCTAATTAATTGTGCCCTAATCACTTTCAGGCGACCGGAACACTGTTCCGGTCGTCTTCTCCGGCCATCCCATTTCTCAAACTCTCTCTACACGCACCTAAAACAAAATCCAACTGCCCAGAACTCTTCCCCACTCAAACACGAATCAAACCCCTCATTCAAACAACATTTATCATTCCTAAATCAGCCAAATCGAATCAAAATAGTTTTAGGGCAAAAAGTTTCAGAGACTGCATACATACTCATTTTTCACTCATTTTCGAAAACAATCACATATTCATGATCAGGGAAGCATGTAGAAGCTATTAAGAACTTAAAATCATGCTTATGGAAAAAAAGTTCATGAAGCTACCTGAGTTTGAAGCTCTTCAGTCTGGGACTTTCTGACCCTTTCTCTTGTGCAAAACCACTCCTATGACTTCCCTTATGCTTCTGAAAGGCTTGGAACAAATTTATTTGGGCTGGTTTGAGAGTTTACAGAAGTTCTGTTCAAGCTCAGGTGAGGATCGTATTTCTGATTCTTTGAGTTTCAGGCTGCTTTGAAGGTTGGTTTGGGTTCAGTGAAGCATGGTGAGAAGGTTTGTGAAGTTTGTTTATGAGTTTGTGGCTTGAGGAGAGTGTTTCGAAGAGTTTTGCAAAATGGGGTGAAAATGAGAGAGCTGTGTTCTGGCTGGTTTCAGGCTTCCTTGTTGTGGTGTTTTGCCTGCATTTTCTTTGTATAAAGAAATGTGATTGGTCAGAAGAAGTGACATGTCCTTTTGTGATAGGTATGGGTGCTTTTGCAAAATGTCAACTTTTGTGTAAGAGAGGCATGGGCCACTTGCTAGCCTAGTACAACAAGGGTGTGCTGCGCAGCATGATGAGGGAAAAGGGCTAGGATGGTTCAGCAAACTAGGCAGCAAGTGGACGAGAAGTTATCATGACTTTTGCAACTTGGTTCACTTTGGTTCTTATGGAAGAAACTTGATCCATGGGCCATAAAACATGTGATTCCTTGGGTGCATTCTGAACTTTAGATGTTGTGTGATCATGTTGTGTGGATTAGAAGCCCATTTGATGACTTAATTGGCCTTGAGAAGTGAATTTGCAACTTTGCCTCTTTGGTGCATGACTTGAAATTTAGTGATTTTTGCCAACTTTGACAAGCCATAACTTTTGATCCAAAATGAATTAGGTCATGTTCTTGTACTTTTTGAAAAGGGAATGATCCATTCTACAACTTTCATGACCAAAGTTTTTCCATTTGAAGCATTTTTGGATCAAAAAGTAAGGGTTGAAAAAGTTGCCTAAAATGGCATTTTCATTAAAAGTCAAACTTGCCCAAAAAGTCAACTTTGCAAAAACTTGAAATTCTTGAATTTTGTAAACTTCAAACATCTTCCATGACCAAATAAAGATCATATACAATAAAAATGATGAAGAATTCCCTTTGGTTGGGTCATTGGGGGCCTCAGATGCCCTGATTTTGCACTGACTTGTTCAGAAAGTCAACCTTTGATCAGAGACTTCCCCAAGGAATTTCTTCATGAAAATTGATATGCATACTCCCTATACCATATAGAGACCAATAGAAACAAGAATGACCAAAAAATTTGGAGTTATGGCCTCTGAAACCAAAACCCTAATTTTAGGTCATCTGTGCAGTCAAACCTGGCTCTGCATCCATGCCATTTTCAATTCTTGTGATTCTTTGGTATTCTTGACTTTGAGGGGATATAATATGATACTTGAACACACATAGAATCCCTTGAAGTGATTGATGACCTTTGGAGTGGCTCAAGAAACTCTTGGATTCCTCAGATCACAAACCCTAGATGCAGATGACTTAGAACCAATGCAGTGAATCAAAAATGTGATATGAGATGGTATGATTGTGTTTATGCATATGAAATGATCACAAGCCATGGTGTGAATAGGTGAGGGCAAATTTGGGGTGTTTACAATGAGGGATTGTCATCTAAGGTGAAGGACGATCACCTAGCAGGGGACGGCTGCTCTGTTGGGGATAAGATGAGGGACGATCATCTAAGGTGAAGGACAATCACCTGGCAAGGTACGCTTGCCAAAACGTATCGCGACATAGGACGAATGCCGGATAGAAAAGGTCGACGATGGGGACGGCCATCAGATAAGCATGATGAAGGACGATCATCAAGAGGTGAAGGACGATCACCTAGCAGGGGACGGCTGCTCTCGGGTTTTATCATGACATAGGACGAATGTCAGATAACAAAATCAATGACGGGGACGGCCATCTGATAAAATGATGAAGGACGATCATCAAGAGGTGAAGGACGATCACATAGCAGGGGACGGCTGCTAAAAATATCACGACATAGGACGAATGTCGGATAGGAAGGGGTTCTAGTGAATAGAGACTCCGCAGGGGATGATAAAGGACGATCATCAAAAAGGTGAAGGACGATCACCTGGCAGGGAACGGCTTCCGAAAGGTATCATGACATAGGACGAATGTCAGATAGAAAGGAAATAATTCATCAGGATTTGCTGGGGACTCTTCCGGGGAATAGTAGACACATACGAGTGTCTAAATTCAAGAAAATATAAGTACTTGACACGGTGTATAGATTAAAGATGCGGACGAGCATCCTTAAGACTATGATACGGACGAGTATCAGTAGAAACAAACGCTCGACGCATGATGATACGGACGAGTATTAACTGGTTAACAAAGAACACAGACGAGTGTTGAATCTAAGGGGATTTAAGTAGCGTATACAAGATACAGACGAGTATCTGTATGAGTAAAAAGTGATGAGTGAGACATAGACGAGTGTTCAACTTGCTGGGGAGAGCATGATACAGATGAGTATCATAAAAAAATGTATTATAAACAAGTATTTGATTTACAATGTGCCTAGGCAACTATGCTGGGGAAGGCGACACGGACGGGTGTCGGAAAAAAAAGTGTATAGATATATGTACACATGAGTATTGTTAGTGCAAAGGGGACGCTTCGGCTTTCTACTGGGAATATGACACAGACGAGTGTCAAGAAGCATCCGTAATGTATAAGAATCTGCTTGCTCGGGCAATTTTATTGGGGAATGATGACACGGACGAGTGCCAAAAGGAGCATGTAACTGTATTTGTGAGTGTAAAGGAAATGCTTTAGTATTTTGCCGGGGAGTTTGAGAGGTATTTTGGTATTTACAAGTGTTCAGCTCGACACATGGCTTATGATTATGCAAATGTTTGATTTTTTCCGTAATGATCCGTATTAGACGAAATGCTACGCTTTGTGGGGAACATATGATGCGAATGCTATGATTATGCAAAGGTACCGATCCGGGATCCGGATCCCATTGTTGTGAAGATCTTTGGCTGATCCGCTTGAAGCAGATATCCCAGCTGGGGATGAGATCATTGGTAGTTTTGACATACATGACTCTGCATGGGGAAGTAGGTCATTGATAAACCTATCTTGGTAATGAGGGACCCAGCTGGGGTCTGTAGAAGCTTTCGTCGCTCTGTTGTGAGATCTTCAAGCGTTGCTCTTCTGGATATAAGTTGAAACTTTGCGGGGGATGGTTCCCTGTCTAGAACTCGGTTGGGGAAGAAGAAAGATCACTTAAAGATCCTCCTAGAGATTTCTGTGGGGATCCTGCTGAGGATGATACTTGACAACTCAGCTGGGGATATGAGCACCTTCTGGTACTGCTTTGAAGGAAATGTTGGAGAAGTGATGCCTGGCAACTCTGATGGGGAGAAAGCATCTCTGGTGCTGTTTGGAAGGTGTGCTGAGGAAATAATGATTTGGCAGCCTACTGGGGAGAAGCTTTCATGCCCCATGTTGTGCTTTGAACACCTGTAATCCTGTATGACAAAGAAACGTACAAGTTCCCCGAGGTATCCCTTACTAGATTCCGTCATAGGAGTTTAGACACTCCCGGGAGCAAATATATTTCCTGTAAACACGTATTTTTTAGAAGGGAAGCATCTGTATTTATGCAATCAATATCTTAAGGACATCGGACATTTTGCAAATGAAAAATAAAATGTACGAGACAAGATATGACTGAAAATCTGATTTTATTAATTTATGCGCCCTGAATTGGCAAGATACAGTCAAAGAAATGGATCCCCTGAAATGAGGAGATCGTTACAAATTGAGAAACAAAAAGACAGTGGCAATGTTGATGACGCTTCAAGGAGCTTCCCTTTTGCTATGACTTGTATGACCTTGACGTTCTTCTTATCTTGCTTTCCGAGGGAAGCTGATTCAGACCGATGCTTTATCCTTTCGAAGCTCGCCATGTTGTAAGTGATACAGACGAATTCAGAATGCAGTTGTTCGCTTATTCCCTTATTTTGCGTGGATCGCCCTTTCAGGTTTTCAATCCACCGGGATACCCATTTTTGCCTGAGTCGTCCAATGCGGCTTTTCAACTCAGCAGGTGTACATTTTTATTTTATTTTCCTTTATTTTTGCCCGAGTCTTTTATTCTGTTTTTGACTCGCCGGGATGCCCTATTTTTGCCTGGACTTACATTCTGTTTTTATGTCCAGCGGGTCATTTTCATGCGAAGTATTTTTTAACTGCATCTGAATTTACAGGGGACAAGAAGTCTTCACCATCCATAGTACTGAGCATCAGTGCTCCACCAGAGAAAACTTTCTTTACTATGAACGGACCATCATAATTCGGAGTCCACTTTCCCCTGTGGTCTGTATGAGGAGGGAGGAGTCTTTTCAGCACAAGATCTCCTACTTGGTACTCTCGAAGCCTGACTTTCTGATCGAAGGCTTTCTTCATCCTTTTCTGATACAGTTGCCCATGACAAATTGCAGCCAATCTCTTTTCTTCAATCAGACTTAGTTGTTCATACCGGGATCAGACCCATTCTGCTTCATTTAGCTTAACATCCATTAGTACCCGCAGGGAGGGTAATTCAACTTCAACAAGTAGGACTGCCTCCATACCATACGCAAGCTGATACAGTGTTGCCCCAGTGGATGTTCTGATTGACGTTCGGTACCCATGCAAGGCAAACGGTAGCATTTCATGCCAGTCTTTGTAGGTAACCACCATCTTCTGCACAATCTTCTTGATATTCTTGTTAGCTGCCTCTACAACGCCATTCATCTTTGGCCTGTAAGGAGAAGAATTATGGTGTTGGATCTTGAAGTCCCGACATAGCTCTGCCATCATTTTGTTGTTCAAGTTGGAACCATTATCAATAATGATTCGCTCAGGCACTCCATACCGACAGATGATGTCTTTGTTCAGGAATCGGGCTACCACTTGCCTTGTAACATTTGCATAAGAAGCTGCTTCAACCCACTTGGTAAAATAATCAATGGCTACCAGAATGAATCTGTGGCCATTTGAAGCAGTTGGTTCAATCTTGCCAATCATATCAATG
This sequence comes from Lathyrus aphaca, assembly GCA_963966055.1. NCBI lineage: Eukaryota > Viridiplantae > Streptophyta > Magnoliopsida > Fabales > Fabaceae > Lathyrus > Lathyrus aphaca. Next base: position 66,721,065 of record OZ014520.1, read on the forward strand.
CCCCACATGGAAAAAGGCCAGGGTGAAGACATCATATTCAAAGGATTGGGAGGCACATGCACTTTATCCGCATAAATCTGGCATTTATGGCATTATCTGGCATAAGCACAACAGTCTGCATCCATTGTGATCCAGTAATAGCCTGATCTTAGCAACTTTTTAGCCATTGCATGCCCTCCCGCATGGGTACCAAAAGATCCTTCGTGCACCTCGTGCATTAACAAGTCTGCCTCTGTCTTATCAACGCATCTGAGGAGTACCATATCAAAGTTCCGCTTGTACAGGGAACCGTCATCATTCAGGAAGAAATCACCAGCTAGCCTTCTTAATGTCTTCTTATCATTGGAAGATGCCCCAGGTGGGTATGTTTGATCCTCCAAGAAGCACTTAATGTAATGGAACCAAGGCTTATCATCTTTAACAACATATGCTGAGAACACATATGCTGGTCTGTCAAGTCTGGATACTGAAATTCGAGGCACAAAGTTGGCAGCTTGAACTTTGATCATGGATGAAATGGTAGCCAGAGCATCCGCAAACTGATTTTCGTCTCGAGGGATATACTCAAGCTTGACCTTTGTGAAGAAAGTCAATAACCTCCTTGTATAATCCCGGTAAGGTATCAGATGATCCTGGTGAGTGTACCATTTGCCGTTGGTTTGATTAATTACCAGAGCTGAATCTCCGAACACAGTCAAAGTCTTGATCCTGAGGTCAATGGCTTCCTCAAGACCCATAATACAAGCTTCGTATTCAGCTTCATTGTTAGTGCAATTAAAGGTGAGTTTTGCCGAGAAAGGCATGTGAACTCCCTTAGGTGTAATGAGTACTGCACCAACACCACGACCATTCATATTAACAGCCCCATCAAACATCATAGTCCATTCTTCTTCTGGGTCAGGCCCTTCAGTGTGAACAGGCTCTTCGTGATCTTTTGCTCTTAGGAACATGATGTCTTCATCGGGGAAGTCAAATCTCATAGGCTGGTAATCATCAATAGGTTGCTCAGCAAGATAATCAGACAATACACTGCCTTTGATGGCTTTCTGAGATGTGTACTGAATGTCATACTCCGTGAGAATCATTTGCCATCTTGCAACCCGTCCGGTAAGTGCTGGTTTCTCAAATATATACTTGACTGGGTCCATCTTTGAGATCAACAAGGTAGTGTGGGTCAACATATATTGCCTTAGTCGGCGAGCAGCCCACGCTAAAGCACAACATGTTTTCTCGAGCAGTGAATAACGTTGTTCACAGTCGGTAAACGTTTTGCTTAGGTAGTAAATTGCATACTCTTTTCGACCAGACTCGTCATGCTGGCCCAACACACACCCCATTGACTCTTCTAATACTGTCAAGTACATGATTAGAGGTCTTCCTTCAACTGGAGGCATAAGGATCAGAGGCTCTTCTAAATATTCCTTGATTTTGTCAAAAGCCTTCTGGCAGTCTTCGTTCCACCTGACTGTTTGTTCTTTTCTTAACAGCTTGAACAAAGGCTCACAGGTTGCTGTAAGGTGAGATATGAACCTTGAAATGTAGTTCAATCTACCTAGAAACCCTCGAACTTCTTTTTCAGTCTTCGGTGCAGGCATTTCTTGAATGGCTTTGACTTTATCAAGGTCAACTTCAATCCCTTTTTCACTTACAATAAATCCCAGCAGCTTACCGGACCTCACCCCGAATGTACACTTGTTGGGGTTCAACTTCAGTTGGTACTTCCTCAGACGCTTGAATAACTTCAACAGATTCACCAGGTGGTCTTCTTCTGTGAGGGATTTGGCAATCATGACATCCACATAACATTCAATTTCTTTGTGGATCATGTCATGGAATAATGTTACCATAGCCCGTTGATAAGTGGCACCCGCATTCTTCAGTCCGAATGGTATCACCTTATAACAGAATGTGCCCCAGGGTGTGATGAAAGTTGTCTTCTCCATGTCTTCAGGTGACATCTTGATCTGATTGTATCCTGAAAATCCATCCATGAAGGAGAATACCGAGAACTGGGCCGTATTATCAACCAATACATCAATGTGAGGTAAAGGGAAGTCATCTTTCGGGCTGGATCTATTCAGATCCCGGTAATCCACACACATCCTTACTTTGCCATCCTTATTAGGCACATGTACAATGTTAGCAACCCAAGGCGGATAACTAGTCACAGCAAGGAAACCGGTGTCCCACTATTTCTGTACCTCTTCTTTAATCTTCATTGCCATATCTAGGCGAGTACGGCGCAGCTTCTGTTTTACTGGTGGGCAGTCTTCTTTCAGTGGTAGCTTATGCATAACAATGTCAGTGTCCAACCCTGGCATATCCTGATAAGACCAAGCAAAAACATCCACATATTCTCGAAGCATGTCAATCAGTTGCTCTTTCACCGAATCTTGTAAGCAGGCCCCGATCTTAACTTCTTTCACATCTTCTTCCGTACCAAGATTAACCGTCTCAACTTCCTCCTGATGAGGAGTGATAACCTTCTCCTCTTGTCTTAACAACCTGGCTAGCTCTTCAGGTAGCTCATAATCTTCTTCAATCCCTTCATCAGCTTGATTGATTGGATTGTCAAAGTCATACGAAGTCATAGCAGTGTTGTTGTCGGTGCAGTCTGAAGGGCACTTTCTGCAAGGGTTTAGATTGGTTTATTTTAGTGATCAGTTTTATCTTATTTAGAAAAAGTGAAAATGAAGTTATTTATTCTGAAAAACATTGCCATTTTATTTTTGTACAAAAAGAAAAAATGAAAAACAGTGAGCGGAAAAGAAAAGACTCATTTGCAAAAGATGTCCTGATATTCATTAATTGATCTTTGCACAAAATACAAGATGGCCCGATTACAAAATGAGTCTTGACATCTTGGGCAAGATGCAAGACTTGATGCATACTTTAAAATACAGGAAATAATAATTACTCTGCAGGAGTAACCCTTATAATTTCCTGGGAAGACCAGTTAAGGACTTGGCTCTCCGGGATCCTTGGACGTATCCAGCTCTCCAGGTTTCGGTCGCTTTCCTCCTCTTCTTCCAAATTGTTCACATCATCCGGGGTGAGCATTCCCCCGCTGACAAACTTGGGCCCTTTAGCAGCCTCTGGTTGATCTTGTTGAGTTGGTTTGTAACCCAACCCAAATCGGTCTTCTTTCTTCTCTACGAGCAACAGCTTGCCCCAGCCTTGGGCGGTACCTTCCTCAACAACCTTTCGGGCTTGCTGGTATGATGTTATGGAAGTTCCCCATACAGCAGATGCTTCATTAATGTTCAGGGCCTCAAACCCCTGGCTTATGGTTTCATGGATTTCTCCATCCATTTCTATGTACTTATATGTAGCCAGCTGGCTAACAAAGATGTCTTCCTCCCCACAGATGGTGATGATCTGGCCTTCCCACTCGAACTTCAACTTCTGGTGAAGGGTAGACGTAACAGCGCCAGCGGCGTGGATCCAGGGTCTACCCAAAAAACAGCTGTAGGCCGGCTGAATGTCCATCACAAATAAGGTAGTTTTAAAAGTCTGCGGGCCAATCATCACAGGCAGATCAATATCCCCAAGCACTGATCTTTTAGAGCCATCAAATCCTCTCACCACCAAATTACTCGGACGCAGTGCTAAGCCATCATATTCCAACTTCACTAAGGCTTTCTTTGGTAGAACATTGAGTGATAACCCAGTGTCCACCAGTACATGAGATAGAACATCACCCTTGCACTCCAAGGTGATATGTAAAGCCTTGTTGTGGTTACGTCCCTCTGTTGTTAAGTCAGCATTGGTAAAGCCCAGTCCATGACTGGTGTTGACATTCTCAACCACAATTTCTAGTTGATTAACGGTAATCTCCTCTGGCACGTACGCTGCATGCAGGACTTTCAATAATGCATTCCTGTGAGCTTCAGAACACATTAACAGTGACAATATGTAGATTTTTGAGGGAGTTTGGTGAAGCTGATCCACCACCTTGTAATCACTTCTTTTTATGATTCTCATAAACTCGTCTACATCTTGTTCAAAAGATGTCTTCTGAGTTTCTTTGGCAGTCGGCTCTTCAGGTACCACACTCTTTCCTTTTGCTTTAGCAGCAACCTCTGCTTCAACATTAGGTCTTTGTGTTTGTGAGGCAAAAAGGCGTCCGCTTCTGGTGAAGCCTCCGCCTCCCCCAACATTATCAATTTGTGGAGAAGAGGTTGATGAATCCAGAGTGATTTTCTCCCCGTTGCAGTAAAGATCAGAGCCATAATGCCAAGGTATGGCACTATTGCTTCCATAAGGAACTGGTCCAGGCACCGTAATGGTGACCGGACTGATTGCTGTAGAGGAGGGTACTGTAACGGTGTGCAGATCATAGTAAATTGTGACTGGTGATTTGGCAGGAGGTGCCACGGTTTGTTGTTGGAAATTGCTGCTGGGAGGAACATTTGATGGGTCATAGTAGATTGTAACTGTTGAGACATCTTCATTAACTTTTGCCGGCGTTGTAGAAGATTCTGCTAATAAAATGGATGCTGATGTTGTAGAAGAACTGGTTGTTGAAATCTGACTTGTTGAAGTGATGGACGGAGTAATTGCGGGTGATATTGATGAATCGGTAGGAATGATTGTTGTTGCTGTTGTAGGAGAATTTGTTGCTAAAGGAATGATTGTTGATATTGTAGGAGATTCTGGGATTGTTGTTAAAGGAATTGCTGGATTTGTAGGCGCCGTTGTTGAAATCTGAAGGATACCATCCTTAATAAGACCATCTATGCCGCTTCTCAACTTTTCACACCCATTGACTGCAATGTTGCAATACCCACAGCCGAGCTCACACCCGGGGAACACTTGGTATTCTAAAAGTTGAGCTTTAATTTCAATCAAAGGCGTTCGAATTTGTGCAACACTGGTGATCAAGGTGGATGGTTTGTCTTCCTCAATGGCATTAATCCTAGGCCCGCCATGATTAGGCATAGGATTTCTGTTGACATTCGGAGGAGGTGCAAAGTTGAGGGCTTTAGTATCCACCAGATCTTGGACTTTCATCTGTAAGGCCCTGCATTTCTCAGTATTGTGACCAGGTGCATTGGAGTGGAAGGCACACCTGGCGTTGACATCATAATTCTTTGGGAGATTGAGGGGATCTGGTGGTGCCAACGTCCTTAACTCAACCAAGTTAAGCTTCAGGAGTTGTGGCAATAAGGCAGCATAAGGCATAGGGATAAGGTCAATCACCCTATTTGCCTGTGATGGTCTTTGTTGAAAAGGACGCTGTTGTTGGTTGCTATTGTTGTTGTTGTAGGTTCTTTGTTGTGGATACTGAACTTGTTGTTTATACTGTGGTTGTTGTTGTTGAGGATATGCTGATTGTTGAGGAATCGGAGCTGGAATGGTAACTGCCGCTACTGACCGGTGTGCGTACTGAGGTCTGCCCCTGCTTGTATGAATGGAATTGGTCTCACCGGTTCTTCGGGGTCCCACAAAAGGCTTCCTGGGATTACTGGATGAACTTGTACCATTGTCGGAAATTTTGCCCATTTTTAATAGGCTCTCAATCCTTTCACCAGCTATAACCACATCTGCAAAGCTGGTAGAGGAGAAGGCAGCCAATCTATTAATATAGGTTCCTTGCAGTGTATTCATGAACATGTCAGCCATTTCCCTTTCTGACATGGGTGGTTGGACAGCAGCAGCAAGCTGTCTCCACCTTTGGGCATATTCTTTAAAGCTTTCTCGGGAAGACTGAGACATTCCCATTAGAAGGGTCCTGTTGGGTGCCATGTCCAGATTGTATTGATATTGCCTGATGAAGGCTTCAGCTAAGTCCTTCCAGCATCTAATGGTAGCTCTGGTCAAGTTTGAATACCACTCTCTTGAAGCCCCAGTTAGACTGTCTTCAAAGTAGAACATCCACAGCTTTTCATCCATAGTATACGCTTTAAGTCTTCCCAGGAAAGACTGTAGGTGAGTTCGTGGACAAGAGGTTCCATTGTATCTCTCAAAGCACGGGGGTTTGAATCTGTGGGGAATTCTCACCCCATCCACTAGCCCCATGTCCATTACATCGAAGCCCAAGGAATTCTGAGACTCCAAAGATCTCAACTTCTCAGCAATTTCATCCAATCTCCTATCATAGACTTCATCTCCAGCTCCCATAACGGTAAACTGCTCTTCTTGGGGATCCTCTTGCAAGATTCTCCCCCCAGCAGTATTTCCTTGCACGTTTCTCGGGATGTTGACTTTCGGATCCAGATGAGGTCCAAATACTGGTGGATTAATATGAGGCTGACCTTGTTCATTGTTACTAGTCCCTCCAGTTCCAAGATGAGGTTCTTCAGGAGTTTGTCTTTCCACCAGTTCCCTTAACCTTTCTTGACTCTGGGCCAAGCCAGTCATTACTGCCATGAATTGAGTCACTTGATTTCTCATCTCCACTCTTTCATTAGCCATCTGATTTCTGACCTCAGTCAGATCCTGCTGTACTTGTTCCATCTGAATACCTGGAAGGTTGTTGCGAGTAGGGTACCGGTGCGTACGGTTGACGGGGAACACCCGGCGACGAGCAATATTTCCCGAGGCCACAACAAAGTTAGAAACAAAGATAATAACAAAACCTACAAAACAAAACAAAAGTTAGTATGCAATGCAGTATGCTTATTTGTTTTCCAAGGTATCCGGCTTGGTTCTTGGTTTTGACCTTTCCAGACCTCGAGGAAGATGCTTGATGTTGCTTGAGAAAAGAAACCTAATGAAAGCAAACTAATATATTATAAATGATGAACAATACATAGTTTGTTTTACAACATATGCCCCTGGAGGGTCAAATACAAAAAAGAGAAAAGTACATCAAATGGGAATGAACAACAAGCAAAGAAATCAAACATCCAATCCAAACTCATCCTCCTTGACCTCCTTCAGAAGTGCCTCAGTCACTGGACTAGCTGGGTGCTCTGTAATGGTCCTAATGAGGAGGTTCCTGGTGGCAATGGCAGTGGTCAGCTTCTTGTGCCTGTCCTGGTCCTTTGATCTCTTCAATCCAGCTCTGAGCTTTAATTATGAAATCTCCTTTTGGGCTGCCAACAAAGCTTCCTGCTGCTTCTTCTCATTGGCTTCTAACTGTTCAATCTTGGCTTGGATTCTCTGATCTTCTTGTTGTCGTACCCCGAAAAATACGACCTTACGCGATCCGAAAAGAACGGAGCCGCGCGCCGGACAGACTGAAGAGTCGCCACCTAATTCTATTTATTCCCGAAGAGGGAAAGGGAAGATATAGATACAACCCGGGAAGAGAAGGATGAGGACAAAGGTCAATGGAACCATTGCCTGGGTTCGGGAGTCAGTTATGCAGGGGGAAGGTATTAGCACCCCCTACATCCATCGTACTCGATGGGAACCATCTAAGTTATCGCGCGTGAAAGGATGTTTTATGCTTAAACGAATTGCTTGCTAGAGGGAAATGAGTTGAATTATAAGTTAGATTGAACCTAGGTGCTCGGCAAGGATGGAGATCCTCGTGCCTACGTACTCCCGTGTGCAATGGGAAAGTCATAGCCTCGTAGTTCGGCCTACTAAGGGTAATGGTTGTTGATTTTATTACCTTTCGTCGATGAAAGGATTTAGGAGTTGAAATGCACTAAAGACTATGGATAGTTTATCTCGTCCAACAAGACGAGTGTCCTGCGTCGAAATAATTGGAGCGAGTAACGAAAGCTCGTTATCCCCCTTTCTACCGCTTAAGGCTCGTGGCGTACAAATCTTCTCGTATTATTAAAGTGTTTTATTTCCTAAAGCCGCTTGACGTTGGATCAAGGGTTTGGATCTAATCGAAACATTTTGGTTTTTTGAGGTTAAAAGGGTAAATGCAAGTGGAGGTTTATTTTTGTAGTTTGTTTAGCGAGGCACGAATCGCTCGACTCGCAAAGAGAGGTGGATCCTAATAAACGAAAACGACAGTTGGAAAATAAAGTGCAAGTGTGCAAGTGCAATCGCTTGGCGTTGGACCAAGGATTCAGAAATAAAATGCGAGAAATAAAAGTGCGTACAAATTAATGGGAGAGGGATACAAAATAAATACAGGGGGTTGCGAAAAATAAATGGTCTCGTTGTAATTAGCCCAAGAGAAAGCGTGTGTGCAGTGTGTTTGAACTATTCGAAGGCGTTCGGCCTGTTTATTCGGGACGCAAATATTTGAAGGCGTTGGACCTTTTTCGAGCGCAACTATTCGAAGGCGTTGGACCTTTTCGGGACGCGACGAAATTTTGTTCGTGAACTGCCTTAGAATCACTTCAAAATGGGAACCATTCTATAAGGAGTCGAAACGTAAATTTAAAATGCGAAATTAAATGAATAAATTGAATTGCGAAGAATAAATGGAATAATGAATATAAATAAATAAATAAATTAAATAGTGAATAAAATAATGAATAAAATGAATTAAATTATATTACAAGTGTTTTTTGTTCAAAATAATAGAATAAAATAAAAGAGGGCCTCATATTGACCGCTCATCACCGATTAAATGTAATCGGGCGAAAACGGCCTTTTATAATATCATCGGCCCAAAAATAAGAATAATAATAATAAAAAAAACAAATCAAATGATCTACTATTTTTTATATTTTCTAAATAATAATGAAAATAATTGAACTAAATTACACTGAGATTTAGAAAGGAAAATATAATAATAGAACCAAACCTAAAACTAGATTTCTAAGCTCATAAACACCAAATTAATTAAAAAAGAAAACAGAGAGGGAATGTTGCTAGTTATGCTGTGAAGAAAATCAAATGGGCTTCTAAAGCCCAAAACGCAAAAAAAATTTATAAAAAAAAAGAAAGAAAAAGAAACACATCGGGAAGGTGTCATCATGACAAAGGAGAGTGTGGGGAGTTCTTGAATAAAAATAAACATAACATGGGGAATTATCGGCGTGAGTATGTGTGATTTAGCAAAGATCAATGGGCTGAGCCCAAGATCAAATAACAACATAATTATCTAAAAAAACAAAAATAAACTAAACAAAACTGAAGCCTTATAAGATGACAGCAACCAAACAAGTATCACAAAATCATGCTTATTTACCATTTAAAAAAAAAACAATTAAAGAAAAAGACCCAACCTCTCAAAATAAATACGATGGAGGTGCTTCAACGGTCCGGAAGCTTCGTCACCGGAAAATCGCGGCTCTCACTCTCTCTGGATTCGAAGCACCATGAATCTCCTTCCATCTGTTTCGTTCTCATTCACACTTCGAGTTCTCACCATGCTCTGCTTCGGTTCTTCGGGTCACGCCCGTGCTTCGTCGGTCTCCGGGTTCGCTCCGTTTCGGTTGCCTCCTTTCGCGGTTGACGGCTATGGGTTGGCTCACGGAAGCTCACGGTCCGTATCTGGTTTCTCACGGTGTGGTTCAAGCTTCAAACCTAGTGCTCTAAGAAAAGCTTCGATTCGGTGAGTTTGGTGGTTGTAGTTTCAGAGGTTGGTTGAGGTCTGTGTTGGCGGTTGTTAAGTTGCGGTGAGGAAAAGAGGATGGTTCGGTGAAGGGTTGCTGAGATTGGCTCACAGAGAGGTGAGTGATTTTCGGATTTGATCTCTTCACCTCATCTCTCTCGATTTTTTGTGTTTTTGAGGGTTTAGGGTTTTCTTTCAGGTGGTGGCTGTGTCCTCATTTATGTGCCAATGATTGGCCTTTTATAATGGAAAATGAGGGCATAAAATGTGAGATTGAAAGGATTTTGTTGTGAGGAAATCGCGTGCTAGCGAGCTGTGAATCGAAAATCCGTTAGGGAGAAGATTCAGGGGATTTTGTGGGGACCATGAGATTGTGATGGCTGGATTTTTGTCTGTTACGTGAGCTGGACATCCTTCCTGGAACTTGATTTTTACTGAGTGGTAACTTTTCACTGTGGTAAGTTTTTTATTACTCTTTACTGCTACACAAGTATGAGCATATCAGACTCGTTTTTTCGTTGATCTTACTGCTGCGAATTTGAACTTGAATTAATGTCTTTCTTGTTTTTTCCTAATGCTTCAATTTTATCTTTCTGATGTTGTCCTGTTGCTTCAACTTGTACTCATGTTTTGTTGATGGTTCGCAGATATCTTGCAGGTCTGGAGGCTTAACGTCAAGATGTAAATGGCTTGGTAAAAATGGTATTGTTCAGTACCTGTTCTCATTAAAACTATGCTGACGCCTTACTTTGGGATGCAGGTGAAGGGAAAACCGGTATTGTCATGCTTGCTTGCGAATTATGCCTACTGTATTAACCACTTAGCTTTGCTCATCATGAGTGAACTTCTTCCGGTTGTGGCTTTAACAAGATCAAAATCAAGGAGGGCATGGAATGACCTCCTGGAATCAGCTGGCTCCACGGAATAATCCTCTCCAGAAGTCTCTACATTGGAGATCAGTGCAATAGGCTGCAGCATAATTGGTAAGACCTTCTTTTCTTTGAATTTTGACTTGGAATCTCTTGATGCAACTTTTTGATTTCTGAGACTTGACAAGAGAAACATTCTGAATGAGTGACTGGCCATACCTCAAACGACGGCTGGATATGTTGTTAAATCCATTAAATCATCATCCATCCAAACACTTTTTCTTAACTTCTGACTTAGATGAGAATGCTATTGTTGGATTAAGCTTTTAGATGTATTATGCTGAGATTATATTTTCATTTGTCAAGTTGATGCAAACTCAATCTTTAAGCTGCTTGTTTTGGTGTATGATCCACATTGTCTCCTTTGCTTTTAATCACACATGTCTTGTTTTTTTTCTTCATGTGCATTCTTTTGGAGCCATTGGTACTTTGTTGAAGCTTGGAATTGAAGGAAATGATTCTCGGTGCATTCATGACAGAGTTTGGCTAAAGAAGATTGACCTTGTGGCTTTGTTGCGAAAGGAAACGGTCAAATGGAAAGTGAAGGCTTTGTGTTAAACCGAGAATATGATGAAGAACTGGGAGTTACAATCATTAAGTTTGGCATTCTGGTATGTGACGAATCTTTGAGAACTAACTCCCACATCTTCACTTCTATGACCTTACTCAGGATCCTTATCGTGTCTTGCTATCATCTTGCAGGCCAAATGACTTCACAAGATCTTGATTGGGGCTGCCGCGACTGGAATTAATCCATTGAGTCTTTAGCTTGTAGTTTGATTTCAGGACTAACAAGAACAACATTTCTCACTTGCATTTGCTTTAAGAACTTAGAAATTCATCACTGAAACCTTGTTTGTAATAATGTGAAGCATAAACTTAGGCATGTGGAAATCTGTTTGTGGCGAGAATTAATAACAGTGCACTCTTCAAAACTCTTAGATTTTTGCCTTTTACTGTAACTTGCTTTGTGTACCATCTTTTAGAGTATTGTCCTCTATATTTTGTAACACAATCTCTTATGATTAAATTTTAAGATGTTCTCCCTTGAATAGTGAAGCAAGACGGTCTTGTTGCAACCTGTTTCTTTGAGTGAATTTTGCTGGAATGATTCAAATAAACCTTGCTATTTACTTCCATATTTGAATAACACATAGAATGGGTAACCATCTCACATATATCATGGATTTGCAAACTTATTTTGAATTTCTGATTTTTTTTAAATATCAACTTCAATGACAATGTAATAAGAATTCACACCATTTGAAACCACACCAAAAAACCACAATACACGCTTGTTTTCAAAATCCCTGGACATTAAGAATAAATGAAAACCAATTTGACAAGAATAGTTCTTTAGACTTGATTTGAAGTCCCATACTAATTCCCTTGATCCAAAATTTCAAATATGGACCATCATGTGCGTGAGTTGTACTACCTTAAAACATAGGCCAAATGCACCAAATTGAATTGATCACTTGGCATCCTGATTCCATCAGATAAATTGTATTGATGCAAAACTCTGAGTTGAAATATTAATGCATACAGACTTTGCCTGATATCCTTAAATAAACCTCGTCTTAACATTGAGCATAGTCAACAAAAGAGAAAGAACATTTTTTTTTTGACAACGATTAATAAAATAGTAACAAGAATAGAAATTAAAACTAAAAACATATGGGTAGGACAAATTTGGGGTATGACAGATGCCCCTATCAAATTAGCTTAGACCGAGTAAGATGAACTGGCTCGCGTTCAATCTGTCAAGGTATAAGATAATTAGATATTAACAGACTCCAAATTTGTCTGACAAAGAAATTGTGAAAATAACAAATGAAATAAACTGGAAAATAATGGGTGACACAGCAAGAAATAATTGACAAAATAAATTACTTATCACCAGAGGATAATAAGGCAAATGACTGAACAAAATTGCTATCACCAAAAGGATGATAAGGCAACTGACTGAAAATAAAATCGCTATCACCAAAAGGATGATAAAGCGTCCCCGACACCAAAAGGATGCTGAGTAACAGAAAACTAAATAATCGCTATGATAAAGCGACCCCGACACCAAAAGGATGCTGAGTAACTGAAAATTAAATAATCGCTATCACCAAAAGGATGATAAAGCGACCCCGACACCAAAAGGATGTTGAGTAACAAGAATTAAATGATCGCTATCACCGAAAGGATGATAAGGCGACCCCGACACCAAAAGGATGTTGAGTAACAAGAATTAAATGACCGCTATCACCGAAAGGATGATAAGGCGACCCCGACACCAAAAGGATGACGAGTAACAGAAAATTAAATAATCGCTATCACCAAAAGGATGATAAGGCGACCCCGACACTAAAAGAATGACGAGTAACAGAAAATTAAATAATCGCTATCACCAAAAGGATGATAAGGCGACCCCGACACCAAAAGGATGACGAATAACAGAAAATTAAATAATCGCTAACACCAAAAGGATGATAAGGCGACCCCGACACCAAAAGGATGACGAGTAACAGAAAATTAAATAATCTGGAAGAGAAATATCCACCGGGGACACCCACTGAATAACACGTAGGAATATCTTTGGAATCTTTGGTTGGCCCTGGATCCTGACTTCCGCTGGGGAAAGGCCTGGAATCTTGGGTTGATCCTGGATCCATACTTATACACGTATGCTTGATGGTATTCCATAGGGATGGAGATACAATGCAAATGCTTATACAAGGAGCTGAAAAGTTGAAACTGTTGGGGAATATAAAAAAATTTGATTTATTTAGGCATGCATATGATGCATATGCTGTAAATGATTGATGTAAATGATGCGTATGACTGCTTATGATGCATATGAGCGATTGAAATGAAAGGTGCCAGCTTGGTGGACTTTTGGTTTGGTAGTTGCCAATAATGATTGGACTTTTGGTGGGTGGAGGGATTGATTTCCCGACACTCGATCTTTGACGATGTATGATCAGAAGATGGATCTGAAAGCTCCAAGCTTGATTATCTGCTGGTGAGCGAAGCGACTTAATTGACACATGAAGATTGATTTTGCTTCGAATGGTTGCCGACGCCTAGCAAGGTCTGCTTGCTCAGCTGGGGAGAAGAGATAGGAAGATCTGCTCCCTGTTTGCTTGCCCCTGCCTGCAAGGTATCTGAAATAAATTTGATGGGGAAGCTTCGACAATGGCCATGACATGGTCTGCCCCTGATTGAGCCTTTGAAGGTGATTTTGCCCCTGACTGGGCTGATTTTGAAATAAATTGCTCCTGATTGGGATATTACGAATGATTTGCCCCTGATTGGGATATTACGAATGATTTGCCCCTGATTGGGCTGCTGAAGTAGTCTTGATTCATATTGACACCAATGAAGTTCAAATTTCTCTTTTGATTGCCCCTTGTTGAGATTGCACTGATGTCAAGTACTGAATTGCAATTAAATTATTCACACAAATGGTAGTGTTAATGTAAAGTTCATGTAAGTTTTGAAAAAGTCAATTTAATTGAATGTTTGTGATAGTGTGACGAATGGACCGTTAGCCCAAACGAGGTGTTGATTTCGAAAGTGCGTGAAAGATGCAGCAAAAATAATGTGCGATGACGATTAGCAAATATATGGGAGTCAATTTACGCAACCTTGTTGGTAGCATGCTTTCAAAATATACCATGCCTCAATTAGGTCTTTCGAGGGTTGTAACATGGTCTGGTTAATGGTTCGAGAAACAAAGGATATTAGGCTCAAAGTTTGATTTGTACCCACCCCTTCTTCATATTGTTCTCCAGTCCTATGTCCAGTTAACTTTGCATTTGTTTTTTTTGACTTTGCAAGAATGAAGATGAAGCTTTAAAGTTTGCTTGAAAATAGCAGTCATCTTTTTGCTGGTGACCCTTTGATTCTTTTTTTTTGTGGTCACCGATATTTGTTTTGCTTTTGCTGAGGATTTGAGTTCCTCTTTTGATTTGTTTTTTTTCTTTTGTTTCATTTTTCGACTAAGTCTCCCTTTGGGTGCTCAACTTAGTGGCTTTTTTTCTTTTTGCTTGAATGTTGTGACTGCCAAGTCACTTGCTGATGGTCCTCTGATGGGATGTCTTATCTTGCAATTTGAAGGTGTAGTCAGGTTAACTGAATAACTACCCTGCCCCGGGTTAAATAAAAGGGTTGTATCCGAAAGAAACTCCTACTTCTAGGCTCGAAGTGGTTGACTAGGGATTAACTCCTTATATCTCCAGTGTTTGGGAATTTGAAAGAAATGCCTGTACATCATTGACGAGGTTTTATTCGAAAGCATACCGCAACAGTTATGGGTATTTTGTTTTCATCATCCTCCCTCAAATATTTGCTAAAGTGAAGTGAGGGAAATATTTTTTGTGATTTTTGTGATAAATGATAAATAATGAGCGAATGCGAATAGATTAATTCAAAACATGCATAAACATAACATTAACAAGACCAAATACAAATAACAATGTTCAGAGCAAATAGTACTTAAACAAACATTACAAAACAACATGAATGCGTAAATAATAAATGGCGACAACTGCCTTGATTTGAGGAATGAACTCCTCTTGATTGAATGCTTCAAAGTTTGAGACTACTCAGCTTGGTCTTCCACAACCCCTTCACATGTCTTCACTTGTTGGCACCGTGTGACGGCATTGGATCGTTCTGGACATTTGGATTTCTCGGAGTGAAGGTGAGATCCTTAGAGTCGATCAGATCTTGAATCTTGTGCTTGAACGATTTGCAGTTCTCGAGCGTGTGACCTGGAGCACCCTTGTGATACTCACAGCGGGCATTGGCATCATAGTCTCGGGCAGTACCAGTTTGTGGTGGCAAGTCTTTTAAAACAAGAGTTCCCTTTGCCATCATCTGATTAAAGATTTCAGAATGTGTCATAGGCAAGGGATCAAAGGTTCTTTCAGGCCTTCTTGGTTGATATGGTGGACGCTGTTGAGGAGCGCGTTGTTGTTGTTGACCAGGCCGTGGTTGATAAGCCTGTTGCTGGTATGGATTGGGCGCATATTGCGCGGCTGCAACCATTGGAGGTGGACGTGGTTGATGAGCCATCTGAGGCGGAAACAAAGCTTGAAAGGCCTGCTGATAAGGCATTGGAGGAACTGGCTGATATGGCACAGGAGTATATTGCGCAGCAGCAACATAGGGATACTGGTAGTAGGGAACTGGTGCAGGTGCACTCTGTTGAAAATTCCCACTTGTAGCGGAGACGGCATTTGTTTCGCCCTTCTTGTACCCGTTGAAAGGTTTCTTGGCATTGTTTTGGCTGCTAGAACCTCCTTGGATCTTTCCACTTTTCAAGCCTTCCTCGATTCTTTCTCCGACCATCACCATGTCTGAAAATCCAGAAGATACGCTGTTGATCAGCTTCTCATAATATTGTCCCTGTAGGGTACCCATGAAGATATCGATCAATTCACGGTCAACCAATGGCGGATGCACTCTGGCAGCTAACTCTCTCCAGCGTTGGGCGTACTCCTTAAAGGATTCGCTTTCCTTTTGAGACATACTCTGAAGTTGAGTACGGTTAGGAGCAAGGTCAGTATTGTACTTGTATTGCTTTTTGAATGCATCAGATAGTTCAAGCCAAGTACAGACATTGTTGCGCTCGAGCTGCATGTACCATTCTAGAGACGCTCCAGACAGGCTGTCTTGGAAGCAATGGATCATGAGTTTATCATCTTTGGCGTGGGCGGCCATTTTCCTACAATACATCCTCAAATGAAGCTCAGGACAGCTGAGGCCTTTGTACTTCTCGAATTCTGGAAGTTTGAACTTAGTAGGGATCACAACATCTGGAACTAAGCACATGTCTGCAGCACTCAGAGAAGTTGAGTTGTGTCCTTCTATGATTCGAAGTTTTTCAGCTAACTCGCGGCACATCTTCATAGCTTCAGACTCTTGAACAGCATGAGGATTGGTGATTGGAACAGCAGTATGCATCTCATACTCAACTTGATGATTCTCCTCAGTTTGAGGAAACTGGACTTGAGTTGGAATAGGTTGAGCTTGAGGAATAGCACCAACAGTAACACCAGAAGCAGGTATCAGTTGGGAAGTGACCTCTTCAACAGCAGGAGTGATGCCTGGAGGCAAACCGTAAACCAAAGGATTTGGAACGGGAACTGAAGGCATTGCTCGTGAGGTAGATCCTTGCACTTGAGCATTGTTCATTGCTGCAGCAGCTTCGCGACGTTCTTCCATTTTGGCCAAAGCTTGCAAAGTCTCATAAATCTGGTCAATCTTGCCCTTGACCGAGTCAATCTCTTCCCTCATGGCAGCTTGTTCTTCTTGAATCACGTCCATCAGTCTTCTAGTGTTGGCTCGAGTTAAGTACGGTCGTCTAGCTCGATACGGGCGTCGGGAAACCAGCTTGATTTACTGAAGATGGAGGAACATGAAAATAAGTTTTCGGTTTTTGGAATGAAATGCAAGATGAATAAATGATGCAAATGTAATGATATGCAATGTCAGAATCCAGGATCACAAGATCAAGGTCTCACGAGTCCAAGGTACAGCCGGAAGATACTCTGATCAGAAACTCACTGGGTAGACTCTAGGGTTTTAGGGATCCCAAAGTTATCAATTCATATGGCTGTTCATCACACGCGCCATAAGCATGACGGTTGATTGACTCCGCCATATGAATCTATTTTGGGTGAGATCTTCGTATCGACAACCCACGAGATCAGATTTTCTCGGGAGTCCATACTACATGATCATCGACACAAGGTTTAAAACAAAGTCTTGGAGTTATGGAACTTTCTCAACTGTTTGATGCACGTGTCAATTTCATACATTCTTTGACAGTCAATCAACTCCATTGAGTAAGTCTATTCCAAGTGAGGTTTTCATATCGAGCCACGCGAGGGAGAACCCTGGTGCCCAATACTACGCAACCATCAACCGATGTTTTAACCCAAAAGGTTCTAAAGGTCCTCAGAGTCGACGACTTTAATGAAAACAACTGAGCACACACGCCAAGAGCTTGACGGTTGTCAGTATTTCCATTAAAATCTACTCCGAGTGAGGTTTTCGTATCGACAACCCACGAGAGAGGTTCTCTCGGGAGCCCATACTACACAACCTCGCTAACTTAAGTTTGTACTCGAAAGCCCGGGTATAGAGCTTTTCCCTCAAGTTTCTTTTGCAAAGTATCGATCCAAATTATAGTACCAAGGAGCCACAAGATATATAAAATGGAATGCGATAAAAATAAACAAGCAAGGCATAAAAATAAACATCCAAAAAAACGCGGAAACCTAGACTAGGCTTGACTCGCGTAGGGGTGAACCAGTCCCCAGCAGAGTCGCCAGCTGTCGTACCCCGAAAAATACGACCTTACGCGATCCGAAAAGAACGGAGCCGCGCGCCGGACAGACTGAAGAGTCGCCACCTAATTCTATTTATTCCCGAAGAGGGAAAGGGAAGATATAGATACAACCCGGGAAGAGAAGGATGAGGACAAAGGTCAACGAAACCATTGCCTGGGTTCGGGAGTCGGTTATGCAGGGGGAAGGTATTAGCACCCCCTACATCCATCGTACTCGATGGGAACCATCTAAGTTATCGCGCGTGAAAGGATGTTTTATGCTTAAACGAATTTCTTGCTAGAGGGAAATGAGTTGAATTATAAGTTAGATTGAACCTAGGTGCTCGGCAAGGATGGAGATCCTCGTGCCTACGTACTCCCGTGTGCAATGGAAAAGTCAGAGCCTCGTAGTTCGGCCTACTAAGGGTAATGGTTGTTGATTTTATTACCTTTCGTCGATGAAAGGATTTAGGAGTTGAAATGCACTAAAGACTATGGATAGTTTATCTCGCCCAACAAGACGAGTGTCCTGCGTCGAAATAATCGGAGCGAGTAACGAAAGCTCGTTATCCCCCTTTCTACCGCTTAAGGCTCGTGGCGTACAAATCTTCTCGTATTATTAAAGTGTTTTATTTCCTAAAGCCGCTTGACGTTGGATCAAGGGTTTGGATCTAATCGAAACATTTTGGTTTTTTGAGGTTAAAAGGGTAAATGCAAGTGGAGGTTTATTTTTGTAGTTTGTTTAGCGAGGCACGAATCGCTCGGCTCACAAAGAGAGGTGGATCCTAATAAACGAAAACGACAGTTGGAAAATAAAGTGCAAGTGTGCAAGTGCAATCGCTTGGCGTTGGACCAAGGATTCAGAAATAAAATGCGAGAAATAAAAGTGCGTACAAATTAATGGGAGAGGGATACAAAATAAATACAGGGGGTTGCGAAAAATAAATGGTCTCGTTGTAATTAGCCCAAGAGAAAGCGTGTGTGCAGTGTGTTTGAACTATTCGAAGGCGTTCGGCCTGTTTATTCGGGACGCAACTATTTGAAGGCGTTGGACCTTTTTCGAGCGCAACTATTCGAAGGCGTTGGACCTTTTCGGGACGCGACGAAATTTTGTTCGTGAACTGCCTTAGAATCGGTTCAAAATGGGAACCATTCTATAAGGAGTCGAAACGTAAATTTAAAATGCGAAATTAAATGAATAAATTGAATTGCGAAGAATAAATGGAATAATGAATATAAATAAATAAATAAATTAAATAGTGAATAAAATAATGAATAAAATGAATTAAATTATATTACAAGTGTTTTTTGTTCAAAATAATAGAATAAAATAAAAGAGGGCCTCATATTGACCGCTCATCACCGATTAAATGTAATCGGGCGAAAACGGCCTTTTATAATATCATCGGCCCAAAAATAAGAATAATAATAATAAAAAAAACAAATCAAATGATCTACTATTTTTTATATTTTCTAAATAATAATGAAAATAATTGAACTAAATTACACTAAGATTTAGAAAGGAAAATATAATAATAGAACCAAACCTAAAACTAGATTTCTAAGCTCATAAACACCAAATTAATTAAAAAAGAAAACAGAGAGGGAATGTTGCTAGTTATGCTGTGAAGAAAATCAAATGGGCTTCTAAAGCCCAAAACGCAAAAAAATTTTATAAAAAAAAAGAAAGAAAAAGAAACACACCGGGAAGGTGTCATCATGACAAAGGAGAGTGTGGGGAGTTCTTGAATAAAAATAAACATAACATGGGGAATTATCGGCGTGAGTATGTGTGATTTAGCAAAGATCAATGGGCTAAGCCCAAGATCAAATAACAACATAATTATCTAAAAAAACAAAAATAAACTAAACAAAACTGAAGCCTTATAAGATGACAGCAACCAAACAAGTATCACAAAATCATGCTTATTTACCATTTTTAAAAAAAAACAATTAAAGAAAAAGACCCAACCTCTCAAAATAAATACGATGGAGGTGCTTCAACGGTCCGGAAGCTTCGTCACCGGAAAATCGCGGCTCTCACTCTCTCTGGATTCGAAGCACCATGAATCTCCTTCCATCTGTTTCGTTCTCATTCACACTTCGAGTTCTCACCATGCTCTGCTTCGGTTCTTCGGGTCACGCCCGTGCTTCGTCGGTCTCCGGGTTCGCTCCGTTTCGATTGCCTCCTTTCGCGGTTGACGGCTGTGGGTTGGCTCACGGCAGCTCACGGTCCGTATCTGGTTTCTCACGGTGTGGTTCAAGCTTCAAACCTAGTGCTCTAAGAAAAGCTTCGATTCGGTGAGTTTGGTGGTTGTAGTTTCAGAGGTTGGTTGAGGTCTGTGTTGGCGGTTGTTAAGTTGCGGTGAGGAAAAGAGGATGGTTCGGTGAAGGGTTGCTGAGATTGGCTCACAGAGAGGTGAGTGATTTTCGGATTTGATCTCTTCACCTCATCTCTCTCGATTTTTTGTGTTTTTGAGGGTTTAGGGTTTTCTTTCAGGTGGTGGCTGTGTCCTCATTTATGTGCCAATGATTGGCCTTTTATAATGGAAAATGAGGGCATAAAATGTGAGATTGAAAGGATTTTGTTGTGAGGAAATCGCGTGCTAGCGAGCTGTGAATCGAAAATCCGTTAGGGAGAAGATTCAGGGGATTTTGTGGGGACCATGAGATTGTGATGGCTGGATTTTTGTCTGTTACGTGAGCTGGACATCCTTCCTGGAACTTGATTTTTACTGAGTGGTAACTTTTCACTGTGGTAAGTTTTTTATTACTCTTTACTGCTACACAAGTATGAGCATATCAGTCTCGTTTTTTCGTTGATCTTACTGCTGCGAATTTGAACTTGAATTAATGTCTTTCTTGTTTTTTCCTAATGCTTCAATTTTATCTTTCTGATGTTGTCCTGTTGCTTCAACTTGTACTCATGTTTTGTTGATGGTTCGCAGATATCTTGCAGGTCTGGAGGCTTAACGTCAAGATGTAAATGGCTTGGTAAAAATGGTATTGTTCAGTACCTGTTCTCATTAAAACTATGCTGACGCCTTACTTTGGGATGCAGGTGAAGGGAAAACTGGTATTGTCATGCTTGCTTGCGAATTATGCCTACTGTATTAACCACTTAGCTTTGCTCATCATGAGTGAACTTCTTCCGGTTGTGGCTTTAACAAGATCAAAATCAAGGAGGGCATGGAATGACCTCCTGGAATCAGCTGGCTCCACGGAATAATCCTCTCCAGAAGTCTCTACATTGGAGATCAGTGCAATAGGCTGCAGCATAATTGGTAAGACCTTCTTTTCTTTGAATTTTGACTTGGAATCTCTTGATGCAACTTTTTGATTTCTGAGACTTGACAAGAGAAACATTCTGAATGAGTGACTAGCCATACCTCAAACGACGGCTGGATATGTTGTTAAATCCATTAAATCATCATCCATCCAAACACTTTTTCTTAACTTCTGACTTAGATGAGAATGCTATTGTTGGATTAAGCTTTTAGATGTATTATGCTGAGATTATATTTTCATTTGTAAAGTTGATGCAAACTCAATCTTTAAGCTGCTTGTTTTGGTGTATGATCCACATTGTCTCCTTTGCTTTTAATCACACATGTCTTGTTTTTTTTTCATGTGCATTCTTTTGGAGCCATTGGTACTTTGTTGAAGCTTGGAATTGAAGGAAATGATTCTCGGTGCATTCATGACAGAGTTTGGCTAAAGAAGATTGACCTTGTGGCTTTGTTGCGAAAGGAAACGGTCAAATGGAAAGTGAAGGCTTTGTGTCAAACCGAGAATATGATGAAGAACTGGGAGTTACAATCATTAAGTTTGGCATTCTTGTATGTGACGAATCTTTGAGAACTAACTCCCACATCTTCACTTCTATGACCTTACTCAGGATCCTTATCGTGTCTTGCTATCATCTTGCAGGCCAAATGACTTCACAAGATCTTGATTGGGGCTGCCGCGACTGGAAATAATCCATTGAGTCTTTAGCTTGTAGTTTGATTTCAGGACTAACAAGAACAACATTTCTCACTTGCATTTGCTTTAAGAACTTAGAAATTCATCACTGAAACCTTGTTTGTAATAATGTGAAGCATAAACTTAGGCATGTGGAAATCTGTTTGTGGCGAGAATTAATAACAGTGCACTCTTCAAAACTCTTAGATTTTTGCCTTTTACTGTAACTTGCTTTGTGTACCATCTTTTAGAGTATTGTCCTCTATATTTTGTAACACAATCTCTTATGATTAAATTTTAAGATGTTCTCCCTTGAATAGTGAAGCAAGACGGTCTTGTTGCAACCTGTTTCTTTGAGTGAATTTTGCTGGAATGATTCAAATAAACCTTGCTATTTACTTCCATATTTGAATAACACATAGAATGGGTAACCATCTCACATATATCATGGATTTGCAAACTTATTTTGAATTTCTGATTTTTTTTAAATATCAACTTCAATGACAATGTAATAAGAATTCACACCATTTGAAACCACACCAAAAAACCACAATACACGCTTGTTTTCAAAATCCCTGGACATTAAGAATAAATGAAAACCAATTTGACAAGAATAGTTCTTTAGACTTGATTTGAAGTCCCATACTAATTCCCTTGATCCAAAATTTCAAATATGGACCATCATGTGCGTGAGTTGTACTACCTTAAAACATAGGCCAAATGCACCAAATTGAATTGATCACTTGGCATCCTGATTCCATCAGATAAATTGTATTGATGCAAAACTCTGAGTTGAAATATTACTGCATACAGACTTTGCCTGATATCCTTAAATAAACCTCGTCTTAACCTTGAGCATAGTCAACAAAAGAGAAAGAACATTTTTTTTTGACAACGATTAATAAAATAGTAACAAGAATAGAAATTAAAACTAAAAACATATGGGTAGGACAAATTTGGGGTATGACACTTGTGTCCGGGCTTCAGTGATCCTGACCCACCTAGCCTGACTTTCTTGCAGATAGAGCTCAGTCCTAGCCTTCTGAATCTTGGCCTCTTTACAGGCATTTTTTAATATTTGTTCCCCAACCCTTACTTTCCTGATGTAGTCCTCTGTTTTCTCAATCTTGGCCAGATGCTCCACCCTAAGCTTCTCCAACCTTTCAATGTCCAGACAACCATCACTCCTTTCCCAAAGGGTCTTCTTCAGAGCTTGAGACAGATTCTCATTCCTTTCCTTCAGCTTCTCAAATTCTTCCAGGCTGACAGTTGCTGCTGGCTGTGCTGTAGATGGTCCAGGTATATCCTCAATGGTGAAAGGCATTCCAGTAATTTGAGCTCTTGTACAAGACCACTCATAGTACTGAGCTGAAGCATCATTATTACACCTTCCCAGAATTGCCATCCCTTTTGTCTGGATGTTGTCCCAAGCCCAAGATGCTTGTCTGACAGCAGCTGAGTTAGGCTTTACTTCACAATACAAGGTCTCAGCTAAATCTTGCACTCTGGGAGGGTGAACCAAAGCATAGCCCAGTTGTCTCTTAAACAACAAAGGATTGTAGTTGATGCAACCCTTTACTCCTATCAGAGGCACATTTGGGTATTGCCCACAGCTGGTGATAATGTCTTTGCCTTTGGTGCTCTGGGTGCACCATCTAATATCATCTGAAGTCAAAGCAATGAGCCTCTTAGCCCAATTCTTCTGCTGGTGAGGATTCAAGAAGGCATCTATTTTAGGTAGGTGTCTGAGCAGCCAGGTGTGAAACAAAGGAGCACAACATCTCACTAACTTCTCCCTTTGTTTCTCATTCCTCTGATGAATGGAGTAATAGAAATCTCTCAGCAATGTGGGTACTGGGTTCCTCAGAAGGAAAAGATGAATGGCATTCTTGCTGACAAATTTGGGCTCATCTGCAAACAGTATAACCCCATATATACTGAGGGCTAACAGTGCACAGACTTCCCTCCATTCTCCCAAGGAGGCCTTCAGGATGGCCTGAGAAATCAAGAAATCTAAGTGCAAACCAAGGATCCCAGCTTTTTTTGTCATGCTTTGCTCAATCAAGGCAGGCTCCAGGTATAATGCTTTTTCCACTTCTCCATTGCTGGGAAAAGTCATTTCTGGGTTGAAAGGGAGTCCACCCCTGATAGGTACTCCAGTCAATGAGGAAAACTCTTCCAGTAGAGGCCCTATCTGAAAGTCTGGGAATGTGAAGCATCTCAAAGGAGGGTCATAAAACTGCAAGCATGTGTGGATCATGCTCCTCTGAGAAGGGTCAAGGTCCATAACCATATCCAGGATACCTCCATAATGCTCTCTAAACAATGGGATGTGGTCAGGGGTGATAAGTGACTGGACCTGCCTGATGTCAGTCAACACATGCTCAAAGAAATGGTAGGATATGTTGCTCTTCCTGGGAGTAGTCATAAATGCTGAAGAGGAGGAAGATAGGTGCTGATGAAGATCAAGGTTGATACTGGAGATGAGCCACTGACAGGCTGATGCTGGTGATGATGAGAATAGCTGAAGCAGATAACTGATGAAGTAGAGGTCTGTGCAGAAGAAGGGGTCAAAACCAAACCAGATATAATGTGGATACCCTGAAAAACAAATAAACAAATGTTAGATGATGCAATGATGATGTATGCAAATGATATGCAAGGGTTTGTGATCAAGCTGGATCTGATTATCTGTCTTGATATAGGCCCATATATGTTCAAAGGTCCAAATGAGGGCTTAGAAATCCAGTAACCAAGGTGGGGGACTCAAATAAAGAGTCACATGTCCAGGGTTAAATCACAAGAACTGTCCAAAGTGAGGTACTCTTAACCAAAACAAGTAACAGGGTATGATGTGGCCAATGGTACCTGCAAACCTGTAAACAGCCCAACCCCCTCACAGGTGGTGTTCTAGAACAAGGATCCTCAGACTTGGATCAGTTATGAGAAGTGTAAACACTTCTAACCCAGAGGTACAGTGTTTACAATAACCATAAAAGATCCTCCTCTAATTCACCTCAGTTTCTGAAGGTCATAATAAAGGTCATCCAGACTTAGCAGGCTTCCCAGATAGCCCTAGCACTACAGGAAATTTGTAGCACAGAGTTCTCAAGAAGAAACCCACATCTGAACCGTGTTTCATATTCCCGCACCAGACCGAAATGGAATGGGAAAGAACATGAACCACTCTAGCCTAGGTGTCACTCAGGTCCCAGGTATAGGACCTCAAACTCTCAATGGAACCCCACCCACCAAAGAAGAAGCCAGATCCAACAATGATAATGACAGTATGAAATATGAAAAACTGTAAAGGAAAGCAATAAATAAAAGTTGTACATAAAGCAGTAAATAAAGCAAATAAATAAACACAATTAGCACATAACACCCCAGTAAACAAAAATTAAACAAGCGCTAGGAGGAACCCACAAAAAGAACCCGAAGCCCTGGTTACAGTATAAGGGTCCCCAGCAGAGTCGCCAAGCTGTCGCTCCCACCAAATGACACACAGGGCCAAGAGGGGTACAGACGCGAACGGTCGGCGAAAAGGAGAGAAAACACACAAGGGTGAACTCAGGGAAGAAAGAGTCGCCAGCTAGGCATTTTTATCCCGGAGGAAAGGTAATGCTGCATAAACCTAGAAAGATGTGGATAAGACGGTTGCGAACCAGAGAAACTGAGAAAGGGGGTTGGTTACAACCTGGGTAGGTATTAGCACCTAGATTGTCCGCCGTACTCGACGGGATCCACGCTTAAAAGATTTGTGTTTAAAAGGGGTAGTGTCAGTGCTATTTTGTGTATCAAAGCTGGAAAGAATGCGAGTGTCAGTGTAAAGGAAATGTGAAGTGTATAAGAGAAGTGTCTATGCAAGGACAAGAGTGAAATGTTCAAGACTATGAGGCTTAAAGAATAATGCTGGAAGAGGGGGAATATACAGAGACTTTTGTTCGATAACTGTTAAGTTATGCCTACGTATCCTCTCGTGCAATGAGGAAGTCAGAACACCGTAGTTCGAGTCAAAGAAACTGAAAGACAAATTTACTTGTGAACTGCTTAATTGTCTATGCTCAAGTGTATGACCTGTCTGGCTCAGGTGCAAACTGTCTTGCATTAGACGGAAGAAGCAAGTTCTCGTTTATGAGTGAATGAGATGAGAAAAGAATCCCGGAGGAGACGATTATTGTTTGTTTTTGGTGTTTTCAATCTTTTATTGCTTTTTGGAATTTGTCATAAGCAAATGAGCTTAAGCCTAAACCACGGGTTGGTAAACTCATCACATCTTCCCTTTGATTAGGGGTAATGAGGATACCTTAAGTATGAAGTAAACACCCCACACTTAATCACCATGATATAGGATTAAGGTCATTAACCTACTTGTGATTATTTAGATGTTTTTGGTATCTTTGTTTAGTGTTAAGTAATGAGTTTAATCCATAATCAAGGATTTAATGGACTCATTACACCATCCTAATAGAAGGATAATAGATGAGAACATTTAAGCTGAGAAAGGCTCCTCAACTTAATTCATGATTAGGGATTAACCTCATGACAAAACAAACCTTTATTAGATGGATTTTATTTAATGGTAAGATTAAGAAGTGATTTTTATGGTTTGTAAGACAGCTTGAGGGGGACTTGTCCATTAACACTAGGGTTAGTCCTTCTTAACCAATTAAGGAAGAATTAGAACCCTAATGCAAGGCCCAAGTTACAAGCTTGATGTCTTAGTGATTATTAAGTGGATTGATTAAAGGATTTAAACAATTAAGGGTTTAACACTTAGGATTAAAGTTATACACTCCATCCTAATAGAAAGATGCAGGCATACCCTAATCACAAAGCCTTAAAGCCTTTAAGGTTTAGTCCTTGATTAAGAGATGAGAAGAGAAGACTCAAAGATGACACAAAGGTAAGAACTAATGGGGGGACTAATCAAACCCTAATAATGATCATGCTTGGTTTTTCCTAGGGTTAATGAGGCTTGCAAAAGATCTCTAAGAGAAAAGCCACCAGGAAAGAAGCAGATGAAAGGAGAAAGAAGCAGAGAGAAGCAAGACAACTTGCTTCACTTAAGAAGACAAGTTGTCTGAAGGAAGAAAGTAAAAGATGAACATGAATGAGCAAGCTCACTATAATACAAAGATAAAATGCAGCAATGATGCATAAGAGAGATGAGAAGAGATTGTGAGAAGTGAAGGCAAATTCACTTCTCAAAAGACCTTACCACCTGAAAAATTAGCAAAGGAAATGAAATGAAATGAAAATGAGATGAAATGCAATGATGCAAACCAAAATCAGAAGCATAAACATGATTCTAATGATGCTAAGAGATGATGCAAACACATGTCAAGAGTGGTGGATAATCATACATGGAGGAGGATGCAAATGAAGCATGCTTTGAATCATGAAAGTTCATGAAAGTTCATGAAATGGAATGAATGCACAACATGGAAAATGAGAGATGCAATGATCAAATATGATTCTAATAGGTCCTAAGATGTCTTATATGTCATATGGATGCACAAAATGTCATGGCAAGTTCCTATATGCAAGCAAATGAGAAATGGATGCAAAGGAAGGCAAGAATTAGGGTTTATGCATAACATACATTACAAAAATCAAAATCAGAAGCAAATGACATGATAAAAAATGAAAATGGGATCAAAGTAACCCTAACCCTACACAAGTTCACTGCCCAAAGGAGGGGGCCTAACTCTTAACCTAATGGGAGTTATGATTTTCTCAAGTTGGCTAGGGTTTCATGGCACCTCAAAAGGAAAAATGCTCATTAAATTGAAAATGGAAGATAAATTCAAGCCAATTTTACCCTAAAAACTACATGATATGAAGGATGCAATTCAAGAATAACCATCATCAAACTCTTCAAGGTTAGGCAGAATGAATTTTTCTAAGTTTGGACCAAAATATTGCCTTTAAACAACTTTAATTCCAATGAAAATTGTCAAAATACATCAAGGACCAAAAAGAAATTTGTTTTGAGAGTTTGATAATGTTTCTAAATGTTTTGAAATGCAATGTGAATTTTTTGGTGATTTTTAAATACCTAAATGCATTTTTAATTAATTAATTTCCATTAACTAATTAAAAATAAACATTTAAATGATTTAAAAATAATTTTTAATGCAAGAAATAAAAATTAAAATATTTTTGGGTTCTGAAAATTAATGAAAGGTTTGACAAAAAATTTCATAATTTTTTAATGTGTTTTGCTATTTTTAAAAATTCATGGAAGTTTAATACAAATAAAATGAAATAAAAATGAATTTATGGAGAAGTATGCAAATCCTGTGGCTGGAATTCAAATGAGAAACGCGCGAATTGACTGGCGCTAGATCCTATGGTCCACATTCAAACTGGCATATTTAACTTAACCCTAATTAATTAATCTAATTAATCAGAATTAAAAACTAATTGAGAGATCCTGGCCCTAGGTTCACGCGCGCTAAGCCTCATCCAACGCTCCAAGTTCAAACTGACTTAATCACGTGGCTAAATCCTAATTAGGGCTAAACAAGTTCAGGCGACCGGAACATTGGTTCCGGTCGTCTTCTCCGGCGACCCCTCAAGAACAAAAACCTCCCTGGACCATTTTAAGAGTTGTAAAGCTCGAGATCAAACCTCTCAACCTCCCTAAACATGAATCCACCCTCAAAATCCATTTCTTTTCACTCAAAATCTAGATACGAATCAAAACCTAAAAATGACCAAACTTTCAGAGATGCAGTACATGCTTAATAGTCAATCATTTCCAAAAATAAAAAGTGCAAAGCATTCAGGGGAGCATGTAGATCATTTCAATAACTTAAAAAAAGGTTTCTGGAAAAATGATTTTGCGAAGCTACCTGAAGTGAAGCCTTCAACTTGGAGCTTTCAGACTGCTTCCATGCTTCCAAACTCCTCCAATGATCTCCCTGAAGATGTTTTAAGGCTTAGTTGGAGTTTGTTGTGGCTAGTTTGTGAGATTGATGGAGTTCTGTTCAAAGGGGGTGGAAAATCGTGTTTGAGTTTCAAGGACTTTCAAGGCAAGATGAAGGGTGGTTTATGCTCTATGAAGCTTTTCTGAATGAATGGTGAAGTTGGTTTTGAGGTTTGATGCTTGTGTGATGAGATTCGAAGGAAAATGCCAAGAGGAGAGTTTTTATGAACTATGGTGATGCTGTGTATTCAAGCTTGCCTCTTGTGTGTTTTGAGTCTCATTTTGTCCACTTATCAAACTGTGATAGGGCAGAGGGTTGGTGGTGGCACAGTGTGATTGGCATGTCCCCTTTTGCAAAAAGTCAAGTCTATGTGTCCTTTGAGGTATGGGATGTTTCAGGGCTAGAGCAAAGGCATGTCTGCTGCAGCTTGATTCAAGGATGACCATGGAAATGAGATTGAGGCCAATTAGCAAGTTTGTGAGAAGTTGTGGGAGGTTTTGCAAATTTCACTAAGTTTGGCCCTTTTGAAGTTTCTTAATGATCAAGGCATGAAAATGAGTAATTCTTTG
Source organism: Lathyrus aphaca (assembly GCA_963966055.1). Classification (NCBI taxonomy): domain Eukaryota; kingdom Viridiplantae; phylum Streptophyta; class Magnoliopsida; order Fabales; family Fabaceae; genus Lathyrus; species Lathyrus aphaca. The sequence goes on from OZ014520.1 coordinate 66,750,206, forward strand.
GTGCATTCTAAATTTTAGGTCATGACTTATGTTTGTGTAATGCTTAGAAGTTGATTTGAGGTCACAATTGGCCTTGGCATGAAGTTTTGCAACTTTCCTCCTTTGGTGCATAAGTGAAATTTCATGTTTTTTCCCAACTTTGGCAAGCCATAACTTTTGATCCAAAATGAATTAGAATGAGTTCTTGTACTTTTTGAAAAGGGAATGATCCAATCTACAACTTTCATGACCAAAGTTTTCTCATTTGAAGCATTTTTGAATCAAAAAGAGGAGGTTGAAAAACTTTCCCAAAATGGCAAGTTTCCATTATAAGTCACTTTCCCAAAAAGGCAACTTTGCAAATGGCTTGAAATTCTTCAATTTTGTGAACTTCTAACTTCTTCTAAGATCAAATAAAGATCATACACATTCAAAATGATGGAGAAACCCCTTTGGTTGGGTCATTGGGGGCCTCAGATGCCCTGATTTTGCACTAACTTGCTCAAGAAGTCATCTCTTGATCAGATGCCTTCCCCATTGAATTTCTTCATGAAAATTGATATGCATGATCCTCATAACATATTGAGACCAATAGAAACAAGAATGACCAAAAAATTTGGAGTTATGGCCTCTTAAACCAAAACCCTAATTTTAGGTCATCTGTGCAGTTAAGCCTGGCTTTGCTTCCATGCCTTTCTCAGTTCTTGTGATTCTTTGACTTCCTTGACCTTGTGAGGATATAATATGATGCTTGAACACACATGGACCCCTTTTAAGTGATTGATGACCTTTGGAGTGGCTCAAATAGCTCAGGGATGGCTCAAATCACAAACCCTAGATGCAGATGACTTTGAAACAATGCAGTGAAGCAAAAGATGCAATATGAGATGCTATGGTTGAACTTATGCACGTGAAAAGATCACAAGCCATGGTGAAATGAGTGAGGGAAAATTTAGGGTGTTTACATACACCAACAACTAGGATGAGCTTCACTCTGGTGAACTGCTTTCTAGGCTGTAGGCAGCTTTTCAACATCCAAGTCCTACTCTGTGTATGAAATCATCGGATAATTAATCAATAAAAAAATTCCATAAGCATCCTTATGTTTAAGCTCTATTATTGGCTTCTGGGGCATCTTTTTTCTTTCTAACTTCTCGTTGTTTTCTTAATCTGTTCTGCTTGTTTAGAATATGACTGATTTCCAAAATTATCTTTCTTCACCTCATACTAAAGAAAAGATATTAAAATACTTCTTAATGACAAAGAGAATACATTGTATAAAACACATTTGTAATCTTTCTCCCACAGAACTTTGCGCCTCTGCTTCCCAGTGTAACTCCCAACTTCATTCTTAATAAAACAACTTAAGAATATTCAAACCATAGCAAAGACAAACTAAAAACTGTCAAACACATTCCCTAAAACCTTTTATCTGTCTGCATGCATTACATCTGTATATATTTGTATCTTACTAAAATCTCTAACTAGTTAGGTTATCTTCATCCAAACAGATACACCATTCAAAACACTTAGGATTTTTCCTTACAACTTACTAGGGGTTTACAATGATAAGAAGTTTCCCGGTGAAGTGCTTCTTTGTAAACCATCCCCAACTTCCTCTTAGGCTTTATCCAAGGACCCAGGGGCCTCATACAGGTAATCTAGCCTCCTCTTGGGCTTAAAAACAAGGACCTTCTCAGGCTTCCTAAAAGCATAAGAATAGACCTTAGAATAAAAAACATACAATAGTCTCCCTCTCCCCGATGGATGACCAAGCTAGCCTCCTCCTGGGCTTTATACAATTGAATTCCCCCAGACAAAGGAATGTTTGATGACCACATCTCATAAACAAACCAACAGACAAAAACACTCTTCATACAGAGTCAGTCTACCAACAGTTTTCAGCCTCCCATCTTAGGTTTCATATAAGATACATATAATCAAGAGTTAGTCTCTCACAAATAAGCTTCACACTTGGGCTTCCAAATCAGGACACAAATAAAAACTTTCCCACAAAGCCAGTTTTCATCCTTTAGCTTCAACCTTGGGCTTCAATCAGGGCACAAATAAAACAAATCTTCCATCTTTAGAGATGACAAATTATCTCTACTGAGCATTTTTGCTTCAACCTTGGACTTCAATCAAGGCACAAACAGTCAACACACTTTACATTCATTCAAAATACAATTATACTCTTGGACTTTAACTAAGTTAACAACATCAATACATTCATAGTCTTGGACTTTAACTAAGCTAACACCAGTCATAGTCATGGACTTTAACTAAGTTATTTTCCCATAATACAATCATAGTATTAGACTCTAACTAAGCTAAACATCCAGCTTTTCTTGAGCTATGCAAATCGAGATAACCCATTCAGCTATCATGAGCTATGCAATTCAGGCCAACCATTCAGTCCTCCTTGAGCTATGCAATTTAGGGTACCCATTCAGCTTTTCTTGAGCTATGCAAATCAAGATACCCATTTAGGTTATGCCTTGAGCAATGCAATTCAAGCAAACAACCAACCAGTTACAAACAACTATTTTTCAGCTTCAATCCTGGGCTTTGATCAAGAAACAAATAGACTTTTCAGCTTCAATCTTGGGCTTTGATCAAGACACAAACATTTGAGCATCAACATCTTGTGCTTTAACCAGAATACAAATCAACCCTTTCCTCCTAGCTCTAGCATTTTAGGAGGAACTACGATGCTCTGATTGCTCAATTCTCTTTTTGGGGGTACGTAGGCAAAAAGTCGTAAGATCTTTGTGAGCACACTAAACAAAAATAACAATTAGGTTTCTAAACCTAAGAAAAACATCAGAAAATTATGATGATACAGAAACACAAAAACATCAATCTCACTCTATCAATCAACACTCATCTCATACCCAGACTCATATCAAAGAAACCCCATCAATATCATAAAGAACAAATTTTGCACTAATCCAAGAGTTGAAAAAAGCTAAAGAAGAACCCAAAACCATGTGGGTATCTGTTAAATAATAGTATGCAAATCGGGGTGAGTTTAAGATATCTTTTCCCTTCCATAACCAGCTTCACCAGGAAAAAATAAGAAATAAGAAAGAAGCAAAAATGAGATAGTGATTAAAGACCACAAAAATCGAGCTACAGAAAGACATACCACATATTCATCCAAAATATTAAGATGATAGGTGGATAGATTCTCTCACTTATAAATGCTCAAGTCTTCACACTTCCAACCAATGTGAGACAATTACCCACACTACACACAATTGCTACATTCTCAACACTCCCCTTCAAGTGTGAATCCATGATGTTATCACTCAAGTGAAAGTTCTTCTTACTACCACAAACTATTGTATCTCACATAATGTTTCTTACTCACTACTTTTGTGGCGTCGTTGACACTCTTCAACATAATGTTTTTTTTTGCTCACCACCCTTATGGAGCCGGTGGATTTCGATACAAGTAGCCGATCTCTTTCTCGAACCAAAGACTTTGATGTCATATGTTGGGGATTTTTTCACTAGGGAGCATTGAACATTGTGTGACATCCTTTTTTAAATCAATACCTTTGTGATAGACACACCACATATTCATCCAAAATCTTAAGGTGATAGGTGGGTGGATTCTCTCACTTATAAATATTCAAGTCTTCACACTTCCAACTAATGCGAGACAATTATCCACACTATACACAATTTCTACATTCTCAACATTCACCTTCAAGTGTGAATCCATAATGTTATCACTCAAGTGAAAGTTCTTCTTACTACCACAAACTCTTGTACCTCACAAAATGTTTCTTATTCACCACCTTTGCGGCGTTGCTGACACTCTTCAACAAAATGTTTTTTTACTCACCACCCTTATGGCGCCTGTGACTTTCGATTCAAGTAAGCCGATCTATTTCTCGAACCAAAGACTTCAATGTCATATGTTGGAGAGTTTTTCAATAGGGAGCATTGAACATTGTGTGACATCCTTTTATAAAGCAATACGTTTGTGAGAGACACACCACATATTCATCCAAAACCTTAAGGTGATAAGTGGGTGGATACTCTCACTTATAAATGCTCAAGTTTCCACACTTCAAACCAATGTGAAATTATTACCCACACTACTCACACTTGCTACATTATCAACAAATGCGAGTTTGATTTAGATGGCAACAACTTAAAACTTATAGTTGATGAAGAATACATTAATGTTCAACAATATTGTTACCTATATTGATGATGTTGTCTTTAATATCATAGGATGAAGTTTAACTATTATGTTTGGTGCGTTATTTTGTGGGATTTTATAAATTTGTAATATGTAACGGGTTTGAGTATATTTGTGATCTATCATTTCATATTTGATCACATAATTAATATATATATATATATATATATATATATATATATATATATATATATAACTTTATTAATAATAATTGATTAAAAATTATCATGTATAGTGAAATATATTAGATTGGAAGTGATGCAAATAATATTTTGTTTTGATATTGTGTGTAAGAAAATTTCGTTATACTATTTAAAGCACATTCTATCCAATTTCTCCCTTGCAATTGTGAATTTTTCTTTTTACAATTGTGAAAAATGAATTAATTAATTAATGTAGGGGTAAATTTAAAATAGTGATATTATTTGTAATATTTGTAGGATAATTTTTCTTATATTTAAGATCATTGATATTTTTATTACTTACATAAGCAATTAGAAGAAGTATTAGTTAGAGAATACAGTTATGGAAAAAGAGTTAATATTGCTTGAGAAATTTGAAAATGTTCATTCTTTTAAAATATTTATTTTTTAAAATAAATTGGCAACTTATTTGAAAAAGATTTTTAAATAATTAAGGATGTCCTTAGTTCTTTTCATAAGCGGATTGTTAAAACCTACATTTGTCTTCTTTTTAGTTTTTTTTTTAATCACACTAGGTAATTCTTTTGGTATTTTTTTAAGCAAAATATATTGAAAGTGAGAACTAAGGGTTCTCCAACTTGTTTACACTAAAATGGGAAAAACTCGACAAAAAAGGAGAGAACAAATCAAATCTAACTACGAAAGAAATAATAAAGGATCTTTATTAAACTTGTAAAAGCAACAATTAAAATATGTAATTTCTCTACAAAAAGATCACTTCCAAATTAAAGATTTTATACCTCACACCGTATTGTTATAATTGCAATCCTCCGTCCGGAAACATACACCATTCCTAGCTAAGCATAAACTCCAAGTGATTGCTAGCCAAACAACTCACAATTTGCCCTCTTTAACTTTTTTTTACACGGCAAAATGAATATAAATCTATAAAATTCGAAAGGTACTCTTCCTCCATTTCTTCTGATTTACCAATCCAAATAGCTATTTCCTTGCAAATCAACTTAACCACATTACAATCGAAGAATGAATGATTCAAGTTTTCCGGAGCAACCCCACAAAAGACACAAATCAAAGAATCAACATGTAAGTTAATATCTCTATAAGCCAAAAGATCCTTAGTTGGAAGTCTATTCACAAGGAGTCTCCAACCAAAGGCCTTAATCTTGAAAGGAACTTTCGGCTTTCAAATTAAGCTCAACGTCTTGTCATACCTATTAAAAGGACCGAAATGGATACGATAAAAAGCATAAAAATCATAGCAAGAAGCCACTGAGAAATCAAAATCGGGTTTAAGATCCCAAAAGATATTATCGAATTAACCTTCCGAAATACCATGCTCTAAGACCTATTCCTTTAAAGTTTCAAAATCCTTCCTTAACATAGCATCTCTATCCACCGCCTCTTTAAGACCAAAGTCACCCCACACCCAAACTCCATCCATCAAACCTCTCATAGCCGCAATCAATACTTTCTTCAAGCACAATTCCACATACAACTCCGGAAACTCATCCTTTAACACAACTTTCTCCAACCATCTAGCTTCCCAAAAAGGGATGTTGTAACCACTTCCAACTTTGAAACTACTACAATCGTTAATATGATCAAACTAGAATTTTTTACAAATACAAGTAATGTCCTTCCACCAAAAAGATATAGAGGAAGAAATGCTTTTGGTGTCTTCTCCACAAATCACCTTAGTAGCAATATCACTGTAATTGGCTCTCAAAATGTTATACCAAAGCCTCTTAGGCTTTTGAAGGATTCTCCACCTCCATTTATTGAGAAGAGCTAAATTAAAATCCTCCAAATTTTTAATACCTAACCCCCTTTTTCAAAAGGAAGGAAAGCATCCTTCCAACTAACCTAATAAATCTTCCTTTTATCCTCCACTTCAACCCAAAGAAAATTGCTTTGAATTTTTATGAACTCTTTAACTACTTTCAACAGAATCTTATAGAAAGATATAGTGAAAATAGTTAACGAACATAAAATAGACTTCAAGAGAGTGATTCTTCCTCCAATATTGAGAAACCTATTTTTCCACCCCAAAAGACACTTCTTCATTTTCAATAAAAGAGGATTCCAACTAGAAACTTTCCCTGGGTTGAATCCAATCAAAATGCCAATAAAAGAGAACTTACTATCTTCCACCTTACAAGAGAGAGCACAAAAAGTTGCCTCCAAAAAATTGGAATTAACATTAATTACAATCAACTTGCTTTTGTGATAATTTATGCCAAGCCCCGAAACAAGTTCAAAAGCTCTCAAAACCGTCTTAATCGCCCTTACATGCCTCCAAGTCCCACCTCCCACAAATAGAGTATCATCCGCAAATTAGAGAATGTCAACCAAACATCTTCTAGCTATATCAAAGCTACAAAATTTCCCAATTTCAATAGATTTACGAACCAACCCAGACAACCCTTCTGCCACCATAACATAAAGAAAAGGCGAAAGAGGATCGCCTTGTCTCAAACCCCTCTCCAAAATAAACTCCTCCGTAGGAATACCATTTACTAATACCGACATTTTTCTTTGAAAAACCAATAATTTCATCCAATTACTCCAAATTGCTCCAAATCCCATTCTTGATAACATGAACCTTAGAAAGTTCAAATTCACCTTGTCATAAGCCTTTTCAATGTCAACCTTAAAAATAAACCAATGCTTACCCTCTTTCTTAGCATAAACAACCATTTCATTAGACACCAATGCACCATCTAATAATTACCTACCCAGAAAAAAAGCATTTAGGCACGGAGAATAATAGAATTAAGGCCCTTTTCAATCTCCCCACCAAAAGTTTAGCTATAACTTTGTATAAACACCCCACCAAATAAATAGGTCTATAATCATCCAATGAAACCATAATTGGCGATTTAGGCACCAAAGTAATAAAGGTAGATATTATAGATTTAGAGAGACCATTACCTTCATGAAAGGTATTGCAAAAACGAAATAAGTCCTTTGTAAGAAAATACCAACATTTTCTTATGAAAAGAAAAGAAAAACCATCCGGCCCCGGACTTTTAGAACCCCCACAACTCCATATTGCCTCATCGATCTCTTCCTCTTGAAAAGGTCTTTCAAGATTCAAAATTTCCTCAATACAAAGACTTTTGAAAGCTATCCGCTCCAAAATAGGTCTCTCCCTCTCCAACTCGGTGAATTTGGTATAAAAGTGACTCCATACCTCCTTCTTAATCTCATTGACCGACTCCTTTAAACCACTAGGGGTAATAATGGGCCTAATTTTATTATGTCTTATTCTTTCCTTCATTACTTTATGAAAAAAGCCACTATTAGAATCCCCCTCCTTAAGCCACTTCAATCTTGATTTTTGATAAAGCATATTTTCCTTTATCCTCAACTTTCTCCAAAACCGACCCGCCATTTCCTTCCGATTAAAATTGATATTGGGGTTTAACCCAACATCTTCAACCTCCGCCATATCTTCACCCAAATTAATATCACCAACTCCCTCCTCCACCGCCAAATCAATCCTCCTAAAAACCTCCAAATTCCACCTCAGAATTTTCTACCACCGTATCATCTGTATTCAACCTCCCCAAATTTCCAGATTTTATAGAAACAGACAGAGAACCTAAACCATCACCCTTATCCTGCACCTGATTCTTCAACACCTTGAATGTTCCATCGGAATTAACCACATTCTCAGATGTAGTCTCACCAACCTCCATGAGATTTCTTGATTGAATCCTGCTACCAGCTTCCTGGACAGACTCAACAATATGTCTGTTTACCTCTCCACCCTGAACATGACAGACCTTCATGCCAATATAACCCCTACTATCTTGTATACACTGCTTCCCTTTGCACCTTAAGACATTTTGTATCCCCTGCACCCCTTTCTTGATAGAGACAGCTCGACCTAAATCTCCCACCCCTAAAACAGAATTCCTGTAATTAGCCACAACCCCATCAAACTTTCCAGCCAACACTCCTGTACCAGAATCTCTATAATGATCAGAATTCACAATCACCAAATTCTGGTTTTCATCTCCCATGATCTATTGATTTGTTTGTTTTGGTTTTTCATTTAAAGTAGTAGAAATAGAACACATTAGATTAGACATTTCTTAAATAGGCTAGACTATTATGAAAAATTATAACTCGAGTCTAACTTATTACATGTAAATAACTGATTTTTTTTTGTTTTTTTATTTATTTTATTTATCGTGATATATTTAAAATCTAGCTTGAGTTTAACATTTATCTCAATCTTTCTATCTTGCTATATATTAAAGTTTTATATTCATGATTTTTATAAATAGATTTTTTTTTTGGAAATTTAAATATCACAATTCACCTCATTTTCTGTTTGAAGTTATTTAGTCAATAAATGTTTTTAGAGTCTAATCCACGTCATAAGACTAATATGTTAGAGTCGAAATGATAAACACCATTGTTACACAAGATTTGAATTAATTATGCAAAGAAAGAGAGATACAAGAAGATGAATGTAAAAGTAATTTTATTGATAACTCTCTCTAACTGAGTTACAAAGTTCAGATAACAAGTAATAAAATTTAATTGTATTAATGAAAACCAAATACATCTCAAATGAAATGTTAAATGAAAACACAAGTGAAATGCAAAATGAATGACGAATTTTGAATTTGAATTACATTTAACATCATCCCTTAATTCATATTCTAAAATATTCAAAATCAACAACATCAATTTCATCCCTCAACTTGATAAATTGTTCATTCTTGATTGCTTTAGTAAGCACGCATGCTAGTTGTTTTTGGGTTCTGCAATATACCACCTCAAGCACTTCACCTTGAACTAGTTTGAATAGAAAATGATACTTAGTATCTATGTTCTAGCTTCTCCCATGAAACATTGAGTTCTTGGTAAGGTTTATTCTTGACTTGTTATCAATAATCAACCTAACTGATGTATCTACTCCAAACCTCAGTTCCCGTAGCAGATTGATGAACCAAATAGCTTGACAAGAAGTTAATGCACCAACAATATATTCTGCTTCACAAGTTGACAGTGCAACCACCAATTGCTTCTTGGAGTACAATGAAATAGGAGTTCAATGATACATGAACAAATACCCTATAGTACTCCTTATATCCATTATGTCACCACCCTAGTCTGAGTCTAAATAGTAGAACAATTCAACATTACCTGTTGCAGCAGATGAAAATATGATACATAATTTTGTGTTCCTTTTATGTACCTGAGTATTCTGACTGCAGCTTGGTAATATGACCACTTTGGTCTACTCATGAATCTGCTCACCTTTCCAACTACATAACATATGTCTGGCTTATTATTACATAAGTATCTTAGAGAACCAACCAAGTAGCTTCGTCTACATTTTCATTATCAACATCAATATCTAGCTTATGACCTATTTCAATAGGTGGGATCAGAGATTTGAAGTTATGAGTTCAAACCTTTTCAATACTTAACCTCATATTTAACTAATGCACAATGATTCCCTTTGTGGTATGCATAAATTCCATTCCTAGGAAATACACCATATCACCCAGATCAATCATGTCATCAACAATCTTTTAAACTTACTCATTTTAGTATTATAATTTCCTCTCAATAGCATATCAACAAAATAAATACACACCATCATCATATTTGTAACACCCTTAAACCCAAAACTTATATTAAAATAATTACTCGACAATATTTAGGGTGCTAGTCTCAGACAACATGCATACTTCACGTCAAATCAAAATACTCGCAGTGGAATTTCAAAATAATGTTCATAAACTTCAAATATCTCAATAATCCTAAATTCTAAATCAAAACATAACAAAAATACCTTGTTCTCGATGTTACAGATCAGAGCATTAACCGATTAAATGCGATAAACGATAAAGTAAATGAAGATGAACTCCAAGGCCATTTTCCAACTCACAACAGGTACTACTCATGTTCTTCAGTATCTGTACACATCGTACATTAACATAAAAACAAAATAAAAAAGGTGAGAGAATACAATCAAATATGTTAGTGGTGCAAAAGATTAGGAAGGATAACCTAAATGATAACATCAACAACAACAATCATCAACAGATAATGTATTCACACAACAGTAATCAATTCAAAAATTCCAACACGTATGCAATGGAAAAAACATTAACTCTATATGAATATGGTATCAACTCAATAATGGTTCTTCATACAAATCAGGCCCTAACATCTGAACCCTGAGCCCCATCATCTGAGCTCAGGACAAATCACTAGTCCCAACATCTGAACTCGTGACTTGCCTCTTTCACAATAACAATAACATATGATGTATGTCATACAATAATTTAAAGAGAGAAAAAATAATGATTACATCCCCACATCTGACTATAACCAATCATACATTTAAATTCATCAACAATAGTTCTCACTCCGAACTACGCACCTCAACAATCATCAACAAGTATGTATAACAATTCACATAATTATACTTGAACTTCACAACATATATGTAAATATAAAATAAACATCCACTTAACACTCAATCATATCAATTCATCTCTTAAAACACGACCAAATAACAACCAACAATAGTTGGAATCAGAGACAAACCGACAATTCAAGTAAAAATTGGCAATTGTGCGTTGTCCCACTCGCTAATTAAGATTCGACTGGCAAAGTGAGACCCAAATACTAGAAAAATTCACGCTCTACACATTCTCGCTAAGCGTGAGCCTTCTTCTCTAAGTGAAGGCTCACTAAGCGAGACCCTTCTTTGCTAAGCAAAGTCGCATAGAACAACAAAAAACCAGAATGCAATTTAAGTAAAAGATTTCTTGTAAATATTTGCTATACTTAAATTTTCATAGAGATGAAATTTAAATTGTGGAATTAAGATATTTGTTGGATAAGAATCCTTGGGTAATGATGCTCTCTCCTTTAATAGTTGCTATTACTATTCCCTGATTTGTGAAACATCATTGTGTCCTTTTCTGACAGGATTCTTATTCTTTTAAGACTCTTGTTCAATTCTTTATTTTTTCTTTTTCTTCTTCTTCTCTTATTTTCTTTTCTTTTCTTTTTCTTCTCTTTCTTCTTGGTTGTGCGATGAACTAACCAAACCCGAGATGAGTACTTCAACTATCTCTCTTTGAATCAACTGGTTATCATCAATGAAAAGATTATGAATTTTGAGGAGTTATTTAAGTTGTGTTTCAACCTTTGGAATATTGTATATGAATAAGGATGGAATGTCTAATTTGAGATATTTTGTAGTTTCAATTATCCAAGTCTTGTCAAAAGAATTTTGGACTAATTCTTCCATTGTAGAACTGAATTCAGAGTATGCTATTTTTGTCTAGAGTAACTAGTGTTTCTATTACAGTATGTTCTAAAATGATTGCTAATGTGATCAATTATGAAGAGATTGGTGAAATTCTAGGAGCTCTTGTTTGAGACTACTATCTTCCTACTTGGTGTATCTTTGTAGATCCTTCCAAAACACCAGTGGTCTTAAGTCTTCTTCATGAAGTAGTTGTTTGGTGTCAGATTCTAAACTCAAACTTATTTCCTAAGGATAAAGACTTAGACTTAGTGGACCCTATAAAACAAGATCTGCTTCTACTTCTCAATTTAAATTTGAAGACTGATCTTTCTCAAGTTATGTTTGATCATCTGAAGAAGTCTCATTCTTCTTTTCAAGAGGGAAAGACTTTCTCCATTCCTTATGGACGAGTGATTTCTAAATTACTAGTTCAGCAGGAGGTTAACATAAATACCGAGGTTAGTTCATCCAAGATTTGGAAAGACAAGTTTGAAGTTATCTATGAAATATTATGATGTTAGGATTTTGTGAAGTTGTGGTTTGTATCTTTGTTGGAATTAATGAATAAAGTTTCTTATAATTAATTCTTTATTGGTTTATGCTTGTGTTCAGTTCTTAACTATTGAATATTCTTCTATTATTCAAAAGAATTTGCTCAACGAAATGGGAGAAAAGAACTCACTGAATGCATTTTCCATGATTATTGAGATTCTGAATTACTTCAATATTGGTATGTCGAATCTTATTTACAAAACTCCTGGTTCATCTCAAGAATTCTTTTAACGTACCTTGACAAACATGGACTATTTTTGGGACAGGTATATTATCTTCGCTTAGATAAGAATGGTAGGAATATCTATAAATTTAATGATTTGAATGTATTGGGTGATGATACTGAAGAAGATTAGATGGATGATGAGCATTCCATGGATGCTTATGATACTGATGAGGGAGATGCTACTATATAAGATGCTCATAATTAAGTTGATCATAATGCTGGTTTTGGTGCTTGTTTAGCTGATACCTCTTCTATAATGACAATGCTTTAAAATATGCAAATGAAGCAAGACGAGAGGTATGTATGAATTATTATATTATTATAAATATTAAAAGAATATAAAAAAATATTTTGTTTTAATATTTATAATAATATAATTATAATAAATATTTTTATATAATATTTAAAAATTGTTCGGGAAAATGTCGTACTGCAATGCTAAAGATTATTTTAAAAAAGTCAAAACCGTTATACTGCATAACCATTTGAAAAAAATGCCACAAACCCTATTATGCATTGTGCCTGCTATTTTCCCAGATTTTGGGAGTGATTAAGTCCTGACAATTTTGTGAGGTTAAAATCCTAACACAAATTTAATATCCCCTTAACAAATTTAACTTTTTCCAATAGTTATAATATTCGTTTTTTCAGTTTTACACCTTTTTTAAACTAAAAATAAAAGATATTCATTCAAATTGATAGAGTACATCATTGTAAAAATTTAAAATCGCCAAAAACAAAAAGATGAATCTGCGAAGAAACTCACATCATCCATGTTAATAGCCTAAAATGACAAATTGCATAAGCTTACAAATATGACTGTATTAGGATGTCCGAAATCTTCATGCTTCCGGATCTGTAACGTTAATGACACTAATAAAGTCATTGATTGAATCTGCACTAGATCGAAATTAATCTTTCAACCTGAAACAAATGAACACTGCACAAAGACGGAAAAACAAAATTCCCCGCACAAAGACGAAAAATCAAAATACACCGTACAAATACGAGAAAACAAAACAAACAACGATTCACAAAATAAAAAATACAAAAGAAACACTAAATATATGTGAAAATCACTTATTTAACTAATTGAGAAATAAAAATGTTTTGAAGGGGTGATTTTAGATCAAAATTGATCCTAAATCACCCCTCTTTGATAAAGAAAGAAAAAGAAGAAAAACGTTTACACCTTGACTGCAAACTAAATGACATATTAGGGAGAACAAATAAAACTCGTCAAAATAACTAAAGGTAATAATGATTATTTTTGAAATTTTTGTAAAATCAAATGTCAACAAAGAATAAATTTAAAAAGCTTGTTTATTATAACAATCAATATAATTCAAAATAGTAATAATTTATAACTATATATAAAAAGATACAATGTGGCGGTTGAACTCACCCCATTCTTTCATAAATTCATCTCTTTACCACTAGGTCAAAGTCTTTTTACCATTAAGTTTTTCTTTTAATATATATATATATATATATATATATATATATATATATATATATATATATATATATATATATATATATATATATATATATATATATATATATATATATATATATATTATTGGGTTAAATATATTTTTACTCCCTATAAATATCTCAATTTTTATTTTTAATCTTTATTAAAAAAATAATATATTTTAATTTCTACAAAATTAATATATATATATATATATATATATATATGATCTTACCTGATCAAGAGGACCTTCCAGCAATTGGATGCAACAGCAAGTGGATGGAATGGAGGGAGTGTACTTGCAAGGCGCTTTGATGCCAAAGTTAGCAGAGGTACAATAAGTAGGTAAGTTAGAAGAAATGGAATCAGAATACCTGACCTTTTAGTGAAAAATGGTATTTATAGAGAGCCCCCAGCGCTGGGCCAAGGTCCTTCCTTGGGCTGGATCAGCTAGGCCCAAGGAAGAACTACCAAGGAACGCGTGAGAAGCGTGAAGACCTAGCTAAGTGGTCTGGTCCTTGGTTCAACTGCCCCTATCTTTCAGGAGATAATGGGAGACAGTTGGGTGACGTGGCAAGTGAACTGGCAGACATGTTCTTTGCCCGTTCTAAGTGCGTGCCCGACATCTAGGATATGTGCCCGACCGTTAAGCACCCCTGCCCGTCTATCAGACGTATCTGCCCGAGCATATGGGCCTCTGCTCGATATATTGGGCTGCAACCCAATACAGTCCGGAGGCCCAGTCCGGAACAGGAGCCCCCAAGTCAAGTCTCCGAGTCGGAGCGATGAATTAGAGCATAAGCGGGCGTAGGCTCGTTGAAGAAGGTGTCGGGCATATCTTGCCCGTCCTGTTGAGTCTGTCGGGCATGTGGTGTTTCACAGAGTCGAGGATGCTCCTTATAGTCGGGGAGATTTGCAGTTTCTCGGCGTTGTTCAGGATTCTTGTGGACTGACGTGTCTCAGCATTAATGGTGCATCGCTTTGTTTCCTGTGCAAACAACGACGTAGGGTCTAGGTAATGATTACCTGGCGCGTCCGTCCACGCGCTTATGGATAAATAAAGGTGGTGGTCCATTTCATTTGGACTTTTTCGCTCTGACGTTTGACCGGAAGCTCTGAGAAGAACCCTCTCTCCGCCGTCTGCACCACCATTTTCTGCCCGCGCGCCACCGTCTTCTCCTTGTCTCCAATATGTCAAGTAACAACTCAAATTCTCTGTTTTTCATGCTTTTTCGTTTGGTAGGTAGGAAAATGCCTGATATGTCTGTGTAGAGTAAGCAAACTTTAGTGTAGAGTAGATAAATCTGGGTTTAGGGATAGTTTTTTAGGTTTTGGGTATGAATGTCCTGAGCAGGATTAGAATGTCCCGGGCAAAAATTTCATATGTACTTGAATAAACCGGGCAAAACTATCATGTCACGGGCGTGAAATTCATATGCGTATGAATATCCCAGGCAAGGTCAGCATGCCACGGACGTAGAGTTCATATATGTATGAAATTGTAGGTCGGGAAGCGAGGAAGAAGTTTGCTATGTACGAATTTGCCTTCCGAGAAGCGAGGGTCAGGCTGCCCTTCAACTCTTTTCAGATGGGAGTTTTCAGGTGGCTCAGACTGGCACCATCATAACTGCATCCGAACACCATCGCTTTTATCTGGACGTTCGAGCTAGTCTGCCGTTTTCTAGGTATTGGGTGCACTTTGCCCCTCTTTTTCCATATCTTCCACCTGCAACGGTCTGGTGCCCAGGGAAGTCACAGTTGGGTGTCTCTGAAGCAGCCAGTGAGGCTATTCAAGACCTATGTAGATTATGCCCGACATTTCAAAGGGCGGTGGTATACGGTGAAGCCGATCACTCGTTCTTCCTTAAACTCCCTTTACTATTACAAACGGAATGCCGTCGGGGAGGAAAAACTTATGTCGAGGATCCCCTTGAGGTGGCAACCCGACCACTTCAATCTATCGACCAGTCACTACCGGGTGAAATTCTCGAGCATGGGGGTCGAGGATAGGCTGGCCTACAAGAGGCTGGTGGAGTATGTATAGAGCTTCAACCTGGTGGTTTGGGTTGACCGAAAAGGTGCCCCCTATGTCGATGAGGCTGGGGTGCCGATTTATGTAACCCGTCTTATAAACACGAGGGCTCTTCTCGAGTGTGATACGGACGAGGAGGCTTTGGAGTTACTACGTAGGTTTTCTTTACTTATTTTCTTTTCTTGGTCTTGTGTTCGTCCAACTAATCTTTGTTTTTGTTTTGTAGGAACTATGCCCGTTCATCGTGAACGAGTTCTGAACCTAGCGAACCAGGCTGGGGCCCCAGACAGGGTCCCTAAAAAGAAAAAGAAAGCAACACCCCGTGTCCAGGAGGTAGCCACAGAGCTCGGGGTAGGTACCTCAGGTAATGCTAGCCCAGTGTCCAACTCCCCTCAACCTGCAGAACAAACCTCTCTGATCCAGATACAGGACAATCCCCCTCCTTCCACCTTTCCTTTGCTCAAGCGGAAGCGTCTGGATGGGACTCTTGCCTGGTCTGCTGTTGTGGGGGGCAATGATTTTGATGCCCCTGGGAGTTATTTGCTGCCTCCTTGCTATCTGGAGCAGGAGTTCTTTAAGGCTGAAGGTTCCGTCGTGGTGGCGGCGCCCGAGGCAAAGGCCATTCTGAACCAAGATGCCAACGCCCGGCGAAGAGACCTAGCTGGGGACCTGTCCACTATTATCCGGGTGATGGAGACTGCCATGGTCCTATCCGAGACTGCTGTTTCCACGACTTCCTTAGAGGATGCTCTTCTAGCTGCCTGGACTGAGAAGGATAGATTGTCTAAGGATCTATCCGACTACAAGGAGGAGCACCAGTTGCAGGAGGGGCTAAAGAAGGAGCTGGAGGAACTGAAGCTCGAGCGGGACACTCTAAAGGCTGAGAAGCAAAGTCTGGAGGATCAAGCTGCGGGGCACAAGAAGGTGGCTGAAGAAAACGTGCAACCTCGTGCTCGGGCGGCTCTGCTCGAGGGTACAATCCGCCCTCGGGATGATGATACTGAGGAGGAGCTTGCCCTTCGTACCCGGGGTGAGTTGGTCGGACATATCCGCGAACTCAACAAAAAGCTGGTTGTAATGTTCAAGGATGGGTTCGACAACGCAACTGAGTAGCTGAAGGTGTTGAATCTCGGGCTAGTGACGGGGGGGTCGGCCCATAACTACTACGTGGTTGACGGGGAGATCGTGCGCCCCTTCGAAGCTAAGGAGGAGCTGGAAGATGAGGAGGAGGATGGTCGTGAAGAGTAACTCGGGGCGGGGTCTTTAGAATTTTTTGTTGTCTTTTTGTAGGGCCTGTGTGCCTGTTTATAATGGCCTTTTGTGCCCGTTTGAATATTGGCCTTCGGGCTTCCTTTGTATTTTTCTTGGTCGGCTGCGACCGTGTTTAATGAATGTTATTTTTGATATTAATTTGTTTTATTTATTTATTTTTGAACTGTTTGTGCTCGACACTGCTGGTCTAGTTGGTTTAGGGAACCGACAAGGTGGCGAGCGTTGTGCTCGCCTTAAATCGAGGTATGGTTTACGATCAGAGAACTCTGACCTTGGGGCTTGGACTTTCCCATCGCGAGCTGGGTGCCCTGCCAACGTGGTACTGCGACACTGGGGCTCGTTTGAGGTGCCCAACGTCGGGGAGGGTTGTGTTCGCCCCTGAGGAGCGTAGATCCTCCCTTTTGTTTTGACGGTGAAGAGCGTGGTCGTACCTCCCATGTCTCCCCGGGTTATGTTTAGCTATAATATTGTCTAAGTTTTTCTGCATTCCATGGTCGAGCGAGTTCTTCACCTTGTAGGTTTTCCAGATAATAGGCCCCATTGCTCGTCTTGTCGCGAACGCGGTAGGGCCCTTCCCAGTTGGCGGCCAGTTTTCCCTCTCTTGGGTTTTTTTGTTTCTCTTGAGGACCAGGCTGCCCACCTGGAACTCTCTTTTTATGACCTTCACGTCGTGGCGTAAGGATATTTTTTGTTTGAGGGAGGTTTCCCTAAGGGCCGCTTCGGAGCGGATCTCGTCGACGAGATCCAGCTCGGCTCAAAGTGCCTCGTCGTTCATTTCTTCGTCGAGGGGCGCCTCCACGTGTCTCGTTGTCTCTCGAATTTCCACCAGGATGATTGCTTCGGTGCCGTACGTTAGTCTAAACAGGATCTCCCCGATCATGGAGTGTGGCGTTCTGTGGTATGCCCATAGGATGATGTGTAGTTCCTCGACCCATTCCCTCTTTGCCTCGCCGAGTCTGCGCTTTAGTCCTTGCAGGATTACCCTGTTGGCCGCCTCAGCTTGTCTGTTGGTTTGAGGGTTCTCAACGGACGTGAAGTGTTGTTTAGTGCCTAGGCTGGCTACGAAGTCCTGAAATCCTCCGTCCGTGAATTGTGTTTCATTGTCAGTTATGAGGACCTGGGGTATGCCGAACCGGGCGAGGATGTTTCGTTTGAAAAATTGAAAAATGTTCTGCGCCGTTATTTTGGCCAGTGCTTCTGCTTCGATCCAGTTGGTGAAGTAGTCTACCCCTACAATGAGGTATTTGTTTTGGTAAGAACCGGTCACAAATGGGCCGAGGATGTCCATGCCCCACCATGCGAAAGGCCAAGGGGAGGAGAGCATTTTTAGCTCGTTGGGAGGTGCGAGATGCATGTCGGCGTGTCGTTGGCATTTGTCTCATTTTTTGACGTGCTCTTTGGAGTCGTGCTGCATAGTCGGCCAATAGTAGCCTGCTCGTAGATCCTTGCGCGCCAGCGACCTTCCGCTGGGATGTTGGGCGTTGATTCCCCTGTGTATTTCCCCTAATATTTCGGGGACTTTCTCCTCCTCGACGCATTTAAGCAACGGGATGGAGAGTCCCTTACGGTAGAGTTTCCCTTCGAGGAGGACGTATGAGCATGCCCTCCGCTTAGTTGTGGCTGCCTCTTTGGATTCCGCGGGGAGTTCTTCTTTCATGAGATAGTTGTAGATGGGTGTCATCCAGCAATGATCGTCCCCGATCACGTTTACCTCGAGCGGGGGCGGCGGCCTTTCGGTGCTAGGTCGAGGAAGGATTTCCTTGATTACTGTTTTGTTTCCACCTTTCTTCCTCGTGCTCGCGAGTTTCGACAGGACGTCCGCCCGTGTGTTATGTTCGCGGGGCACGTGTTGGACCTCCCACTTCTTGAATTTTTCGAGTCTTTCCCTTACCAATGACAAATATTCGATGAGGTTGTCGTTCTTGGCTTGGTATTCCGCCCTTCCCTGTGATGCCACGAGTTGGGAGTTTGTCGATATCTTTACTTCCTTTGCTCTTAGGTCTTCGGATAATCTTAGACTGGAGAGGAAAGCCTCGTACTCGGCTTGGTTGTTGGAGGTTGGGAAGGCTAATGCCAATGAGACCTCGACCAGGATTCCGTCTTTGTTTTCGAGGATGATTCCTGCACCGCTTCCAGCCGGGCTAGAGGCACCGTCAACGAAGATCGTCCATTTGTGAGTGTTGTCCGCTGACTTTGGTTTGTACGTCATTTCTGCGACGAAGTCGGCCAGGGCCTGAGCTTTCAGAGCCTTCCTGCTCTCGTATTGGGTGTCGAATTCAGAAAGTTCCAGTGACCATTTCAACATTCTGCTGGCCATGTCTGGTCGACCAAGGAGTTGTTTTATTGGTTGATCGGTTTTCACCTTGACCGTGTGGGCGAGGAAGTAGTGACGTAATCTTCTCGCGGCGTTTATGAGGGCTAGCGCGACCTTTTCGATTTGTTGGTATCTGAGCTCGGGGCCTTAGAGTACTTTGCTTGTGAAGTATATAGGCTTTTATCTTTCGTTGGTTTCTCTGATGAGCACGACGCTGACGGCCGCGGTCGCCACAGACATATATAGGTACATGGTCTCCCATTCCAGTGGTTGGGACAGGATCGGGGGCTCGGAGAGTGCCTTCTTCAGATAGAGTAGTGCCTGCTCGCACTCGTCTGTCCACTCGAAGGTGGCCTCTTTTCGGAGGAGTTTGAAGAAAGTTAAAGCGTGTTGAGCGGACTTTGCGAAGAAACGGGAGAGTGAGGCGAGCATCCCGTTGAGGGATTGAATGGATTTTTTAGACTTTGGGGTCGGGAATTCCGAGAATGCCCGACATTTGTCGGGATTGGCCTCGAGTTGGGGGAACCGCCCGGAAGCTCCTATAGGAAAAAGGATATTGGATTGGACTTCCCTCGGTATTTCGTCAATGTTGCCTTTTGCTTGGGGGCAGTCAGTAGGAGTTCGTCGAACTTGCGCTTTACTGAAAGGGCAGCGCTTTTGCCGTTCATCCCTCCCCCCGATATGACAAGGGCGGTTGGGAAGTCTTCCCAGGGGCTGAGGGTAGTGATCCTCCCTTCTGGTGGCGAATCGGGGAAGATGAAGTCCTCTGGTCGTGATATGTATAGGGCCACTTAATAAGAAGAGTTGTCGGGGGGAGTATCCTCGCGGGGCCTCTTCTTTTCTTGCTCTTCGTGCTTGAAAGCTTCGTTCTTCCTGGTGTACTGTTTGAGATGGCCCTCTTGGATCAAAATTTCTATTGCGTCCTTCAAGTGGACACAGTCTTCAGTCACGTGCCCATGGCTTCTGTAGAACCTGCAGTACTTGGATTTGTCAGTGTGGGGCTTGGGTGCAGAAAGTTTGGGGAACCTCACTCTGCCCTGTTTGAAGTCGGAGTTGATGCATTCAGCGAGGATGCGCTCGCGGGGAGCTGTTAGCAATGTGTACTCGCTATATCGGCCCGCGGGTCCTCTTCCTTCGCGAGGCTCACGAGGTTTCTCCTTCCTTCGCCTGTCTCCGTTGCGACGGGGAACGTTCGGGTCCTCGCGTTTGGGATGGTCGGTCTCCCCGATGTTGCGACTGCTGCGAGTGTTGTGGGCGACCTGTTTTTCTTCATATCTAATATAAGCCTAAGCTTTATGCAGGAGATCATCCAGGGTGCGGGGAGGTTCTATCCCGACTGCCCTGCTAAGTTCACTTCCGGGTAAGAGTCCCCTCTCGAGGAGGTATTTCTTCATGTGTTCCATGGTGTCCACCTCGACAGCCTCTTGGTTGAACCGCTCGATATACGAGCGCAGTGTTTCATTCTTCCTTTGCACTATGGCTTCGAGGGTCGCCTCGGTCTTGGGATGGCGTCGGGAGGCTGTAAAATGCCTCGTGAACATGGATCTCATGACTCTCCAGGATGTGATGGATTTTGGGGCTAAGCTTTTGTACTAGGCCATGGCTCCCTTCCTGAGAGTTGTCGAGAACAACCTGCATTCGAGGTGCCCGGTGATGTCATTGCGGTAGTCGAGCATCGCATTAACGTTGTCGACGTGATCATCGGGGTCAGTGGTCCCGTCGTAAATGGCCAAATTTGGGGGTTTCTTCATGCCCTTGGGGAGTGAAGCCTCCATTATCGCCCGCGAGAGGGGGCAATGAGGGTCTTCTTCGTCACTCCTCAGTGGGGAGAGCTCATTATTACCAGGGCTTTGGTCGTGCCTTGGCGAGGTCCCTGATCGGCCAGTATCACGGCGTGCTCGTGACCTGCTCTTGCTGGGTTCTGGGGAGTGTCGCCCCCACTTCTTCACCGCTTCTGGACGTTGTTGCGTCTTTCTTTCTTGCTGAGGTCGATTCTCCTCTCGGTCAGCCTCCAGGGCCATGATTCTCTCATGCTGCTGGTAGAGCATAGAGCTGGCCTGATTAAAGGCGTTCACCATAAAAATCATGGTGGAATCCCCCTCGATGGGCACAGGGATGGGCTGGAACGTGGGGGCAGCCTCGTCCTGAATCTGAGGTTGGTTCCTATTGTCCTCGGGTTCAGGGGATGAGGTTGAAGGGCGGCCATCTCGGACGTCAGATTCATGGTAGTTCAAATTGTCCTCCATCGTGTAGTCGACGAGGGGACGCTTACGGCCGTTGGGCTGTTCTCCGGCTATGCTGAAAGGATGGAGTAATTGAGCTTTGATCTTTCTGATGTGGAAGAAGGGGAAGCTAGATGCCCACAGATGGCGCCACTGATCTTACCTGATCAAGAGGACCTTCCAGCAATTGGATGCAACAACAAGTGGATGGAATGGATGGGGTGTACCTGCAAGGCGCTCCGTTGCCAAAGTTAGCAGAGGTACAATAAGTAGGTAAGTTAGAAGAAATGGAATCAGAATACCTGACCCTTTAGTGAAAAAGGGTATTTATAGAGAGCCCCCAGCGCTGGGCCAAGGTCCTTCCTTGGGCTGGATCAGCTAGGCCCAAGGAAGAACTGCCAAGGAACGCATGAGAAGCGTGAAAACCTAGCTAAGTGGTTTGTTCCTTGGTTCAATTGCCCCTATCTTTCAGGAGATAATGGGGGACAGTTGAGTGATGTGGCAAGTGAACTGGAAAACATGTTCTTTGCCGTTCTAAGTGTGTGCCCGACATCTAGGATATGTGCCCGACCGTTAAGCGCCCATGTCCGTCTATTAGACGTATCTGCCCGAGCATATAAGCCTCTACTCGACATATTGGGCCGCAGCCCAATACAGACCGGAGGCCCAGTCCGGAACTATATATATATAAATGATTATTTTGCTGACATCTTTAGAATGTTATAAAAAAAATTCAAGAAAAAAAAACTCAAAATTTGATTTTAAGTCAAGGATTTTATTAATTTTATTATTGTATTTGAAATTTAAAAAATTCATATTTAATTCACTTTATTTTACCAAATTCTAAAATATAGGAAAAAAAATATTTTATAGTATTTTAAACATGGATGAAAAAAATTATTCAAAAATCTAAAAGTTTAAGGGTAATTAAATAGTTTTCAAAATTTTAAAAAACAACAGAGACTAAAATTGCATGCATACAAAATTTGTGGACTAAAATATATTATTTTTTTAATAGAACTAAAAATAAAAATTATGATATTTATAGGGAACAAAAACATATTTAGTATTTAGTTTATTAGTTTATGGGAAATACTAACCAGTGCTCTTAGGGTATTTTTTAAAAGAAATGTTAATAACACTATCTTTTTAACACTCTCTCAAATACTCACTCTCGCATTGGTTGAAACATGTGTGAGTCCTACCACTTTATGTGAGACCTATTTCCAAAGTGAGAGTCTCACACATGTTTCAACCAATGAGAGAGTGAGTATTTGAGAGAGTGTAGAAAAGAGAGTATTGCTAGCACTTCTCTTTTTTTAAAGCCTTAAAGAAGTAAGTTTTTCTTGGAAATATATGTATTTAATGCATTGGAAATCAAAATGATCATTTTTTATATAAAATATTTCTTTATTTATAAATCTTAATGAGTGTCCTAAGAGTACTAGTTAGCAAAACCCTTTATTAGTTTAATTTAACTGTAGCAAACTAAAAAATAGTATTTATTTAGTTTAACTATATTAATAATTTTTTTTAACATAATTATTTAACTAAATTAATATATTCTTTTATATTTTAAGTATTTAATTGAAATGCACTGACAATGTAAAGAAGTTTTACACTGTCAATGAATCATAATCGTTAGATGTTATAACAAGTTTGACTTTTATTTTAAAAACTTATAAAGTATAGCAAATGGGTGATGGTGATGAATTGACAATGTACAATTTTTTACACTGTCAGTGCATATCAATTAATCTCATATTTTAAACTAAACAAACTATTTTAATATTTTAACACAAATTAAATTTTGAATATTTTTGCTATAATTAAATTTTTGTAAACATCTTTTAATAACGTTAAAATATTTTTTAAAGTGAACATTTTTTTAAAATTAAAATTTTAACTAAACATTCAAAATTGATGTAGATCCTGTTTTATCAAGATGGTTCTCTCTCATAAAACCTTGGTCTCTGGAAGAGTTTGATGTTGAGCGGCTGATATGGCTTAAATTCTTTGGGTTACCTTGTGTAACTTGGAATCAAACATCTTTTGAATCTGTTGTGGCAAGTGTGGGGAAGCTAATCCAGATCGATGATGCTACGTTATTGAAATATTCGTTAGAAGTAGCAAGAATCAGGGTTAAAACCTTGCGCCCAGTGATTTTGAATTGTATGGTGATTGTTAAGTGTAATAACCTGCAATTCGAAGTTATATTGGTTGCATATCTTTGCGACCACTCTATTTCAAATCCACATAAGGTTTTAGATGCTTCTGATGTTACTTGCTCTTCGTCGGATTTCGTTGATTCCTCAGACAACGGTGATAACACGTGGGAAGATTGTTTCGAGGAGGAGAGAGTTGAATCTAGCACACCTAATTTATCTGGGAGGGATTGTGACGTTTCACTTGTTAGGGTGGTGTCAACTTTAGAGGTTGGAAAGTATACTGACCTTTCCAAAGTAGACGATAGCTTGGGGAAAGAGTGTGCGGAAGGAATCGAGGTCAACCAATCATTAAATATGGGTAATAAAGTTAATAAAAACCTTAACCTTGTAATGACAACTGTCGGTGATAAAAGGTTGGAAGTTGGTTCGAGAATCTCTAGGGGTCAGGTGGAATAAACAAAAGATAAAGTAATTTTTGGCTTTCCCAATTATATCAGTGGTGATGTGGACCAATCTAGAATTATTTCTAATGGAGTTATTCTTAAAGGATTAGTTGTGGACCTAAATAATTCTAACCCTATGTAACACCTAAAAATTTCCCCTCTTAATTTATAACCTTAGGTGGCTTATGCTTCATCCATACGCATTTTCCATTAGGTCATAAACTCACAATCATGCATTTCATTGGACTTCTAAGACATGTGATCCAGAGGTTATTTGAAACAGGGTTTTCTATATGTTGTGAGTTTCTTGTGCTCAAGTTGAAGCAAGAATTTAAATTCATCAAGAAAACCTCTCTTGTCAAGATTCATCTAGCTACAAGGCTTCCCTTTTCCAGGGTGCATCAGGGTTTGTTCCTTATTCAGTAATAAACGATAATCGTTAGGATCCATGTTGCTTTTCAAGTAATATTTTGTGTAGTGTATTGTAGTTTATAGCCCAACTCATGGATTTTTTTTATCTTAAGGTGTTCTTGTTCAATAAGAAGTTGTGGTTTATTAGTGTCCATGTTTAGAAATTTATGCATCAATGGTTTCATTATATCAAGGATCTAATTTATCTGAAGATCCAAAGTGCTTCGTTTTATCATGATTATTTCAAAGTTGTTGGAATTTAGTTTTAGTGCGATCTTTGGATTTAATTCAAGTTTCATTCACGATTAGCCTTATTTCTCAAGGATTGATCCAATTTGATTTCAAATATGATTTTTTTGGGTTCAATCCAATTATTTCCATTCAAAAGTCAAAGAATTTCATCGTGGTCTATTTCAGAGATGATTTGGATTGGGACATTATTCAGATACACGTTAGTTCCATTTAATTTCTCAATTCATCAGTATTACCAGGGAGATTATAATCCAAATTCAAATTGGTGCAAAAAACAAAAGAGGCATGTGAATGACAAAGATGAAAGGGACACTGTGTATAGGATACTTTGTCCGGATGGAGTTATTGGGAGTGTTATTGGTAAGAATGGAAAAGTTATAAATTCAGTAAGGCAAGAGACTAGGGAAAAAATTCAAGGTTGTGGATCCGTAGCCTGGTGCAAAGAATCAAGTTATAACTATCTATTGTAATGCTAAGGAAAATGAAGAAATTGATGCTGAAGATGAATTTGACAATGATAAGCCTTTATGTGCTACCCAAGATGCTCTTATCAAGGTTCATTCTGCCATTTCAAATGCCACGGAAGCTGCTGGTGATTCCATAGGAACAATCATACATTAGTAGAAAACTAACAAAATATTAAAACGAAAAAAATGGTAACAAGGCTTGGCCCTTTCTCCTCGATTTTTTCCTCAACTACAATTCCAAGAAGAAAATAGGGATAACCGAAATTCATCAAAAATAACAAAAAAAAGTCTAACAGAAATTAGTTACAATCTAACTCAAAAAAATCAGTTAGAGAACTAAACACTAACTGATAAAACAGAAAATCTCAGTGAGAAGCTAAAAACGCAGGAAATGATTTTACAACAAGGAGAAAATCAGTTGAAGAAAGTTCAGTTACAAAATCAAAAACAAATTCCAACAAACTTCACAACTAATCCCTAACAGAATTCCAACAGAAATCTAACTGACTCTAACCGAATTCAAGTGAAAAACCAAACACACCATATGGATTCATCTTCTATAAATCTGACTGTTGCTGCAGAATTCAAGGCTCTATATTTTCCTCCCCATCTTCGTTTTCACATAATCATCTTCATCTTCTTCATCATTCTGCAATTTTTTCGCTTCACTTCCTCACTTCTCATTCACTCTACAATCTTCAACCTGCATTGAGTTCACTCTTCCTCATTCTCACCATACTCTTCAATCAACTTCTTCATTCATCTCTCTCAGACTCAACTCTTCTTCATCTTCATCAATCGACATCCGCAACTTCACCTTCAACCATCACTCTTCCTCATTCTCACAACACTCGCATCAACTCCAGCTTCCTCTCCCATTCATCACCTTGTCGCAACTCACAAGAACACAACTTCATTATCATCTTCTTCAGAACTCATCTTCAACAATCTTCAAGAACCTACGTCAACAACATTAACAAACAACACAAGTTCAGAAATGATTCGCAATAGTGAGATAATATTCAACAACGATTTCGTAAAACAATCGAAGAACATTCAATAAGAAAGAGGTTCAAGAAGAAGAGCAAATAACAAAACTCATACCTTGATCGGCTCTTGTTGTCATCATTTATCAGGTATGTGAAAAATTGATGGAAACTCGTAGTTATGGAGTCAGTCGTTCATCGTGTTTGGTTTTATTTATTTGAAATATCAATTTTTGTTTTAGACCAATCCAGCCGTTTGAGGACGCTTTTGAGAAATCCGCATTCGAATTCAGAAGGAGGAGCGAAATTGAGTGGGGGTTTGTGTTGATTGTTTGAGATTTGGTGGTGTTGAACCGTCGGAGAAGACGGTGGCTCTGCCGCTAGCCTCCGCTCTCCGGTGAGATTAGGTATTATGAAGAAGAAGAGAGTATGGCGTGTTCTCGAGAGAAAGACATTCTGATTTTATGATTTGTGATGAAATGCATTGAAACTAATAAAAGCCATGGTAAATGCACCGTTACATATCTAGATAATATGGTAAGTTTTTTTGTTCGGTGGTCCACTCCGGCGGTGACACTTGTCACCGCTTGGTAAAACCACCAGATTTCACTTCCATGCGTATGACCCCTATGGTAGCTGCCGTACACCTTGCGTTCCTAAGCGTTCATCACATCATCATCCTCATCAGCATGATCAGACGACTGTGATTCATCCCTCAAGTCAACAGAATTGACTGAGGACGTACCTGTAATAACCTAATTTTTTCCCTAAGATTTCTTTGCATTTTTCATCTGCATCTTGCAATACAAACAAGATCACATTGGTTTCTCGGTTCTTCTTGGGTGTACGTTTATGCCTCACAGGGGATCAACATTTTCTTTTATTTGTGTATGTTTACTAACCATTAATTAAAATCCAAAAATATGTTTGTTTTCTTTTGTTAATCATTTTCAGGTAAAAAATGACAAAAATAGCAGTCCCGCAGCTCGAATGAATTTCACAGATAAAAGTCGAATTTGATCCGCAAATAATTCAAATTTATCTAATCAAGGATTTCCCAATTTAATTGATTTTTCAGTGAATTCCAAGGTTCATGTGTTTATTTCCATGCCTTCTTCGACGCGCAAAAGAATCGGGCCAAAACAATCAAGCAATCAAAATTAAACAAAATATTCAAAATTTGACCTGGTTAACCGGTTAACCAATGTGTTAACCAATTAACCAATGCAAAATTTGAATTGCTTGTTCAAATTTCATCACATCTTAGCCATTGATCTCATTGGAATATTCTAGATCTATTTCCCTCTTAATTCTCTACATCATTTTGATCATTTCCCACAATAAACCCTCATTAGTCACCACTCTTTTACATTTCCCTCCAAATTTGAATTTCCAAATCTAATTTTTGAATTTCCAAAGCAAGCTCCATTTCACCGAATTCCCATACCTAGACTCTTTAAATAGCGGCATTTTCTCATTCAATTCTCAAGCTTTTGATAGCCAACAAATCTCTTGCAAAATATCCTTCCAAACCCCAAAATCACCAAAGCTCATTTTCCCCCTTTTTTGAAAGTTATCAAGAACTCACCTTGAATTCTTGATCAAATTTGATCTAAACCTTCATCCTATTCCTTTTTGTTCATCAATTTGTAGATCAAGCTTGATATTAGATCAATTTGAAGAGTGCTCTTGGTAATTCATCTTCTTCAATGGTTCTACCTTCATCATCAACATTCAAGATGTAGATCTTTGGTTACTTTGGTTATTGATCCTATGGATCATAAATTATTGTTTGATTGCAGAGATTTCACTGGTTTTTAACTTTAAAATTCGTGTCAATTCAGTTCATGATCATATGATTATTTGGAAGTGTTTTTGAAAGAGGATCATGCTAAATTTTGGCTATTTTTCTGCTACTGGTGCAGTGTTAACTGATTAACTATTTTTAGTACAAAATGGTTAACTAGTTAACTAGTGTTGTTTTTGCGCCATAATTTGAAATTTAGTTATGTTAACCGATTAACCATTTGGTTAACCGATTAACACTGCTCCAGAAACTATTTTTGGCTTATTTTTGACATGATCTTGGTTCCTCTTGCTTCTTCTTCTTCCTCCTTCTTATTTTTACCTTGGGAGACATTTTTGGGACTGATTTCTCTTTAATTTCAATGGACTTTGGGTGTAGATTAGAGTGGTTAATATTCATTAGTCCAAATCTACCTTTAAGTGAATTATTTAATTCACTTTAGGTACTTTGCATTAGTGAGATATTTTCATACTTGAATCCACCAAGATAAGTGATTGAACATAAAGATGAAAGAATACCATAAGTGAAACTTAATTTGGTATTCATCTTTATTTTCGTGCGGGATTGTGTTCGGATGGCGATTTACATATCATTTATCTCGCATGCATTAGCACAAATATCGGTCACCTTAATTGGTGTTGGCCGACCTCATTTGTAGGGTAATTAATCCGTAAATTACTCAGTGATTGCTTAACATAGACCTAAATGTGCCCCTACTTCGGAATAAAATCCAATTGGATACTTTCACTTTCATGGACCGAACCTCGTGTTGGTCGCGTAATCCCAAAGTGATTGATCTTTTTGCATTAAGATCCAAGACTTGTGAAGTTTGATGCGTAGTTGCTTTGGGTCTCCCAATCTTCTTTCAAATTTCATTGAATTTGGATATAATCGCCTTAATTAATCACTATAGTGTAAGATACTAAGCGGAATTGGTTTCCTATTCTATTTTATGGTACTAAGTACCATGGTTACTCTTTTGGTTGTGGATGATTAAGTTCACCATACCACTATTATGTATATTATTATTATTATTATTACTATTACTATACTAACATTTAAATTTCCTTCTCGCACCTTTATCTCCTTTTATTTTATTATGCTTTATATTGCTTTTATCATCTATTATCATGTTTATATTCTTGTTATTATATTGTTGTGTTGATTTTTTTTTGTCCATTTGGACACAAATATATTAATAATGGATTAAACCTCTAAAAAACTTGTAATCTTGATCTTGGACTATAGGTTTCTATCCTTTGCATTGGAATTGGAGTTGTGGACTTAGATTCTAGGACACCTTCCCTTTGCTTTGATCTTCATGAAGCTTGTAGTTTGCCTTTATTTGGCCATTTTCTAGCTTATATGGATGAAAATGTTATGCTCATAATTGGAAACATCATCAAGTTTGGTTAGATATTTCCTCATTTATCTCTTTTATTTTCCTCTTAGGATAGTCTCTTCATCTCCTCCCCTTCTTAAATTTTCAAAACTTCTCCCTTTTCTTCATCTTCATCAATCGGCATCCACAACTTCACCTTCAACCTTCACTCTTCCTCATTCTCACAACACTTCCAACTTCCTCTCCCATTCACCAGCTTGCCTAAACTCACAAGAAGACAACTTCATTATTATCTTCTTCAGAACTCATCTTCAACAATCTTCAATAACCCGCATCAGCAACATCAACAAATAACACAAGTTCATAAACGATTCACAATAGTGATATAAGATTCAACAACGATTTCGTAAAACAACCGAAGACCAATCAATAAGAAGGAGGTTCAAGAAGAAGAGCAAATAACATAACTCATACCTTGATTGGCACTTGTTGTCATCATTTCTCAGGTATGTTAAAAATTGATGTGAACTCGTAGTTATGGAGTCAGTTGTTCATCGTGTTTGGTTTTATTTATTTGAAATATCAATTTCAGTTTGAGACCGATCCGACCGTTTGAGGAAACTTTTGAGAAATCCACGTTTGGATTCAGAAGGAGGAGCGAAATTGAGTGGGGGTTTATGTTGAATGTTTGAGATTTAGTGGTGTTGAACCGCCAGAGAGGACGGTGGTGCCACCGCCAGCCACCGCTCTCCGACGAGATTAGGGATTAGGAAGAAGAAGAGAGAATGGTGTGTTCTTGAGAGAAAGACATTCTGATTTTATGATTTGTGATGAAATGCATTAAAACTAATAAAAGCCATGGTAAATGCACTGTTACATATCTAGATAATAGGGTAAGGTTTTTTGTTCGGTGGTCCACTCCGGCGTTGACACTTGTCACCGTCCGGTAGGACCACCAAATTTTACTTCCATGTGCGTGACCCCTATGGTAGCTACCGTACACCTTGCGTTCCTAAGACTTCATTACATCATCATCCTCATCAGCATGATCAGACGACTGTGATTTATCCCTCAAGTCAACAGAATTGACTGAGGACGTACTGTACACCATAAGGCCCCCTGGTGCATTGGGCTTAGCATATTACTACTATCTGCAACCCCAAAGTCTGGCCCATTGTGATTTTAAACTGAATTTTTACTATCCCAAACCCCCATAGTGTTATTAATTTTCTTTTTATTTTCACTTACAAAATCATTTTTAAAAAATAGTTTCGCTTCATAAAATTTCCAAAAAAAATTAAAAATAAACATTTTAGCATATTAAAAAATAGTTAGTATTTTTTAATTCCTGTTTTTTCGATTTTTCACATTTTTATCTCGATTATTTGTTTTATATGCATTTAAACACTTTGTACCTTTGCATATTGAACCGTTTGCTCATAATATTTTGCATGCTAATATTAAATTCTGGTCACTAACGATTTTCTTTGTTTTATGAGGTGCTTTTTGAGGATTCAATGCTCACGCATTAAGATTTTATTATATTTTTGATGTATTTTTATGGTTTTATTCCATGATGTAATCAGGGCCGGCCCAACACTTTTCGAGGCCTAAGGCGAAATTTAAAACTAAATATTTTTAATATAATAAATATTTCTTTTTAAAATTATTATATTTTAATTATTTTATGATGTAGAATCATTAAATTATTATAATCAATTTCTTTAGTATTTTATTTCAATTGATAATAAAATTAACTCATCTAAACACTCTTCTCATTATTTAAAAAAAAATCATAATTGAAAAACAATACAAACATTTTTTTAAAAAAATTGATAACAAGTCTTCTATTATATTAAAGAACTCAAAACTTTAATATTTTTACATATAATTTTTAAATCAAAAAATTAAACAATACATTTATATGATTTATATTATCATATATTCTAAATAGATGTTAATTTATTCTTTCCAAAATAAGTGTCACATTTGGAAAAATATTTTATTTCAAAATAAATGTTGTGTTTAATTTTCAATACAATTTTATATTTTATCTTTCAATATATCATCTAATTAATACTCATAATTTATGATTTCTCTATTATTGTTTAACAATAATTTGAATATGCCGACAATAAAAATAATTTAGTGAAATTATTATTCTTTCTTTTTTTATTTATTATATTTTTTTAACTATGTAAAAATATCATCAATATTATTTTGAAACAAAAAGAATATTATTTAATTAATATATAATGTAATTTAAAAAATTATTCAAAAAAAAATTAGTTAAAATCATATAAAACTATATAAAAATATGAGGCCCTAGGCGGTAGCCTTGGTGGCCTACCCCTAGGGCCGACCCTGGATGTAATAACTTAGGATGTCTTTTATTTTTTTGATGTATGCTTGTATGGTACATGTAAATATGGTAGAAAAAGATAAAAACAAAGCGCTTAGAAAACCAAGATTCAAAAAGAGAAGAAAAGAAATATTCGATTCAACGTCTAATTAATTTCAAAATAACAAATAAACTTCACAGGTTTTTAGGACATCCCACGATTTCACACTCGTTCCACTCTATTAAACTCGAAGCAAAACTTTGTATGATTCTTACCATAAGTTGCATTTCTAGCACAACACAATCGACCCACCCGATCTATCATTCCACTCCTTTAACGAGTCATCATACGTTTAACCAACCATAACGTAGGAGGAACATGATCATTACTTATTTTTAAATGTTCACATTTCATGTGTAATATCCACTTACTATTGTTTGCCTCACATTCTCCTTTAGGGTTCACAACTTGGATTTAATTCTCGATTAAAGCCAAGATGTGATAGACTTTAGGATAGTCATCCATGTATGCTAATTAGGTAGATTTCTCCCTTTAATCCTCAACCTTAGGATCAATATTTGCATGCTAACATTAGGGTTCGAGTCTTAGTCTCCCCGTAGTTTTTTTCTTTACAACTTTGAGTCCATCTTCTCATCTTTAAAGAAAATCCACAAAAACATTTAACAATAAAAGTACGCACAATACGCCACGAGCCTTAAGCTATATAGGAATGACTAGTGGAGGTCTCCTCCACTCTTCTAGAATGCTTTACAAACGTTCCATGGAGGCGACCTTGGAAGTATTCGCTCCTTTATCATAGTCTTTAGTGTTGTGCATACGATAAACACAAAATTAAAACACTTCTTATAAAAGACAATAAACCAACAACAAGCATCTTTATTGCATTAATTCTCTTCTAACTTCCTTCACTCATAATGAAAGAACTCGCTTCGACTTGTCTCTTTGCAAGAAAATAAACACACTCGTACCAGACAAGCCTGTAACACCTGAGCATAAACATAAGCAGTTCAACTCTAAAAAACACAAACAAATTTCATCCCTAATTAGGGGAACTATAGAGACTCTGATTCTCACATCCCATGAGATACGTAGGCAGTGGGGTAGGGCCCATTCGAGCACACTCTTTATTTTCCCTATATTTTCCCCATTCTTTCTTTACATTCCTTTTTCCAGTAGTAGTTTCAGTTCAGCAACAATTTATTCTTACTCTTTGAAACATTTCAAGCAAGCATGGATCCCGTCGGGTATGACGGATGATCTAGGGTGCTAATACCTTCCCAGTTCGTAACCGACTCCCAAACCCCGTCTTTTTGGTTTGTAAGACCTTGTTCTTTCCTTCTCTCCGGTCTGTGCAGCATTACCATTCCTTCGGGATAAAAATTTCTGGCTGGCGACTCTATCTTTTCTGCGCCACTTTCGCGTATGTACAAGGATGAAAATCCCGGGAGAGACAACTGGCGACTCTGCTGGGGATCGAATCCAAAATATTTGGTTTCCCCTATGAGAGTCAATCCTAGCGCTTGTCTATTTTTATTTTCCTTAGGTGTTTATTTGTTTGTTTTTATGCACTTTAGTTTAGCTTTACTATTTTATTTACAGTTTATCGCTTTACTTTATTTACTACTTTATGCATTTACCTTACTGTTGCATATACTGGCATGTACTGGCTGTTCTGGTTTTCCTTGGCGAGATGGGGTTACTGTGAGATTAGCCAACTACCCGGCTTGAGTGTACACATAGATTTTAGAATGGGCAGTCATGTGACTTGCGTGGTCTTGAGCACATGTAGTTTTCACGAGTCCCACACCCATATCAGACTCTCTTGGGAGATGTTATATACTTCCTAGGAAGACCATAAAATGTTCCCACCTAAGATGCCAACGTTAGTAATTGATCATCAAGGTCCTTAGTGAAAACAACCCTCTCTAGTGGTGACAGTGGTATACCATGTTTAATGGCAAACCCATTCACACCCGAGGGCCCACTGGGAAATCGCATATGATGGCCTTGTTCTCTCGTAGGAACTCAGTCAAAGAAATTGTTCGTATGACGATAGTATTGTACCCTTCAGGATAAATGTACTATTATTTTTCGATCTCAGTGCTTGAAGCTGGGAACTTACGAGGGATGCTTGTTTTTCAGGACTCATCTGAGGCCTCCTCTTTTAGTGTATAATGCTAAACCATTTCTTGGAGACGGTGAACGTATTATCGCTACTCGACCTGAGATTCCGTAATATTTGACCCTAGCAACACCCGTGATATGGGGGGGACTATTTACAGGTTTGCAAGAAAATTGACCTTCAACCTACCCTATTTCTGATATTTGGGTTTTCTGTTGGCACATACTTGTGATTCTGGTATTCTTGACAGTTGATATTCAGACAAATCAAGGAACAGTCCAAAAATGTTCAGTATATGCAACAGTGATCCCATGCTAGTGCATTTCATAACATCATTTGCATACTTGCATCCCTAACACGTGTTTATTCATTCGCAGGGTTGCATATCAAATCCTTGATTCCAGTTGTGGGTATTATTCTTTGAGCATGGAAGACAAGAAAAATACCAAATGTATTATCTCCTACAAGGTTCACGAGCCATTTGTGAAGGCAATCCTCAAAGTGAAAGCTTTAGCTAATCCATAAGTTCTCAGCTTCTTCAAGAAGGATTATGGGTGGATTTTGTCTTTTGTAGAGCACATCAGTGACTATGCTTTCAGGGATATGCACACCTTGTTGCAGTTCTATGATCCACAACTCAGATGCTTTGTACTTTCTGACTTTATATTGACACCCACGCTAGAGGAGTACTCGAGTATCTTGGGGGTTTTCGTTAAGGAATGCACACCATTCTTTGGATCCAAGGTGGATCCTGACTTCAAGGATGTAGTTGCTGCTCTTTATTTGAGCAAGTCATTGTTGGAAGACCAGATTGATAGAAAAGGGGGTATCCGAGGGTATCATTTGAGTTTCCTATTGGGCGAAGCCACCAAAGCTTCTGAAGCGAAAGAGTGGAACACTTTCAATGCGGTCTTAGCCTTGTGTATCTATGGAATTACTTTATTCCCGAACATGCCAAACTTCGTGGATGTCATGCTATTCACATATTCATAGCAAAAAATCCAATTCCTAATCTCTTAGGGGATCTCTACCACTCCATACATTACAAGAATGAGAAGTGAATGGGAGGAATGTTGAACTGCTGTGCGCCTTTATTCTATAAGTGGTTTACCCATTTTCTTCCGTAACCAAGGGCTTTTGAGAGGACTAAAAATTCACTCAAATGGTCGAAAAGGTTGATGGGGTTAGAAGCAAAGGACATTGTCTGGGTCAATTAGGGGTTGCGGTGTGTTAACATTCTTCATAGTTACGGAGGTTTCCCTAGTGTTCCATTAATTGTGAGGAAAGGGAGAAGTAATTATAACCCTTGCCTCGCAGTTAGACAGTCCGGGTATGCCCTGAGGGAACCACCATCAGATGAAGACATCATAGAGTCTCTTTACTTTCAGTCCACAGATGGATTCGAGATTGCTCAAAAAGCTTCCAACACTTGGCACAGTCGACAAACAAGGGGGAAAACGATTTTGGGAGTAGGTAATTGCTGGATGTACCCACCATTTGCATAATGGCTAAGAGAAAGAGTCGAAGTGTTATTGTTGCCATTTGAGCTTGCACCTCCTCTATATCTCGCGGTCGTTGAACAACCTACCACAGTTAGCATTGAGAAGTTCAACAAATGAAGGAGGAAAGGAACAAATTATTAAAACAGAATGTACAGTTGAGTCGAGAGCTTGCTAGGGCGGAACACACCAAGCTTGAGATTGAGTGGAGAGCTCAGGAGGATGCTGAGAGGCATGCTATCGCCAGGAAAGGGGTGAAGCTGAGTTAGCCCAGTTTATAAGATTCGAGTTTGCTACTAGGAGTTCTTACAAGGAGCATATTGACACTAGAAGGCAACTGGATCAAAAGACTTTGATGTTTGAAAACATGAAGAAGAGACATGCTACTTACAAGGTTAAAAGATAGGAACATGATAACGTTGAAGTTGAAGAGATTGCGAATAAGCTAAAAGAGAAAGGTGAAGAAGTGGCTGATAAGTTGAAAGGAAAAGATGCATAACTTGTTAAGGCTCGAGAGGAAGCTGCTTACTACAATCGTATGATGATCTGTTATTAGAAGAAGCTGAAGAGGTTGAAGGATTACTGAGATGTATAGCTTGCAGACTGAGGTGGTTTCAACACATTTGAACCGTGGCAACCAAAACATATGGCATTGGCGTTTGGACTTGAATCAAGGGTTTCCGGTTAGCTCTTATTACGACTTTTTAATCTCTAAAGTTGAAGTGGCTATCACGGACAATAATACCTTGCAAATTCTGGATTTAAATTGGAAGGTCGACACTTCGTTGAAAGTTAAAGTCTTCGCTTGGAGGTTGGTGATTGATAGACTTCCAACGCGTATGAACTTGGCTAAGAGAGGCATCATCTCTAGCCCTCATGATAAGGTTTGTGTGATGTGCTTTCAGACCGAAGAGGATGCTTCTCATCTATTTTTTATTTGTTCCAAATCTGTCCTAGTTTGGAATAGAGTTTGCGACTGGTTGGATATAGAAAGAATATCAGATTCGGATTGTTGCTCTCATGCATTTGCTTGGTTCAACCAGTTAAAAGGTAGTATCAAAGAGGATTCCATCAACGTGTTTTGGTGCATAACATGCTGGAATATTTGGAAATTTAGGAATGATATTGCATTTAATGATGAAATTTGTAATGTTGATTCTATTTTTTCTTCTATACTTGCTTCCTCTTGGAATTTGTTGGTTTTAGGGAATAGAAAGAGGCAGAATAGTACTCTCTATGATTGGTCCAAATTCTTTCTCGATTTCTTGTAGTGTTCCGTCCTTTGGTCGTTGTTGGGTTTGGTTGCTGCTCGTCTTCTTTGATTTTGTAATCTTTGATTCGAGATTTCCTTAATCTCGTTTAATGATTATTTGCTTATAAAAAAAGTTAAAATATTTTTTAAACTAAACATCTTTTTAAAATTATTTTAAGAAAATAAATTACTTTAGTAAAAATATTCAAATTTTAATTTAATAACTATTATTAAAATATTAATTATTAAACTATTTTTTAGCATATAAATACTTACATTAAAGTTAAAACTAATGTATAACGTTGCATTAAAATTAAAACTATACTATAGAGTGGAAGATTTGTCTTTGGGTGGACATTTTTTATTTATTTTAAAAAGTTGTTGATTTAAAAACCGTTAATAATTTGTTTACAAAGAAGATGTTGTTGACAATGATCAAACATGAACCAACAATTTACCCCACCCAACAAGCAAATGTCAACTGAGTTATCTCATTCACCCTCTTTGGATGGAAATAGAATGGACTACGGATACAAATTGTTGTGATCATTGTAACCCTTAGTTCTTGCATACTAATGGAAAATGTGAGTTTCAGTATAGAAATTCTAATTGGTATATTTTTTGTTGGAATATCTGGATGGCTAGAAATAGAATTTTGTTCAAATATGAGGTGGGAGATATTGACGCGGTATATCTTAATATTGTTATTTCCCCGTGAAATTGGTTGTCGTTTAGGAAGAATTGTAGAATGTTGTGTACTCTCTATCTATGAGTGGTTTAAGACTTAATTGACATTTCATTTTTCTTTATTCCTTTGTATTTCGATCTTTTGATCTTTCTCTATATCTTTGGGTTTGAGAGATTCTCTTTATCTCTTGATATTTTGGCATATAAAAAAAATATTAAAACAAAAAACAAAAAAACAAATTAATAATATTAAATATATTATTGTAGCATTGATGAAAAAAAAATTAAAACAAAAAATATTATTAAGGATAATTATTAGAAATAAAATTTATAAAAGAAAAATATGGAATAAATCAATTAAAGTAAACAATATTTCAAATTGAATATTCTAGATTAGTGGTAAAATAATGAAAATTAGGATAAAAAAAGAGAGATCTAAATGCAACGTGACATTAAAAATAATAATAAATTAAAACTAGTTGCGCTGAATAAACATGCATCTACGTTAAAAAATGAAATAAAATATCACTGCATTAACAGTTATTGAAGAAGTAATACTATTGTTTAATTAGAATTATGTGTGTTAATGTCATATTTTGCTATTCTATGTTATTATTTATTTTAAATATTTAACAATGAATATTTTATATTCTATTTTAATCTTAAAAAAAGAAAGATTATAGAAAATAAAATAAAATTGTACGACAAAAGACAAGAAAAAGGGAGTGGGGAGAACGTATTTTTTTTCTTCATCTAAATAAAAAGGTTAAATTTATTCTATTGAACAAACCATAAAATTTACCTTCATTTGAAAGGAATTATACTATTACCAAATCATGTTTTTTCCTTTCCTTTTCCTCTATAAGTTCAAAATTCTTTTGTTTTTATTAGTTTAAATGTAATCCTGAACTTACCATTAGTAAGAGCAAAGTATTTGTGTTAAGTAAGTTTTTTTAATATTGTTTATCTTAATAGTTTTTAATATTTTGTTGAAAATAACTTGTAGATAATGCGTATTAATATTATAGTGAAAAACTTATCTACATAATTTTAAGAAAGATAGGTGAAAAACTTAACTATATCTACATAATTTTGAAAAGGATTGGTGAATTTTTTTTATGTATATATATATATATATATATATATATATATATATATATATATATATATATATATATATATATATATATATATATATATATATATATATATATATATATATATATATATATATATATATATATATATATATATATATATATATATATATATATATATATATATATATATATATATATATATATATATATATATATATATATATATATATATATATATATATATATATATATATATATTAATTTGTTAAATAATTTAACTTACCATCAAAGTTTAAAAAAAAAAAAGATATTTTATAATTTTTTGTTTGCGTAATAAAAAATAAATAGATAAAATATGAGAATGCAAATCGTAAAGTTTATTACATAAATAATTTAAATTAAAATCAAAATAAAATAAAAAATGACAATTTTTATTTTGACGTGTGTTTCATTTAAAAAAGCGGACAAGTTAATACTCTCGTCAAAAGTACAAAAACAATTCGATCGGGTGTAGGTTTCACATTACCCAAACCCGCACCCGAAATCACCACCCGAACTCGAACTCAAAGACTATCCGGGTGGTAAAATAACACCCTCCCCACAAAAACTCAAACTCATAACAAAACACAAAAATACAACAACAACATTGAATAAAGGGAACAAAACAAAACAAATTTTGTCTGCTATCAATCAATATTCAATATAGTTTCATACAAAAAAGGGAACAAAACAGAATCACCTAACTAATGCAAAATTTAAAGCATAAAATGGATACAAACTACAAGTTAAATAACAAACACCAACAATAACAAAAACAACCAAGTTTTTTTCCACCAAGCAGCTTAAACTACAGTTAAACAACTTAAACAGAAATTATAGTCTAAATACTAAATTAGACAAAAGCAAAAAACAATGAGCCAGAGGTTAACACCAACAACTCTTGCCATGCGTAGGAAGTGAATGTACCGGTGATGATCAACAATGGACAAAAGGCCTTAGCCCGACCAAACTGCTTTGAACTACTATTCAAATGCTCTACTATTCAAATACTCTACCAAGTTCGAATATCAAACCTATTCAAATACTCTATCGAAACAAACCTTTGATTTGATGAACGTGGAATTGAAATTGGAATCTGAGATGAAGAAAAACCCTTAACATTGATGAATTTGATAATTGAAAAAAAGGGAAGAAGATAAACGAGTTGATAAATAAACTTTTCTCACCAATCGATGAAGGAAAGTCTGTGAATTTGGATTGAATTGAGTGAGGCAGGGATCTAGTGAAGTGGCGGAGCAGGAGAAGGAATTGGAGAGAATGACGATGGTGAAGAAAAACTCGTACTTGTCTTGTTGTTTTTGTTGGCGTAAATGAAATGAAATGACAACAATGTTTGCCTTTTTGGTTTTGGTTGGAATGATTGTATTTCGTTTTTTTTTATTGTGTAATTTTGGTTCGAGATTTCCTTAATCTCGCTTATTGAATTTGCCTATAAAAATATTGTCGATCCAAGTTCAATTTCCATTCTTCACCTCACTCACAGAGTCACAAAGCTCTTTTCTTTTCTCTAACCATGTATCATGCTTGAAAGACAGAGATTGGAAGTGTGAAACCCTAATTTGTTACACTTATATATATTTAGGGGCACTTATGTAATTTCATATCTAAGCGGATGTGATTTCGGGTTTCGGGTGCGAATTTCACACTACCCAAACCCGCACCCGAAATATCTGGTGGCAGCCGAACTCGAACCCAACCAATTCGAATTTCATCCATTGACTCGAGTTTGGGTGCGAGTGGACCCCGTAGATTTGGGTCTGTCTGTCATCCTTAAAGTCAATCTAAAAGGTAAAATAGGAGGCTTGAGGTTTCTGAATCATCCCAAATATTAAACACACGCACAAATAATAATCATACTTATTAATTTAAATTGATAAATAATTTAATTTAAAATAAAAAATAAGAAAAAGAATGATATTTTATAATTTTTACGTGTGCAATTTTAGAAAAGCAAATAAATAAATATGAAATTTACATATTATTAAGTTTATAAAATAATTATTTATATTAAAATCAAAATTAAATAAAAATATCCGTATACATACATTTTAACCGACGTGTGTATTAAAAAAACAGACAACTGTCATGACGTTAGTAAACAGACGTTAGTAAATAATAAAGAATATTTATAACTAGCTCAAAATGACAAAAACTTTATTATCCCTAAACAACATATGAAAAAACATATATAATTTAAAACCGAGAGAGTAGTTTTATCTTTGAATAGTAAAGTGGTTATTAAAATCTAAGAAAATGAAACTATACCTAAATCAATAATCACCCTTTCATGTGCTGGACCATAAAATCCGACTTTGTTAATTAATTAAATTTACAGCATCTAGTGGTGCATGCACGTGTAATTCATTAATGAGATTTCAAAATAAACTTGGAGAAGATGCAAGGAAGGGAATAAAAAGAAAGAAAGAAAAAAGAATAATAAGATTGGTGGATTGCTTAGCTGTTGACAGATAAAAATGTTAGGGTTAATCCATTCCACATGGTAGACAAAAAATGTAAGTGTACATTCACATCACATGCATACCCCATGTGAAGTAAACCTTTTGTCTATATGTAAAACTTTTTTCTCATATGGGTCCTGTAAATATTTATTCAACACATATTGTATTGTATTTAATGAGTGCATATCCATATGTATATGTTTTTATTTTCCCTCCCATTGCAGCAACTTCAAAAGTGACAGCCACTCCTTCATTTGATTCCCTTGTCTGCAGGCTCACTCTACAGTTTTTTTATTATACTTTTAGGGATAATTTATTTCTTCAAACTAACTATATTATTGAGGTGAGTTCTCTTTTTATCTCTTTCATGTAAAGATTACAATGTGTTGGTTTTCTTTGTCAAGATTTGGAATTTAACCAAACTTGTTAATGCAGAAAGTTATTACATTGTTGCCACAATAAATATTAGGAGTAATGCTGCAACTTTTATCATCTATCATTTACAGGATATTTTTATCCCTCACAATATGAAATTTATTTAATAAAAAAATTCTATTCTATTTATATTATTTCAATTTTTTTAATATTTATAATAATATAAATATAATAATAAATAATTTGTAATCAATGATATTTTAAATTCAAAGTTAAATTAAAATATTTAAATAAATTAATAAATTAAAAATAGTAAAATTCAAAAAGTAATTAAAAAATTTTAATCCAAAATTAATTAAAAATATTTGAATATTGTACAAATTAAATTTAAAAATAGTTAATAAAACTAAAAATTTAATCTCCTTCACCCTCATCTTCTTCTTCCTCGTCCTCACTTATCTCTCCTTGTCCACCAACCACTCCAAATCCGCTAAGAAATTTTATTTTTACAGATAGAACTAGGGTGGCAAAACGGGTCGCCCGCCCCCGTCCTGTCGGACTCCATCTTAAGCCCGCAAAAAAAAAAAGCGGGACGGACAAGTCCGCCAAGTGGTAATGAACATAAAAATCTAGCTCGTCCGCCAAGGTGGCGGATTGGTGGGTGGCGGACTTTCCGGCCTATTTTTTTAATAGATTAATAGGCTTGCTTTTATATTTTATTTAGATTTTTCACTTATTTTTAGAAATTTTTTAATAAAGCATCTTTTTAACAAATTTTACTTGAAAAAATATTATATATACTCTCAAATAAATGTATAAAATAAAACCATCAAGAATTGAAATTATTATAATTAACTAAAAAATGGCGGATTTAAGGTCGGACAAACTGAAGAAAAAAAGCGGTGGGCTTTCGCGGGCGATGGATTTTGGTGGGACGGGCTTCAGCGGGTGTCGGTCTTTAACGAGACAAGCTTTGGTGGGCAGAGGGCCCAAAATTCAAACCCAACCTGCCATTTTTTGGCGGTTGCACGAGTCGGACCGACGGGCCACGACCCGTTTTGCCACCCCTAAATAGAATCATAAGTTGGATTCTTTTATGAGAGCATATATATTTGCATTAGTTGTTGTATAACTCTCATTTGCTTTTGTGAAACTCTCAAGACTTCTTCCATATCAGATTGTAGTTTTCCCATCTCCTCATTTTCAGCCTTTTGGGCAGATTCACGTGTCACCACTTCACATGCTACCTCACTTAGAGCTAATTTTCTGGTTGTTTCAACCATTTCATGAGATAATACCGAGGGACGTGATGACTCTTCCCCATCTACAATTCTTGTATGTAAAGTTCCATCTCCTTTTCTATAATTAGAGGCAAGAGGTCCAATATCATAATTTTTCTCATTTTTATTCTTTCCGCCAAATGAATTCATCATAATATAAACATCAAAAGTTGGACCAATAGGATGTGGACCTCTCGAAACAACTAATTATGAATATTTAGATATAAATTCTTTCTTCTATCTACTATACTCCGCCCACAAATGTGTAAAAAATTAAATTAAATGATAGAGAATAGACAATTTAATTAAATAATATATTTAAATATCAATATCATCTTATTTGAGTTTTTGTTGTTATACTCTTTGTCTCTCCCCTATAAGTTATCTCATGAAACTCGCTCAATAATGGGGTTATTCCCTTCTCATCAGTCTAATTAATACAATTAAATTAAATTAAAAATATATAATAAATAAGAATATAATTTTAAAAAGCAGTGAGATGGAAATGTACTTACCATCCATTAAGCATGGTCGATGTTAATGCTTGCAACTCTATGATAGGGGCTCCATTTTTAGATGCTCTACGTTACTTTACTTTTTCAGATTTTTTTCTTAAACTCATTTGAATTCCAATAAGAAAGAATTTCTTTAAATACATGTTTACTCATTCATGGAGAGCATATCACTTTTTGTTCCTAACCAAGTCTAGTACATTTATTGTTGTAAAACTATGTCTTTGCTCATATTATTTTGTAGTTTCAATGGTTCTTATTATGTGAAGAGGTGATCAAATTATATTACTGGTCAAATTTCTTCAACAATCTTAAGGATTTATTTTATCATTGTCGAAAGATGGAGAATGGAACTTGTGAATCAATCATATACAAATAAGGCTCAAGAATTTTCTTTTCATGATTGATGTTGTTGCACTATTTTAGGTTTTATCCTTTTAAACTCTTTTATTAAATTGTGCATTTTTACATGTTTTGTTGTAGTTGAAACATATATGACACTGAATCTAAAGATTTTGATATGACTGAGAGTAGTGTAAATTATGTGGAAAATAAATTTTTTATATTTTCTATTGTCTAATCCTACTTTTATAAATTGTGTTATAGATGTATATTTATCTAAAAAAATTGAAAATATTTGAGGGTTATTTATCTATAATATGAAAAATAATATTGTTGTATTATATCTATTTTGAATGCATGGAAA
This sequence comes from Lathyrus aphaca, assembly GCA_963966055.1. Lineage (NCBI taxonomy): Eukaryota > Viridiplantae > Streptophyta > Magnoliopsida > Fabales > Fabaceae > Lathyrus > Lathyrus aphaca. The sequence goes on from OZ014520.1 coordinate 66,794,242, forward strand.
GATTAATTAGAAACTTTATACTATATAATGTATAATTTTAATTTAGATGATGAATTTCTATTTTGTTTTCCTAACCTACGGGTTGTGTGCTTCTATTTTTTTTTCTTAATGTGGCTTTTACAAACTTATAACATTAATTTTATATTTTACTGTTAACATGGATATTCAATTAAATTTGTATTTGATAGTAACCTACCATATAACTATAAAAGCTAGATTAAATTATAGTTATTAAATATTGAATATTAATTTAATCGATATTATTAGTATTGATATTATTATTACTATCATCATTATATGTTTGTTGAAAGAAAAAAAATTGTTTACATTATTATGGCATATTAATTTTGTATATTTATAAGTTATGGTATAAGTTTTATTGTTTTCATTGGATTTCTAGTGCGATAAAATTTTTAATTCAAATATTAATATATGTTTGATATTGTGAGATAAGTTATCTATAAGATTTTTAATATAGTGTTTATTTGTTGATTGGTGTAACTTATTGCAATAATTTTAAAATTAATATAGTTTGAGTTTATATTTTGAATTTAGGTTTTTATTAATTAAGGAAATAATAGTGGTTAATTTTACTTTTTTTTTATCACTATGAGTACTAAGTAGTATTAATATGAATTTTTATATATTTTATTATGTAAATTTATATAAAATAATTTATAGTGTGTAAACTAGACATACATATTTTAAAAGCAAGAAAATGTAGGTCCTCCATTTTAAAGAGTGTGGCAAATATATAAATAAATATTATGAGATGATATAATTTAGATAAATATTTTATCTTGTTCATAAAGTGTGTGTTTGTTGATGGTAAATTATCTTATGTTATAGTGTTTGATTTACATTGACATCAATTAAATAAATTTGAATACTATTTCCTCTCAATAATAATTTGAGTTAAATGTGTGTAGTTAAAATATATTTTGTTATAGACAAAATTTTATGCAAAGATGTAATATATTGATATGGATGCATTTAATTTGTAATAAATATATTTTACTATGGGGGCTTATAATCTTTATATTAGTCGATTTCAGTTTGACATTGTGTATATATATGTATGAATAAAATAAATAGAGATATTTTATTTTATTATAGGATATTACTTAATTATTTTTATTGAAAACAAAAAATAACAATTCTTGGATATACATATATATATTATGAATGAGAGAAACAAGAGAAATAGAAATGTTGGATCTTTATAAATAGTCTTAGTATTGACATATATATCTTGTGAGTATTTGATAGAATCAAAAGATATTTGTGAGATATCTTATTTAATAAGTGTTGTGAATATAATAATTCTAATTACATAAAATCTTTGAAGATATAATATGAATTATAAGATTATTTTTTGGTGGCGGGAACATTGTATTAATACAATGATGTTAATTGAATATGATCCCAATGAGAATAAATATATAAGTATATTTATTTATTTTTTATCGAATGAAAAATTGTCTGATGAAAAATTGTCGCTCTAAAGTTATTCAAGAAGACCTATATAATACATATTTTTATAATTTTTTTTTTATTATTAAAAGTGTTGTCATCTGAAAATCGTTCAAATAGACATGTATAATAAATTCATAAGAGAAATTATTTATATCTCCATTGAGATATATTTTTGTTGGAAGTTATGTCGCTTAGATGTCTAAGCAGACCTGTATAAAATTAATTACAAAGATTAAGTTTATTGTTATATACTGAAGTATATGAGATTGATTGACTTAGAGACGTCTTAGTCAATGTCTATTCATGGGAGAAAATATGTCTCTCTAATTTGCGCATAAAGTAGCTACTGGATAACGAGGTAATATCTTCTATTTATATGATGTCATATCAAAGTGATCTTAGTCGATCCTCTGACAAAGCCCTAGGATGAAAGAAATTTGTGACACATCGAAGAGAATTAGACTTAAGTCAATTAAAACTAATAAGTGATGGGAATCCAACCTTTGTGATTGAAGATCCCATGAAAAAGGTTCATATGGGTTAGAACGAGTCACTTGTTAGTTCTGCTAGCACAAAAAATTATGTGATTAATTTTTGTTTGCGTATTTTTCTTATGGTGTAAGTGAGAAAGTGCTAGATATTGCATTACTAAGAGGATAAACTTATATAGATTTTAATGAATTTTATATCCTTTATTAGTGGTGTATGATTTGCAGTATACACTTGATGAAATCACCTATATGAGTGTCGAGTGAGGCCGCTTGTATGAGATCTAGGCGAAATCTTTAGAGCACTCATGAAAATAACCAGGAACGCACATGGCCTATTAGCACATCACAATGTTAACAACAAGAACTGTGGGGGTGTGATGTAAGTGGTATACCTCTAACACACACTAAGTGACTTTGGTTCATATAACTTGCTACACTAATTTCATTGTATGTTAAGTACTATCATTCTAGGACTGGTTCATATAGCTTGCTACACCAGTTTGATGCATCACATTTATGATGTTAATCAAAGATTTTTAAGCTAATCTTTTGTACTTTTGATATATGTGGGGGATTGTAGTAAATTTTAGTTATATTTAAAAAGTTTTAAATTATTTTTTTCTTATAATTTTAAGTGAGAAATGTGACAAAATATTTTACTAGAAAATCATTATTATTTATTTTATTTATGATTTGACTTGGTATAATAAAGTTGTTTGACTTGACTTATTCCAATTTATCACTCACTTATTACCTCTCTATTATATAATAGATACTCCTCCCACATTTTAGATAGTAGAAAAGAGACACAGACAAGTAGTAACAAAACTCATCTTTTTTTGTTAAACATCTTCTGGACATCCAAGAGATTATTCTTGTTGTTCTGATATCTCAGGTTCTTATTAAGAATCAGAGAATAACATGTTAAATCATGAGGGATTTGTGCTTATGGGGCAGATAAATCCTTAAGGGCAGTGTTCTTACACGCCTCTGATTTATGCAATGGTTTATTATTTTATAGGTTCAATGGTTCTTATAATGTGAAGAGATGATCAAATTATTTTGTTGGTCTAATTTCTTCAACAGTTTAAGCATGTCACAAAGTCATGTCGATGTTCTCTTCCTAAAATTCTTCCCAATCTTCCCTTCATCTATTACGCTTCATGTGCATATCCCCTAAAACATTATTAGATAATTAAAACAGAATAGTAATTAAAAAATATGTTTAAATTGTCTTTTAATCCCTGTAAGTAGGCGAGTTTTTTATTTTGGTCTTTAAATATTTATTTTGGATCAAGTTATTATATGTTACATTCGCGTTGGTGTTAGTCCATGACGTTAGGTGGATAATGTTGCTGATGTGACTTTTATTTTTTAATATTCATTCTAACACTTTTTATTACACGTGGAAATGCAACATGAGGATTTTTAAAATGAGTGATGAAATCAAAAATTAATTTTATTTTGCAAGTCTCTCTCTCTCTAGTACCGTTACTTTCTTATTCCTTTCTTCATCATCGTCGTGTTCTTCTTCCTCTTCACATTCATCCATGACTTCTTCCTCAACTGGTAAACCTATTATGTTTTAAATCCCGGTATGTGGTTACAATAGATCAATGAAAATGTTCATCTCAAACTCACTTAAAACCCCTAAATAAAGATATTGGAAATATCAAAATGGTTAATGTCAAGTTGCAAGTTGTTAATATGGGATGATGAACTTGAACAAAAGAGATCAAGTGAACCCATAAATTCAAGTGGATGCAATTTCTTAGAGGTTGTAAAGAATTTTGGTTGCAATGTTAAGGATATTTAGGCTATAAAAAAAGAAGATGAACATGAAGTTGGAAAACAAAAGGAGAAAATCCACTTTGTTCAAGATTTTGTTGATTGTGTCATGGAGTTTGTTCATTACTAACTAGAAATGGTGGTGATTGTCATTTGAATGTGTCTGTATTTTTTTATCCATGTAACAAGAACTCCTTATGAATTTCATCCTTGATTTCACGTATAATGCTTATTTGATGAATGAATATGATATTTTGATTTTGGTCCCTATATATTTTTCATCTCTATTTCTTAATGAACTAAAATAAGATATGAGGTAAAAAAAGGCATAACAAAGATACATCATAAAGCCAAAAAGGCAATGTATTACACAACCATGATGACGATCAATGTATCCAAAATACATAAAGCCAAAAGTCATGTGAAAGTTAAACCAAAATACATCATAACAAGGTCATGTCTCCAATTTGTTCATGGCTCAAAATACAACATAACAAAAATACATAAAGCCAAAAAAAGGTATAACAGAAATACATCATAAAAATGTTATATCTCCAATTTTTTCAAGCAACATCAAGATTAAACCATATGAAAGTTCACTAATGTCTACAATTTCAACAATTGTGTTGGGTCATCCCTTCTCCCATGAGCTTTTTGCATTTAAAGGCCCTTGCATTTAAGACATAACTTATCCCCCACCCTCTCAAAGATTAAACCTTACAAAGAAATAAAAAGGTATCAAATTCAAAAGAAACAAATATGTATTTAGGGATGAAATCTAAAAGTAATACCGGTAACATGGATGAAATCCAAAAGTTAAACACATATTAGGGATGAAATAATAAAAAACAGTAATGAAATGTACCTTTTGTTGGTCAGAGATGAAAACCCATCTTTTTTCTTAGACAATGTCCTCCTAAAGCATAGTAAGGAACCACCTTCATGAATACTTTGTTTTAGATTCTCAAACACCAAAAGCTAGGGTATAATACTGGTCATTTGAATCTTTTCCAATAGAAATAATCAAGGTCCCTCCATATTTGGTCTTAAGATGACATCGATCAACACCAATGCCTTATTCATAGTTATACTTTTGGAATTTTCTTTGCATTCCATGCCCTGTTCATAGTTATACATTTTCATGTCTAAATATTTACATGTCGAGCTATATAGCCAGAGAAGAGCAAAATCAAAACTCTGGTAGTCACACAGTATGTCGTCCCCGAACCTTTCATCATACCTAGCCCGCCTCTCATGAGGTTGGGCATTCAATCACACAAAGTCTGGATTCTGGGCATTCATACATTTGGCAGCTAAAGAGATGTAACGGTTCCGGAGAATCAATTCCAACCATTACTAAGTCTTCAAGACAGACAATGATGAAGGTTGGTTAAGAATTAAAAGGCTTGCAACGACGGAAGGTCATACGGCTTATCTTAATGACTTCTCCTAATGAAGATTATATAAATGAACTCCCGCCAGAGGGATAAGAAGACACAATTATATTGAGACTTACTACCTTTTCCTTCTCATTTTCATAGTATCTAGCATAACATTTTCATACTCTACATTGCATCCATAACATAGAAAAATGAAGCATGACATTCATTGTTTGAAGTATAGGAAATGTGGTAAGTGATTTGTGAAGATGTGATCAATAAAAGCCAAGGATTAATAGTCAAGGGTCTTCTAAAAATCCTCAAGGGTTTCTCATATGCCACACAATCTCATTTGGTGTCTCAAGTCACTAGAAGAGGTGAATTCATCAAGAAGCTGGCTCAGAGCTTCATCTCCTACACATCTGGCCCAAACTAGGGTTTTGAATTCAAGAGGCTTCATGAGGGGATTTTGGTTATAACTTGTTCTCATGGTCCTCTATATGATATCAAGTGTTCATGGATGAAGTTTTGTTCATTGGTTCATTGTGGAGGGTTTTCATTGGTCCAATTACTTGAGAAACAAGCAAAGGTCAACTATGGAGAATAAAAGTCAACTATGGAAAAGAAAAGTCAACCATTGATTTTTTGAGGTTTAAATCTTGATCTTCAAATTCCTATCCCTTCATATAGTCATGAAATGAAAATAATTTCATTATTTATCAAGAATCAAGGCTTAGGGCAAAAGTTGTTAAAAATGGAAATGACTTGTAATCTGAACTTTCTATTTTTGGAAGCTTTATAAGTTCCATTCAACTAGACTTTTCATCATCAAAAAAGCTTCAAATGGATTTTTTTTTCCAAACATGAAAGTTGAATATAAATCTCTCCCATTTCAAAAAAAGTACAAGATCATCTTCATATCATATGTGGTTCAAAAGTTATTGCCAAAAGACTTCAAGTTGTTTTTTAGGGTTTTCATGCACCTCAAATTTTCCACTTTGTGCAAAAGGATTCTAAATGGTTCATGATTGCTTCCACTTTCCAAATTCAGTTCACAATATCAAAGTTAATTTCATTTGGCACAAAATTGGCCTTTGAATCAAGTGATTTCACGGTTTAATTCTCATGTATTCTTCAAGTGGACAAAATGCATAATGAATCAAAACACTCAAATCACAAGGCCTAACTTCAATAAAATTCTGATCATAGGTTAAAATGTGAGCGATACATGCACATGACAAGCCTCATTCACTTGGGAATCACTCCATCCACTTTAATTTGCAAAAATGCAAATTTATTCATAACTTCTTAACCAAGGTTCCAATGGATCTTTAACCATGGTCAGGCCCAAAATCCATCATATATTAGCTCTTAACTCCTCTGGTTAGGGCTAGAGCCTCTCATAATTGCTCAGATTTGAAAAATTGCACCAAACTTTCCTCTCTTCGAAACTCACAATCCTTAGGGTTTCATTGAGATTTTTCTTCACATTCTTGATCAACATGCTTCATAGAACACAAATCATCCATTGGTTGAAGCTCAAAGCAGGCTTTTCATCAGATTCAAATTTGGAAGTTGCTTCTTCAAATCCTTATATCCAGCTTCTTTCCAAGCTCTAATTGCATTTATTTTGCAATTAGAGGTCTCTAGGAGTAGATCTGCAATTTGTTGATGGTTTTCTAGGAGTATTTCACTAACTTCAAATTTTTAGGTGAGTTCAATTGCATGCTTCTATTCCTTGAATTTAGTGTGCATTGTGATCTGCGTATGTTAATGATCATTCTGAGTTAGTTTTCATGAGATTTGTACGTGTATTATGGATTAATTTGAGATCTGAATTTTTTTGTTCATACTTTGTTTGCCTCGGTCTGGCCAATTTATGAATGTTTTGAGAAAATGAACTCCATATTCGTGTTCAACATGGATTTTAGAGTAAGACTGTGGCCTTGTTTTCAATTTATGGAAAAAATTTGGTTGAGTGTCACTGGAGAAGATGACCGGATCTAGGGCTCCAACACCTATTTATTTTGCAGGTGATCTGAGGTCAAGAGGTAGAAGACATAATCATGGCCTTATATTTGTTTGATCTGATGGCTAGCATTGCGCCAACGTATTAAAAAGGGATGGTGCCAATCACGTGTGTTTTTTATAATAATTAATCTGAATATGCGCTTCCATAGGCTCCTTGTGGTCTGCGTGTGATTTTGTCCATTCATTTGGCTTATTTTGTGTTTTGTTTGACTTAATAGCACGCATGTGATTGATTTGAGGGCCTTGATTGCAGTCAATTGTTGACTAGAGTCTATAGTTTTCTTGTTGAATTTCACTAGCTATTGTGTGGAGTGGATTTTTATCTGAAGCCCCCTCCCTTTGGGACCAATGTATTTTCAACGTGATTTTTAATTTGACTGCACCCCTGACCTTGGTTTCTCTTATTTTTATTTTATTTTGTCATAACTTCATTTTTAATTTTCTAAAATTAATTTTAATCTTCCAAATATCATACAAAAATTCATGAAATACATTCACACATTAAAATAATTTTTCATTTTTTATTTATTTATGACTTTCTTTATTTTTCATCATATTTTGAGATTTTCTTTTTATTTTCTTTTAAAATTGTTTTCTTCATTGATAATCCAACTTTGAGAATTTCTTTTGCGTACCTCCTAAAGTCTTTTTCATCCAATCCTCTTGCATTGTTTCATTAACATCTTAAAATGTTCAAAAGCATTTTTCATTCATTTTTAAAAGGATTTTGCAATGCATTTTGGTTCTCATTTTGTGCTTTGTTCTTTCTTTGGTCTTATGCAACTTTGAACAATTGTTTGAACTAGTTTTATTTTTATTTTTTGTATGAGCTTTTAGAAATTAATTAGCCTCTGACCTAGGTCACATGAGGTACATTTTCCTAATTTTTTAGTGTTGTTTGATGTGTGTTTGGTGCCTTGCAATTGAAGTTATCTTGTGTGCTCATATTTTCCTTTCCTTAACCCTAATTTCTTGAAGGTGTTTATGCCATTGTATGAGGTTATTTTGTGTGAGTTTGTTTGGTTTATTTAGACACTTATAGGTCTTATTTGATCATTTATAAGTCCCTTTTGGTTTGTGTTTGCATCTTGTTTGTGTTTTGCATCCATGTTCAACTTTGACCTAATTCTCTCATGTCTTCTTCCCTTATGCTTATCATGTGGTTTGTGTGCATCAAGTATGTTCATCCCTTCACCTAATTTGAATTAAATCTCATGTATGCTACTGACCTCATGCATATGCGTCCATCTTTGTATGTCATGTGGCATCTTTAACTTACATTTCAAGTATGTATGACATCCTTTCCTTATATGCTCACCTTTTGCATGATTGATTGAATCGTCTTGACTTGTTTGCTATATGCCATACCCTAAATTTTGACCCTAAAATATGTACATCATCAGAATAAATCCATTAGGAAAAGGATTGTGCCAGACTGGTTTGAACAGTATCCTCACAATAAATCAGGATTCCTAAGTCCCTCAGAGGATTCAGGCAAAGGACCAATCATCAACACATAAGATTTTCAACTTTCAAATCACCAATAAAAGGATTAAGGAATCTAAAATGATAGAAAATCTTTCAAGAATTGTACAAAAGTTTCAGTGATCTGGGCCCTGAGCCATCACAATCACCAATTAGGGTTTCAATCATCTGAGCCCTCCAAGTGAAATTACCCATGGGAAAAAGGAGCCAAGGTCTCCATATATCATCAAGAATGTTGACATGGCTATGACAAGCCATTTACAAGTACAAAAGGTGCAGAGATCAAATACTGCAATATTAGGGTTTCTCAGTGCCCATATTAGGGTTTCTGACTAATCGGGGGACCAAAAGTCAAGATTTTTATTTGGATTGGAGCTTATACCATAGGGAATGGTTTAAATAGCTCATATATATCATATAAGTCCATTCATAAGGACAAAATACCTCAGAGGATGTCTAGTTGAAAAATCAGAAATCCAGGGGTATCCAATGTAATTTCCATCTGAACCAAAAAGTCAAAGTTTGACTTTTTCATCCAAAATGATCCTTATGACCTATATTTCAATAATATATGGTATTTGAATGCATTTGATCACAAAAAAAATCATAAATTTGAAGATAACTTGTAAAAGTGGCAACCTTTGAAACTTAGAAATTTTTCTAAGTTATGGAAAAAAGTGTTCAAGTACCCTACTTCCAAGCATTATAACTTGTGATCAAAGCATCAAATTTTGGTGAACCAAAGCTTAAATTAAATATCTTGCAACAAACTACAAATGATTCAACTAGGAGAAACTCCAATTCCTCATGGATCTCTGCCTAAGTGTAAAATCAGCAAAACATCAAAACTTGGAGGGATTTTACACCAAGTTCCAAGCTGATTCAGATCCTTCTTTGAACACTAATGTTGTTGAAATTGTTGCCAACAGTTCAAAGAACCAATTGGCATGAAAATATCTTTCTTGTACATGAAGAAATCATGGATCAAAGTGAGCATCAAAAGTTGTTTTACAAAAACAGATTTTCCATAACTTTGTGAAATCTGATTTTTTGAAGCAAAGTACACTGTCAAGTGGATTTAAGCATCTTAACAATGATTACAAACCTGATCAAACCTGTAAATTCATGATTGTAGCATGGAATTCACCAAAATTAAATTCTTGAATTTCAACATAATGCATTTTTTATCCAAAGTCCATAAAGCTTCCAAAAGGCATATTCTTGGATCTCTTGTTCAACAAGCAATATGTGGACACAATCCAAGCTTCAAACTTATGAGGAATATGAATTTTGTTGCTGCATAGCTGAGCTATTTCACAATTTCATCATTTCACATGTAAGAGATATTTTTCATAAACCATGACTCGCCATTGTGATATTTTCACTTCAAATCTTGGAGGTCAAGTTTGCTCAACATATTTGCCTATAAATAGAGACTCCATTCCATCATAAAAATGAAACCAAAGTATTTAATCTCCAAGCTTTCTCTTATAAGATTCAAAACTAAATATTTTGAGCAATCACTTCTGGGTTTTGAGTTTGAGCTAGCACAAGCTTAAACCAATTGTTCCAACACATCACATATGATGTATATGAGGTGTTCAAACACTTAGATCACCAATAAAACACCTCAAATCCAGAATCACACTTCAAAACCTCAAAGAAACCTTGTTTTTGCAACTTGAAGATCAGAAGTTGATCCCAATCATTTGCAATCAAGTCCAATTGTTCAAGCATACTCCATATGGTGTAGGGAATATGTCCAGATCATAACAACATCTCTGTAACACCTCCAACTCGAAATCACAAGTCTAGTTGCACGCTCCAAGTTAGGTAAGCCTCAAACTAGGCCAAATCATACTCTATACATATTTTCTCGCACTATCTTTTAACTATGTGTGCGAAATCTTATTTTAAGTGATTCCCCTCAATCAATTTCAAAAAACAATCATCATGTAAAATTCCATGAGACTCAGGCCAAATTATGGTTCTTTAGTATTCATCACTGATTTCTCATTCCACACACAAAATAAATGAAATTAACTGGTACCATTGTGTTCGTGGGATCAAAACGAGTGATTTTGATGTTTAAATCATCTCAAATGGATGCCTATTCCATGAGATACGATGGATTATGCAAATCCTGGGGCAAACAGCTTCGCGTGTGTTCTTTCCCAAGTGTTCTTGGCGCCCTTTTCAAATATTTGAATTTTTGAATTTTCTATTATTTTGTTAATTGATTCAAAAATTAATTTCTCTCTGATTATTTTGAGTTTTCAAATGATTTTTTTTTATTAATTCTCAAAAATGTTTAAATATTTTATTCCATGAAAACATCTTAAATATATATATATATATATATATATATATATATATATATATATATATATATATATATATATATATATATATATATATATAATATATTTATTATTTTCTTAAAGAATTAATTTTATTTGTTTCTAAACATTTTTAAATTCAATTCTTTCACTTGATTTTTAAAACATAAATGATATTCAAGTTATATCATGGATAAAACATAATTTTAATTCAAATAAATATTTATCAAGGTTTTAACTTTTTTTCCATTATTGTTTGAAATTTATCAAGTATTTTAATATTTTAATTCAAATAAATATTCAAAATACTTCAAAATTAGGGTTTTGAATTTCACACTCTCAATTTGACTTTTGTTAGACTTTTGGGCCTCTATTAGAGTGTAAGACCCATCCCTTTTTGAAAAATGAACCATTAGGGTTCATCTGATCCATTTTCTAAAACTCAACGCGATTGCCTTTTTCACCTTATTAAGTTTTCATTTGTGAATCTTTCTCTGTGAATATCTTTACACATAACCATTTGTTTTCTAAAATGAATTGTCAAAATGTATCATGAGGAATCCTTTGTGCTTAGGACTCATTCTTTACTATTTTAAACTTTCTCCAGTCTATTTTTAAACTCTGTCAGGCTTCCATATAAGTCCTGAACCCACCAACTATTTTTTTAAACAATTTTCAATCTCTTAAACAGAGATCATGGGCCTACTTGTTTACAAGTCCCATCTCCTTTTCGTTTTTTCATATTTATGACTAAATATCTAATACACCAACAACTAGACCGAGCTTCACTCCGGTGAACTTCTTTCTAGGCTGTAGGCAGATTTTCAGCACCAAAGTCCTACTCTGTGTATGAAATTATCAGATAATTAATCAACAAAACAAATTCCATAGGCATCCTTATGTTTAAGCCCTATTATTGGTTTATGATCCATATTTTTTCTTTCTAACTTATCGTTGCTTTCTTAAATTGTTGTGCTTGCTTAGAATAGAACTGTTTTCCAAAATTATCTTTCTTCACCTCATACTAAATCCAAGATAGTAAAATACTTCTTAATGACAAAGAGAATACAATGTTAAAACACATTTGTAATCTTTCTCCCTTGGGATTTTGGGCCTCTGCTTCCCAGTGTAACACCCAACTTAATTCTTAATAAAACAACTTAAGAATATTCAAACCATAGCAAAAGCATATTAAAAGTTGTTAAACACGTTCACCGACACTTTTATTTGTCTGCATGCATTTCATCTGTATATATTTGCATCTAGCTAGAATCTCTAAGTAGTTAGGTTATCTTCATCCAAATAGATACACCATTTCAAAACACTTAATATTTTATTTTCTTTACAACTTACTAGGGGTTTACAAAGATAAGAAGTTTCTCGATGAAGTGCTTCTTTTTAAACCATCCCCAGTCTCCTCTTGAGCTTTGTTCAAGGACTCATGAGCCTCATACAGGTAACTTAGCCTCCTCTTGGGCTTAAAAACAAGGACCCTCTCAGGCTTCCTAAAAGTATAGAAGCATGCCTTAGAATCAAACACCATATAATAGTCTCCCTCTCCCTGATGGATGACCAAGCTAGCCTTCTCTTGGGCTTTGTACAATTGAATCCTCCCTAGACAAAGGAATGTCTGATGACCTTCAAAACATTTTATCAAATCAATAGATAAAACAATCTTCATACAGAGTCAGTCTACCAACAACTTTTCAGCCTCCCATCTTAGGCTTCATATAAGATACAATTAATCAAGAGTCAGTCTCTCACAAATAAGCTTCACATATGGGCTTCCAAATCAGGACACAGATGAAAATTTCACACATAGTCAGTTTTCTTTGTTTAGCTTTAACATTGGGCTTCAATCAAGGCACAGATAAATCAAAATCTTCCCTATTTAGAGATGACAAATTCTATCTATTGTGCATCTTTTAGCTTCAACCTTAGGCTTCAATCAAGGCACATACAGTCAAACACATTACAATCACTCAAAATTAGTCATAGTCTTGGACTTTAACTAAGCTAACACCAGTTATATCCTTAGACTTTAACTAAGCTAACTCTTTAATTATAGTCATATTCTTGGACTTTAACTAAGCTAACACCAGTCATAGCCTTGGACTTTAACTAAGCTATCTCTTTCATTACAGTCATAGTCTTGAACTTAAACTAAGCTCATTCCAAACAGTCATAGTCTTGGACTTTAACTAAGCTAATTTACCATAATACAATCATAGTCTTGGACTCTAACTAAGCTAAACACCCAACCTTTCTTGAGCTATGCAAATCAAGATAAATCAATTACTCGTTCAGCCTTTCTTGAGTTATGCAAATCAAAATCATCCAGCTTATGCCTTGAGCTATGCAATTCAAGCAAGCAACCAAGCAACTAGTTACAAACAACTGTTTTTCACCTTCAATCCTGGGCTTTTATCAAGAAACAAACAGACTTTATAAACTTCAATCTTAGGCTTTGATCAATACACAACCAACCTTTTGAGCATCAAACATCCTATGCTTTAACCATGATACAAATCAACCTTTTCCTCCTAGATCTAGCCTTTTAGGAGGAACTATGATGCTCTGATCCCTGAATTCTCTTTTTGGGGGTACGTAGGCAAAAGGTCGTAAGATCTTTGCGAGCACACCAAACAAAAATCAACAATTAGGTTTCTAAACCTTAGAAAAAAATTAGAAAATTATGACAATACAGAAAATACAAATAAATCAACATCATCTATCAATCAACACTCATCTCATACCCAGACCCATATCAAAGAAACCACCATCAATATCAAAAAGATTTTTTTTACATTAATCCTAAGGTTGAAATAAGCTAATAAAGAACCCAAAACCACGTGGGCATCTATTAAATAACAATATGCAAATAGGGGTGAGTTTAAGATATCTTTTCCCTTCCATAACCAGCTTCACCAGGAAAAAATAAGAAATCAGAAAGTATGTATACTTTTGAATATGATTGATGTTTACAAGAAATGCATGTATTGCTTAATATGATTGATGTTTACCAGAAATGCATGAAAATGCAGTAATAGTATTTACTAAGGACGAACGAGGGAAGGATTTCAACGAAGCTTCGCCGGTTCACCTTTACAAGACAGTTACAAACCCTCAGTAGGACGAATCCATCTTTATAAAGTCCCATCTCCCCTGGAATTTATATCCATCTCTTTTATCCTCATACGGATATACGGGAATTTAGTTTCCAATAAGGGTACGACGAACGAAGACGGGAGGTTATATCTGCTCTACCATCAAACGAAGACGAAGGTTATGTATACCTTGCTATCCCCAACGTACGGGAGGTTACATATACCTTGCTATCCCCAGCGTACGGGAGGTTATCTATACCTTGCCACCCCCAGCATATGGAAGGTTATGTATAATATATTCTTCAACAACGAATCGGGATTTATTTTCCCAGGCCAGCAGTTGTTATACGAAGGCATCCAGACTCTTCCGGCAGCATCATATCATACATACATCATTTATATCATACCATAACATACATATCCATAAATGCATAATACATTTACTTAAGTGCATCATACTATGCATGCATATTACATAAACTAACATTCTCTTTGCAGGATAGTTATATGCAGATAAAACAATATCAACAATTCACAACAGGTCAGAGATGATCCATACATTACTCAAGATGTCCTCGGAGAGTAGGCAAACGGTCTGTACAAAGATCCATTCCCTAATCCAGGATATTTCCAGAATATTTCATCTATCTGGTCTTGAATAGCAGGCAAACGATCTGTACAAAGATCCATTCCCTGGTTCAAGATATTTTCAGAAGATTTAATCTATTTCCTCGGAGAGTAGGCAAACGGTCTGTAAGAAGATCTATTCCCTAATCCAGGATATTTTCAGAAGATTTCATCTAGCTGATCTTGAATAGCAGGCAAACGGTCTGTACAAAGATCCATTCCCTGATTCAAGATATTTTTCAGAAGAACAAATCCTGACGTTCTTTTGACCTTGGAGAGTAGGCAAACGGTCTGTAAGAAGATCTATTCCCTAATCCAAGATATTTCCAGAAGAGATAATCGTCACGAAGATTTATTTCTACTGGTCTATTCAACAAATTCAAAGGATAAACGATTCAGAGACGGCCTATACAAAGACCTAGTATTGAGATCCAGTATCAACACAAAGCTATCATCACATCCAGTTCTTTAGATGGCATCTCTAAGCCCATCTCCAGTTCTCCCAAGTGGCATCTTTAAGCCCACTCAAGCATATACAACCAACCATCAGTATCACTCTATGCACTGGTGAGTGCAAATTTTTGGGTTTTTGTGTTCAATCCCCTTCAACCTTCCAGGTCATGACTGGCAAATATACCAATCTAACCCCTCAGGTTTCAGAAAATTGAACAGGGGCAGCTGTTGCACCCCAAAATTTGCCCTCACAATACAAGACTTTGTGTGCTAAGAAGGTTCACAAGATTCACAATGCTTTCAAGACCTTTCATGAGGTTCATGAAGTCTACAAGTCACTTCATGAAGGTTCACAAGGTTCACAAGCCTCCTAATACTTTCAAGACCTTTCATGAGGTTCATGAAGTCTACAAGTCACTTCATGAAGGTTCACAAGGTTCACAAGCTTCCTAATGCTCTCAATACCTTTCATGAGGTTCATGAAGTCTACAAGTCACTTCATGAAGGTTCACAAGGTTCACAAGATTCACAATACTCACAAGACCTTCCATGAGGTTCATGAAGTCTACAAAACACTCTATGAGGTTCACAAGGTTCACAAGACCTTCCACAAGGTTCACAAGGTTCACAATGCTTCCCATGAGGTCCACAAGACATTTTATGATGGTTCACAAGGTTCACAAAGTTCACAATTGGTCAGAAGAGTAGACAATTCCCTCAGACAATGCACCTCCTATGCAGTGCATCCAAAACTAGGGTTTTGACTTTAATCAGGCTAAATGGACTTCCAAGACTTCAAGTGAGCTTCATAACATCTTATATGTGTGTAAGAATCCCCATGACAAGTTTCAAGACTTTTCTCAGAAGATTGCTCAGTCAGATGATCAGATAAGTCAAAATCAGTCAAAGCAGTTAAAAAGTCAAACTGAGGTCAACTGTGGTCAAACCAAAGTCAAACTTCACGATTTTTTGCCAACATCAAGTATATGAAGTAAAATTCATCATTTGATCAAGGGTTGATCATGATTCATCAAGGAGATTTCAGATCATCAAGAATCAGGAGTTTCTAAATTAGGGTTTCCTTAGTAAAAGTCAACTGAACTTTGACCAGCCATAACTTTCACATACTTCATCACCAAGTCTCCATCCAAAGCTCATTTTGAAGGAAATTGAATTCTCTACAACTTTGTGTCTCACAAGCCAAGCCCAAAAATGCTTCATTTGGAAGGTATGAGCTAAGACATTATAGGTCCTTTTGAAAGTCAACAAAAAGTCAACAACTTCAAAAGGGCATAACTTGAGAATGGTAAATTATATGGACATGAAACCAGTGGGGTTGGTTAGAGGACTCTTCAAGCTTTCCAAAATGTCCAAGAACACCCTCATACCATTAAAATTGAAGGATATGTGCCCTTGCAAAGTTGGGAAATTTTGAGTTGGTTTATGATGAAAAAGGAGGTCTAAAACCAATTTCTTCCAAATGGGCTTGCCAAATGATGACCCAATCCATACATTGACTTCATGCACGACCCAAACCATTAAAAATCAGAATTTTTATTATTTTATTTTTATTTATTTTGATTTAATTCATTAAAAATCATTTTAAATAAAAATAAAATATGAAAATGTAATATTTGATGGAGATTGAGTTTCTAGAAAGTCTTAAATGTTGATTGGAATGGAAGAGGAATGAAATCATAAGATTTATCCAAAAATAGTAAGCCATCATACAAGAATATTTGATTTTCAAGGCATGATCAACTTGGATCTTTTCATATCAATTTTTCCACATGATCAATCAATTTTATTGACCTAATTCAATCACCTATAAGTACTAAACATAACCCTATTGCAAAGCCACGAATTCTCTGCCTCCAAAAGTAAGTTCACAAAATCAAAAAACCATTCAAAACCTCACATTCGGATTCCTTCATACAAGGTGTTTTAAGGTAAAATAAGAACATAGCAATGTTCCTTGGACATTCTTGAAGCAAAATCATCACTCATATGCATCAATGCCATGCTGTATTGAACAACCCGAGTTCATTTTGTTCTTGAAAATAATTTTTTCGATTTCAATAATGTGTTGCTTTTCCATGAATTTTGTTTGTTTAATATTGTTTGTGATGATATGTAGAACATTTCTGGGCAAAGAAACCAAAGAAACCATGAGGAATCCGTGAGATGCCATATTAGGGTTTGGACCTTCAAATTAGGGTTATTTGATTCATGCGTTATAAATAAATTTGGTTGATAAAATTGGACTGTGCAGGTTGCAAGGAATCTAAAAGTGTTCCCAATTTGATAAAATTGTACTGTATGATGATAGTTTGAAATTCGTAGGTTTTGCTGCAGTTTAGAAATCGCAGGAAAAATGGAAGCAAAATTCGCAGGTAAAATTGCAGGTCCTGAGGTTGAAGAAGAAGCAGTTTGGCGCGTTCTGGAAATTCAAATTATAGTTTAAAAATATTATGTTTTATTACTGGTTTGTTATCACAAGCGCGTGCTTGCCCCAGTGGTTGGCTGCTTGGTCTTGGACATTTGAAGCAAAGGGCAGGGGTTCGAACCCTGGCTTTGGTTCCTTTTTATTTCTTTTTACAGGAATTAAATTGTTATAATATATTATGCATTGTTCTCATTCCAATAACAGATGGGCTCACCCAACCGGATGGTCATGCGTGCGTTTGTGTGTTTGAGAGGTCCTGGGTTCAATCCTCCCCCAGGTCTTTTGCTTTCTTTTATTTTTTCTGGATTTTTCAAGATACGAAACAAAGGCAATTCCACCTTCTTTCTTGCTGCCTGCGCGTTGATGGCCCAGTGGTGTATGCAGTTGTTGGCAAGCATAGGGGACTGGGTTCAAACCCCAGCCCCATCAGGTTTTGTTTTTCTCATTTTTTTTCTTTATTTCTTTCAATTTAATTAATATTACATAAAATAAATTCAAAATAATAAATTATATTGTTCTATTATTTTCTATATTATAAAATATATATTATGTTATGGATTTCAATTGTAAAATGTATATATGTATTAGTTAAATAAATTTTAATTATAAAATAATCCCTAATATATTATTTTTTTTAAACAAATATTAAAAAACCTAATTTTATTTTTCTAGCTTTATTATTATGTACATATTTATTATTAACTTTTGTAAATATAATTTTCTCCATATAATATGTAAATATTTTTATAATTTGTTTATAATCTAAATATTATATATAAATAATTTTTTATAAGAATAATTAAACCTATGATAATTTTGTTTTGTAATTATAATATGTTTAAAAATAATTCAATAATTGTTAATATTTCCTCTTATTTATAAATAATTGTCTATATCAAAAATCTAGTATTTTGCTCATTATTTTAATTATGTTCTTATATTCTTGCTAATTCCCTTTATTTTAATTATTTTTATTATTACTAACCATATTATTATTAATTCATTTAGTTTATTATTATACTTATTATTATTATTTCACTAACCTTATTTAAATTTTTTATTATTATTATTACTAAGCCCTATTATATTTATTATTGCCTATTTATTTATTTTTGCTTATTATTTATATTTATTTATTTGCCATTTATTTTAATTGCTTATTATAATTATTATGTAATTGCTCCTTGGTGTAAATTTTGTAAATATTTAGTTTATTTAATTCTTATGCTATGGTTAGTAATTTAGGGAGTGTAAACATGTATTCTATTTAAAATCAAATTTAGGTCATTTAAAATTATAAGATAAATCAAATTGAACACTCACACACGTAAGTCGATTTCTAATCGCCATCTCACTTTCTAGGGCTATCCCTCAATGTTGCCTAGTCATAAGGTCAAGTGGGGTGTATAAAGCAAGTCTCTCAAAATAAAGTCATCAAGTCCCTTAATGGTTGCCTTTAAAGATCAAGTCCCTTTTCGAATAATGATGACAGTCCCTCCTAAATGCTTAATACATCTCACAGTTGCCTTCATTAAACAGATGTCCCTCATATGTCCCTCGTATCCAAGGTAATGACTACCTATTCCTTAATAATAGGGATAGTCTTACCACTTAAAGGATAAAGAACAGAAAGACTTAAACTTTAGGGTAGGTTCCTCATAGTTGCTTGCTCACTTCATTCAAAACTTTTCAAACACTTCACCAATTTCAAATAATTTTCAAAAACAAGTTTTTACGCATCCGTACATGGATCATTATTAACTCTTATGAAAATTTCTATTCACACACTTCACATTTTCAAAAACAATTCAAAGTGAGCTAAGTAACTAAGAGCCCATGGATAACCATGGATGTAAAGGGTGCTAACACCTTCCCTTTGCATAACCTACCCCCCGGACCCAAAAATCTTTTAAAAGGTCTTTCCTGTTCTTTTATGCCTTTCTTTTGGATAAAATAAAAGTCGGTGGCGACTCTTGCTATCCGCAACATAACTAAAGTCAGTTCTCCCACCGTGTTACAGAACTGGCGATTCTGCTGGGGATATAATAAAAGAGGGGTACCCTTAGGAATTAGTTCACTTTAAAATTGTTTGCCTTGTTTGCCTTATATTATCTTGTTGGGGTGCTCTTATGTGTGAAAGATCCTAACCCGGATCTAGTGTACCTTAGGTAAATGGCAATAGACCAAGGAAACTGTACGACGTATATCGATATGGTTGATCTGGTGGCCATAGTTAGTGCGACTTCTTGGTTGGTGCTTATGTTCCTTAAGTCAAGTTGAGGATAATATGAGGCTGCCATATGTTGTCAATGCACTAACTAACTTTTAGAACCCTAGTTATCCCATCTTGGCCTTTAGAAGGTAGTGAGGTAACCGGCTTTGGTGCAGACTGAAGTTGGTTGACACTCGATACTACGCTCATTGAGATTCTAAACTTGGAAGGTTTTGGTTGGCAAGTAAGTTGCCTACTGATCAACCACCCTTGTGAAGGATCAATGATATTGAGATCCCTTAGAACCTGGTTACTTTTGTAGGACAGGATGAACCAACTAACTTCAGGGGAGGGTACTTACCTTTAAACCTCATGCAAGCCTTCAAACCTAGGGCTATGGTGTGACTTGTTTGTGTGTGCCACATGTTTGTGATTGAACATAACATCATGACATCATCATGCATCATAAGCATAGCATTTTCACTAACCATTTCAAGGACCAAAGGATTTATCTTTGTTCTTTGTTGCAGGTCATGGCTTCTGCTCGTAGAAACACCATCAGGATCAACTTTGTGGGCATACCTGCTAAGCTTAAAGAGTTGGTTTCTCAAGTGTCTGATCATTCTGTCGCTCCCGACAAATGGGACTGGCCCACATGAAGGTACAGACGCGAACGGTCGGCGAGGGGGACAATGAGAACACACAGCCGTGAACTCACTGGAGAATGAATAGAGTCGCCAGCTAGGCATTTTTATCCCGTAGGAAAGGCAATGTTGCATAGGCCTAGAAAGAGATGGATAAGACGGGTTGCGAACCAGAGAGACTGAGAAAGGGGGTTGGTTACAACCTGGGAAGGTATTAGCACCCAGATTGTCCGTCGTACTCGACGGGATCCACGCTTAAAAGATTTGTGTTTTAAAGGGGTAGTGTCAGTGCAATTTGTGTATAAAATAGCTGGAAAAGGATGTACAGGTGTCAGTGTAAGTGAAGTGTATAAGTGAAGTGTCAGTGTAGGGATGAGAATGAGCTGCTCAAGACCATGAGGCTAAAAGAATGATTCTGGAAGGAGGGGGAATGTACAGAGACTTTTGTTCGATAACCGTTAAGTTATGCCTACGTATCCTCTCGTGCAATGAGGAAGTCAGAACACCGTAGTTCGACCCAAAGAGACTGAAAGATGAATTGACTGATGAACTGCTTGCTTGTCTATGCTCAAGTGTATGATCTGTCTGGCACAGATGCAAACTGTCTTGCATTAGACGGAAGAAGCAAG
The DNA here is from genome assembly GCA_963966055.1 of Lathyrus aphaca. Classification (NCBI taxonomy): domain Eukaryota; kingdom Viridiplantae; phylum Streptophyta; class Magnoliopsida; order Fabales; family Fabaceae; genus Lathyrus; species Lathyrus aphaca. Next base: position 66,815,349 of record OZ014520.1, read on the forward strand.
TTCTCGTTTGTGAGTGAGTGAGATGAGAAAAGAATCCCGAAGGAGACGCTTATTGTTTGTTTTTGTGTTTTCAGTCTTTTATTGCTTTTTGAATTTTGTCATAAGTTAATGAGCTTAAGCCTAAACCAATGGATTTAGTAAACTCATCACATCTTCCCTCTGATTAGGGGTAATGAGAATACCTTAAGTGTGAAGTCAGATTCTCACACTTAAACACCTTTGGTGTAGGATTAAGATCATTAACCTACTTGTGATTAATTAGATGTTTTTGTTGCTTTTGTTTAGTGTTAAGTAATGAGATTAAGCCATAATCAGGGATTAAACAGACTCATTACACCATCCTAATAGAAGGATAATAGATGAGAATGTTTAAGCTGAGGAAAACTCCTCAACTTAATCCATGATTAGGGATTAAACTCATGACAAAACAAAGCCTTTATTGAGTGGATTTTAGTTAATGATATGATGATGAAGTGAGTTTTAGGGTTTATAAGACAACTTGAGGGGGACTTGTCCATTAACACTAGGGTTAGTCCTTCTTAACCAATCAAGGAAGAATTAGAACCCTAATGCAAGGCCCAAGTTACAAGCTTGATGTCTTGATGGTTATTAAGTGGATTAATTAAAGGATTTAAACACATTAAGGGTTTAACACTTAGGATTAAAGTTATACACTCCATCCTAATAGAAGGATGCAGGCATAAGCTTAATCACAAAGCCTTAAAGCCTTTAGGGTTTAGTCCCTGATTATGAGATGAGAAGAGAAGACTCAATGAGACACAAAGGTAAAACTAAGAGGGGAGACTAATCAAAACCCTAATCATTGTCATGCTTGGTTGTTCCTAAGGTTTGTGAGGTTTTCAAGAGAAGATCTTCAATGGAACCAACAGGAAGCAGATGAAAGGATCAAGAGAAGCAAAGCAACTTGCTTCATTCAAGAAGTCAAGTCACTTGAAGAAAGAAAGTGGGAGGAACAAGAATGAGCAAGCTCAATCTCAAACACAAACAAGAATGCAGCAATGGATGCAAGAGAGATGAAAAGAAAAGTTATGAGAAGTGAAGGCAAATTCACTTCTCAAATTCACTTACCACCTGAAATGTTAGAAAGAAATGCAATGCAATGCAAAATGGGATGAGATGACATGATGCAAACCAAAACCAGAAGCATGTTGATGATGATAATGATGCTATGGGATGTTACAAACATGAGGCAGCACATGGAAATGATCATACAAGTTTATGAATGCTAATGAAACAAGCTAGGAAGCATGAACATACATGGAGAGTTATGAAGTGCACATGACATACAACATGGCAAATACATGATGCAATGATCAAACATGCTTTCAATATGTCTTATGATGTCAAATGAATCACATGGATGCTTGAAATGTCATGGCAAGTCATGTTATGCTAGAGAATGCAAGATGGATGCAAATGGAAGCCCAAATTAGGGTTTATGAATCATACACCAAACAAAAACCAAAATCAGAAGCAAACCCTAAGATAAAAAAATTGAAAATGCCACTCAAAGGACCCCTAATCCTATACTAAACCAATGCCCAAAGGAGGGGTCTCAACTCTTAACCAATCTCAAGTTATGATTTTTCTAAGATATTAGGGTTTTTAGGGTTCCTAAACAAAAGAAATGTCAAACAATTTGAAAATGCAAGATCAAATCATGGCAATTTTATCTCAAAAACTACATGCCAAACACAATGCAATGCAAGAAGAATCAATGTCCAACTCTTCATAGATAGGCAGAAATGATTTTTTGAACTTATGATCAAAATAATGCACAAGAATGATTTTAATTCAAAGAAAAATTCTCAAAATGCATCAAGATCAAAAAAGAAATTTTGTTTGAAGGTTGGACAATGTTTCTAAATGTCTTAGAACATTTCATGAATTTTTTGGTGATTTTTAAATACCTAAAAGTATTTTTAATAAATTAATTTCCATTAATCAATTAAAAATAATCCTTTAAATATTTAAAAATACTTTTTTAATGCTAAAAATAAAAACAAAAATATTTTTGTGTCATAAAAATTACTGGAACTCATGAGAAAAAGTTTCATAATTTTTAGACATTTTTTACTATTTTTAATAAATTATGCAAATAAAATGAAAAGAAATGAAATTAAAATGAAAAATAAATGAATTAAAGAGAAGTCAGCTGATCCAAGGGCCTGGATTCAAAGTCACACGCGCGGGAGTTGACTGCGCGCCACATCTCACGGCCAGAATTCAAAATCAGCTAATTAAATGCTTATGCCCTAATTACGCCGTTAAACACTCTCAGATGACCGGAACAGTGTTCCGGTCATCTTCTCCGTTCGTCCAAAACCTCAAACCCTCTCTACACGTTACGAAAATGAAATCTAAATGAACAGAAATGCTTCCCACTCACTCACGAATCATAACCCTCACTCAAAACAAATTTATTTTTCCTAACAAGGCTGAATCGAAACAAACAAGAACTAGGGCAAAAAAGTTTCAGAGAGCAATTAAATTCTCATTTCATCACCATTTGCAAAACCAAAGGCATATTCATGATCAGGAAGACACATAGAACAAGTTTAGAACTTAAAAATCCATTTCTGGAAGAAAAGTTCTTGAGCTACCTGAGATTCAAAGCTTTCACTCCAGCAACTTTTAGGCCTCCTCTCTTGGTGAAATCCACTCCACTTGACCCTCTGGTGATGCTTGAATGCTCAAGAGAAATTTATGTTGGCTGGATGAAGAGTTTGAGCAGCTTCTGCTCAAGCTCAGTTAAAAATGGCAATGGAGATTCAGGCTGCTTCTGGTAATGGTGAAGGGTTGTTTGAGGTCCAGATGATGAGTGGAGAAGGTCTATGGAGTTTGTTTTGATGTTTGTGAGCTGTGGAGAGAGTTTCGAAAGAAACTGCAAGTTGGGGTGAAAATGGTGAAATGGAGTTATGGCTTGTTTCAGGCCTGGTTCTTGGTTGCTTTCTACTCAATGGAACATGGTGAGATGATTGGTGAAAATGGTTTGGATGTTTGAAGTCTGGGCAGAGAGATTCGAAGAAGTTTGCAAGAGGGAGTGTGTTTGAGTATGTGATGTTGTGTCTTGTTTCAGCCTTGCTTCCTGAGTGTTATGGCCAGCATTTTCCTTGCATAAAGAACTCCCATTGGTCAGGTGATGTGACCTGGCCTGCTGTGATTGGGATGTCCACTTTTGCAAAATGTCAACTTGTTTGTAAGAGAGGCATGGGCTTGGTTCTAGCTTGGTACAAGGGCTAGGGCTGGCGCAGCATGGTGTGGTGAGAGACTATGGCTGGTTCAAAGGCCAAGGCAGCAAGTGGTGAGAAGCATAATGATGGTTTTGCAAGTTGGCACACTTTTGAAACTTCATGGAAAAGTCTTGTTACACAAACCATAACCATGTGAAACCTTGGTCCAATTCTGATTTTTAAGGCTCATAGAATGTTTGTGTAATGGTTTGATGTCAACTAGAGGTCACAAACAGCCTTGGTTCATGGTTTTGCAAAATTCTCATTTGGTGCATATCTTGAAAATCAATGATTTTTGCCAACTTTGTCACACCATAACTTTTGATCCAAAATGAATTAGATCATGTTCTTGTACTTTTTGAAAAGGGAAAAATGTAATCTACAACTTTCATGACCAAGGTTTTTTCATTTGAAGCTTTCTTGGATCAAAAATCAAGGCTTGAAAAGTGACCTAAAATGAAGCATTCTTGAAAAGTCAACTATACCCAAAAAGTCAACATTTGCAAAAAACTCCAAATTTTTTATTTTTGTGAACTTCAACCCTCTTCCATGATCAAATAAAGATCCTATGCACTCAAAATGATGAAGATCACCCATTGGTTGGGTCATTGGGGGCCTCAGATGCCCTGATTTTGCACTGACTTGTCCAGAAAGTCAACTCTTGATCAGATGACTTCCCCATGGAATTTCTTCATGAAAATTGATATGCATACTCCCTATACCATATAGAGACCAATGGAAACAAGAATGACCAAAAAAATTGGAGTTATGGCCTTTGAAACCAAAACCCTAATTCTAGGTCAACTGTGCAGTCAAACTTGGCTCTGCATCCATTCCAAACCCAGTTCTTGTGATTCTTTTGAAATCTTGACTTTGAGAGGATGTAATATGATACTTGATTACATGTGGATCCCTTTGAAGTGATTGGTGGCCTTTGGAGTGGCTCAAAAGGCTCTTGGATTGCTCAGATCAAAAACCCTAGATGCAGATGACTTTGAATCTATGCAGTGACTCAAAAATGTGGTATGAGATGTTATGATTGTGTTTATGCATATGAAATGATCACAAGCCATGGTGTGAATGGGTGAGGGCAAATTTGGGGTGTTTACAGCTGCCCCTATTCAAACATGAGTTAGCTGTGCAGGGTGTAAGCGACGGCTTATCAGGCGAACAAGATAACTTGTGGTTGAATACCAAAGACAGTCCAAAATTTGCACTCACAGAACGAAGAAGAAAAGGGATATAGATTGTAAAAAAAGGAAATAAAGTATATTGTAAAGTGTGGGCGACGGAGGACGACCGTCGAGCAGAAGACGACTGCTGGGTAGAGGGCAATGACGGGGACGGCCGACATGCTGGGAAAAGTGTAGGAAATAAAACAATGACGGGGACGGCCGACATGCTGGGGATAAAAGGTAAAGCCAAGACGGGGACGGCCGACTAGCTGGGAAAAGTAAGAAATTATGATGGGGACGGCCATCAAGATAAAGTAAAATTCTCTGGGAATTAATGAAACATGACGGGGACGGCCATCAAGTTCACAAAGGTAAAGTAACCAACGATGGGGACGGCCATCGGGCTAAAAAGGAAAAAGGGACCACGACGGGGACGGCCATCGGGTTAAAGAATAAATGGAATAAACAGATGATGGGGTACGGCCATCAAAGGCGAAGGACGATCACCTAGCAGGGGACGGCTGCTCTGTTGGGAATAAAAGAAATATGATGGGGACGGCCATCAAAGGTGGAGGACGACCACCTGGCAGGGTACGGCTGCCGAAAATATTAACGATGGGGACGGCCATCGGACGAGCATGATGGAGGACGACCATCAAGAAGTGGAGGACGACCACTTAGCAGGGTACGGCTGCTCTCAGGGTTTATCATGACATAGGACGAATGCCAGATAACCAAAATCTACAATGGGGACGGCCATTGGATAAAATGATGAGGGACGATCATCAAAAGGTGGAGGACGACCACCTAGCAGGGGACGGCTGCTAAATATCACGACATAGGACGAATGTCGGATAGAGAATCAACGATGGGGACGGCCACCGGATGAGCATGATGGAGGACGACCATCAAGAAGTGGAGTACGACCACTCAGCAGGGTACGGCTGCTCTCAGGGTTTATCATAACACAGGACGAGTGTCAGATAAAAAAGGAAAGATTTGCTTTGTTGGCGATCTACTGGGGATATAGTGAACGCGGACGAGTGTTCACAACCAAGAAAGGAAAGTATAAGTGTTTAGTATTGTGTATAGATTAAAGATGCGGACGAGCATCCTTAAGACTATGATACGGATGAGTATCATGTAGAAACAAATACTGACACATGTTCCAAGATGATGATACAGACGAGTATCAACTGGTTAACAAAGAACACGGACGAGTGTTGAATCTGTAGGGACTCTTCTGGGGAATAGTAGACACGGATGAGTGTCTATATTCAAGAAGACAGGAGTGTTTGACACAGTGTATGGATTAAAGATGCGGACGAGCATCCTTAAGACTATGATACGGACGAGTATCATGTAGGAACAAACGCTTGACGCATATTCTGAGATGATGGTACAGACGAGTACCAACTGGTTAACAAAGAAAATGAACCAATGCCGAATCTGTGGGGATGTAACCGGTATATACAAGATACGGACGAGTATCTGTATAAGAGCGAGTGGTGTATAGATGAGTGTTTAACTGCTGAGGAGAGTGACACGGACGAGTGTCAAAAGGAGAAGGGTGTAATATGAACAAGTATCTGATATACAAAGTCTAGGCGACTGCGCTGGGGTTATGACACGGACGAGTGTCAAGAAAGTGTATATATAGGTGTATGTGAGTGCAGAGAGGATGTCTTTGGCTTTCTGCTGGGGTATGACACGGACGGGTGTCAGGAAGTATCTGTAATACGGGTGATTTTGTTGTAAGAGTGTTCAGACGACTTTACTGGGGAAAGATGGCACGGACGGGTGCCAAAAGGAGTATATACTGGTGTTTGTGATTTGTGAGGCAACTGCTTTTGCTGGGGACTCTGGGGGATTTTGGGGGAAGTATTCTGTATTCTGATGAATGGTTATTATTCACAAGTGTTCGATTCACATCATGGCTCATGATTATGCTATATGTTTGATTTTTGCCGCAATGCTCCGTGTTAAAACGGAATGTTGCACTTTGGGGGTGAATATGATGCGAATGCTATGATTGTGCAAAGATATCAAAACCGGGATCCGGGTCCCGCTGCTGCGAAGATCTTCGATCGATCTGTTTGAAGTAGACATCCCAGCTGGGAATGAAATCATTAGTAGGTTTGATGAGATGTATCTGCTTGGGGATCTAGGTCACTGATTGACATATCCTTGTAACACGGGTCCCAGCTGGGGTTTGTAGAAGCCTTCTTCACCCTGTTGTGATCTTCTATGCGTTGCTCCCCTGGACAGCGGCTGGAACTTTGTGGGGAGATGATCACCTGACTTTTGTACTCGGCTGAGGGCAAGATGGCAACTCGGCTGGGGAGAAAGAGAGATCATTGAGAGGCCTCCCTAGGGATTCTGTTGAAGAGGATCCTGACTCAGTCGGGGATATGGGCGTCTTCCGTGATGCCTGACAACTCTGATGGGGATAAGTAATGGGTGACAACTCAGCTGGAGAAAGTAATGAGAGGCAACTCAGCTGGGGAAGAAGCAACTCAGGTGCTAAGACTGAGCGAGTATTGATTTGGCAACTTCGCTGGGGAAATGGGCACCTTCCAGTGCCTCGTGGAAGATAGACCGAGTTGATAATGATCTGCCAGCTTGGTGAGGGTGAAGCTTTCATACCCTAAGCTGTGCCCTGGATACCTGCAATCCTGCAAAGATAAGGAAACGCACAAATGGTCCCGAGGTATCCCTTACCGGATTCCGTCATAGGAGTTAGACATTCTTGAGAGTAAGTACACTTCCTGTAAGCATGCGTTTTTATTATTATTATTATTATTTTTTTTAGAGAAAAGCATCTGTACTCATGCGAATAGTTTTTTAGAGACATCAGACATTCTTTGCAAATAAAAATGTACAAGACGAAACATGACTGAAAAATCTGATTTTATTAATTCATATGCCCTGAATTGGCAAGATACAGCCAAGGAAACAAATCTCCTAAAATGAAGAGATTGTTACAAATTGAGAAACAAAATGTTGGCAGTGTTGATGACTCTTTGAGGAGCTTCCTCTTCACTATGACCCGTATGACTTTGGACATTCTTCTCATCTTGCTTTTTTGAAGAATGTTGATTCTGATTGAAGCTTGATCCATTCGAAGCTTACCAAGTTGTAGATGATACAGGCGAATTCAGAATGCAGTTGTTCGCTTATTCCCTTATTTTGCATGGATCGCCCTTTCGGGTTTTCAATCCATCGGGATACCCATTTTTGCCTGAGCTGTCCAATGCGGCTTTTCAACTCAGCGGGTGTACATTTTTCATTATTTATTTTCCTTTATTTTTGCCCGAGTCTTTTATTCTGTTTTTGACTCGCCGGGATGCCCTATTTTTTCCTGGACTTACATTCTGTTTTTATGTCCAGCGGGTCGTTTTATGCGAAGTATTTTTTAACTGCATCTGAATTCACAGGGGATGGGAAATCTTCACCATCCATGGTGCTGAGCATCAGTGCTCCACCGGAAAAAACTTTCTTTACCACAAATGGTCCTTCATAGTTCGGAGTCCACTTGCCCCTGTGGTCTGTATGAGGAGGGAGGATTCTCTTCAGCACAAGATCTCGTACTTGGTACTCTCGGTGCCTGACTTTCTGATCGAAGGCTTTCTTCATTCTTTTCTGATACAACTGTCCATGACAGATTGCAGCCAATCTTTTCTCTTCAATCAGACTCAGTTGCTCGTATCGGGACCGAACCCACTCTGCTTCGTTCAGCTTAACATCCATCAATACTCGTAGGGAGGGTAATTCAACTTCAACTGGTAGGACTGCTTCCATACCATACACAAGTTGATACGGTGTTGCCCCGGTGGATGTTCTGATTGACGTGCGGTACCCATGCAAAGCAAATGGTAGCATCTCATGCCAGTCTTTATAAGTGACTACCATCTTCTGCACAATCTTCTTGATATTCTTATTCGCTGCCTCAACAGCGCCGTTCATCTTTGGCCTGTAAGGAGAAGAATTGTGGTGTTGGATCTTGAAGTCCCGGCACAGTTCTGCCATCATTTTGTTGTTCAAGTTGGAACCATTATCAGTAATGATTCGCTCGGGAACTCCATACCGACAGATGATATCCCTCTTCAGAAATCTGGCTACCACTTGTCTGGTAACGTTGGCATATGATGCTGCTTCAACCCACTTGGTGAAGTAATCAATGGCGACCAGGATGAATCTGTGACCATTTGAAGCAGTCGGCTCAATCTTGCCAATCATATCAATGCCCCACATAGCAAAGGGCCATGGTGAAGACATGATGTTCAAAGGATTGGGAGGTACATGCACCTTATCTGCATAGATCTGGCATTTATGGCATTTTCTGGCATAGGCACAACAGTCAGCATCCATTGTGATCCAGTAATAGCCTGATCTTAACAACTTTTTAGCCATGGCATGCCCTCCAGCATGGGTACCAAAGGATCCCTCGTGCACTTCATGCATCAACAAGCCCGCTTCCGTCTTGTCAACACATCTGAGGAGTACCATATCAAAGTTCCTTTTGTATAAAGACCCATCAGTGTTCAGGAAGAAACTACCAGCAAGCCTTCTCAAAGTCTTCTTATCATTGGAAGATGCCCCAGGTGGGTATGTTTGATCCTCCAAGAAGCACTTAATGTCATGGAACCAAGGCTTATCGTCTTTAACAACATCTGCTGCGAACACATATGCTGGTCTATCAAGTCTGGACACTGAGATCTGAGGTACAAAGTTAGCAGTTTGAACTTTGATCATGGATGAAATGGTAGCAAGAGCATCTGCGAACTGATTCTCGTCCCGAGGGATATACTCAAGCTTGACCGTTGTGAAGAAAGTCAATAACCTCCTTGTATAATCCCTGTAAGGTATCAGATGATCCTGGTGGGTGTACCATTTGCCGTTGGTCTGATTGATTACCAGAGCTGAATCTCCGAATACGGTCAATGTCTTGATCCTGAGGTCAATGGCTTCCTCAAGACCCATAATGCAAGCTTCGTATTCAGCTTCGTTGTTAGTGCAGTTGAAGGTAAGTTTTGCCGAGAAAGGCATGTGAACTCCTTTAGGTGTAATGAGTACTGCACCAACACCACGACCATTCATGTTGACAGCCCCATCAAACATCATAGTCCATTCTTCTTCTGGGTTAGGCCCTTCAGTGTGAACAGGCTCTTCATGATCTTTCGCTTTTATGAACATGATGTCCTCATCAGGGAAGTCAAATCTCATTGGCTGGTAATCATCAATGGGTTGCTCAGCAAGATATTCGGACAATACACTGCCCTTGATGGCTTTTTGAGATGTGTATTGGATGTCATACTCTGTGAGAATCATTTGCCATCTTGCAACCCGTCCGGTAAGTGCTGGCTTCTCAAATATGTACTTAACTGGGTCCATCTTTGAGATCAATAAAGTAGTGTGGGTCAACATATACTGCCTTAGTCGGCGAGCAGCCCACGCTAAAGCACAGCAAGTTTTCTCGAGCAGTGAATAACGTTGTTCACAGTCGGTAAACTTTTTGCTTAGGTAGTATATTGCATACTCTTTTCGACCAGACTCGTCATGCTGGCCCAACACACACCCCATTGACTCTTCTAATACTGTCAAGTACATGATTAGAGGTCTTCCTTCAACTGGAGGCATAAGGATCGGAGGCTCTTGTAAGTACTCCTTGATTTTGTCAAAAGCCCTTTGGCAGTCTTCATTCCACCTGACCGTCTGTTCTTTTCTTAATAGCTTGAACAAGGGTTCACAGGTTGCTGTAAGGTGAGATATGAACCTTGAAATGTAGTTCAATCGACCTAAGAACCCTCGAACTTCTTTCTCTGTTTTCGGTGCAGGCATCTCTTGGATGGCTTTGACTTTGTCAGGGTCAACCTCGATCCCCTTCTCGCTTACAATAAAACCCAGCAGCTTACCAGATCTCACCCCGAATGTGCATTTGTTGGGGTTCAACTTCAGTTGATACTTTCTCAGACGCTTGAACAACTTGAGCAGATTCACCAGATGGTCTTCTTCAGTAAGGGACTTGGCAATCATGTCATCCACATAACATTCTATTTCTTTGTGGATCATATCGTGGAATAATGTTACCATAGCCCGTTGATACGTTGCACCGGCATTTTTGAGCCCAAATGGCATTACCTTGTAGCAGAACGTGCCCCAGGGTGTGATGAATGTTGTCTTCTCCATGTCTTCAGGTGACATTTTAATCTGGTTGTATCCTGAAAATCCGTCCATGAAGGAGAATACCGAGAATTGAGCCGTATTATCCACCAATACATCAATGTGAGGTAAAGGGAAATCATCTTTCGGGCTAGCTCTGTTCAGATCCCGGTAGTCAACACACATCCTTACTTTGCCGTCTTTCTTAGGCACAGGCACAATATTAGCAACCCACGGCGGATAACTAGTTACGGCAAGGAATCCGGCGTCCCATTGCTTTTGTACCTCCTCCTTGATTTTCATTGCCATGTCCGGACGAGTACGGCGCAGCTTCTGTTTAACTGGCAGGCATTCTTCTCTCAAAGGCAGCTTGTGCACAACAATGTCGGTGTCCAACCCTGGCATGTCTTGATACGACCAAGCAAATACATCCACATATTCTCGAAGCAGGTCAATCAGTTGTCTCTTCACTGAGTCTTGCAGGCAGGCCCCGATTTTAACCTCTTTCACGTCTTCATCTGTACCAAGATTGATCACTTCAACCTCCTCCTGGTGAGGAGTAATAACCTTTTCCTCTTGTCTTAACAACCTGGCTAGCTCTTCAGGAAGCTCATATTCTTCTTCAACCCCTTCATCGGCTTGATTGATTGGATTGTCAAAGTCATACGAAGTCATAGCTGTGCTGTTGTCGGTGCTGTCTGGAAGGCACTCTCTGCAAGGGTTCAGTTTGTTCATTTTAGTGATTGATTTTAATCTTGCTTTGAAAAGTGAAATTTGTCATTTTGAAAACACTGCCATTTATTTTTTGTACAAAAAGAAAAATGGAAAAACAGTGAATGAAAAGAAAAAGACTCATTTGCAAAAAGATGTCTGATATTTCATTGATTTAATCTTGTTTGCACAAAAAGTACAGATGGCCCGATTACAAAATGAGTCTTGTCATCTTGGGCAAGATGCAAGACTTTGATGCATGCTATAAAATTACAGGAAATAATAATTACTCTGCATGAGTAACTCTTATAATTTCCTGGGAAGACCAGTTTGAGATACTGCTCCCCGGGATCTTTGGACGAATCCAGCTTTCCAGGTTGCGCTCCTCTTCCAGCTCGTCTTCCAGACAGTTGATAGCATCAGGGGTAAGCATCCCCCCACTCACGAAATTGGGCTCTTTCGCAGCCGCTGCTTGACCTTGTTGAGTTGGTCTGTAACCCAACCCAAATTTGTCCTCTTTCTTCTCCACCGATAACAGTTTTCCCCAGCCTTGGGCATTTCCTCCCTCAACAACCTTCCGGGCTTGTTGGTATGATGATATTGAAGTACCAAGTACAGCAGATGTCTCATTCACGTTCAAAGCTTCAAACCCCTGGCTCATTGTTTCATGGATCTCCCCGTCCATTTCAATGTACTTATAAGTAGCCAGGTGGCTGACAAAAATGTCCTCCTCTCCGCAGATTGTAACGATTTGACCCTCCCACTCATATTTTAACTTCTGGTGAAGGGTAGAGGTCACGGCGCCAGCAGCGTGAATCCATGGCCTACCCAATAAACAGCTGTAGGCGGGCTGTATATCCATCACATAGAAGATAGTTTTAAAGGTCTGCGGGCCAATCGTTACGGGTAACTCAATCTCTCCCAGAACCGATCTCTTTGAACCATCAAAGGCTCTTACCACCAGGTTGCTGGGTCTCAACGCCAATCCGTCATATTCTAGCTTCACCAGAGCCTTTTTTGGTAGGACATTAAGGGATGAACCCGTGTCTACCAACACATGGGAAAGGACAGCACATTTGCATTCCATGGTTATGTGCAAGGCTTTGTTATGGTTGCGGCCCTCCGCTGTCAAATCAATATTGGTGAACCCTAGTCCGTGACTAGCATTAACATTTCCAACTACTGCTTCCAGCTGATTGACAGTGATCTCTTCAGGCACGTAAGCTGCGTGCAGGACTTTGAGTAATGCATTCCGATGGGCTTCGGAGCACATAAGCAATGATAGGATTGAGATCTTGGAGGGTGTCTGATGAAGCTGATCCACTACTTTATAATCACTCTTTTTGATGATTCGCATGAACTCATCAACCTCTTGATCGAATGGTGTCTTCAAGGCTTCTTTAACAGCTTGATCTTCCTGCACCGGGCTTTTTCCTTTTGCCTTAGCAGCAGCTTCTGCTTCGGCAGTGGGTTTCTGAACTTGTGGAGCGAAAAGACGTCCGCTTCGTGTGAAGCCTCCGCCTCTTCCCACATTGTCTACGTGTGGTGCAGGGGTTGATGATTCAAAAGTGATTCTTTGTCCTTCACAGTACAAGTCAGAGCCGTAATGCCAGGGGATGGCATTGCTGCTTTCATAAGGTACGGGTCCAGGCACCGTGATAGTGACTGGACTGACTGCAGCTGTTGAAGGAACTGTAATAGTCTGTGGATCATAATAAATTGTTACTGGTGCTCTGATGGGAGCAGCACCTTCTGAACTGTAGACGGAGTTGTTTTCAGGATCATAAAATATTGTGACAGTAGAGACATCTTCATGATTTGTTGCTGGTGTTGTAGGAGGTATTGCCGGGAGTATGGATGTTGTTGTTGTAGGAGATTCAAAATGGAATGAAGCTGAAGTTGTAGAAGAAAAATTTGCTGATAACTGATCAGTTGAGATGATAGATGGAGTACTTGTTGATGAAGCCGAAGAATTGTCAGGAACGATGGTTGCTGCAGTTGTAGGAGGTTCTGGAACTGTTGCTGATGAGATTGCTGGATTTGTTGGAAATGATGTGGTGATCTGAAGTTGGCCGCTCTGAATAAGACCATCTATGCCATTCCTCAAATTATCGCACCCATTTACTGAAATATTGCAGTAAGCGCACCCTAACTCGCACCCCGGGAACATATGACATTCCAAGAGCTGAGCCTTGATTTCCACTAACGGTGTCCTGATCTGTCCCACACTGGTTATTAAATAAGACGGCTTGTCTTCTTCAATAGCGTTGATTCTGGGACCACCATGGTTCGGCATTGGGTTCTTATTGACATTGGGTGGTGGTGCGAAATTCAAGGCCTTAGAGTCTACCAGGTCTTGTACCTTCATGTGCAGAGCTCTGCACTTTTCTGTACTGTGGCCAGGTGCGTTTGAATGGAAGGCACATCTGGCATTGGAGTCATAGTTCCTGGGTAGACTGTTGGGATCTGGAGGTGCCAACGTCCTTAGCTCAACTAGGTTGAGTTTCAGGAGCTGTGGCAGCAATGTAGCATATGGCATGGGGATCGGATCGATCACTCTGTTAGCTTGAGACGGCCTCTGTTGGAATGGCCTTTGCTGGTTATTGTTGTTGGTGTTGCTGTTGTTGTAATTTCTTGGAGGATACTGATTTTGTTGATGGTACTGAGGTTGTTGCTGATAGTTTTGCTGCGGAGGTTGATAAACTGGCTGAGGATGAGCTGGAGCAGGAATGGTGACTGCTGCTATTGTCCTTTGAACATATTGGGGCCTGCCCCTGTTGGTGTGGATGGCGTTGGTCTCGCCAGTTCTTCTTGGGCCTGCGAAAGGCTTTCTTGTACTACTGGACGAGCTGGCACCATTATCAGAAATCTTGCCCATTTTCAACAGGCTCTCAATTCTCTCCCCAGCTATGACAACACCCGCAAAGCTAGTGGAGGAGAAAGCAGCCAGCCTGTCAATATAGGTTCCCTGAAGGGTGTTCATAAACATGTCTGCCATTTCCCTTTCAGACATAGGTGGCTGAACAGCAGCAGCCAATTGCCTCCATCTCTGGGCATATTCTCGGAAACTCTCTCTTGAAGACTGTGACATTCCCATTAGGAGGGTCCTGTTGGGTGCCATGTCTAAGTTGTATTGATACTGTCTGATAAAGGCCTCTGCCAGGTCCTTCCAGCATCTGATAGTTGCCCTTGTCAAGTGAGAGTACCATTCTCTTGACGCTCCAGTTAAGCTATCCTCGAAATAGAACATCCAAAGCTTCTCATCCATAGTATAGGCCTTCAGCCTCCCCAGAAATGATTGTAAATGAGTCCGGGGGCATGAAGTCCCGTTATACTTCTCAAAGCATGGTGGCTTAAACTTGTGGGGAATCCTGACCCCGTCTACCAAGCCCATATCCATAACATCAAAACCCAGAGAGTTTTGAGACTCTAAGGACCTCAATTTCTCAGCTATCTCATCCAACCTTCTATCATAAGCTTCTTCCCCAGCACCCATTACTGTAAACTGGTCCTCTTGGGGGTCTTCTTGAAGTACCCTGGCTGCAGTGGCAGTCCCTTGAACATTTGCAGGAATATTGACCTCAGGATGCAGATGTGGGCCAAACACAGGGGGGTTAACATGAGGTTGTACCCTTTCATTGTTGCTGGTGCCGGCAGTTCCTATATGTGGATCCTCTTGATTTTGCCTCTCCACCATGGCCCTCAATCTTTCCTGGCTCTGAGCCATGTTGTTCATAACTTCCATAAACTGAGTCATCTGCGTTCTCATTTCCAACCTTTCGTTTGCCATCTGATTTCTAACTTCGGCAAGGTCCTGCTGTACCTGATCCATTTGAATTCCCGGAAGGTTGTTTCGGGTTGGATAACGGTGCGGACGGTTGAGGGGAAATACCCGGTGCCTAGCAATAGTTCCTGAACATCACAACAGAGTTAGTGGCAATAAAACAAAAACCTACAAAACAAACAAAGGGTTAGCATGCAATGCAGTATGCTTATTTGTTTTCAAGGCATCCGGCTTGGCATTCAGTTTCGACCCTTCCAGACCCTTGAAGCTGCTGTTGATGTTGCTTTCGAAGTGAACTCGGATGGAACAAACTAACACATATATTACAAAAACAAAATAGTACATAGTTTGTTTACAAGTACAAGCCCTCTGAGGGGTCAAAATACATCACAAGAAAAGAAAATAAAAGTACATGGAATGAAAGCAACAACAAGCAAATGGTCAAACATCAAGACCAAACTCATCTTCACGAACTTCCTTGAGAAGTGCTTCGGTCACAGGATCAGCCAGACGTTCCGTGAGATTCCTGATGAGGAGATTCCGGGTTGTAACAGCTGCTGTTAGCTTCTTGTGTTGACTTTGGTCCTTTGACCTCTTCACTCCTGCTTTGATCTTCAGCTCTGATATCTCCCTCTGGGCTGCTGCCAGGGCTTCTTGCTGTTCTTTTGCACTAGCTTCCAGTTGCTCCATCTTGTCTTGAACTCTCTTGTCCTCCAGAGTACGAGCCTCGGTGATCCTGACCCACCGGGCTTGGCTCTCCTTCAGATACAAGTCTGTCTTTGCTCTCTGGAACTGGGCTTCTTTGCAAGCGTTCTTCAGAATTTGTTCTCCAGCCTTAGACTTTTTGATATAATCCCCAGACTTTTCAATCGTAGTCAAATGCTCCACTCTCAATTTCTCCAACCTCTCAATCTCTCTCATACCCTCACTCCTCTCCCGGAGGGTCTTCTGCAAAGCTTGAGTTAACTTCTCATTTCTCTCTTTCAGGCTCTCAAACTCCTCCAAACTGACAGTGGCAAGTGGTGCTGAAGAGGACTCAGGCATATCTTCTATGGTAAAGGGCATTCCAGAGAATTGAGCCCTGGCACGGGACCATTCATAATATTGTGCTGATGCCACATTGTTGCACTTCCCCAGAACGATGACTCCCTTGGTTTGAACATGATCCCAGGCCCAGGCAGCCTGCCTAACAACAATCAAATTAATCTTGTTCTCACAATAGAGAGTCTCTACCAAGTCCTGTGCCTTAGGAGTATGGACCAGTGCATAGCCCAGTTGCCTTCTGAACAACAGAGGGTTATAATTGATACTTCCCTTAACTCCTATTAAGGGCACATTGGGAAAGTGCCCACAGCTGGTGATGATATCTCTGCCCTTGGTGCTTTGAGTACACCATCTGATATCTGCTGAAGTTAGGGCAGTGAGTCTCTTAGCCCAGTTGCTCTGCTGATGAGGATTTAGAAATGCATCTGTCCTGGGTAGATGCTTGAGAAGCCAAGTATGAAATAATGGAGCACAACACCTCACTAATCTTCCCCTCTGCTTTTCATTCCTCTGATGCACTGAATAGTAGAGATCCCCCAATAAAGTGGGCACTGGGTTCTTCAAGATGAACAGATGGATTGCATTCTTGCTAATGAATCGAGGCTCATCTGCAAACAACACAATTCCATATATGCTCAAAGCCAACAAGGCACAAACAGCCTTCCACTCTCCTAAAGAAGCTTTCAGGGTAGCTTGAGAGATCAAGAAATCCAGATGGAAGCCAGGGATTCCAGCTTTAGAAGTCATATGCTGCTCAATCAGGACAGGTTCCAGATGCAAAACCTTGGCTATTTCTCCATTAGCAGGAAAGACCATCTCAGGGTTGAAAGGGATTCCACCCCTGATAGGCAAACCAACCAATGATGAGTATTCTTCTAATAGAGGGCCCAACTGAAAGTCTTGAAAGGTGAAACATCTCAGTGGGGGATCATAAAACTGAATGCAGGTGTGGATCAGGCTTCTCTGTGAAGGGTCCAGATCCATAACCATATCAAGTATATCTCCATGGTGTTCCCTGAACAATGGTACATGGTCTGGAGTGATCAGGGTCTGAATCCTCCTGATGTCAGATAAATCTGGTTGGAAGAAGTGGTAGGTGATGTTGCTTTTCTTAGGAGCCATAATGTTGAGACTGAGTAGAGACAAGTGCTGATGAGGATACTGAAGAATGGGCCACTGATTGGCTGGTGCTGATGACTGGAGTAGACAGCTGATAGCTGAAGCAGATGCTGATGAAGATAGGTCAATACTGAAGATGGGGTCAAAACCAAAACCAAATAAAGATGGATACCCTGAAACACAAATAAGCAAATGTCAATATGATGCAATGATTATGTATGCAAATGATATGCAAAGGTCTGTGACTGAGCTGGATCTGATCAAATTCCCTGATATAGGTCCAAGTATGTTCAAGAATTCCAGATGAGGTCTATAAATCCAGTAACCAAGGTGGGGGGCTCAAATAAAGAGCCACATGTCCGGGGTTTTAGAATCACAAGAACTGACCCAAAATGGAGTACTCTTAAACAATCAAAGTAACAGGGTATTCAGAGGTCAAGGTACCTGCAAACCTGTAAACAGCCCCAACCCCCTCACAGGTGGTGTTCTAAAACAAGGATCCTCAGACTTGGATCAGTTATGAGAAGTGTAAACACTTCTAACCCGGAGGTACAGTGTTTACAATAACCATAACAATTCCTCCTCTAATTCACCTCAGTTTCTGAAGGTCAATACTAAAGGTCATCCAGACTTAGCAGGCTTCCCAGATAGCCCTAGCATTGCAGGAAATCTGCAACACAGAGTTCTCAAGAAGAAACCCATATCTGAACCGTGTTTCATATTCCCGCACCAGACCGAAATGGAATGGGAAAGAATATGATTCACTCTAGCCTAGGTGTCACTCAGGTCCCAGGTATAAGACCTTAACTCTCAATGGAACACCCACCCACCAAAGCAAACAAACAGATCCAGCCAGACAGCAAGACAGTATGATATATGGGAAACTGTAAAGAAAGCAATAAATAAAGCTGTACAGAAAGTAGTAAATAAAGCAAATATGCAAACACAAATAAGCACATAACACCCCAGTAAACACAAATCAATCAAGCGCTAGGAGGAACCCACAAAAAGAACCAGAAGCCCTGGTTGCAATATAAGGGTCCCCAGCAGAGTCGCCAAGCTGTCGCTCCCGACAAATGGGACTGGCCCACATGAAGGTACAGACGCGAACGGTCGACGAGGGGGACAATGAGAACACACAGCCGTGAACTCACTGGAGAATGAATAGAGTCGCCAGCTAGGCATTTTTATCCCGTAGGAAAGGCAATGCTGCATAGGCCTAGAAAGAGATGGATAAGACGGGTTGCGAACCAGGGAGACTGAGAAAGGGGGTTGGTTACAACCTGGGAAGGTATTAGCACCCAGATTGTCCGTCGTACTCGACGGGATCCACGCTTAAAAGATTTGTGTTTTAAAGGGGTAGTGTCAGTGCAATTTGTGTATAAAATAGCTGGAAAAGGATGTACAGGTGTCAGTGTAAGTGAAGTGTATAAGTGAAGTGTCAGTGTAGGGATGAGAATGAGCTGCTCAAGACCATGAGGCTAAAAGAATGATTCTGGAAGGAGGGGGAATGTACAGAGACTTTTGTTCGATAACCGTTAAGTTATGCCTACGTATCCTCTCGTGCAATGAGGAAGTCAGAACACCGTAGTTCGACCCAAAGAGACTGAAAGATGAATTGACTGATGAACTGCTTGCTTGTCTATGCTCAAGTGTATGATCTGTCTGGCACAGATGCAAACTGTCTTGCATTAGACGGAAGAAGCAAGTTCTCGTTTGTGAGTGAGTGAGATGAGAAAAGAATCCCGAAGGAGACGCTTATTGTTTGTTTTTGTGTTTTCAGTCTTTTATTGCTTTTTGAATTTTGTCATAAGTTAATGAGCTTAAGCCTAAACCAATGGATTTAGTAAACTCATCACATCTTCCCTCTGATTAGGGGTAATGAGAATACCTTAAGTGTGAAGTCAGATTCTCACACTTAAACACCTTTGGTGTAGGATTAAGATCATTAACCTACTTGTGATTAATTAGATGTTTTTGTTGTTTTTGTTTAGTGTTAAGTAATGAGATTAAGCCATAATCAGGGATTAAACAGACTCATTACACCATCCTAATAGAAGGATAATAGATGAGAATGTTTAAGCTGAGGAAAACTCCTCAACTTAATCCATGATTAGGGATTAAACTCATGACAAAACAAAGCCTTTATTGAGTGGATTTTAGTTAATGATATGATGATGAAGTGAGTTTTAGGGTTTATAAGACAACTTGAGGGGGACTTGTCCATTAACACCAGGGTTAGTCCTTCTTAACCAATCAAGGAAGAATTAGAACCCTAATGCAAGGCCCAAGTTACAAGCTTGATGTCTTGATGGTTATTAAGTGGATTAATTAAAGGATTTAAACACATTAAGGGTTTAACACTTAGGATTAAAGTTATACACTCCATCCTAATAGAAGGATGCAGGCATAAGCTTAATCACAAAGCCTTAAAGCCTTTAGGGTTTAGTCCCTGATTATGAGATGAGAAGAGAAGACTCAATGAGACACAAAGGTAAAACTAAGAGGGGAGACTAATCAAAACCCTAATCATTGTCATGCTTGGTTGTTCCTAAGGTTTGTGAGGTTTTCAAGAGAAGATCTTCAATGGAACCAACAGGAAGCAGATGAAAGGATCAAGAGAAGCAAAGCAACTTGCTTCATTCAAGAAGTCAAGTCACTTGAAGAAAGAAAGTGGGAGGAACAAGAATGAGCAAGCTCAATCTCAAACACAAACAAGAATGCAGCAATGGATGCAAGAGAGATGAAAAGAAAAGTTATGAGAAGTGAAGGCAAATTCACTTCTCAAATTCACTTACCACCTGAAATGTTAGAAAGAAATGCAATGCAATGCAAAATGGGATGAGATGACATGATGCAAACCAAAACCAGAAGCATGTTGATGATGATAATGATGCTATGGGATGTTACAAACATGAGGCAGCACATGGAAATGATCATACAAGTTTATGAATGCTAATGAAACAAGCTAGGAAGCATGAACATACATGGAGAGTTATGAAGTGCACATGACATACAACATGGCAAATACATGATGCAATGATCAAACATGCTTTCAATATGTCTTATGATGTCAAATGAATCACATGGATGCTTGAAATGTCATGGCAAGTCATGTTATGCTAGAGAATGCAAGATGGATGCAAATGGAAGCCCAAATTAGGGTTTATGAATCATACACCAAACAAAAACCAAAATCAGAAGCAAACCCTAAGATAAAAAAATTGAAAATGCCACTCAAAGGACCCCTAATCCTATACTAAACCAATGCCCAAAGGAGGGGTCTCAACTCTTAACCAATCTCAAGTTATGATTTTTCTAAGATATTAGGGTTTTTAGGGTTCCTAAACAAAAGAAATGTCAAACAATTTGAAAATGCAAGATCAAATCATGGCAATTTTATCTCAAAAACTACATGCCAAACACAATGCAATGCAAGAAGAATCAATGTCCAACTCTTCATAGATAGGCAGAAATGATTTTTTGAACTTATGATCAAAATAATGCACAAGAATGATTTTAATTCAAAGAAAAATTCTCAAAATGCATCAAGATCAAAAAAGAAATTTTGTTTGAAGGTTGGACAATGTTTCTAAATGTCTTAGAACATTTCATGAATTTTTTGGTGATTTTTAAATACCTAAAAGTATTTTTAATAAATTAATTTCCATTAATCAATTAAAAATAATCCTTTAAATATTTAAAAATACTTTTTTAATGCTAAAAATAAAAACAAAAATATTTTTGTGTCATAAAAATTACTGGAACTCATGAGAAAAAGTTTCATAATTTTTAGACATTTTTTACTATTTTTAATAAATTATGCAAATAAAATGAAAAGAAATGAAATTAAAATGAAAAATAAATGAATTAAAGAGAAGTCAGCTGATCCAAGGGCCTGGATTCAAAGTCACACGCGCGGGAGTTGACTGCGCGCCACATCTCACGGCCAGAATTCAAAATCAGCTAATTAAATGCTTATGCCCTAATTACGCCGTTAAACACTCTCAGATGACCGGAACAGTGTTCCGGTCATCTTCTCCGTTCGTCCAAAACCTCAAACCCTCTCTACACGTTACGAAAATGAAATCTAAATGAACAGAAATGCTTCCCACTCACTCACGAATCATAACCCTCACTCAAAACAAATTTATTTTTCCTAACAAGGCTGAATCGAAACAAACAAGAACTAGGGCAAAAAAGTTTCAGAGAGCAATTAAATTCTCATTTCATCACCATTTGCAAAACCAAAGGCATATTCATGATCAGGAAGACACATAGAACAAGTTTAGAACTTAAAAATCCATTTCTGGAAGAAAAGTTCTTGAGCTACCTGAGATTCAAAGCTTTCACTCCAGCAACTTTCAGGCCTCCTCTCTTGGTGAAATCCACTCCACTTGACCCTCTGGTGATGCTTGAATGCTCAAGAGAAATTTATGTTGGCTGGATGAAGAGTTTGAGCAGCTTCTGCTCAAGCTCAGTTAAAAATGGCAATGGAGATTCAGGCTGCTTCTGGTAATGGTGAAGGGTTGTTTGAGGTCCAGATGATGAGTGGAGAAGGTCTATGGAGTTTGTTTTGATGTTTGTGAGCTGTGGAGAGAGTTTCAAAAGAAACTGCAAGTTGGGGTGAAAATGGTGAAATGGAGTTATGGCTTGTTTCAGGCCTGGTTCTTGGTTGCTTTCTACTCAATGGAACATGGTGAGATGATTGGTGAAAATGGTTTGGATGTTTGAAGTCTGGGCAGAGAGATTCGAAGAAGTTTGCAAGAGGGAGTGTGTTTGAGTATGTGATGTTGTGTCTTGTTTCAGCCTTGCTTCCTGAGTGTTATGGCCAGCATTTTCCTTGCATAAAGAACTCCCATTGGTCAGGTGATGTGACCTGGCCTGCTGTGATTGGGATGTCCACTTTTGCAAAATGTCAACTTGTTTGTAAGAGAGGCATGGGCTTGGTTCTAGCTTGGTACAAGGGCTAGGGCTGGCGCAGCATGGTGTGGTGAGAGACTATGGCTGGTTCAAAGGCCAAGGCAGCAAGTGGTGAGAAGCATAATGATGGTTTTGCAAGTTGGCACACTTTTGAAACTTCATGGAAAAGTCTTGTTACACAAACCATAACCATGTGAAACCTTGGTCCAATTCTGATTTTTAAGGCTCATAGAATGTTTGTGTAATGGTTTGATGTCAACTAGAGGTCACAAACAGCCTTGGTTCATGGTTTTGCAAAATTCTCATTTGGTGCATATCTTGAAAATCAATGATTTTTGCCAACTTTGTCACACCATAACTTTTGATCCAAAATGAATTAGATCATGTTCTTGTACTTTTTGAAAAGGGAAAAATGTAATCTACAACTTTCATGACCAAGGTTTTTTCATTTGAAGCTTTCTTGGATCAAAAATCAAGGCTTGAAAAGTGACCTAAAATGAAGCATTCTTGAAAAGTCAACTATACCCAAAAAGTCAACATTTGCAAAAAACTCCAAATTTTTTATTTTTGTGAACTTCAACCCTCTTCCATGATCAAATAAAGATCCTATGCACTCAAAATGATGAAGATCACCCATTGGTTGGGTCATTGGGGGCCTCAGATGCCCTGATTTTGCACTGACTTGTCCAGAAAGTCAACTCTTGATCAGATGACTTCCCCATGGAATTTCTTCATGAAAATTGATATGCATACTCCCTATACCATATAGAGACCAATGGAAACAAGAATGACCAAAAAAATTGGAGTTATGGCCTTTGAAACCAAAACCCTAATTCTAGGTCAACTGTGCAGTCAAACTTGGCTCTGCATCCATTCCAAACCCAGTTCTTGTGATTCTTTTGAAATCTTGACTTTGAGAGGATGTAATATGATACTTGATTACATGTGGATCCCTTTGAAGTGATTGGTGGCCTTTGGAGTGGCTCAAAAGGCTCTTGGATTGCTCAGATCAAAAACCCTAGATGCAGATGACTTTGAATCTATGCAGTGACTCAAAAATGTGGTATGAGATGTTATGATTGTGTTTATGCATATGAAATGATCACAAGCCATGGTGTGAATGGGTGAGGGCAAATTTGGGGTGTTTACACATTCCCAGTTCACCAAGAGACATGGTCACCTACTAGATCTAGTCACTTCAGGGTTCAATGAAGACATGATGAGTGTGTTGTTTCAGTTCTTTGACCCTAAGCACCATTGCTTTACATTCCCTGACTATCAGCTGGTTCCAACCATGGAAGAGTTCTCTAAACTTCTGGGTATACCTGTTCTTGATCAAAGACCCTTCACAGGCTTGGAGAAGGAGCTTAAACCAGAGATTATTGCTGCAGCTCTACATCTGAAGAAGTCTGACATTGTTCTAGAGACGAGAAGTGGAGTCAAGGGTATTCTTGCCAAGGTGTTGATAGAGAAAGCTCAGATGTTCTTGAAGGCCATGAGCTATGATGATTTTGAGGAGATCTTAGCCTTGCTAATATATGGCTTAGTATTGTTCCCCAATCCAGATCAGTTCATAGATGTTCATGCCATCAACATATTCCTGAGTCACAATCCAGTGCCGACATTACTTGGAGACATTCTACATTCTCTTCACACCCGTACTACAAGGGCAAGAGGAACTTTGATGTGCTGTATACCTTTGCTTTCTAGGTGGTTTATTTCTCACCTTCCTCGCTCAGTAATGAAGAATGAGCAAGGGTTCAGATGGTCCAAGAGGATCATGTCACTTTCTCACTCAGATATCCATTGGTGCTCCAGATCTATGGAGAATGTCACCATCATCGACCGTTGTGGGGAGTTTCCTAATGTGCCACTTCTAGGCATAAGAGGAGGCATCACCTACAACCCCTCTCTAGCTTTACGACAGTTTGGTTATGCTCGGAGCGATGGTCCACATGACATGCTGATTCAGGGCATTGTGTTTGATTACGACAACGATCTTCAGGGTTACCGTCAGAGATTCATAAGAGCCTGGGGAAAAGTAAACAGGGTTGACAGCAAGACACTGGAGCCTAAGTACACTATTCCTATGGAAGCTTATCTCAGATGGGTACGATCCCGTGCTCAGACTCTCATGATGCCATATCCTGCCGTCCTACCAGTTACCATGGAACCTGTTGCTGAAGGAGACACAGCTTATACCATCCTTCACCCAGACATGCCTACTGATATGGAAGACTTGCAGAGATCATGGATCCAACTGAAAGAGCAAAGGGATACTTTCGAGGCTCATTACAAAGCAAGCCAAGAAAGAATCCTGGAACTAACAAAGCAACTTCACGAGGAGCGGAACCTCAACTCATACCTCAACACAAAGAGGAAACATCCATGGGAGACTTAAAACCCCATCTTTTGTACTTATTTCATTTCGTTTTTTGTAAGCCTAAAAGGCAAAACAAAGTTATTACTAATAAAAGTTTACTTTCGTGTTTGTCTAAGCAGTTGAAGACTATGAATCTGAGGAGTCTGAAAAAGAGGGAGGCAGTCTCCACAACACTATGGGGGACTCTGATTCTGAGGCTAATTACTACCATGAGCCTAACGAAGACAAATTCAAGATGCTGGTGGATAGGATGGATGCCATGGAGTTGCAGAAATCATCTGGGCTGGATTTTGAAGATGTGAGTCTGATATCTGGGGTAGTCATACCCATTGGTTTCAAGGTTCCTACCTTTGTTGTTTATGATGGGGTCTCTTGTCCCAAGCTGCATCTGAGGTCATATGTCAGAAGAATTCAACCTCACACTGCTGATAAAAAGTTGTGGATCCATTTCTTTCAAGAAAGCTTATCTGGAGCTCAGCTGGAGTGGTATTATCAGTTGGAGAGTGCCAACATCAGAGACTGGAATGATCTTGCTGAAGCTTTCTATAAGCAGTATCAATACAATGCTGACTTAGCCCCCACTCGCATGCAGCTTCAGAGCATGTCTATGGGTGCCAAAGAAAGTTTTAAAGAGTATGCTCAGAAGTGGAGAGATTTAGCTGGAAGAGTTCAACCCCCTTTAACTGACAGGGACCTGGTTGATATGTTCATGTGCACGCTGAATGGTCCGTTTTACAGTCATCTCATTGGAAGCTCATCATCTGGCTTCACTGAGTTGATCATGACAGGAGAGCGAGTAGAAAATGGTATAAAGAATGGTAAGATCCAAGTGGGTACTTCTTCATCAGGTGCTGCAAAGAAGCCTCCCACTGGGAAGAAAGAATCCAATGCTGTTTATGGTCAACCTGATCGTAACAGAAGGCATCAGTCTGTTAGTGCAATTCATATTTCAAATCAAACTCCTGCAACAACAGAGCAGCCACAGGGCAACCAACAGAGGGCCAGAAGGCAGTTCACGAAGATCAACATGTCAATGGCTCAGGCATTGCAACACTTGTTGAAGGCTGAACTTATTACTCTGAAAGAGGCTCCTCAGAATCCTAATGTTACCTCTCCCAGGTACAATCCCAATGCACGGTGTGCATACCATTCAAACTGTCAGGGACATGATACTAATAATTGCTGGGTCTTGAAGAATAAAATTCAAGATATGATTGATGCTGGAGAAATTGAGTTTGATCCTCCAGGTACTCCAAACGTGATTACTGCTCCAATGCCAAATCACGAGAAGACTGTCAATGCCATTGAGGAGGATTTGCACATCCATTCAGTTGATGAGTTGACCACACCATTGTCTGTTATCAAGAAGAAGTTAGTACAAGCTGGGTTCTTTCCAGGTTGTCGTGAAGATTGTTTGTACTGTACCTATAAGCCGGATAGTTGCTTCAGATTGAGAGATGGAATTCAGCGTCTCATGGATAAGTATACTATAGTGTTTGAAAGGAGACCGTCTTCTGTAGAAAGTATGGTGGATCATATTACTCAAGGTAGGAAGGTTGAAGAGGTTGACATGGTTGACAGAGTGCCAGTAAGAATCACTTCCAAAGGTCCTATTAAAATCACTCATCAGGGTCCAATCAAAATTACTGCTGAAGGTCCTGTGAAAGTTGTTGCTGAAGCCAGAGTTGCTCCTGTGGTTATTACTACTCCTGGTCCTATCCCGTATACGTCTGATAAAGCTGTGCCTTGGCATTATGGATCTGATGTTTACATCCATGGTGTTAAGCAAGAGCCTTTAGCTGATGTGCCTGTTGACATTGATAATATTGCTGGATCTAGCAAGATCACTCGTAGTGGAAGAGTCTTCTCTCCTCCAGTTGCTTCTAAAAATGCAGTTACTCCTGCTGCTACTTCCACCACTAATGCTCGGGGCAAGGGTCCTGTTATTGAGCCTGTATCTACTGATGTGCCAGCTGCTGATGATCTCTCTAAGCAGATGGAAGAAGTATTGAAAATCATTCGCAAGAGTGATTATGACATTGTTGATCAGTTGGGGCATACTCCCTCTAAGATTTCTATATTGTCCTTGTTGTTATGTTCTGAAGCTCATGCAAAAGCCTTGATCAAGTTTCTGAAGACTGCTCATGTACCCAGTGCAATTTCTGTTGATCAGTTTGAGAACTGTGTTGCCCACCTGACCTATGACAATGGGTTAGGATTTTCTGATGCTGATTTGACCCCTGCCAAGAGGGATCATAACAGGGCCTTGCATATCTCCATTGAATGCAGGGGCACTACCCTGTCACATGTACTGATAGACAATGGTTCCTCTTTGAATGTGTTGCCCAAGGAAGTCCTGAACAAGCTGAGTCCTGAAGATGCTGTGCTAAAGCCCAGTAACATTGTGGTGAAGGCTTTTGATGGTTCTAAAAGAGTAGTACATGGGGAAATTGATCTTCCAATCAAAGTTGGCTCCCAGGTCTTTACTGCTACATTTTATGTGATGGATATTCGTCCTTCATACTCTTGTCTGCTTGGTCGTCCCTGGATCCATGGGGCAGGTGCTGTAACCTCTACATTACACCAGAAGTTGAGATATCCGGTAGAAGGAAGGGTTGTTACTGTTTATGGGGAAGAAGAATACTTTGTCAGCCATGTGAATACTTTCAAGTATCTGGAAATGGAAGGTGAATACATTGAGACTCCGTGTCAGACGTTTGAAGTGGTTCCTTGGGTTGTTAATGATTATGTAGCTCCTCCTGTTGCAAAGAAAGTTCCTGTAGTTACCAGAAAACCTCCAACAATGGCAATGGCCTCCCTCAATGATGCTAGAGCTGTGGTGGATGAAGGTGGTTGTACTATTTGGGGTCAGCTTCCTGATATTCCATACAAGTCTGACAAGTTTGGTTTGGGTTTCACTGCAGAGTCCCAGAAGGCTGTTCGTCGTGCTCGTGCTGTTCGTATCACCAATCAAGGGGTTATGAAAGATCAGATCAATGCTGTGGGAGACTATGATGAAGACTACAATCTGGATGCTTGGATTTTTACTACTGTGGGTGTTGGACTCAATAATTGGAAAGCTGAAGATGTTATCCCTATCTCCTTTAGTCAGGAGTAAATACTATTACTGTGTTGTTACTTTTTAAGTTTGTAATTTCTTGAACAATTAAAACTCTCAAGCCTTGTGCCTTACCCGGGGCACAATGGTGTGCTTGTTACGGGCTGTCATTTCATTTGCATACTTCATTCAATAAAATCAGTGGACGTTTCGTTTTCGTAAATATTGTGTTCCTTGTTTTTCTTTTCTTTTATTTTTGTTTTATCAGCTATGTGTTCTTACACACACCCACATCACTAAAATGCAGATCCTCATCCACTCTGGATCCTGTTGATAACAGTTCTACTATTGCCAATTATAATATCGAGAATCTGATCTATCAAACTGAAGACGGAAATGAGGACGATTATGAAGTACCTGTAGAGCTTGCTAGGTTGTTACAACAAGAAGAGAAAGCTATACAGCCACATGAGGAGCCAGTCGAAGTTGTGAATCTGGGAACTGAAGAAAACAGGAATGAGGTCAAGATAGGGGCTGATTTAGAGGACAGTGTCAAGAACAGGTTGATTCAGATGTTACGTGACTATGTGGAGATCTTTGCTTGGTCTTATGATGATATGCCAGGGTTAGATACAAACATTGTGGTTCATCGTTTACCAGTAAAAGAAGATTGTCGTCCAAAGAAGCAGAAGGTTCGTCGTATGCGTCCTGAGATGTCAGAAAAGATCAAAGCAGAGGTAATGAAACAGTTTGATGCAGGGTTCTTAGCAGTAACTTCTTATCCTCAGTGGGTTGCAAATGTGGTACCAGTTCCTAAGAAAGATGGTAAGGTACGTATGTGTGTGGACTACAGAGATTTGAACAAGGCTAGCCCCAAATATGACTTTCCACTTCCTCATATTGATGTTCTGGTAGACAACACTGCTCAGCATAAGGTATTCTCTTTCATGGATGGTTTCTCTGGTTATAATCAAATCAAGATGGCTCCTGAAGACATGGAGAAGACAACATTTGTGACACAGTGGGGCACTTTTTGCTATAAGGTGATGCCATTTGGTTTGAAGAATGCAGGGGCAACATATCAGCGTGCTATGGTGGCTTTGTTTCATGATATGATTCATCATGAGATAGAGGTGTATGTAGATGATATGATAGCCAGGTCTCAGAATGAAGAACAACATCTTGATCATTTGCATAAATTGTTTGAGAGGTTGAAGAAATACAAGTTGAGATTGAATCCAAACAAGTGTACTTTTGGAGTTAGATCTAGAAAGCTCCTGGGTTTTATTGTCAGTGGAAAAGGTATTGAAGTGGATCCTGCAAAAGTGAAAGCTATACGAGAGATGCCAGCTCCCCGTACCGAGAAGGAGGTTAGAGGTTTCTTGGGACGATTGAATTATATTGCAAGATTTATTTCCCAATTGACTGCCATCTGTGAGCCAATCTTCAAGTTATTGAAGAAAGATCAGGTGATGGAATGGAATGATGAGTGCCAGACTGCCTTTGATGAAATCAAGAGATATCTGCTAGAACCTCCAATTTTGATGCCACCAGTTGATGGAAGACCCTTGATTATGTACTTAACAGTGTTAGACAACTCAATGGGGTGTGTGTTGGGGCAACATGACAAGTCTGGTCGAAAAGAGCAGGCAATATACTACCTTAGCAAAAAGTTTACCGACTGTGAGACAAGATACTCACTGCTCGAGAAAACTTGCTGCGCTTTGGCATGGGCTGCTCGCCGACTGAGACAGTATATGTTGACTCATACTACCTTATTGATTTCGAAGATGGATCCAATCAAGTACATATTTGAGAAACCTGCTCTCTCCGGAAGAATTGCAAGATGGCAAATGATCTTGACAGAATATGATATACAGTACACTACTCAGAAGGCCATTAAAGGAAGTGTTGTGGCTGATCATTTAGCTCATCAAGCAGTGGATGATTACCAGTCAATGAGTTTTGAGTTCCCTGATGAAGACATTATGATTATTACCAAAGAACCTGGACAATATGACGGACCTGAACAAGGATCCCGATGGACTATGGTTTTTGATGGTGCCTCTAATGCACTTGGTAATGGTGTTGGTGTTGTGATTAGTTCCCCTGAAGGTTGTCATACCCCGATTACTGCCAGACTTTGTTTCTATTGTACCAATAACATGGCTGAATACGAGGCATGTATCCTGGGTATTAAAGCTGCTATTGATATGAAGGTTCAGTTCCTTGATGTATATGGAGATTCAGCCCTGGTAGTAAGTCAGATTAAAGGAGATTGGGATACCAAGCATGATAACCTCATTCCTTACAGAGAGCAGGTGTTATCTTTGATCCCACATTTCAAAGAGATTACCTTTGGACATATTCCACGAAGAGAGAATCAGTTGGCAGATGCTTTGGCCACCATGGCATCCATGTTTGAAATCAGCTGGGATGATGAAGCTCCCAAAATTACCATTGATAGATTTGAAAAGCCTGCATACTGCAATGAGATTGACACTGAAGGGGCAGAGGAGAAGCCTTGGTTCTATGAAGTGAAAAGATATCTTGAAGCTCAGGAGTTCCCTGAAGGGGCATCTGTCAAAGATAGGAAGTTTCTGAGAAGGTTTTCTGCTAAGTTCTTTCTGAGTAACGGCATTCTATACAAGCGCAATCATGATTCAACTTTGCTTCGCTGTGTGGATAAGAAGGAAGCAATTGAGATTATGGAAGATATGCATGATGGGATCTTTGGCACTCATTCTAGTGGTCATACTATGGCAAAGAAGATTTTGAGAGCAGGTTACTATTGGTCTACCATGGAAGCTGATTGCTATCAACACTCCAGAATGTGTCACAAGTGTCAAATTTATGCTGATAAAGTCCATGTACCTCCATCACCATTGAATGTGTTGACTGCTCCTTGGCCCTTTGCCATGTGGGGCATTGATATGATTGGTGAGATCAAGCCTACTGCTTCTAATGGGCATCGTTTCATCCTGGTTGCTATTGATTACTTCACGAAGTGGGTGGAGGCAGCTTCATTTGCATCTGTTACTAAGAATGTTGTGGCTCGGTTCATTAAGAATAATCTCATATGTAGGTATGGCATCCCTGAAAGGATTATCACTGACAATGGCTCTAATCTGAACAACACTATGATTACTGATCTCTGCACGCAGTTCAAGATTAAGCATCACAACTCTTCTCCGTATCGTCCAAAGATGAATGGGGCAGTTGAAGCTGCCAATAAGAACATTAAGAAGATTGTACAGAAGATGACTGTTACTTACAAGGATTGGCATGAGATGTTACCATTTGCTCTTCATGGTTATCGTACCACAATACGTACTTCAACAGGGGCAACCCCATTCTCCTTAGTCTATGGTATGGAAGCAGTACTGCCTATTGAGGTTCAGATTCCCTCCTTAAGAATTATGAAGGATGCAGGCTTGGATGAAGATGAGTGGATTCAGACTCGACTTGACCAGATAAATTTGATTGATGAGAAGAGGCTAGCAGCAGTTTGTCATGGCCAGATGTACCAGAAACGAATGATCAAAGCTTTTAACAAGAAGGTTAAGCCAAAGGTATATCAGGCTGGTGACTTGGTAATCAAGCGTATCATATTACCACAGGGTGATCCTAGGGGCAAGTGGACTCCGACATATGAAGGACCATTTGTAGTCAAGACAGTGTTCTCAGGAGGTGCCATGATACTCACTACAATGGATGGTGAAGATTTCCCACAGCCTGTAAACGCAGACATAGTAAAAAAATACTACGCATAAAAAGAGACCCGCTAGGTTGACAGGCCTAGGCAAAAATAAGGGCATCCCGGCAAACCAAAAGGGTTTGGGCAAAAATTAGGGATATATATAAAAAGATGTACACCCGGCAAGTCGAAAACCTGAAAAGGCGGCTTGGGCAAAAAAAGGGTATCCCGGTGGATTGAAAACCTGAAAGGGCAATCCAGGCAAAAGTTAGGGATTAAAGCGTATGACTATGTCTCGTTTGGATCACCCATGAAACTGCAACCAGTTGTACTACTTACTCAAGCTCGAACAGATAAAGCTCAATCCAATCGTTTCCGTCTCAACAGTAGAAGATGAGATACTTGAAGATAATGGCAATAGTAGAATTGAAATTCAATAGGATCATTTCTCACATAGCTGATTCTCTTTGTTTTGTAAAACTTTATGACAAAATCCTCTTACTAGGGTTTATATCTCCTTGTACAAACTTACCCATGTATGGGTCACTTGTTGATATAAATAAATTCCATCTTTTGAATCCAGATTTACTTTTACCCTATTTACATAAGCGAAACGTCCATTGGTTGTGTTTGAATGTATGTATACTTTTGAATATGATTGATGTTTACAAGAAATGCATGTATTGCTTAATATGATTGATGTTTACCAGAAATGCATGAAAATGCAGTAATAGTATTTACTAAGGACGAACGAGGGAAGGATTTCAACGAAGCTTCGCCGGT
The DNA here is from genome assembly GCA_963966055.1 of Lathyrus aphaca. NCBI lineage: Eukaryota > Viridiplantae > Streptophyta > Magnoliopsida > Fabales > Fabaceae > Lathyrus > Lathyrus aphaca. The sequence goes on from OZ014520.1 coordinate 66,847,442, forward strand.
TCACCTTTACAAGACAGTTACAAACCCTCAGTAGGACGAATCCATCTTCATAAAGTCTCATCTCCCCTGGAATTTATATCCATCTCTTTTATCCTCATACGGATATACGGGAATTTACTTTCCAATAAGGGTACGACGAACGAAGACGGGAGGTTATATCTGCTCTACCATCAAACGAAGACGAAGGTTATGTATACCTTGCTATCCCCAACGTACGGGAGGTTACATATACCTTGCTATCCCCAGCGTACGGGAGGTTATCTATACCTTGCCACCCCCAGCATATGGAAGGTTATGTATAATATATTCTTCAACAACGAATCGGGATTTATTTTCCCAGGCCAGCAGTTGTTATACGAAGGCATCCAGACTCTTCCAGCAGCATCATATCATACATACATCATTTATATCATACCATAACATACATATCCATAAATGCATAATACATTTACTTAAGTGCATCATGCTATGCATGCATATTACATAAACTAACATTCTCTTTGCAGGATAGTTATATGCAGATAAAACAATATCAACAATTCACAACAGGTCAGAGATGATCCATACATTACTCAAGATGTCCTCGGAGAGTAGGCAAACGGTCTGTACAAAGATCCATTCCCTAATCCAGGATATTTCCAGAAGATTTCATCTATCTGGTCTTGAATAGCAGGCAAACGATCTGTACAAAGATCCATTCCCTGGTTCAAGATATTTTCAGAAGATTTAATCTATTTCCTCGGAGAGTAGGCAAACGGTCTGTAAGAAGATCTATTCCCTAATCCAGGATATTTTCAGAAGATTTCATCTAGCTGATCTTGAATAGCAGGCAAACGGTCTGTACAAAGATCCATTCCCTGATTCAAGATATTTTTCAGAAGAACAAATCCTGACGTTCTTTTGACCTTGGAGAGTAGGCAAACGGTCTGTAAGAAGATCTATTCCCTAATCCAAGATATTTCCAGAAGAGATAATCGTCACGAAGATTTATTTCTACTGGTCTATTCAACAAATTCAAAGGATAAACGATTCAGAGACGACCTATACAAAGACCTAGTATTGAGATCCAGTATCAACACAAAGCTATCATCACATCCAGTTCTTTAGATGGCATCTCTAAGCCCATCTCCAGTTCTCCCAAGTGGCATCTTTAAGCCCACTCAAGCATATACAACCAACCATCAGTATCACTCTATGCACTGGTGAGTGCAAATTTTTGGGTTTTTGTGTTCAATCCCCTTCAACCTTCCAGGTCATGACTGGCAAATATACCAATCTAACCCCTCAGGTTTCAGAAAATTGAACAGGGGCAGCTGTTGCACCCCAAAATTTGCCCTCACAATACAAGACTTTGTGTGCTAAGAAGGTTCACAAGATTCACAATGCTTTCAAGACCTTTCATGAGGTTCATGAAGTCTACAAGTCACTTCATGAAGGTTCACAAGGTTCACAAGCCTCCTAATACTTTCAAGACCTTTCATGAGGTTCATGAAGTCTACAAGTCACTTCATGAAGGTTCACAAGGTTCACAAGCTTCCTAATGCTCTCAATACCTTTCATGAGGTTCATGAAGTCTACAAGTCACTTCATGAAGGTTCACAAGGTTCACAAGATTCACAATACTCACAAGACCTTCCATGAGGTTCATGAAGTCTACAAAACACTCTATGAGGTTCACAAGGTTCACAAGACCTTCCACAAGGTTCACAAGGTTCACAATGCTTCCCATGAGGTCCACAAGACATTTTATGATGGTTCACAAGGTTCACAAAGTTCACAATTGGTCAGAAGAGTAGACAATTCCCTCAGACAATGCACCTCCTATGCAGTGCATCCAAAACTAGGGTTTTGACTTTAATCAGGCTAAATGGACTTCCAAGACTTCAAGTGAGCTTCATAACATCTTATATGTGTGTAAGAATCCCCATGACAAGTTTCAAGACTTTTCTCAGAAGATTGCTCAGTCAGATGATCAGATAAGTCAAAATCAGTCAAAGCAGTTAAAAAGTCAAACTGAGGTCAACTGTGGTCAAACCAAAGTCAAACTTCACGATTTTTTGCCAACATCAAGTATATGAAGTAAAATTCATCATTTGATCAAGGGTTGATCATGATTCATCAAGGAGATTTCAGATCATCAAGAATCAGGAGTTTCTAAATTAGGGTTTCCTTAGTAAAAGTCAACTGAACTTTGACCAGCCATAACTTTCACATACTTCATCACCAAGTCTCCATCCAAAGCTCATTTTGAAGGAAATTGAATTCTCTACAACTTTGTGTCTCACAAGCCAAGCCCAAAAATGCTTCATTTGGAAGGTATGAGCTAAGACATTATAGGTCCTTTTGAAAGTCAACAAAAAGTCAACAACTTCAAAAGGGCATAACTTGAGAATGGTAAATTATATGGACATGAAACCAGTGGGGTTGGTTAGAGGACTCTTCAAGCTTTCCAAAATGTCCAAGAACACCCTCATACCATTAAAATTGAAGGATATGTGCCCTTGCAAAGTTGGGAAATTTTGAGTTGGTTTATGATGAAAAAGGAGGTCTAAAACCAATTTCTTCCAAATGGGCTTGCCAAATGATGACCCAATCCATACATTGACTTCATGCACGACCCAAACCATTAAAAATCAGAATTTTTATTATTTTATTTTTATTTATTTTGATTTAATTCATTAAAAATCATTTTAAATAAAAATAAAATATGAAAATGTAATATTTGATGGAGATTGAGTTTCTAGAAAGTCTTAAATGTTGATTGGAATGGAAGAGGAATGAAATCATAAGATTTATCCAAAAATAGTAAGCCATCATACAAGAATATTTGATTTTCAAGGCATGATCAACTTGGATCTTTTCATATCAATTTTTCCACATGATCAATCAATTTTATTGACCTAATTCAATCACCTATAAGTACTAAACATAACCCTATTGCAAAGCCACGAATTCTCTGCCTCCAAAAGTAAGTTCACAAAATCAAAAAACCATTCAAAACCTCACATTCGGATTCCTTCATACAAGGTGTTTTAAGGTAAAATAAGAACATAGCAATGTTCCTTGGACATTCTTGAAGCAAAATCATCACTCATATGCATCAATGCCATGCTGTATTGAACAACCCGAGTTCATTTTGTTCTTGAAAATAATTTTTTCGATTTCAATAATGTGTTGCTTTTCCATGAATTTTGTTTGTTTAATATTGTTTGTGATGATATGTAGAACATTTCCGGGCAAAGAAACCAAAGAAACCATGAGGAATCCGTGAGATGCCATATTAGGGTTTGGACCTTCAAATTAGGGTTATTTGATTCATGCGTTATAAATAAATTTGGTTGATAAAATTGGACTGTGCAGGTTGCAAGGAATCTAAAAGTGTTCCCAATTTGATAAAATTGTACTGTATGATGATAGTTTGAAATTCGTAGGTTTTGCTGCAGTTTAGAAATCGCAGGAAAAATGGAAGCAAAATTCGCAGGTAAAATTGCAGGTCCTGAGGTTGAAGAAGAAGCAGTTTGGCGCGTTCTGGAAATTCAAATTATAGTTTAAAAATATTATGTTTTATTACTGGTTTGTTATCACAAGCGCGTGCTTGTCCCAGTGGTTGGCTGCTTGGTCTTGGACATTTGAAGCAAAGGGCAGGGGTTCGAACCCTGGCTTTGGTTCCTTTTTATTTCTTTTTACAGGAATTAAATTGTTATAATATATTATGCATTGTTCTCATTCCAATAACAGATGGGCTCACCCAGCCGGATGGTCATGCGTGCGTTTGTGTGTTTGAGAGGTCCTGGGTTCAATCCTCCCCCAGGTCTTTTGCTTTCTTTTATTTTTTCTGGATTTTTCAAGATACGAAACAAAGGCAATTCCACCTTCTTTCTTGCTGCCTGCGCGTTGATGGCCCAGTGGTGTATGCAGTTGTTGGCAAGCATAGGGGACTGGGTTCAAACCCCAGCCCCATCAGGTTTTGTTTTTCTCTTTTTTTTTTTCTTTATTTCTTTCAATTTAATTAATATTACATAAAATAAATTCAAAATAATAAATTATATTGTTCTATTATTTTCTATATTATAAAATATATATTATGTTATGGATTTCAATTGTAAAATGTATATATGTATTAGTTAAATAAATTTTAATTATAAAATAAACCCTAATATATTATTATTTTTAAACAAATATTAAAAAACCTAATTTTATTTTTCTAGCTTTATTATTATGTACATATTTATTATTAACTTTTGTAAATATAATTTTCTCCATATAATATGTAAATATTTTTATAATTTGTTTATAATCTAAATATTATATATAAATAATTTTTTATAAGAATAATTAAACCTATGATAATTTTGTTTTGTAATTATAATATGTTTAAAAATAATTCAATAATTGTTAATATTTCCTCTTATTTATAAATAATTGTCTATATCAAAAATCTAGTATTTTGCTCATTATTTTAATTATGTTCTTATATTCTTGCTAATTCCCTTTATTTTAATTATTTTTATTATTACTAACCATATTATTATTAATTCATTTAGTTTATTATTATACTTATTATTATTATTTCACTAACCTTATTTAAATTTTTTATTATTATTATTACTAAGCCCTATTATATTTATTATTGCCTATTTATTTATTTTTGCTTATTATTTATATTTATTTATTTGCCATTTATTTTAATTGCTTATTATAATTATTATGTAATTGCTCCTTGGTGTAAATTTTGTAAATATTTAGTTTATTTAATTCTTATGCTATGGTTAGTAATTTAGGGAGTGTAAACATGTATTCTATTTAAAATCAAATTTAGGTCATTTAAAATTATAAGATAAATCAAATTGAACACTCACACACGTAAGTCGATTTCTAATCACCATCTCACTTTCTAGGGCTATCCCTCAATGTTGCCTAGTCATAAGGTCAAGTGGGGTGTATAAAGCAAGTCTCTCAAAATAAAGTCATCAAGTCCCTTAATGGTTGCCTTTAAAGATCAAGTCCCTTTTCAAATAATGATGACAGTCCCTCCTAAATGCTTAATACATCTCACAGTTGCCTTCATTAAACAGATGTCCCTCATATGTCCCTCGCATCCAAGGTAATGACTACCTATTCCTTAATAATAGGGATAGTCTTACCACTTAAAGGATAAAGAACAGAAAGACTTAAACTTTAGGGTAGGTTCCTCATAGTTGCTTGCTCACTTCATTCAAAACTTTTCAAACACTTCACCAATTTCAAATAATTTTCAAAAACAAGTTTTTACGCATCCGTACATGGATCATTATTAACTCTTATGAAAATTTCTATTCACACACTTCACATTTTCAAAAACAATTCAAAGTGAGCTAAGTAACTAAGAGCCCATGGATAACCATGGATGTAAAGGGTGCTAACACCTTCCCTTTGCATAACCTACCCCCCGGACCCAAAAATCTTTTAAAAGGTCTTTCCTGTTCTTTTATGCCTTTCTTTTGGATAAAATAAAAGTCGGTGGCGACTCTTGCTATCCGCAACATAACTAAAGTCAGTTCTCCCACCGTGTTACAGTAAGTCATATTCCCTCTCTTTTATTTTTCAATCTTGTATTTTTTTAAGAATTTAAGATGCTTTGTTTTGTATAATTCTCACTCATCCCCTTTAGAAACATCTTAACTTCCATCTTGGAAGTAGGTTAACTTCCATCTACGTGGGGGTCTTCTCCACTTCAGTATACGACCTCTATAGTTATGTGCATATGGGGATCGATCATTGAGGAGCTTTGTGGAAACATCTCTCTCCAGCAGTGACAGTGGCATACCACATATGTTGGCAAACCCACTCGCACCCGAGGACCCAATAGGAACTCGCGTAGGATGGCCTAGTTCTCTTGTAGGAACTCAGTTAAAGCACTCTTCGTATGGCAATAGTATTGTACCCTTCGGGATGAATGAACTATTGCTTCTCGATCTCAATGCTTGAATCTGGGAACTTATGGGGGATGCTTGTTTTCAGGACTCAATGGAGACCTCCTCTTTAGTGTATAATGCCAAACCGGAAACGATGACCATATTATCACTTCTTGACCTGAGAGTCTGTGATGTTGACTCTTAGCACACTCGTGAGATGTGGGATTGTTTACAAGTTTGCAAGAACCATGACCTTCTACATACCCAAATCAACAGTGTTGATCCTATGATTTGATCTGGTTTTATGGCTCTTTGGTTCTTAGTTTGGGGTTCTAAAAAGAGATATTATTATTGTGGCTCTATAGTCACTTGGATCATTTTTCAACACCAACACCAGGAACATATCGTTGATTACATGCCTGTTGCATACATGGCATCATAGCATTTTAGCACACATATTCAGTTATTTCTGAGGATCTCACATCTGAATCATGTTGTTGGATTTCTTCTATATCAAAATGTGAATCAAAGTAGATAGATTCCTTGGAAATAACCAAACATGACATTTGTATACATCATTGCATTCATGGCAGGTGTTCAGAGACATATTCTTATCTTGATTTGGTTTCTCTTCACAATGGCCAACTTGAGTCACAGTTATCAAGATATGGATTTGGAACAACTCCGAGTGAAAGTGACTGGAACAATGGCCTAGATGGGGCATTTTATGGTGGACATTCAAGCATTGTCCTAAGGTCAGAAACTGGTGAAAGAGGAAGTCAACCAGATGAAGTCTTAGATGAGCCTAGTTATGGAAATCTTGAACGCAGTGTTAAGGAATCAAAGTAATCTTCATCCCTAGTGAGGGGAACTACTTTGCTCTGATTCTTCATTGGACTTGGGTCAATGGAGATACGTAGGCAGAAGATCATCATCTCTTTGCGAGCAACCTTATATGTCAACTTTATCTCTCAGCTTTAGACATATGTGGTCAGTGTTCAACTCCAGAGTCTTAAGGTCAGAGCAATTAAAGAGGATGTATGATTACCATTCTGGGCATATGGCCATTCAATTAAGGATTGCAAATCCTTTAGAGACAAAGATAAAGAAAAGGTATCGGATTTGATTGACTTCAAGACTCTTGTGTTCACACTAGAAAAGGTGCAAATATGGCACCAAATCAATAATATAATGAACATCCAAACTGCTGATTGCGGAAAGTCGTCAAGAGCGATAAATCCAGACAGAGTCAGACCTCCTCAACAATGGAAATCACAATGTAAATTCTAGATGCAAATACCACTCAAGGGCATTTAGGCATACAATTGAGAATTGCAATGTGTTCAATCGCAAGGTGAAAAATCGGATCGACTCAAAGGTCATCATATCAGACGGATTGCCCATACATTGGAGTCTCCTCATCAGATTGAGCACCCAGTTTGCAAAGACATCTTCATAAAGAGTAAGTCCTGACGGATTTAGGTCTCCTCAATGATGGAAACGTTCAACTTCTTTACTGCATTCTCATTTGTAGCTTCTATTGTTTGTCTAAACATTTGTCTGCATGCATGAAATTTGTTTGTTTTTGAATGTTAATTATAATAGAACACACATGTTTTTCTTGAAGTAATCCATTTGTATTCACTCATAATTTTGTGTATGTGTATTGCAATACCAATTGTCATGCTTAAACTCTTGAGGGAGGATGATGAAGTGAAAATGCAAAACTCTCTAATTGTGTGCTTTTGAAAAAGACTTTGTTGACGATGTACATGCATTGTTTCAAATTCCAAATACTGGAGATATCAGGGAGATAGACCCCCTACTAACCCATTTCAACCTTCAATTAGAAGCTTATTTTTGCATTGAAAAAACTAACACTTAACCTAGGGGCAAGGTAGGCGTTAATTAGTTTGACCAAGTGTTCATAGTTCAAAAGGAGTGCATATCTGATGATCCATTACCTTTCATTGTAGCACATCAAGAGGTCCAAAGACTGGAAGTCGTAATGGTTATCCTTCATCGACCAAAGAACGAGGCTGTCACAACCCTCACAAAGCCAGCAAGACAAAAAGTGTCGCACAATTTGTTCAGAGAGAGAGAGAGAGAGAATGAAAAGAAAAGAAAAAGCCCGCTAAGTCAAAACTTGAAAACAAGCGACTTAGGCAAAAGTTAGGGCATCTTGTTGGACTCCAATTGCAAAAGATTCAAAAGAATCTGTCCAGGAAAAAGTTAGGGATAAACAGAAAAAATCGAAAGACGAAAAATGGAAAAGGATTACAATACAAAAACCCTCGTAAGAACAAAGTCGTGTGGCACATACACGAAGACAAAGAAGGGGTGACTGGCTCCAAACGACAATTTGATTGGTGCTTAAACCCTTAGCAGCAATGGTTCCTCAACCAACACAAAACCCTTATGAAAGGTGAGCACTTGTGAAAACTAGTTGAACATAGGACTGGAGAACATCACGAAGAGTGGGTGGGTACAAATAAACTTTGAGGCATAAATCCTTTTTTTCTAAAAACCGTGAACCAGACCACGATACAACCCTTAAAAGTCCTAACTGAAACAGGGTTAGTTCAAGTTCCATGAGATAGCATTCCTGACTCCCATGAGTTGTGCTAAAATGAATGTGTTGGTGTTGCATGTGCATGTTTTATTTCATTCAAAGTTGATGTCGTATCATAACCAGTGATTGCCTCACAAAGTTTTTTGATATCTATTTAGTAAAACTTCAAGATTAACATGTGCGTTGCGTTAGAATTATCATTCTCAGAATGAACATTTTCTGCTTGCATACATTTGTTTGACACCAAAGAGGCTTACAGTCCAGAATCTTAATCTTGCTGAGTTGAGAAGTCTAAAAATTCTGAAGGACAATCATTTGTTCACAGTCTTCTCCAACAAAATGTTATCTTCACAGAGATTTCCGCAATCGTTTCAGCGATCATTTGTTCCCCAACAAGTGTCTGATGATTGTCAGAGTATCTTTATTTCATTCCTTAGCAGAATATCAGTCGGGACATTCTCATTTCCAGTGGAGTTCTACAGATATAATGTTCCCCTACAGATTCATTCCTTTTGTTACTTTTCTCCCGTAAAATCCAGTCTCAGTGGATTAACTTCACAATCCAGTCTCAATGGATTAACCTTAAAATCAAGTCTCAATGGATAAACTTTATAATCCAGTCTCAGTGGATTAAAGTCATATTCAGTCACAGTGAATCGTTTTTTAGCGTGTCTCAGATGCAAGATCAAGTCTTAGTGGATCATCCTTGGGATGCATATCTATTTGGTAGAGTGCATACTTCAAGAAGAGGGCCATTTCAGCACAACTCATGCGAGATCCTGGTGGTGGGATTTAACGTCAAAGCAGTGCAGTCCGAATTAGAGGAACAAATGCACATTTTTACCATATATTCGACCATATGATATGTAAAGAGAATCGTAATAGCGCATGTCTCAGATGTGGATTCTAACCATGGTCGTTTCAGCGCAACTCATACGAGATCCTGATGGTGGGATTTATCGTCAAAGTAGTGCAGTCCTAATTAGAGGAAGAAATGCATATTCTTACCACATATCTGACCATAGGATATGTGAAGAGAATCGTAACAACGCATGTCTTAGATGCGAATTATAATCAGGGTTGTAACAGTGCATGTCTCAGATGCGGATCTTGATCAGTACTCGTCTATCCCACAGACTAAAGTGCACCAATGGGTATCGTGTCTTAGACATAAGATTTAGTCTCAGTGAATTTCCCATATTTAGCGTGCCTCGGACGCAAGATTCAGTCTCAGTGAACCTTCTATTTAGCGCGTCTTAGACGCAAGATTCATTCTCAATGAATCACCCATATTTAGTGTGCCTCAAATGCAAGATTCAGTCTCAGTGAATCGCCTATTTATCGTGCCTCAGATGAAAGATTCATTCTTACTGAATTTCTTATTTAGCGTGTCTCAGACGCAAGATTCAGTCTCAGTGAATCGCCTATTTATCCAAGTCCATCGTCGTTGTGGCAAGCCAATAGTCATATGTTCTCGTTCAAAAGACAGTTATCCATTATAATCATTGGTTATTATCCAATGCATCAGAGTTATCCAAGCAGATTTTTCTTTGGTGGGGTTTATATCCTTTTTATTCTTCTCCATAGAGTGCAAATTTTATGGTCTGTTTTTGGTATTCAATCACAGTTTATCTTGAACATCTTATAGTTGATGCTTTCATCCTTTTCAGATTAACAGATGATTGAATAGGGGAAGCTGTAACACCCCAAAATATTCCCTCTCATTTTCATAGTATCTAGCATAACATTTTCATACTGTGCATTGCATCCATAACATAGAAAATTGAAGCATGACATTCATTGTTAGAAGCATAGGGCATGTAGTCAGTGATTTGCAAAGATATGATCAATAAAAGCGAGGGATTAAGATCCAAGGGTCTTCTAACAAGCATCAAGGGTTTCTCACATCCCACACAATCTCATTTTGTGTCTTAAGTCACTAGAAGAGGTGAATTATCAAGATGCTGGCTCGAAGCTTCATCTCCTACACAGCTGGCCAAAACTAGGGTTTTGAATTCAAGAAGCTTCTTAAGGGGATTTTGGTTATAACTTGTTCTCATGGTCCTCTATATGATATCAAGTGTTCATGGATGAAGTTTTTTCATTGGTTCATTGTGGAGGGGTTTCATTGGTCCAATTACTTGAGAAATAAGCAAAGGTCAACTATGGAGAATAAAAGTCAACTATGGAAAAGAAAAGTCAACCTTTGAATTTTTGAGTTCTAAATCTTGATCTTCAAGTTCCTATACCTTCATATAGTCATGAAATGGAAAGAATTTCATTATTTATCAAGTATCAAGGCTTAAGGAAAAAGTTGCTAAAAATCGAAATGACTTGTAATCTGAACTTTCTATTTTTTGAAGCGTTATAAGTCACATTCAACTTGACTTTTCATCATAAAAAAAGCTTCAAATGGAATTTTTCCAAAATTGAAAGTTAAAGATCATTTTCTCCCATTTCCAAAAAGTATAAGATCATCTTCATATCATGTGTGGTTCAAAAGTTATGGCCAAAAGACTTCAATTTGTTTTTTATGGTTTTCATGCACCTCAAATTTACCACTTTGTGCAAAAGGCTTCTAAATGGTTCATGCTTGCTTCCACTTTCCAAATTCAATTCACAATATCAAATTTCATTTCATTTGTCACAAAATTATCCTTTGATTCAAGTGATTTCATGGCTTAATTATCATGTATTCTTCAAGTGGCCAAAATGCATAATGAATCAAAACACTCAAATCATGCAACCATAAGGCCTAACTTCAATCACATTCTAATCAGGGATTAAAATGTGAGTGATACATGCACATGACAAGCCTCATGCATGTGGGAATCACTCCATCCACTTCAAATTGCAAAAATGCAAATTTATTCATAACTTCTTAACAAAGGCTCAAATGGATCTTTAACCATGGTCAGGCCCAAAATCCATTATATATTAGCACTTAACTACTCTGTTTAGGGCTAGAGACTCTCACAATTGCTTAGATTTGAAAAATTGCACCAAACATTCCTCTCTTCGAAACTCACAATCCTTAGGGTTTCATTGAGATTTTTCTTCACATTCTTGATCAACATACTTGATAGAACAAAAATCATCCATTGGTTGAAGCTCAAAGCAGGGTTTTCATCATATTCAAATTTGGAAGTTGCTTCTTCAAATCCTTAGATCCAACTTATTTCCAAGCTCTAATTGCATTTATTTTGAAAATTAGAGGTCTCAAGGAGTAGATCTGCAGTTTGCTTATGGTTTTCTTCAAGTTTTCAGGTGAGTCCAATTTCATGCTTCTATTTCTTGAATTTAATGTGTGTTTTGTGATCTGCGTGTACTAGTGATCATTATGATGTAGTTTTCATTAGATTTGGATGTGTATTATGGATTAATTTGAAATCTGAATTTTTTTGTTCATACTTTGTTTGCTTCGATCTGGCCAATTTATGCATGTTTTCAGAAAATGAACTCCATATTAGTGATCAGCATGGATTTTAGAGTAAGATTATGGCCTTGTTTTCAATTTTTGGAAACATTTTGGTTGAGTGTCACCGAAGAAGGTGACCAGAGCTAGAGCTCTGACACCTGGTTATTTTGGAGGTGATCTAAGGTCAAGAGGTGGAAGGCGTAATTCTGACCTTATATTTGTTTGATCTAATGGCTACCATTGCGCCAACGCATTAAAAAGGGATGGTGCCAGTCACATGTGTTTTTTATAATAATTAATTTGAATATGCACTTCCCTAGGCTCCTTGTAGTGTGCGTGTGAACTTGTCCATTCATCTGGCTTATTTTGTGTTTTGTTTGACTTAATAGCACGCATGTGATTGATCTGAGGGCCTTAACTGCAGTCAATTGTTGACTAAAGTCTATAGTTTTCTTGTTGACTTGCGCTAACTATTGTGTGGACTAGATTTTTATCTTAACCCCCTCCCCTTGGGCCTAATGTATTTTCAACTTTATTTTTACTTTGACTGCACCCCTGACCTTGGTTTCTCTTATTTTTATTTTATTTTGTCATAGTTTCATTTTTAATTTTCTAAAATTACTTTTAATCATCCAAAAATAATACAAAAATTCACGAATTACATTCAAACATTAAAATAATTTTTCATATTTTTTATTTCTGACTTTCTTTATTTTTCATCATATTTCGAGATTTTCTTTTTATTTTCTTTTAAAATTGTTTTCTTCATTGATAATCCAACTTTGAGAATTTCTTTTGCATACCTCCTAAAGTCTTTTGCATCTAATCCTTTTGCATTGTTTCATCAACATCTTAAAATGTTCAAAACCATTTTTCATTCAATTGTAAAATCATTTTGTATTGCATTTTGGTTCTCATTTTGTGCTTTGTTCTTTCTTGGATCTTATGCAACTTTGAACAATTGTTTGAACTAGTTTGATTTTGGTTTTTTGTATGAGATTTTAGCAAGTAATTAGCCTCTAACCTAGGTAACATGAGGTACATTTTCATAATTTTTTAGTGTTGTTTGATGTGTGTTTGGTTCCTTGCAATTGAAGTAATCTAGTATGATCATCTTTTCCTTTCCTTAACCCTAATTTCTTGAAGGATTTTATACCATTGTATGAGGTCATTTGTGTGAGTTTTCTTGGTTTTTTTAAACATTTATAGGTCTTATTTTATCATTTATAAGTCCATTTTGGTTTGTGTTTGCATCTTGTTTGTGTTTTGCATCCATGTTCAACTTTGACCTAATTCTCTCATGTCTTCTTCCCTTATGCTTATCATGTGGTTTGTGTGCATCAAGTATGTGCATCCCTTCATCTCGTTTGCATTACATATTATGTATAATACTGGACTCATGCATATGCATCCATCTTTTTATGTCATGTTGCATCTTTAACTTGCATTTCAAGTATGTTTGACATCCTTTCCTTATATGCTCACCTTTTGCATGATTGCTTGACTTGTATTAACTTTTTTGCTATATAAATTTCATATGTTCATATGTGCATCATCATAATGTCATCTTGTTCATATGTAACTGATTTTCATAATTTCATGATCATCTTTTCATTTTTAACTTGTTTGATTCTTCTTATGTGAACATCAAATTGTTTTGCTTTCTTCATCTCATCTCACCATGACCTAATTCATACACCTTTGTATGTTTATTTAGTATTATCTTAGGTATTATAATATGTAATATCATTCTGACTTTGAAGATTCATTTGTGTTTTTATCCATGCCATATTTCATTTGCACTCATACTTCTTCATATGTGACTTTTATGAATTTCATTGCTTCTTTGATGCTTCCTTGAGCTTGTTTGGTTTTGTTTGAGTACCTTGAGCTTCTTAAAGCTCATCTGTGTTTTGGTTCTGACTTGTGAGGTTCTTTAACCTAAGGATCCATTTCATTTGCTTTTTTTGCTTACTTAGCTTCCATTTCTCTTCTTATGAATGTTTGTATTCTATTTTCTAACTTTTCAGGGGCTTTGGTAAGTCATGTCATAGGAGTGTGGATGTGCATCCACATTCCAATTTCTTTTCCTTCTATTTTATTTTTAATCTTGTGTTTTTTAAGCATTTAAGATGCTTTGTTTTGTATAATTCTCACTCATCCCCTTTAGAAACAACTTAACTTCCATCTTTGAAGTAGGTTGTCTTCTAATCCCTTTCTCTCTTCTTCTTCTTCTTCTTCTTCTTCTTCTTCTTTCTTCTCTTTCTTCTTTCTTTTAGGATAGATATATTATACCATACTAACCCTAGGACATCCAAGCATGAAAAGTTACTTAGTATTGTTAGTTTCTTTTAGACTTTTACCTTTTGAGTCTCTTTTGATTCTTTCTCTTTCTCATCTCAGAACAAAAGCTAAAAAACACATAATAAAGGTTGAAATGACTTGTGTCATAGCCTTATTCCATGGGACACTTGCATCTATCCCATCTCGGGGTAATGTAAGCTTGTCTAGCATGATGCACATGTCTTCAACATGAAGTTGTTTCACAAAGAAAACCTAAAAAACACTTCTTCATAAAAAACAACAAAGACATTTAATAAATAAAGTTGGATAGTGTGCTTGAGCCTCAATCCTTGGAACTAAGTTTGGGGATCTTCTCCATACTTAGGTGTGATTATTCATCATTCCATCTTGGTGTGATGTAAGAAGTACACATTTTATTGAATGAGACTTGAATGCACTCTCCTATGCAAACTCTCAAATAAAAAGCTTCTAAAAAACTTCAAACAAACAATAAGTGTCTTTCCTTCGGAAATTACCTTCTCATCTCCTTCACTCTAAACGAAATAACCCGCTTTGAATTGTCTTTTGCAAGACGGTAAACGCACTTGTTCTAGACGAGCCTGCAACACCTGAGAATAAGTATAAGCAGTTCAATCCCAAAAACACAAGCAATCTGTGTCAGACTTATTGAGTTAAACTATGGTGTTCTGACTTTCCTATTGCATAAAGGGAATGCGTAGGCACAAACGACGAATCTTGGTGAACACAATCCTTCAGTCCCTTTCCTCGTTCCTCGTGCCATTTCATCTCCTTATCCTTTCATCTCATTCTTCCTTATTTCTTTTCAGTCCTACCCAGTAGCATTTGTAGTAGTAGCAGATACTCTCACCCTTTGTAGTAGAGCTAGCAAGCATGGATCTCGTCGGGTACAATAGACGATCTGGGGTGCTAATACCTTGCCAATTCATAATCGACTCCCTTACCCTTTATCTTTGGTTCGCGAGACCCCTCTTTCTCCTTTTTTTTTCCAGGTTTGTGCAACATTACCCATCCTTCGGGATAAAAATGCCTGACTGTCGACTCTTCCTTTTCTACACCACTTTCGCGTCTGTACCAGGATGGAAATCTTGGGAGCGACAACTCTCTCTGACCAAAAGGGGAGGGCTAGCACCTTTGGTGTTCTAAACAAATTTGGCTAGAACATTTGGTGCCCACCATGGGGCTGGGTAAAACTTTTCCCATGTCACAACAACTATTATCAACATGTCAGACAATGGCAGTGATCCTCCCCCTACAGTGGCCCAACTCTTGGCCATTATAGAGGAAATGTGTCAGCAGAATGAATCGCTACAGCATAGTGTACACACACTATAACAAAAGACTAAAGTTGAGGAAGAAACAGAGGAAAAAGTGCTTGAGCCGCAATGTAACACCCTTTTTACCCCAACACAAATATACGGATAATTCAATTAAAATCAAAATAAACCATAAAGGACGTCACATTTTATTCAAATCATCAAAACAACTGTGTCATGTCCCGTAACATGGGTTTGTCATCATAAAATCAACATTTATTTACTATGCAGCGGAAATAACAACATACTTCATTTTATAAAAAGGAATTCAAATTATTCAATACAACAATAGTTCAACATGCAAAATCAAAAGAACACCAAGGTTCACCAAATATTTCCCAACCCGATGTTACATGACACAGAGCAGGAGACCATTTCTTACGTCTAAACAAAAAGAAATTATAGAAAACGTCTAGCTAAACTCCACGCATCGATAGCTGTCCTTCTTGAGTATCTACATGATGACGTATAATCCATCACCATACACAGGCAGGTTGAGTAATCACAAATCAATATAAATGACATAAAGTAAAGATATATAGGAAACACTTATCATATAGAAAAACATCTCAAGTTCTCAACCATCACATTACCTAATTCATCAAATCATCTAATCAACACAAATTCAATTATGTTATGCCACCAAGAATGAAATGCAACTTCATAAATGCATGTGGTACCGATTTCAATATGTGATGGACATTGAACCATCTACTCTCTACAAGGGAGCACAACATAAACAACATCACCCAGATCCACATGATGGGATCGAAGTATCCAACATCATAGGTATAACATGAATGCAGTGATGCAACAACTTCAACATAATCAACATTTACATCAACATTCATGTAAAATTCATCATAATATTCAACATACATATTAACTTAATGTTCATCATATAAATCATAAGATAAATCATTAAAACATAAAGATAACACATGGCAATAAGTAAAACACATCACAACATCACTACATTATAAACATATGCCTTCAATTAATTTTTCATCATTAAGAAACATGATTTTTCACTTCCAGGTCGCGCTAAGCGCACCTGGCCTCGCTGTAACACGGTGGGAGAACTGACTTTTAGTTATGTTGCGGATAGCAAGAGTCGCCATCGACTTTTATTTTATCCAAAAGGAAAGGACATAAAAGAACATGAAAGACCTTAAAAAGATTTTGAGTTCGGGGGGTAGGTTATATAAAGGGAAGGTGTTAGCACCCTTTATATCCATGGTTATCCATGGGCTCTTAGTTACTTAGCTCACTTTGAATTGTTTTGAGAAAGGTGTAGTGTGTGATTAGAAACTTTCTAAGTATTTTATAATGATCCTCGTATGGATGTATAGAAAGACTTGTTTTTGAAAATTTGTTTGAAATGTGAAGTGTAAAAAGTATTTTGAAATGTGTGAGCAAGTAATTAAGAGGAACCTACCCTATATTAGGTCTTTACTGTTCTTATGTTCTTTCAATGGTAAGACTATCCCTATTATTAAGGAATAGGTAGCCATTACCTTGGATGTGATAAGGGACATGTGTAGGGACATCTGAATGTAGGCAACTGCAAGGTGTCTTTAGCAATTCGTAGGGACTTATCATCTTTTATTCGAAGGGACAAGATCATTTATCGTAGGCAACCTCGAAGGGACTTGATCTTATAAACTGAAGGGGCTTGATGATATTTGTGAAGGGACTTTTCTTAAGACATCTTACTTGACCTTTTGAAGTAGGCAACATGAGAGGTAACCTTAGAAAGTGTAAGATGACGATCAAAGATCGACTTACGTGTGTGCGTGTTTGTATTCAAATATTTATCTTATTTAAGTTAATTATTCTAAGTTGATTTTAATTACAAGTATGTTATTCACACCCTAGAATTACTAACCATACAGTAAATACATTCATAAAATAAAGCAAAAATATAAAGTAAACTATTACAAAGCTTTGGGACAAATACAATATAATCAAGAAATATGATAATGATAAATAATAATAAATAAGCAATAATAATCAATAATAATAACAATTAAAAATAAAAGGTTAGAAAATAAAAAAATAAGAGAAAATAAGAAATTAGCAAAATAGTTTAATATTAGAAAAGATTCTAAATATTTAATAAAGAAAATAGATTTTAATAATAATAAATAAATACTAAATTATTTACATATATTTAACAAATGAGAACTAATTAATTATAATTTATAAAAATATTAGGTTAAATTTTAAAAGTTAAGAAAAATTAGGATTAGGGTTAGAATTATAAAAATTAGGGTTAGGCCTTATTAAAAAGAAATTAGGGTTTTTAATTATTAATTTAAACATAATTAACTTATTTACCAAATATATACAATAATAATATAAATATATAATGAAATAAATAATTTGATTTTTAAGAAAATAAATTATGAATTTTAGAAAAAATAAGTTTTTTTTATACAAGAAAATAATATAAACATTTATTTTATAAATTGTTATTTAAAAAAATTAATTAAGTTAAATAAGTATAATATAAACAAAACAAATAAAATGAAAAAAAATGAGAAAAACACATACCTGGGGCTGGGATTCGAACCCAGGCCCTAGGCTTCAATCACTCTGGACCAACATCACCACCAGGCCAAGCGCGCGCTGGTGTTAGCATCAGGGGTACAATTCCTTTTGTTGTAATCCTGCAAATAATCAAAAAAATAGAGCAAAACAAAATGGCCTGGGGGGGATCGAACCCAAGACCATCCCCTACACAAGCAAACACGCAACCAGCTGAGCCACATGGGGCGCGTTCAACATACATTCAGCAAATAAACATTATATTTTAAAACAGTTTTTTGAATTTGATTTTTGGCACCACTGACTTCATCTTCTTCCTTGGTTGCTGCGAAATTTCCTATGAATTTATATACAACCTTTCCTGCGAATTTTCCTGCACACAGAAACCTACAAAATTCGTAACATCTTATATCCATACAATTTTCCCAAATTGATCATGCCAACATGATCAATACAGTTCATTTATCATATTTATGTTATTAAAATGCATTTATATAAGCTGAATCAAGAAACCCTAATTCAAAGCTTGAAACCCTAACATGGCCGAATCCGTATTAGTCAATGAATCTCCAAGATATTTTCCCAGAATCTATCCTCACATGACAACAAACAAAGTTAGATAGACAAAAATAGTTTATGACACATGAATAAGTGGAATCGAAACATTCAAAAATATGAACAAGATGGAATCGGTATGCATGATTCAGCATGTTTTGGATGCAAATAAGGATTGAAATAGCATCAGGGAACCCTAAGGATCATGTCTCAACCTTCAAAACTCCTTGAAACCTCCTGCAAATCAAAACCCGAATTGGTGTTTTTGTTTGAATTTTTGAAGTTTGATTCTTGTCTTGGAGGCTGCAATTTTCATCCCCCTGCACTTGTGATTAGTTTGTGTATATGTAGGGAGTTGAATTAGGTCAAAAAGTCATGAGTTTTTGGGCCTTGTAAAGATTACTTGATCATGAAGATACCACTTGCTATTTTAGTCAAAAAAATCTCATAAATCTTTTCCTCTTTGGTCTAGCACGAATTTCAATCTTCCAATCAACTTTAAATCTTGTTTATGAGCTTCTAGAATGAAAATCATATCAAATATTGAGCTTTTCATATTTTATTTTGATTTAAAATGATTTTAAATGAATAAAATCAAAATAAATAAAATAAAATTAATAAAAATCTGAATAAATGATTTTTGGTTCGTGCATGATGTCATGGTAGTGATTGGGTCATAAAAATGCAAGCCCATTGTAAACACCCCAAATTTTCCCTCACTAAGTTCACACCATGGCTTGTGATCTTTTCATTTGCATTAGTTCAATCATATCATCTCATATTGCACTTTTTGTTTCACTGCATTGGTTCAAAGTCATCTGCATCTAGGGTTTGTGATCTGAGCAATCCATGAGCTATCTGAGCCACTCCAAAGGTCATCAATCATCTCAAAAGGGTCCATGTATGTTCAATCATCATATTATATCCTCCCAAGATCAAGAAAGTCAGAAAATCACAAGAGTTGGCAAGGTATGGAAGCAGAGCCAGGTTTAACTACACAGATGACCTAAAATTAGGGTTTTGGTTTCAAAAGCCATAACTCCAAATTTTTTGGTCATTCTGGTTTCTATTGGTCTCTATATGATATAAGGATCATGCACACCAAGTTTGATGGAAAAATGCATTATGGAAGTCATCTGATCACTGGGTAACTTCTTGGGCAAGTCAGAGCCAAATCAGGGCATCTAAGGCCCCAAACATGGAACCAAAGTGGATTTTTCATCAAAATGATGTTATATGGTATTTATTTGATCATTTAAGTGCTTATAAGTTCACAAAATTGAAGAAAAGTGGGTTAAACCAAAATTTGCCAAATATGGAAATGACTTGTAATGTAAACTTTCCATTTTGGGAAAGTTTTTCAACCTCCTCTTTCTCAACCAAAAATGCTTCAAATGAAAAATTCTTGGTCATGAAATTTGTAGATTGGATCATTCCCTTTTCAAAAAGTACAAGAACAAGATCTAATTCATTTTGGAACTCAAGTTATGGATTTCCAAAGTTGGCAAAAATCACATAATTTCAAGTTTTATACCAAAGAGGGATTTTTGCAAAACCTCATGCCAAGCAAATTTGTGACTTCAAATTGTCTTCTAATCATCATAAAAACTTTGTGCAATGCCTAAAAGTCAGAATTGGCCCAAGAATTTCCAAGTTTCATGGCTTGCACATGAAGAAATCAAGAAAGGGCCAAACTTTGCCAAAATTGCAAAACCCCCCCCATAAACTTCAATCCACTTGCTGATTTGCCTCAATCTCACTTCCATGGTTGCCCATGAATCATGCTGTGCAGGTAATGCCTTTGTCCTTGGTCTGAATTGGCCCATACCCCAAAGGACACCTAACCTTGACTTTGTGCATTTTCACTCATACCAATCACACTATGCCACAACCACTTTCTGAACCAATCCCATCTGTTTATACAAAGAAAAAGCAAGCCAAACATAACAAAAACACAGCCTGAATCCTCCCACAAGTCAGAATTCACAAAAACTCCCTCTTATGCATTTTTCTTCGAAACTCATCACACAAGCTACAAACATCCAAACAAACTTCATAGAACAACTCACCATCAATCACTGATCATTTCCCACCCTTCATTTTGCCCTAAAAGCCACCATATCAAAAACACGATTTCCCTCCCCCTTTGAACTGAACTGTATCAAACTCACAAAATAGCCACAAAAAACTCCAACCAAGCATCAAAGCTTCTTCAGGAAGATCATTGGAGGGGTTTTGAAGCAAAGAAGCAGCCTGAAAGCTCTAGGGTTGAAAGCTCCATCTCAGGTAGCTCTCTCAAACTTTTTTTCCAGAAATCTTTTTTAAAGTTATAGAATTGTTCCTTGTGATCCCCTGAGTGCACTGAGCTTTGTGGTTTTGAAAATGGTGGAGAAATGAGGTTGTATGGTTGCTCTGAAATTTCTGCCATTTTTGCATTTTGATTCGAATCTTGTTGGTGAGGGAAAATAAATGAAGTTTGAGGTTAGGGATGAGTTTAGGAAGGTGAGAGGAACAAATCTGGAGCTTTAGAGCTCCAGAAATGACCTAGGGAGGATTTTGTTCTTGGGGGTTGGCCGGAGAAGACGACCGGAACCACTGTTCCGGCCATCTGAGGTTAGTTTGCCCTAATTAGGGTTAGCTGAGTAATTAGTGTGTTTTTGAATCTGGGCCCTAGGATAAAATTTCCCGCGTGTGAACCAATGGCTTAGATCATCTCATTAATTCATAATTTCCATTTAACTTAATTAATTAGGTTTATTTAGTTAATTAGCCTGATTTGAATATAGTCCCTTGGATTTGGCGCGTGGTCAACAGGCCTTTCCCCAGTTTCAATCTGATTCGTCCATTGCACATACTTCTCATTTAATTAACTTTATTTCACATTTTTCTCATTTAATTTGTACATTTTATTAAAAATAACAAAAATGGTCTAAAAATTCTGAAATTTTTTATCCAAGCTCTAATTAATTTTCAGAAACCAAAAATATTTTTATTTTTATTTTTTGCATTAAAAAATATTTTTAAACCATTTAAATGATTATTTTTAATTAGTTAATGGAAATTAATTAATTAAAAATACATTTAGGTATTTAAAAAATCCCAAAAAAATTCAGAGAACATTTTCAAACATTTAGAAACATTTACAAACTCACACCACAAATTTATTTTTGGTTTTGATCACACTTTGACAATTTTCATTTGAATTAGGGTTCTTTAATTTGAATATTTTTAACCCTAACTTCAAAAATTCATAACTTTTGATCCAAGTTGAGTTTGTGAATGGTTCTTTTTGAATTGTGTTATGCATACTTTCAAGCATCTAAAAACATTTTTGCTTCATTTTTATAATGCATTTTCAATTTGTTTGGCATTTTACCTTTAGGATCACCCTTAAAACCCTAGAAACTTAGAAAAATCATAAGTCCCTTAGGGTTTAGCTTCTGACCTCCCCCTTTGGACAGTGAACTTGTATAGGTTTAGGGTCCCTTTGAGTCCATTTTCAATTTTTTATCCCATGTATTGCTTCTGTTTTTGAATTGTGCATTTCATATGATCATGTAACCCTAATTTGCATCTTCATTTGCATCCATCTTACATAAGCTTACATACATGAACTTGCCATGACATTTTGTGCATCCACATGACATATAAGACATCTTAGGACATATTGAAATCATGTTTGATCATTGCATCATCCATTTTCCATGTTTTTCTTTCATTTCATTTCATATGCATTCATGAACTTTCATGCCTCTCATATGCTTCATTTGCATTCTCATCCTTTATATGATCATCTCCATCTCATGACATACATGTGTATCATCTCTTTGCATCATTAGCATCATGGAAATGCTTCTGATTTTGGTTTTCATCCTTGCATTTCATTTCATTTCATTTCCTTTTGCTAACTTTTCAGGTGGTAAGTCTTTGAGAAGTGAATTTGCCTTCACTTCTCACAATCTTTTCTCATCTCTCTTATGCACTTCATTGCTGCATTTTGTATTTGTCTTAGAGTGAGCTTGCTCATTCATGTTCCTTCCTCACATTCTTTCTTCAAGCAACTTATCTTCTTAAGTGAAGTAAGTTGACTTGCTTCCTTTGCTTCTCCTCCTTTCATCTGCTTCTTCCTTGGTGGCTCTTCTTGAAGATCTCTTGCAAGCCTCATAAACCCTAGGAATACCCAAGCATGTTAACAATTAGGGTTTGATTAGTCCCCCATTAGTTTTAACCTTTGTGTCATCTTTTGTGTCTTCTCTTCTCCTCTCATAATCAAGGACTAAACCTTCAAGGTTTTAAGGCTTTGTGATTAAGGTTATGCCTGCATCCTTCTATTAGGATGGAGTGTATAACTTTGATCCTAAGTGTTAAACCCTTAATGTGTTTAAATCCTTTAATCAATCCATCTAATAATCACTAAGACATCAAGCTTGTAACTTGGGCCTTGCATTAGGGTTCTAATTCTTCCTTAATTGGTTAAGAAGGACTAACCCTAGTGTTAATGGACAAGTCCCCCTCAAGTTGTCTTACAAACCATAAAATTCACTTCTTAATCTTACCATTAATCAACCCACTTTAATAAAGGATTTGTTTTGTCATGAGGTTAATCCCTAATCATGGATTAAGTTGAGGAGCCTTCCTCAACTTAAATGTTCTCATCTATCATCCTTCTATTAGGATGGTGTAATGGGTCCATTAAATCCTTGATTATGGCTTAAACTCATTACTTAACACTAAACAAAAACTCCAAAAACATCTAAATAATTACAAGTAGGTTAATGATCTTAATCCTACATCATGGTGATTAAGTGTGAGGTGTTTACTTCATTCTTAAGGTATTCTCATTACCCCTAATCAGAAGGAGGATGTGATGAGTTTACTAACCCTTGGTTTAGGTTTAAGCTCATTAACTTATGACAAACACAAAAGAGAAATAAAAGATTGAAAACACAAAACAAACAATAATCGTCTCCTCCGGGATTCTTTTCTCACCTCATTCACTCATAAACGAGAACTTGCTTCTTCCGTCTAATGCAAGACAGTTTGCACCTGAGCCAGACCGGTCATACACTTGAGCATAGACAAGTGAGCAGCTCTTAAGTCAATTTAGCTTTCAGTCTCTTTGAGTCGAACTACGGTGTTCTGACTTCCTCATTGCACGAGAGGATACGTAGGCATAACTTAACTGTTATCGAACAAAAGTCTATGTCTCTTCCCCTCTCTTCCAGCATTCCCTTTTTTAGCCTCACTCCTGAGCATCTTCACTTCACTTTCTTGCACACAGATAGCACAGACACTACCCCTTTAAACACAAAATCTTTTAAGCGTCGATCCCGTCGAGTACGACAGACAATCTGGGTGCTAATACCTTCCCAGGTTGTAACCAACCCCCTTTCTCAGTTTCTCTGGTTCGCAACCGTCTTATCCATATCTTTCTAGGTTTATGCAGCATTACCTTTCCTTCGGGATAAAAATGCCTAGCTGGCGACAATTTTCAGTTCACCCTCGTGTTCTCTCTTTCGCCGGCCGTTCGCGTCTGTACCCTATCCGACCCAGGTGTCTTTTAGTGGGAGCGACACCCATGTGGAATGAATTGGTTCTAAGATCCCATTTACTCAATAAACCCCTAAAAAATTTCCCAACTTTGCAAAGACACAAATACCTAAATTTTAAGGCTATGGAGGTGTTCTTGGACATTTTGGAAAGCTTAAAGAGTCCTCTAACAAACCTCTTTGGTTTCATGTCCATATCCTTTACCATTCTCCAGTTATGCCCTTTGGAAGATGTTGACTTTTAAAATGACCTATAATGTCTTAGCTCATACCTTCCAAATGAAGCATTTTTGGGCTTGGCTTGTGATACACAAAGTTGTAGAGAATTCAATTTCCTTCAAAATGAGCTTTGGATGGACAATTCTTGATGAAGCATGTGAAAGTTATGGTTGGTCAAAGTTCAGCTGACTTTTCCTGTGAAAACCCTAATTTAGAAACTCCTGATTCTTGATGATCTGAAATCTCCTTGATGAATCATGATCAACCCTTGATCAAATGATGAATTTTACTTCATAAACTTGATGTTGGAAAAAAATCATGAAGTTTGACTTTGGTTTGACCACAGTTGACTTTTTAACCACTTTGACTGATTTTTGCATATCTGATCATCTGACTGAGCAAACTTTTTGGGAAAGCCTTGAAACTTGACATAGGGATTCTTGAAGATATATAGGATGCTATGAAGCTCACTTGAAGCCTTGGAAGTCCATTTAGCTTGATGAAATCCAAAACCCTAGTTTAGGGTGCATTGCTTAGGAGGAGGCTTTGTCTGAGGGAATTGTCAAATGTTTCTGACTAATTGTGAACCTTGTGAACCTCTTGGGATACCTTGTGAACCTTGTGAACCTCTTGGGACACCTTGGTACACAATGCCTTAACCAGGTGAGGGAAAATTTTGGGGTGCAACAGCTGCCCCCGTTCAATTTTCTGAAACCTGAGGAGTTAGATTGGCCTGTGTGCCATTCGTGACTTGGAAGGTTGAAGGGGATTGAACACAAAAGCCCAAAAATTTGCATTCGACGATGCGTAAAGTAACGCTGCTGAAAAGATGCCACTCAGAGGAACTTGGAGATGGGCTTATAGATGCCATCCATAATATTAGAAGGTGATAGTATCTTTATGTTGTCACTGGATATCAGTAATAGGTCTTCGTATAGGCCGTCTCTGAATTATTTCTGTAACATGGTTTGAGTTGAATGCCAGCACTAGATCTTCATATAGATCGTCTCTGCATTATCTCTGGGGGAAAAGAATATCCTTCATTAGGTGTCAGTAATTAGATCTTCGTATAGATCGGCTCTGAACCATCTTTAGGAACATACTTTAATTTAAGCATCATAATCAAATCTTCGTGGCGATCTTTTCTGAATTGCTTTTGGTGATATCTTGGGTTAAGTACAAGATCTTTGTATAGATCCTTTATGTACCATTTCATAGATAAACTGCTGAATAGACCATTAGAAATAAATCTTCGTAGCGATTATCTCTTCTGGAAATATCCTGGATTAGGTAATAGATCTTCGTATAGACCATTTACCTACCATCCCAAGGATAGAAAGAATATCAGGATTAAATCTTTGTGACGATTATATCCTTTGGAAATATCCTGGATTAAGCACTAGATCTTCGTATAGATCATTTACCTACCCTTCCAAGGACAACTTGAGTATTGATCATCAGAAATGAATCTTCGTAGCGATTATCTCTGAATTAAGTATCAGCACTAGACCTTCGTATAGATCGTCTCTGAACTGTTTTGAGTTGTTGATATTGTTTATCTGCCTGTAACTATCCTGAAAAGAAAAGGTTAGTTTATGCAATATGTATGCATGTATGGCATGATGTACCTAAGTAAATGTATTATGCATTTATGGATATGCTATGGTATGATGTAAATGATGTATGTATGAATCAAGCAGCCTGAAGCGTCTGGGTATCTCTGTATAACAACTGCTGGCTAGAAAATAAATCCTGGTTCGTTGCTGAGGAATATGATGACCTCATTCTTGTCTTGCTTGATAGTATTGTACTTATAACCTCCCGTCTTCGTTCGTCGTACTTCTTATTGAAGGAATAAGTTCCTGAGTATCCCGACTGAGGATAAAAGAGATGGACATAAGTCAAAGGGGAGATGTTACTCGAAGCATCTATAAAGATAGATTTACTCTGCTGGGGATTTGTGGTTGTTCTGTGGGGATGAACTGGCGAAGCTTCGTTGAATTCCTACCCTTGTTCGTCCTTAATAAATACTATTACTGCATTTCATGCATTTCTGGTAAACATCAATCATATTCAAAAGCATACATACATTCAAACATAACCAATGGACGTTTTCGTTTAGGTAAACAGGGTAAAAGTAAATATGGATTCAAAGACGAGATTTTATTTATTTTATAAAGTGGCATATACACAGGCAAGTTTGTACAAGGAGACAGAAATCCTAGTAAGAGGAATTCGTCGAAAAAGGTTTACAAAGAAAAATAGATATGTGAGAAATAATCCTATTGAGTTTCAATTTCACTATTGCCATTATCTTCAAGTATCTCATCCTCTGCTGTTGAGATGGAAACGATTGGATTAAACTTAATCTGTTTGCACTTGATTTAGGTAGCACCACCAGTTGAAGTTACATGGGTGATCCAACGAGCCATAGTCATACGCTTTAATCCCTAACTTTTGCCTGGATTGCCCTTTCAGGTTTTCAATCCACCAGGATACCCTTTTTTGCCCAAGCCGCCTTTTCAGGTTTTCGACTTGCCAGGTGTACCTTTTTTATATATATCCCTAATTTTTGTCCGAACCCTTTTGGTTCGCCGGGATGCCCTTATTTTTGCCTAGGCCAGTCAACCTAGCGGGTCTCTTTTTATGCGTAGTATTTTTTAACTATGTCTGCGTTTATAGGTTGTGGGAAGTCTTCACCATCCATAGTAGTAAGCATCATGGCACCTCCTGAGAATACCCTCTTGACTACAAATGGTCCTTCATATGTAGGGGTCCACTTGCCCCTAGGATCACCCTGTGGTAATATGATACGCTTGATTACCAAGTCACCAGCCTGATATACCTTTTTCTTAACCTTCTTATTAAAAGCTTTGATCATCCGTTTCTGATACATCTGACCGTGACAAACAGCTGCCAGCCTTTTCTCATCAATCAAATTTATCTGGTCAAGTCGAGTCTGAATCAACTCATCTTCATCCAAGCCTGCATCCTTCATGATTCTTAAGGAGGGGATCTGAACCTCAATGGGTAGAACTGCTTCCATACCATAGACTAAGGAGAATGGGGTTGCCCCTGTTGAAGTGCGTATTGTAGTACGATAACCATGAAGAGCAAATGGTAACATCTCATGCCAATCCTTATACGTAACAGTCATCTTCTGTAGAATCTTCTTGATATTCTAATTAGCAGCTTCTACTGCCCCATTCATCTTTGGACGATACTGAGAAGAATTGTGATGCTTAATCTTGAACTGCGTGCAAAGATCAGTAATCATGGTATTGTTCAGATTAGAGTCGTTGTCTGTGATAATCCTTTCAGGGATGCCATACCTACATATGAGATTATTCTTAATGAATCGAGCCACAACATTCTTGGTAATAGATGCAAATGAGGCTGCCTCCACCCACTTTGTAAAGTAATCAATAGCAACCAGGCTGCCTCCACTCACCAATCATATCAATGCCCCACATGGCAAAAGGCCAAGGAGCAGTCAACACATTCAATGGAGCTGGAGGTATATGCACTTTATCAGCATAAATCTGACATTTGTGACATGTTTTAGAATGTTGATAGCAGTCAGCTTCCATGGTAGACCAATAGTAACCCGCTCTCAATATCTTCTTTGCCATGGTATGACCACTAGAATGAGTGCCAAAGATCCCATCATACATGTCTTCCATAATCTCTGTTGCTTCCTTCTTATCCACACAACGAAGCAAAGTCGAATCATGATTGCGTTTGTACAAAATTCCATTAATCAAGAAGAACTTAGCGGAAAATCTCCTCAGAAACTTCTTATCTTTGGCAGATGCCCCTTCAGGGAACTCCTGAGTTTCAAGATATCTTTTCACTTCATAGAACCAAGGCTTTTCCTTCCCTTCTTCAGTATCAATCTCATTGCAGTATGCAGGCTTCTCAAATCTGTCAATAGTGATCTTGGGAGCTTCATCATCCCAGCTAATCTCAAACATAGATGCCATGGTGGCTAGTGCATCTACCAACTGATTCTCTCCTCGTGGAATATGTCCAAATGTAATTTCTTCAAAATATGGGATCAAAGACAACATATGCTCTCTGTAGGGAATGATTTTTTCATGCTTGGTATCCCAATCTCCTTTAATCTGACTCACTACTAGGGCTGAATCTCCATATACATCCAGGAACTGAATTTTCATCTCAATGGCAGCTTTGATACCCATGATACATGCCTCATATTCAGCCATGTTATTAGTACAATAGAAACAAAGTCTTGCAGTGATTGGGGTATGACAACCTTCAGGGGAAATGATCATAACACCAACACCATTACCAAGTGCATTAGAAGCTCCATCAAAAACCATAGTCCATCGGGATCCTTGTTCAGGTTCGTCATATTCTCCAGGTTCTTTGGTAATAATCATGATGTCTTCATCAGGGAACTCAAAACTCATTGATTGATAATCATCCACTGCTTGATGAGCCAAATGATCAGCTACAACACTTCCTTTGATGGCATTCTGAGTAGTGTACTGTATATCATATTCTGTTAAGATCATTTGTCATCTTGCTATTCGTCCGGAGAGAGCAAGTTTCTCGAATATGTACTTGATTGGATCCATCTTTGAAATCAACAAGGTAGTATGATTCAACATATACTGTCTTAGTCGGCGAGCAACCCATGCCAAAGCGCAGCAAGTTTTCTCGAGCAGTGAGTATCTTGTTTCACAGTCGGTAAACGTTTTGCTAAGGTAGTATATTGCCTGCTCTTTTCGACCAGACTCGTCATGTTGCCCCAACACACACCCTATTGAGATGTCTAACACTGTTAAGTACATAATCAAAGGTCTTCCATCAACTGGTGGCATCAAAATTGGAGGTTCTAGAAGATATCTCTTGATTTCATCAAAGGCTGTCTAGCACTCATCATTCCACTCCATTACCTGATCTTTCTTCAACAACTTGAAGATTGGCTCACAGGTAGCAGTTAGCTGGGAAATAAATCTTGCAATGTAATTCAGTCGTCCCAAGAAACCTCTAACTTCCTTTTCAGTACGGGGAACCAGAATCTCTTGTATAGCTTTCACTTTGCAGGGTCTACTTCAATACCTTTTCCACTGACAATGAAACCAAGGAGTTTACCAGACCTAACTCCAAAAGTACATTTGTTTGGATTCAATCTCAGTTTGTATTTCTTCAACCTCTCAAACAGCTTATGCAGATGATCAAGGTGTTGTTCTTCATTCTGGGATCTGGCTATCATATCATCCACATACACCTCTATCTCATGATGAATCATATCGTGAAATAAAGCCACCATAGCACGTTGATATGTTGCCCCAGCGTTCTTCAAACCAAATGGAATCACCTTATAACAAAAAGTGACCCATTGTATAACAAACGTAGTCTTCTCCATATCTTCAGGTGCCATCTTGATTTGATTGTAACCAGAGAAACCATCCATGAAAGAGAATACCTTATGCTGAGCAGTGTTGTCTACCAGAACATCAATATGAGGAAGTGTAAAGTCATCTTTAGGGCTGGCCTTATTCAAATCTCTGTAATCCACACACATGCGTACTTTACCATCCTTCTTAGGTACCGGTACCACATTTGCAACCCATTGAGGATAGGAAGTCACAGCTAAAAACCATGCATCAAATTTTTTCATCACCTCTGCTTTAATCTTTTCTGACATCTCAGGACGCATGCGACGAACCTTCTGTTTCTTCGGACGACAATCTTCTTTTACCGATAAACGGTGAACCACAATGTCAGTATCCAATCCTGGCATATCTTCATAAGACCAAGCAAAGATCTCCACATAATCACGTAACATCTGAATTAGTCTGCTCTTAACACCATCTTCTAGTTCAGCCCCTATCTTGACCTCTTTCCTGTTTTCTTCAGTTCCCAGATTCACAACCTCGATTGGCTCTTCATGTGGTTGTATAGCTTTCTCTTCTTGTTGTAACAACCTAGCAAGTTCTACAGGTACTTCACAATCTTCCTCCTTTCCATCTTCAGCTTGATAGATTGGATTCTCGAAATTATAATTGGCAATAGTAGAACTGTTATCAACAGGATCCAGAGTGGATAAGGATCTGCATTTTAGTGATGTGGGTGTGTGTAAGGACACATAGCTGATAAAACAAAAAATAAAAAATAAAAGAAAGACAAGGAGCACAATATTTATAAAAACGAAACATCCATTGATTTTTATTGAATGAAGTATGCAAATGAAATGACATCCCGAAATAAGCATACCATTGTGCCCAGGGTAAGACACAAGGCTTAAAAGTTTAATTATTCGAAATTACAAACTTAAAATAAAAACACAGTAATAGTATTTACTCCTGACTAAAGGAGATAGGAATAACGTCTTCGGTCTTCCAATTGTTGAGCCCATCACCCATGGTAGGAAAGATCTAATCATCCAGGTTGTAGTCTTCACTATAGTCACCCACAATATTGATTTGATCTCTCATGACCCCTTGATTGGTGATACGAACAGCATGAGCACGACGAACAACCTTCTGAGATTCTGCATTGAAAACCAATCCAAACTTGTCAGACTTGTAAGGGATGTTGGGAAGCTGACCCCAAATAGCAGAACCACCTTTTGCAACCACAACCTTAGCATCCTTGAGGGAGGCCATTGCAGGAGGTATATTAGTAACCATAGGAACTCTTTCAGAAGCAGGAACAGACTGAGGAACAAGATCAGAGTAGGGAACAACTTCAAATGTTTGATACGGTGTTTCAACCATTTCACCCTCCATTTCTACATACTTGAAAGTATTCACGTGGCTAATCATGTACTCCTCTTCACCATAAACAATGATGATTTTGTTCTTCACCGGGTATTTCAACTTCTGATGTAAAATGGAAGTCACAGCACCTGCCCCATGGATCTAGGGGCGCCCAAGCAAACAAGAATACGCAGGACGGATATCCATCACATAGAAAGTAGAGTTGAAGACTTGAGATCCTACTTTGATCGGGAGGTCTACTTCTCCAGGTACCACTCTTCTTGAGCCATCAAAGGCCATCACCACTACATCACTTGGTCTTAACACAACATCTTCAGGACTGAGCTTGTCCAGAACCTCTTTAGGGAGCACATTTAATGAAGAACCATTGTCCACCAGTACATGAGACAAAGTAGTGCCTTTACATTCAATGGAGATATGCAGAGCTCTGTTATGATTCCTCTTGGCAGGAGTTAGATCAACATCAGAAAAGCCCAACCCATTATCACAAGTCAGATGTGCCACACAATTCTCAAATTGATCCACAGAGATCTCATTTGGCACATGAGCAGTCTTTAGGAACTTGATTAAGGCTTTAGCATGAGCCTCAGAACACAGCAACAAAGATAACATGGAGATTTTAGAGGGAGTATGACCCAACTGGTCAACAATATCATAATCACTCTTGCGAATGATCTTCAGCACTTCTTCCATCTGTTTAGAAAGACTTTCAGCAGCTAGTGCCTCAGCTTGTACAGGTTCAATTACAGGACCTTTGCCCCGAGCATCAGTATTTGGCTCAGAAGTAGAGGTAGTAGTTGGAGTAACTGCACTTTTGGAGGAAGCCGGAGGAGAGAAGATTCTTCCACTTCTGGTGATCTTACTAGATCCTGCAATATTATCAACATCAACATCAAGATTATCATTAGCAACAGTCTTCACAGGGCCTTCAGCAATAATCCTGACAGGACCCGTAGAGGTGATCCTGACAGGACCTTTGGAGGTAATCCTCACTGGTGTTTTATCAACCATTGCTACATCTTCAAGCTTCGTACTTCGAGTCAGATGCTCACACATACTTTCCACAGAAGGAGTCTTCTCAAACAATATGGTGTAATTGTCCATGAGGCATTGAATACCATCTTTCAACCTCCAGCAGCTATCAGGTTTGTAGGCGCAGTAAAAACAGTCTTCATTGCAACCTGGGAAGAACCCAGCCTGCACTAACTTCTTCTTGATAATGGATAATGGAGTAGTCACATCTGCTATTGAGGAAACATAGGAAACCTCATCAACAACATTAACAGTCTTCTCATGGTTGGGCATGGGAGCAGTGATCACATTTGGGGTCCCAAGAGGGTCAAATTCAATATCCCCAGCTTCAATCATGTCTTGAATCTTGTTTTTCAACACCCAACAGTTATTGGTGTCATGTCCCGGACTATTAGAATGATAGGCACATCTTGCATTAGGATTGTATCGAGGATAGGATGTATTAGGATTCTGAGGAGGATCCCTCAAAGTAATGAGTTCCCCTTTCAACTGTCTTCTAGGTTTCTGTTGATTGTTTTGTTGTGTCTCTGGTGCTGCAGGAGTAGGATTGGAGATGTGAACTGCTCCCACAGATTGATGACTCCTGTTACGACTATGTTGACCATACACAACATTAGACTCCTTCTTCCCACTAGGGGGCTTCTTAGCATTGCTTGGTGAAGAGGCACTCATTTGTATCTTACCACTTCTTATACCACTTTCCACGCGTTCCCCAATCATTATCAGCTCAATGAAACCAGATGATGAGCTTCCAATGAGGTGACTATAAAAAGGACCATTCAGCGTACTCATAAACATATCCACCAGCTCCCTGTCAGTCAGAGGAGGTTGAACTCTGCCAGCCAGGTCTCTCCATTTCTGGGCATACTCCTTGAAACTCTCTTTAGCACCCATGGACATGCTTTGGAGCTGCATGCGAGTAGGTGCTAAGTCAGCATTATATTGGTATTGCTTATAGAAGGCCTCAGCAAGATCATTCCAATCACGAATATTAACACTTTCCAGTTGATAGTACCATTCCAATTGAGCTCCAAACAAGCTCTCTTGGAAGAAATGATTCCACAGTTTCTTATCAGCCGTATGTGGTTGAATCCTCCGGACATAGGACCTTAAATGCAGCTTGGGACATGAGACACCATCATGCACTACAAAAACAGGAACCTTGAAACCAATAGGTATAACCACTCCTGAAATTAAACTCAGATCTTCAAAATCAAGCCCAGAAGATTTTTGCTATTCCATGGCATTCATTCTGTCCACCAGCATCTTATACTTCTCCTCACTAGCAGGATCATGATAATAATTTGCCTCAGAATCAAAATCTCCCACAGTATCATGGAGACTACCTCTCTCTTTCTCAGAATTTTCAGACTCAGAATCCTCAATCTATTCCTTTGTCTTGATAGGACCTCTGAACCTTCTTCCCAAAATAATAAGGCCTCCTGATTTCCTGGTCTTCTTCTTCTTCTTAGCCAGCAGTGTCTTCAGCTAATCCTGTCCCTTGGATAAGTTCAGGATTAGCTCTTGGAATTGTGCATTCTGAGCCTGGTGATCTTTGACAGTCTGTTCAAGAGCCATTTCTGCTGAAATAAACAGCGAGAAGATAAGATACATGTTCATAAGAAACCTGTGATGCAATGACATGGTATGTAAATGCATATGCAATGTTTTCAAGGACCGCAGGATTTAAATTTGTTTAAACAATCAGAAAGTAAACTTTTATTAGTAATCAATAAACTTGTTTGCCCCCTTGGGCTTACAACAAAAATGAAATGAATACAAAAATGGGGTTTTAAGTCTCCCATGGACGTTTCCTCTTTGTGTTGTGGTATGAGTTGAGATTCCGCTCCTCGTGAAGTTGTTTTGTTAGATCTAGGATTCTTTCTTGACTAGCTTTGAAATGAGTCTCAAAAGTATCCCTTTGCTCCTTCAACTGGATCCAGGACCTTTGTAACTCCTCCATGTCAGTGGGCATGTCTGGATGAAGAATGATATAAGAAGTATCTCCTTTAGCAACAGGCTCCATGGTAACTGGAAGGATAGCAGGATATGGCATCATAAGAGTCTGAGCACGAGATCGTACCCATCTGAGATAAGGTCCCATAGGGATAGTGTACTTTGGTTCCAGAGTCTTGATGTCAACCTTGTTCACTTTACCCCATGCTCGTATAAACCTTTGACGGTAACCTTGCAGATCGTTGTCGTAATCGAACACAATACCCTGAATAAGCATGTCATGAGGACCATCACTCCGAGCGTAATCAAACTGACGTAGAGCTAAAGAAGGGTTGTAAGTAATGCCCCCTCTTATGCTAAGGAGTGGCACATTAGGGAACTCCCCACAACGGTCAATGATAGTAACATTCTCCATAGATCGAGAGCACCAATGAATATCTGAATGAGAAAGTGACATGATCCTCTTGGACCACCTGAACCCTTGTTCATTCTTCATCACTGATCGAGGAAGGTGAGAAATAAACCACCTAGACAATAGAGGTATACAACACATCAGAGTTCCTCGTGCCTTCGTAGTACGGGTATGAAGAGAGTGTAAGATGTCTCCAAGTAATGTAGGCACTGGATTATGAGTCAGAAATATGTTGATGACGTGTACATCTATGAACTGGTCTGGATTAGGGAACAAAACTAAACCATAGATTAATAAGGCTAAGATCTCCTCAAAAGCATCATAACTCATAGCCTCCAGGAACACTTGAGCTTTCTCCATCAATACCTTAGCAAGAATACCCTTAACTTCGCTTCTCGTTTCTAGAACAATGTCTGATTTCTTCAGATGTAGGGTTGCAGCAATAACCTCAGGTTTAGGCTCTTTTTCTAAGCCTGTGAAGGGTCTCTGATCAAGGATAGGTATACCCAGTAGCTTAGAGAACTCTTCCATTGTAGGAACCGGCTGATAATCGGGGAATGTGAAGCAATGATGTTTAGGGTCAAAGAACTGAAACAGAACACTCATCATATCTTCATTGAACCCTGAAGTGACTAGATCCAATAGGTGACCATGCCTCTGGATGAACTAGGAGTTTTTAGAAACTTGAGAGACCAATTCCTTAAGCTTAGGAGGTATCCCTACAAAGTTGATATGGATAGTATTCCTACGAGCGGAAGCCATGACCTGCAACAAAGAACAAAGATAAATCCTTTGGTCCTTGAAATGGTTAGTGAAAATGCTATGTTTATGATGCATGATGATGTTATGATGTTATGCTCAATCACAAACATGTGGCACACACAAACAAGTCACACAATAGCCCTAGGTTTGAAGGCTTGCATGAGGTTTAAAGGTAAGTACCCTCCCCTGAAGTTTAGATGGTTCATCCTGTCCTATAAAGTAACCAGGTTCTAAGGGATCTCAATATCATTGATCCTTCCCAAGGGTGGTTGTTCAGTAGGCAGCTTACCTGCCAACCAAAACCCTCCAAGTTTAGGATCTCAATGAGTGTAGCATCGAGTATCAACCAAATTCAGTCTTCACCAAAGCTGGCTATCTCACTACTTTCTAAAGGCCAAGATGGGATGACTAGGGTTCTAAAAGTTAGTTAGTGTATTGACAACATATGGAAACCTCATATTATCCTCAACTTGCTTAAGGAACATAAGCACCAACCAAGAAGTCACACTAACTATGGCCACCAGATCAACCATATCGGTATACGCTGTACAGTTTCCTTGGTCTATTGTCATTTACCTAAGGTACACTAGATCCGGGTTAGGATCTTTCACACATAAGAGCCCCAATAAGTAAAGTAAAGCAAACAAAACAAACAAATTTAAAGTGATCTAATTCCTAAGGGTACCCCTCTTTTACTTTTTCCCCAACAGAGTCGCCAGTTCTGTAACACAGTGGGAGAACTGACTTTTAGTTATGTTGCGGATAGCAAGAGTCGCCACCGACGTTTATTTTATCCAAAAGGAAAGGACATATAAGAACAGGAAAGACCTTAAAAAGATTTTGAGTTCGGGGGGTAGGTTATATAAAGGGAAGGTGTTAGCACCCTTTATATCCATGGTTATCCATGGGCTCTTAGTTACTTAGCTCACTTTGAATTGTTTTGAGAAAGGTGTAGTGTGTGATTAGAAAATTTCTAAGTATTATATAATGATCCTCGTATGGATGTATATAAAGACTTGTTTTTGAAAATTTGTTTGAAATGTGAAGTGTAAAAAGTATTTTGAAATGTGTGAGCAAGTAATTAAGAGGAACCTACCCTATATTAGGTCTTTACTGTTCTTATGTTCTATCAATGGTAAGACTATCCCTATTATTAAGGAATAGGTAGCCATTATCTTGGATGTGATAAGGGACATGTGTAGGGACATCTGAATGAAGGAAACTGCAAGGTGTCTTTAGCAATTCGTAGGGACTTATCATCTTTTATTCGAAGGGACAAAATCATTTATCGTAGGCAACCTCGAAGGGACTTGATCTTATAAACTGAAGGGGCTTGATGATATTTGTGAAGGGACTTTGCTTAAGACACCTTACTTGACCTTTTGAAGTAGGCAACATGAGAGGTAACCTTAGAAAGTGCAAGATGGAGATCAAAGATCGACTTACGTGTGTGCGTGTTTGTATTCAAATATTTATCTTATTTAAGTTAACTATTCTAAGTTGATTTTAATTACAAGTATGTTATTCACACCCTAGAATTACTAACCATACAGTAAATACATTCATAAAATAAAGCAAAAATATAAATTAAACTATTACAAAGCTTTGGGACAAATACAATATAATCAAGAAATATGATAACGATAAATAATAATCAATAATAATAACAATTAAAAATAAAAGGTTAGAAAATAAAAAATAAGAGAAAATAAGAAATTAGCAAAATAGTTTAATATTAGAAAAGATTCTAAATATTTAATAAAGAAAATAGATTTTAGTAATAATAAATAAATACTAAATTATTTACATATATTTAACAAATGAGAACTAATTAATTATAAGTTATAAAAATATTAGGTTAAATTTTAAAAGTTAAGAAAAATTAGGATTAGGGTTAGAATTATAAAAATTAGGGTTATGCCTTATTAAAAAGAAATTAGAGTTTTTAATTATTAATTTAAACATAATTAACTTATTTACCAAATATATACAATAATAATATAAATATATAATGAAATAAATAATTTGATTTTTAAGAAAATAAATTATGAATTTTAGAAAAAATAAGTTTTTTTTTATACAAGAAAATAATATATACATTTATTTTATAAATTGTTATTTAAAAAAATTAATTAAGTTAAATAAGTATAATATAAACAAAACAAATAAAATGAAAAAAAAAAGAGAAAAATACATACCTGGGGCTGGGATTCGAACCCAGGCCCTAGGCTTCAATCACTCTGGACCAACAACATCACCACCAGGCCAAGCGTGCGCTGGTGTTAGCATCAGGGGTACAATTCCTTTTGTTGTAATCCTGCAAAAAAAAAAAAAATAGAGCAAAACAAAATGGCCTGGGGGGATCGAACCCAGGACCATCCCCTACACAAGCAAACACACAACCAGCTGAGCCACATGGGGGGCGTTCAACATACATTCAGCAAATAAACATTATATTTTAAAACAGTTTTTTGAATTTGATTTTTGGCGCGACTGACTTCATCTTCTTCCTTGGTTGCTACGAAATTTCCTACGAATTTATATACAACCTTTCCTGCGAATTTTCCTGCACAGAAACCTATAAAATTCGTAACATCTTATATCCATACAATTTTGCCAAATTGATCATGCCAACATGATCAATACAGTTCATTTATCATATTTATGTTATTAAAATGCATTTATATAAGTTGAATCAAGAAACCCTAATTCAAAGCTTGAAACCCTAACATGGCTGAATCCGTATTAGTCAATGAATCTCCAAGATATTTGCCCAGAATCCATCCTCACATGACAACAAACAAAGTTAGATACACAAAAATAGTTTATGACACATGAATAAGTGGAATCGAAACTTTCAAAAATATGAACAAGATGGAATCAGTATGCATGATTCAACATGTTTTGGATGCAAATAAGGATTGAAATAACATCAGGGAACCCTAAGGATCATGTCTCAACCTTCAAAACTTCTTGAAACCTCCTGCAAATCAAAACCCGAATTGATGTTTTTGTTTGAATTTTTGAAGTTTGATTCTTGTCTTGGAGGCTGCAATTTTCGTCCCCCTGCACTTGTGATCAGTTTGTGTATATGTAGGGAGTTGAATTAGGTCAAAAAGTCATGAGTTTTTGGGCCTTGTAAAGATTACTTGATCATGAAGATACCACTTGCTATTTTAGTCAAAAAATCTCATAAATCTTTTCCTCTTTGGTCTAGCACGAATTTCAATCTTCCAATCAACTTTAAATCTTGTTTATGAGCTTCTAGAATGAAAATCATATCAAATATTGAGTTTTTCATATTTTATTTTGATTTTACATGATTTTAAATGAATAAAATCAAAATAAATAAAATAAAATAAATAAAAATATGAATAAATGATTTTTGGTTCGTGCATGATGTCATGGTAGTGATTGGGTCATAAAAATGCAAGCCCATGTGGAAAGAATTGGTTCTAAGATCCCATTTACTCAATAAACCCCTCAAAAATTTCCCAACTTTGCAAAGATACAAATCCCTCAATTTTAAGTTCCTATGGAGGTTTTCTTGGACATTTTGGAAAGATTAAAGAGTCCTCTAACAAACCTTTTTGGTTTCATGTCCATATCCTTTACCATTCTCAAGTTATGCCCTTTGGAAGATGTTGACATTTTGTTGACCTTTAAAATGACCTATAATGTCTTAGCTCATACCTTCCTAATGAAGCATTTTTGGGCTTGGCTTGTGAGACACAAAGTTGTAGAGAATTAAATTTCCTTTAAAATGAGCTTTGGATGGAAAATTCTTGATGAAGCATGTGAAAGATATGGCTGGTCAAAGTTCAGTTGACTTTTCCTATGAAAACCCTAATTTAGAAACTCCTGATTCTTGATGATCTGAAATCTCCTTGATGAATCATGATCAACCCTTGATCAAATGATGAATTTTACTTCATAAACTTGATTTTGGAAAAATTCATGAAGTTTGACTTTGGTTTGACCATAGTTGACTTTTTAACCACTTTGACTGATTTTTGCATATCTGATCATCTGACTGAGCAAACTTTTTGGGAAAGCCTTGAAACTTGACATAGAGATTCTTGAAGATATATAGGATGATATGAAGCTCACTTGAAGCCTTGGAAGTCCATTTATCTTGATGAAATCCAAAACCCTAGTTTAGGGTGCATTGCTTAGGAGGAGGCTTTGTCTGAGGGAATTGTCAAACTTTTCTGACTAATTGTGAATCTTGTGAACCTCTTGGGATACCTTGTGAACCTTGTGAAACTCTTGGGAAACCTTGGTACACAATTCCTTGACAAATATGAGGGCAAATTTTTGGGTGCAACACTCGCGCTAAGCGTGGTCGCTACTTCCTCAAAGAGGCAAGAATTGTTCATATCGTACCAAACCCAGTATTTCTGGGCTAAGCCCGCCTGCGTTAAGCTCGTTATTTTTTACTAAGCCCGCTCTACAATTTCTCCAAAAATTCCTGTGATGACAACACTCTCCCCCTTACAATTTATCACTCAAAACCCAGTCTTTAACCTCATATAATAATATATTTTCATATTAGAACTTATCCATATAATACATACATCATCTACAACAATCATTACATAACATTTCATCAAAATACACAAATTATGCACCTTTAATCCTAGGTTTTTGCCTTAAAACCCCAACTATCCACAATACCTAAACTATACATCATAAACATTGAAAAGAAATACTCTTCATTCTATAAAATATCGCTTCTTACAATCTTCCTTCAAAATCACCAGAGATTCTCTATGCCCTAGCCTCTTCTCCTTTGTTCTTCAGAGTTTTTTCCTCTTTTCTCCAAATGTTACGAATGATCAGTATTCTCCTATCATTAATCAGTATAACACACCCCTAATATCCTTTTCCAACTTTACCCTCAACTTACCCTCCTCATGGACCAACATACCCTCAGTACCTCTAACTCTCTTATTTTAACTAAATAATAATAATTTGAATAATGTACTATAATTATCCTTACTATTAATATTTTTTAAAATAATTTTAATATTCTCACCAAATAACACAACAACATTCCAACAAACAACAAATAATCACAACAAAATCCATAAAATTAAATCATGATTTCAGGGCGTTACAACTCTCCCCCACTTAAGGAATTTTCATCCTAAAAACATACCTGAAGCAAACAAAGTTAGATATGACTCCTTCATCAGATCTTCACGCTCTCAAGTCCAACTTTCACCAGCTGGTCCACCTCGCAATTGCTTCATTTCTCGACCATCTGTCTGTAATGGTAATGCCTCAATATTCAGGTTATATCTAACATGTACATCATCCATCTAGATCATATACGACAAATCACGTACATACTTCCTCAACTGTGACACGTGAAATACATTATGCAAATTTGCAAGTGACAGTGGTAATGCAATCCGATATGCTACCTCTCCGATCCTTTGCGAAATTTGGTACGGACCAATAAAATGCTAAGTGAGATTCTTAGACTTCAAATCTCACTTGACACCTGTTACCGGAGTAACCCTAAAAAACACATGAACCCATTCTTGAAACTTAAGTTCTTTTCTTCTTTTATCATGATTACTCTTTTGATGACTATGTGAATCCTTCATTCTCTCTTGGATCATCTTAATGTTCTTGGTTGTCTCTTGCCTTATCTTAGGTCTGAGTACAACACTCTCGCTTGATTCGTACTAACACAATGGTGTCCTACACTGCCTACCATACAATGCCTCATACAGTGCCATGCCAATACTCGCATGAAAATTATTGTTATAGGTAAACTCAATCAATAGAAAATGATTATCCCAAGCTCCCCCATGGTCCAGCACACATGCCCTCAACAAATCCTCTAAATATTGGATAGTCCTTTCTATTTAACTATCCTTCTATGGATGATATGCGGAACTCATCCTCAACTTAGCACCCAAAGATCTCTATCTGCTACAATACTCGACAGTATTCCATACAACTTCACAATTTCCTCAATATACATCTTAGCTAATTTATGCATATAATGATTAATCTCCATCGGAAAAAAATGAGCCGACTTAGTCAATATATTCACAATCACCCAAATCGAATCGTTTCCTCTTGCAGCCTTTGGCAACCCCGTCACAAAATCCATGTAAACTTTATCCCATTTCCATTATGGAATATTCAACGGTTGCATCATTCCATACAGTTACTGATGTTCTACCTTCTACTTTTGAAAAACCAAACACGAATATACAAATTCAACAATAACTCTTTTCATACCCGACCACCAAAACAATTTCTGCAAATCTTGATACATCTTCATAGCACTAGGATGAATACTCAACCTACTACAATGTCCTTCTTCTAAAATACTCTACTTAATTTTTGAAACATTCAGAATACACACTCTATCTCGGAATCTCATTACACCATTCTCCTCAATTCAGAATTCACCTTTATTACCTTAGTTAATCAAAGTCAAATGATCAACCGACTTTAAATCAGATTGTTTTCCTACTCGGATCCTCTCCCCATTATCACTAATTAAGTTCAACATTCCCAACTTCACACTATCAGAAGTAGTCTCACACAATAAACTCATGTCTCTGAACTTTTCAATCATCTCGAGTTCTTTCACCATAAGCATCGACATATGCAATGTCTTCCTGCTCTGAGCATCCGCAACCACATTCGCCTTATCAGGGTGGTAACTCAAATCAAAATCAAAATCTTTCAACAATTCCAACCACCTTCTCTGCCTCATATTCAGTTCCTTCTGATCAAATAGATATTTCAAACTCTTATGATCACTGAACACCTCAAATTTCGAACCAGAGATAATATGTCTCCAAATCTTCAACACAAACACCATTGTTTCTAACTCTAAATCATGCGTAGGATAATTCCTTTCATGAAATCTTAGTTGTCTAGAAGCATAAGCAACTACTTGACCATTCTGCATCAACACTCATCCAAGTCTCATCTTCGATGCATCACAAAAGACTCACTTGGATTAAGCAAAATCAACACTAGAGCAGTCATCAACTTCTTCTTTAATTCCACAAAACTCTTTTCACATGCAACATCCCACACATAAGTCTGACTCTTTCGAGTTAACTAAGTCAAAGGTAATGCCAATTTTGATAAGCTTTTGATAAACTTCCGGTAATAACCTGCCAATCCTAGAAAACTTCGAATTTCTGTAGCAGACATCGGAGTCTCCCAATTCAACACAACATCAATCTTCGAAGGATCCACAATAATTCCACCATTTGAAATTAAATGACCAAGGAAGCTTACTTCCTTCAACCAAAATTCACACTTTCACAATTTTGCATACAACTTCTTCTCTCTCAAAATTTGAAATACAATCCTAAGATGTTCGATGTGCTCTTCTTTTGACTTAGAATATATCAGAATATCATTAATGAAAACCACAACAAACTCATCCAGATATGCATGAAAAATATGATTCTTGTACTTCATAAACACACTAGGTGCATTGGATACATTGGACAACATCACATTATATTCAAAGTGACCATATCTCGTCCTGAAAGTCGTCTTCGGAATATCATCAAGCTTAACTCAAATCTGATGA
The DNA here is from genome assembly GCA_963966055.1 of Lathyrus aphaca. Lineage (NCBI taxonomy): Eukaryota > Viridiplantae > Streptophyta > Magnoliopsida > Fabales > Fabaceae > Lathyrus > Lathyrus aphaca. The sequence continues at coordinate 66,890,333 of OZ014520.1, forward strand.
TAACCAAACTTCAAATCAATCTTGCTAAACACATAAACCCATACCAACTGATCCATCAAATCGTCGATTCATGGAAGTGGATACTAATTCTTGATAGTCACCTTATTCAATTGTCGATAATCAACATACAACCTCATATTGCCATCTTTCTTCTTCACTAACAACACCGGAGCACCCCACGGAGAAACACTTAGTCGAACAAACTTCTTCTCGAATAATTCCTCTAGTTTCTTCTTCAACTCACACAACTCGTACTCTGACATTCGATAAGAATTCATCGACACATGACTAATACCTGGTACCAAATCCACTGCGAACTCTACTTCACGTTCTAAAGGAAAATCACTTATGTCGTCCGGAAAACACATTTGGAAATTCACTGACAACTGGTGATTCGACACCCATAGCCTTCTGATCAACTTGTAACGATGCAAACATTGCAAACATTTGAGCTTCATCTCTTAGAAGTTCATTCACCTGTTTAACCAACAAGAACATCAACTCACCATGGTCACCAACCTTCAGAAACTTTACCGTCTTAGCATAACAATTTATATGCACAAAATTGAACTGTAACCAGTTCATCCCCAAAATAATATTGATTTGGTGCAAGGGTAAACACACCAAATCCATCAAGAAACTCTTCCAAAAAATAGACAAATGACAACTTAAACACACATAAGTAGTAGTGACATAACCATTTGCAGACGTTTCAATCACCATACCGCAATTCATATCAGACAGTTTCAATCCTATCCTGGTCACAAACTCAAGCAAAATAAACAAATGAGTAGCATTGGTATAAATAATAGAAATCAACTCAACATCATAATAAAACATGTACCTCGAATTAAATTATCCTTCTTAGAAACTTTTGAGCCACTCAAATCAAGCACTCTACCATTGGTTTGGGCAATTGTAGCAGTCTTCTTCAGTTTCTGACACTGGGTACTGATGTGTCCCTCTTCACCATAATTGAAACAAGTCGGTCCGTCATTTGGGCAATCACTAACCCGATGACCTCTCTTGCCGCATCTGTAGCATCTCACCACTTGGTTGTTGCACACATCAGACTTGTGACATAATTACCCATATTTGTATCACTTGAGAGGAACAAAACTTGCTCCCCACTTGGCTTATTCCCATATAAAACCTTATGTGTTCCATTATCATCTGGAGTCACATAAGGTTTTCCTCGAAAATGAACTTGTGGTGAGCAGATCAAGCTCGACTATCTTTATCATAAAACATGTTCTTATCCACCAACTCAGTATACCTACGAATCTGCTAACATCCAATCCCTTGCTTGATTTCTAGTCTCAGACCATTCTCGAACATGAGATGCTTGGAAAGTTCAGCATCAACACAGTTGTAGTGAGAACAAAACTTCACTAGCTTCTCGAACTTTACAACATACTCTGCCACAATCATATTTCCCTGCTTTAACTCAAGGAAGTCCACTTCCTTCTTACCACGAGCATCCTCGGGAAAATACTTTCCCAGAAACTCTGCTTTGAACATAACCCAAGTCACCAAAGTACCAACATCTTCTAATCACTTACGGGTATCATCCCGCCAGTCCTCAGCTTCTTCCAACAACATGTGAGTACTGAATTGCATGTTTTGAGCGTGAGTGCAAACCATCACTTGGAAAATCTTCTCAATCGCTTTAAGACACTTTTGTGCGTTATCCGGGCCATGATTACCCTCAAACATCGGCAGGTTATTCCCCTTAAACTTATTCAAAGCACAAAACTCATCAGAGACATTGTTCTGAGCCATAGCTTGAGCAAATGCAGGCACCGCATCCGCAAGAGGACGATTTGCAGCTATTTTGCATATCACCAACAACTTCAAAAGAATGAATAATCATCACTATACTCTCACGCAACAACAGACAAGGACAAACAACGACATGACTCGACCGGACAGACTGACCTGCTCCGATACAACTAATGTAACACCCTTTTACCCCAATACAAATATACGAATAATTTAATTAAAATCAAAGTAACCCATAAAGGGCATCACATTTTATTCAAATCATAAAAACAACTGTGACATGTCCCGTAACAAGGGTTCGTCATCATAAAATCAACATTTATTTACTACGCAGTGGAAAGAACAACTTACTTCATTTATAAAAAGGAATTCAAATTATTCAAAACAATAATAGTTCGACATGCAAAATCAAATGAACACCAAGGTTCACAAAATCGTTCCCAACTCGAAGTTACATAACACAGATCATGACACCATTTCTTACATCTAAATGAAAACAAGTGACAGAAAACTTCAAGCTAAACTCCATGCACCGATATCTATCCTTCTTAAGTATCTGCAAGATGACGTATAAACCATCACCATACACAGGTAGGGGGAGTAATCACAAATCAATATAAATAACATAAAGTAATGATATACATGCAACACACATTATATAGAAACACATCCCAAGTTCTCAAACATCACATCACATAAATCATCAAACCATCTAATCAACATAAATGCAATTATGTTATGCCACCAAGAATGAAATGCAACTTCATAAATGCATGTGGTACCGATTTCAACACTTGATGAACACTGGGCCATCTACCCTCCACAAGGGAGCACAAAATAAATAACATCACCCCGATCCACACGATGGGATCGAAGCCTCCAACATCATAGGTATGCCATAAATGCAACGATGCAACAACTTCAACATAATCAACATAATTGACATTTGCATCAGCATTCATGTAAAATTCATCATAATATTCAACATATATATTAACTTCATGTTCATCATATAAATCATAAGATAAATCATAAAAACATCAAGATAGCACATGGAAACAAGTAGAACACGTCACAACATCACTACATCATAAACACATGCCTTCAATTAATTTTTCATCATTAAAAACATGATTTTTCACCCAAAAATTTATGCGATGACAACACTCTTCCCCTATAACTTATCACTCAAAAACCAATCTTTAACCTCATATAATCACATATTTTCATATTAGAACCTATACCTATCATACATACATCATCTACAACAATTATTATACAAAATTTCATCAAAATACACAAATTCTAAACCTTCAATCCTAGGTTTTTACCTTAAAATCCTAACTACTCACAATACCTAAACTATACATCATAAACATTGAAGGAAAAAAAATACTCCCCATGCCTTAGAATATCGCTTCCTACAATCTTCCTTCAAAATCACCGAAGATTCTCTAGTCCCTGTACTCTTCTCCTTTGTTCTTTAGAGTTTTCTCATATTTTCTCCAAATGTTATGAATGATCAATATTCTTCTCTCACTAATCAGCATAACATACCCCTAATAGCCTTTTCCAACTTTACCCTCAACTTATCCTACTCAAGGACCAACATACCCTCAATACCTCTAATTCTCATATTTTAATTAAATAATAATAATTTAAATAATCTAATATAATTATCCTTAGTATTAATATTTATTAAAATAATTATACTATTCTTACCAAATAACACAACAACATTCCAACAAACAACAAATAATCACAATAACAAGCCATAAAATTAAATCAAATGGCAAGACAGATCCTCAAAAACACATTAAAGCCCTGAACAATCAAATGGCTATAGTGGCGCCTACAGATTCGCTAAAATGTAAACTTATAGCGGGTACTTTCAAAGATGTAGCACTCAGATGGTATATGTGTCTCCCCCGCCTCTCAATTACCAGCTACCAGGTCTTGACCAAAAAATTGGTATAACATTTCTCAACAAGCCAATGTCGATGGGTGTCTACCACTATTCTATTTAGCGTCCGACAGAAGCATTATGAATCACTTAGGGAGTATCTTTCCAGATTTAATGAAGAGACCCTCAAAGTATCCCATCCTAATCAAGAATTTTTTGAAGGAGCTTTTTAGAATGGATTATGAGTTGGGAAATTCAATGAGTCCCTGGCTCAAATCCGTCTGCTAATATGGATGAAATTACCTCTCGGGATAAGTGCTACATAAAATGTGAAGAAAACAACCAAGAAAAACAGGATCGACATTGTACGGAAAAAACAAAAAACAAAGAGGAAAGTCCAATTTGGAATAAGGAAACACCTATGTCAACTATCTGAGAACGATATTCCCCCAGACTGTACAAGCCAGCACCTGCACCAGAAAGAAACTACACTCCACTGAATATCCTGATGGGTGACATTTTGAAGGAAGTCAAACATCTGAACGTGCTACAAAAACCTATCCATCCCAAGAGGACAAATGAGGTCATGGGAAGAGATCCTGAGGCATCGTGTAACTATCACAAAATCAAGGGTCATCATACAAAATATTGCTAGCATTTGAAAAGGAAAATTAAAGCTTTGATACAAAAAGGACACTTCTTATCTTATGTGAAAGATTCACATTCACAAAATAATAAGAGGAGTCCTAGTCGAGAGGATCTGGGTCCTGAGAAAACATCACGGAAGAAGGGTTCAGATTCCAGAGAGGTTCATAAAACAAAGGTTTTCTGTCACACACTAAACACCATAGTCGGAGGCTTTGCAGGAAGAGGTGAGAGTAATCCCGCCAGAAAGAGATTTGCAAGGACGGTCATGCATATTGAACAATCCCTACTAGAGAAGATCAATGAAGATCCAGGGGCGACTATGTTCTCTAAGTAGGATGATATAGGGGTGCTAGCTCATGAAAATGATCTTATGGTCATAACAGTATTGATACGAGACTGGAGTGTAAAAAAGTACTAATACACCCCGGCAGCCCAACAAATGTCTTGTACTGGGACACCTTTCGGGGAATGGGGCTTGACGCCACTAAGCTTTTACCATTTAAGGGAAGTCTTGTAGGATTCTCAAGAGAACATGTACATGTATTCGGACATTTGAAATTACCAACAAATTTTGGCAACCCAAACAATGCAAAAAATTGTCTGAGTCAGATATCTCATTGTCAATGTCGCATCACCCTATAACATCATCATAGGAAGACCTGCATTCAACACTTTAGAGGCCTCACTATCAAATTTATACCTCACCATGAAATTTACGTTTGGAGAAGTCCCGGTTGGAATAATCAAAGGGGGTCAGGTGTTGGCAGGAAAGTGTTACAAGGATAGTTTGAAATTAAGGAAAAAAGAACCACATAATAAGATAGGTTCTAAAACAGACCTTAAGGTCCACATGCTTAAAATCTCTTTGCAGGAAGACTTAGAAACTAAGACCAGTGAAGAAAGCTTAGGGAGGACATTCGTTTTGGAAATTCCTGCTAAAAGAAGAAAGAAGAAGCCAAATGAGGTTATATAAGAAAATATCCTTAGCATAGGGATCCCAAATAGAGTTGCGAACCCCAGCATTGAAAGACTAACATCAATAATTTCTCTATGTTTAAACTTCCAGGTTCAAGATCAACAGGTGAGTTACAACGCCATGATCGTCGGAATACTATCAACAAAGGAAGATGATACAACCTGCCTTATGGTGAGGGTAGACTCTCAACTAGCAGCCGGACTAATGAGACGAATGTGCCATGAAAGGGATATCAGTTTGGTGAATTATCTCAAATCCATATAATCAACATACTTAGAATCTACTAGGCTTGGGATAGAGTACATTTCTAACTAAGATAATCCTTGGACCGGTCACCTAGTTCACTTGGCCATTGCCAAAACCTAAGTGAAAACAAAGCGGTGTTGCAAGGAGGGCACAAAGTATCAAAGGTGCGCTATTTAGGCAAGAATAAAGATGATAGGAAGAAAATCCAGCCAACAAATATACATGACACTCTGGGACAACTGAGCGAAAAATTTCATTTCGTGGTAATGCACACGGCTCCCAAAAGAATCAGCATTGCATACGAGGACATCCAATCGACCGGTTGGGAAGAGCCACCTAAATAAAAAGAACACATATGGTATTCCCTTTAAACTGCTAGGCTTGGTTAGAAGGAATATGAATGTCTAAGCTATGAGATCCTCAAGTCTTAAATAGGATTTCATCCGACTTATGTAAATATCTTGATGAATGAATAAAAGAAATTGGGTTTCACTCTTTTGCCTTCATGTATAAGGGTTTTTAATGAGGCGCCCGGTCTTAATGAAATTTGAAGCTTAACTTACAGGTACCCAGCTTACGGGATCATGATTCATCTTTAAAACCTTATATTTGTGTTGACATGCTCTGCATACGTAGGTAGCCCCTAAATTTGTTGACTTACTCTACGTACCTGAGTTTATACAACTACTATACAATACGTTGGTTACATTCGTGTATATAGGTCACCCGCAAGTGTGCCGATTAGCTCAGTGCAGGGTAGAAAAACTCCTATAACATGTTGATTACATCATTATCTATAGGTCGCCTGCAAGCGTGCCAACTAGCTCCTGGCAGGGTAGAAAAACTCATATACAACACATTGATTACATATGTGTCTATAGGTCGCCCAAAAGCATGTCGAATAGCTCCATTCAGGGTAGAAAAACTCTTATAACATGTTGATTACATCCGTGTATATAGGTCACCCGTAAGCGTGTCGACTAGCTTTGCACATGGTATAATAACTCCTATAACATGTTGATTACATCCGTGTATATAGGCCGCCCACAAGCGTGTCGACTTGCTCCGTGCAGGGTAGAAAAATCCTATAACACGTTGATTACATCTATGTATGTAGGTCGCCCACAAACGTGTTGACTTGCTCCACATAGGGTTGAATAAACTTCCCTAAACCTGTAGAATTGCTCTTCTTACCCGCATGATTAAGAATAAAAATAACAAGCTCATTTGATGTATTTGACAACTTGGTCAACCTTGCCTTCGGGCGAGCTCTGAACTTCAAAGCCATATACACCTTTGGGATTTTATCTGCGATTTACAAGTGTGTAGATTGGCTCCATGACCAGACAGATATTAAAATCAGGTTTACCATGGCCTACTTAGATAAGGGTAAAGTATCAATTCTTTCTTCTCATTAGAAGAAAAACTTGGGGCTTATGGATGTCAAATCTTTAATCTGAGAATACCCGATGATATAGTTGGCCACCATGGAAGCTTAAAAAAGGGTCTTATTCGTAGGATCTCCTATACAAATGGGTATTAAAAATAAAATTTTCATACTAGTAGGTCATATCCATTATTGGATGAATAAACGCCCAAAATCATGCCAGTACACAAAGAGGATGACATTATTACAAATGTAAGATCTCGCCAGATATGTATAGACTACTCGTCACAGGGTTAACGCAGATTCATATTTAAGCCACCAGGTAAGGTCTTAGTGATATTGTATGTAAACATACCTCAATTAAAAGACTTGGGGCTTTCAGAAGATTATCACCAAAATGCTAAGGATCCAAACAAAAAATCTGTAAACTAATCGTATACTTACCCAACGAGTAAGATCTTAAAAGTTCGCCAATAAACTCTTCAAGAGAAATTTAGAAGCCTAAAGCTAGTAAGCAACGTTTTAAGGCCGGTAAAGTCATGATCGACCACTTTAAGCCAACTTGACTTAAGTGCTAGAGGGGCTATTACATACGTTCACAAAGAACTATTCACGTGAAGAACTGATTTGTGAAATATAAAGTGAAATTTTTTAAAACAAAGTGGAAAACTTTTAAGCAGAAACATAACATAAGGCCTCAACTATTCATTACATTGATAACAACTTCATAAAGAACAGATTCCCTAAAGCATTCTAATAACAACTACAATGAGGCACATGAACAAAATTAAACTCCGCAATTTTTTCTACTTCAGTAGGTTCTTCAATTCACTTTCCACATTGCTTATTTGTTTCCCATATTCCGCAAGTGTGTTTAAAAGCTTTTCTATTATATCCATCAACACCTGCTCTTTCCCATCTCAAACATCTTCATAGTACCATCCAAAGTACCCACAACCAGTATGCATTGATCCATGCAAAATTCATCTTTATACATCAAATCTTTGCACCAACAACTGTTTTAATAAGAACAAACATGACATTCACATTAAACATACCTTAAAATTAGGACAACCCCAAAAATGTTTTCCATAGTTCTTAACTGTTGTTTCCATTCTAAGAACAACTAAATCCCCACAGTGACAAAAGGGTTTTAACCTATGCTTGTGTTGACATTCGACCCTTCCTTCGAAGAAGACATACCATAAGCACTTTTTTGCTTCATTGTTGAAGATAAACAATTCAATTTCATGGCTGAAGCTGGATTTGGTGAAGAAACCCTAGACTATGTCATGAATCAATTTGGAGAAGAAGCTCTAACAACACAAACCCTAATTCTGAAGGCAAGAGCTAACAAAGAAGAAGATGAAATATGTCATGTCAGCTGCCACATACATAAAAGTAAACGTCTATTTGGGGGCACTTGATAGACAAGATCAATTTGGAACCATTTAAACAATTAAGGGACCTTTTTGGAACTTTTTAAACTTAAGGGACCAAATTGGACCTAGTGGTATAATTAAGGGACCAATTTGGGTATTTTGCCTTTTTTCTCTATAGAAAATATAGAGTAAATGTTAACAAAATTACAAGTCTCACCTTTCCATGCTTCACACACTCACATGTAACATTCTCCACATAGTTAGTATCCCTCAGGGCAAGCCTTGAGATCATTTAACAGACCACCCCTCATTTTTACTTCCCCATAATCCTTCAAGGGGGTTCTGTCGCTCCCAAAGATTTGCATCCCGGTACAAGCGCGAACGGTCAGCGAAAGGAGAAAATGAATGAACTGAATAGAGTCGCCAGCTAGGAATTTTTATCCCGAAGGAAAGGTAATGCTGCATAAGCCTGGAAAAGATGGATAAGACGGTTGCGAACCAGAGAAACTAAGAAAGGGGTTTGGTTACAACCTGGGAAGGTATTAGCACCCATATTGTCCATCGTACTCGATGGGATCCACGCTTGAAGGTTTGTGTTTAAAGGGGTAAGTGTATGTGCTATCTGTGTGCAAAAGCTGGAAGAGAAATATACAAGTGTCAGTGTAAGAAGGGTGAATGCTCAGGAACTAAGGCTTAAAAGAGAATGCTGAAAGAGGGGGAAGACACAAAGACTTTTGTTCAATAACCGTTAAGTTATGCCTACGTATCCTCTCGTGCAATGAGGAAGTCAGAACACCGTAGTTCGACTCAAAGAGACTGAAAGATAAATGACTGCGAACTGCTTGCTTGTCTATGCTCAAGTGTATGATTCGTCTGGCTCGAGTGCTAACTGTCTTGCATCAGACGGAAGAAGCAAGTTCTCGTTTGTGAATGAGTGTGATGAGAAAAGAATCCCGAAGGAGACGATTATTGTTTGTTTTTTTTTGTTTTCAGTATTGTTATGGTTTTTGGTGTTTTTCATAAGTTAATGAGCTTAAGCCTAAATCAAGGGCTTGTAAACTCATTATATCCTCCCTGATTAGGGATAATGAGAATACTTAAGTATGAGATAAGCATCTCAACTTAATTACCATGATGATGTAGGATTAAGATCATTAACCTACTTGTGATTAATTAGATATTTTTGGGTTTTTGTTTAGTGTTAAGTAATGAGTTTAATCCTTAATCACAGATTAGTGGGCTCATTACACCATCCTAATAGAAGGATAATAGATGAGAACACTTAAGCTGAGGAAGATACCTCAACTTAATCCATGGTTAGGGATTAAATTAATTATATAACAAAGCCTTTATTAAGTAGATTTTAATTAAAGGGATGAGATTAAGAAATGGATTTTATGGTTTGTAAGACAACTTGAGGGGGACTTGTCCATTAAACACTAGGGTTAGTCCTTCTTAACCATAAGGAAGAATTAGAACCCTAATGTAAGGCCCAAGTTACAAGATAAAGTCTTAGTGATTATTAAGATGATTTGATTAAGAGGTTTAAACAAATTAAAGGTTTAACACTTAGGATTAAAGTTATACACTCCATCCTAAGAGAAGGATGCAGGCATAACCCTAATTCCAAAGTCCTAAAATTTTAAGAGTTTAGACTCTGATTATGAAGAGGAGAAGAGAGACTCAAGGAGACTCCAAGGTAAACGCTAAGGGGAACTAATCACAACCCTAATTATTATCATGCTTGGATGTTCCTATGGTTTGTAAGGCTTGAGAAAGATCTTCAAGAAAGCCACCAATGGAAGAAGCAAAAGAAAAGGAGGAGGAAGCAGAAGAATAAGTTACTTACTTCATTGAAGAAGATAAATAACTTAAAGAAAGAAAGTGAGAAAGAATGAACACAAGTGAACAAGTTCACTTCAAAGAAACCAGCAAGATGCATATGAAAGAGATAAAGAGAAATTAGAAGTGAAGGCAAATCCACTTCTCAAAGTAACTTACCACCTGAAAATGTTAGCATGAATGCATAAAGTACAAAGCATAAAAGAATGAAGTGAAATGAGATGAAATAAGATGGAATGACCAAAGTCAGAAGTGTTTATGCAATGAGAATTTCATGTGAGATGATGCAAATGCATACAAAGTGCATATGTATGATCATACAAAGATGAGATATCATGTAAGCATGCTTTGAAGTTTGAAAGTTCATGAAAGTTAATGAAAGGAAATGAATGCAAATCATGGAAAATGAATGAAGAAATGATCAAGCATGATTTTAACATATCCTAAGATGTCTAAGGTGACATATGAATGTATGAAATGTCATGGCAAGTTCATGTATGAAGCATATGCAAGATGAATGCAAATGAACATGTAAAATTAGGGTTATATGGGAGTATGAGATGCACATGAACAAAACAGAAGCATATGACATTACAAAAATTTGAAATCAAGCTCAAACAAACCCTAATCCCATACTATGTCACACCCCAAAGGATAAGGTCAGAAGCCTTACCACTCAAAAGTTATGAATAACATTTAAATATTTTTAAAATACTTTTTTTATGCAAAAATAAAATAAAAATCATTTTCTGATTAAGAAAAATATTTAAAAACCAAAATGCAAAAGGAAATATTTTTTGAATGATTTTAACTATTTTAAATAAATTCGTGAAATAAAATACAAAGAAAAATAAAATAAAAACGAAAGTATGCTTAATGAGAGGCTGAGATTGCAAGTTGGATGGATGGGTGGTCAGGATGCAAAGTCACGTGGACTTGTGGTATGATGATCTGAAGGCCCACATTCAAACCTAATATTTAAATGAAATCCAAAGGCCACGTTTTAATCTGACTTAATTACATAAATTAAACTAATTAATTAAGATTTAGGGTTTAATGACTCATCCTGTCCGTCCAAACACGCGCCAAGCTCAGATCCAAGGGCCCATATTCAAAAATGGCTAATTAATGAGGATTAGGTCTAACTACTCTCAGGCGGCCGGAGACGAGCTTCGGTCGTCTTCTCCGGTGGGTTCCTCACCCCATCTCCCTCAAAACACCACAAAACCTCACTAAACTCTCCAGAATCAAACATTGAACATCATTAAACACAAATCAATCAACAAAACTCATTTATATTTTAAGAATAGCATGAATCGAATCAAACATTATTTAGGTCAAAAATTTCAGAAGCACGATACAAGCTCATTTCTCACTCATTTTTGAAACAAATCATCAGTGTGATCAGGGGAACATAAAGAATCATATTGTAACTAAAAATACAAGTTCTGGAAAAATTGTTTGAAGAAGCTACCTGAGATGAAGCTTTACTGTTTGGTGCTTTCTGGCCCTTTTCTTGATGCTAATCCACTCCACTTGACCCCCTTATGCTTTTGGAAGGTTTTAATGAAGTTTAAATGGCTTGGTTTGGAAGATTCAGTTCTGGTTTTGCAGAATTCGTGTTTTGGTTTGAGTAGCTTTTAGGTCATGGTGAAGGGTGCTTTGTGTTCTATGGATGATTTTGAGATGAATGGTGAAAGAAGTTTTGATTTTTAGTGGCTGAGTGATGAGAATCGAAGAGGGAAAGTTCTATGGTGATTTTGTGTAATCTGAGCATGAGCAAGATTCAGGCCTCAATGTTATGTGTTTTGTGTTGCTTTTGGTTTGTATAATGTGTTGTGATTGGTCAGAAAGTTGGTAATGGCACAACTTGATTTGTATGACTTGTTTTGCCAAAAAGTCAAAAGTTTGTACCACAAGCATGGGCTGGGGCAGAGGAAATTTAAAGGGTGGATTGGCCTCAGCTGAGTTTGTGGAGTCCCTTGGATTAGATTACATGAGCTGTGATGAATGAATAGTGAGATTGAAGAGGTTTTGCAAATTTCCCTCTTTGATGTTTCTTGTGACATAGGCATGTTATGAAGTGTAGAAGTTGATTAGAGGTCATTAGAATGCTTGAACATGCCATTTTGCAAAATCCCTCTTTGACATGAAACTTGAAATTTTAGGATTTTTGCCAACTTTGAAAGGCCATATATTGAGTTCTAGGATGAATCAAGACATGTTCCTGTACTTTTTGAAAAGGGAAAGACCTAATCTAAAACTTTCATGACCAAGAATTTTTCATTTTAAGCATCTTTGGTTGAGAAAGAGGAGGTTGAAAAACTTTTCCCAAAATGGAAAGTTTCCATTACAAGTCATTTCCATTTTTGGAAAGTTTGCAAATGGCTCAAAATTCTTCAATCTTGTGAACTTATAACCTCTTATAAGATCAAATAAAGATCATAGAACTTCAATTTTATGAAAATACCCCTTTGGTACCATTGTTGGGGGCCTCAGATGCCCTGATTTTGACTTAACTTGCTCAAGAAGTTACCCAGTGAACAAATGACTTCCACAATGAATTTATTCATCAAACTTGGTAGATATGATCCTTATAACATCTTAAGAACATTAGAAACAAGAATGACCCAAAAATTTGGAGTTGAGGCCTCTGAAACCAAAACCCTAATTTTGGTCATCTGTGTGATATGAGTGAGGGCAAATTTGGGGTGTTTGCAGGTTCCCTCTCAACATTCCGACCAAGGGGGTTGGGATAAAACTCTCTTCCTTCTAGCCTAAGGATACACCTGTTTTCCTTCATGGTTCCTATGATGCACATTGTTGCATGAGCTCTTTGTGTAGAGGAGAAACCAAGAATAACTAATTTTCGAAATGCTTCATGCTATCCGAAAACACTCTAAAAGAATGGATAACCTGTACTAATGTAATCAAAGCCCTGGACTTATGCTAGGTTCACAGAACCATGTTGTACTTTAAAAATGTGGAAGAAGAGGGATAAAGAGGGCTTTCATCCTTGATATTTACATAAATGATTTAAGACTTTGATGTACCCATAACTCACCAAAAATGACCTTCCTCTATTCCTTGGTATGAGTTTCAATTAACAAGAAGGTTTCATCAAGCTTCTTTAGAAGTTTCTTAGAGGTTTCATCTTAGGGAGTGACACCCTAGTGTAACCAAACTCTTTTACAAAGGTGGTCATCCATTTATTTAAGTAAACCTCCACATGGGACATATCACTTTCCTTGTAGACGTAGGATCCAGTCCCCGTCAATAAATAATATTGGTTCTAATACTTATGAAATAAAGGATACACTTGTTTTCTGTCCCATTTCCTATGTTGCACTTTTGCACATGAGCTATTTTGGTAGAAGAGAAACCAAGAAGAATGGATTTTCTAAATGCTTTATGCTTTCCAAAAACACTCTAAAACAATGGGTAGCCTGCACCAATGTAATTAAAGCCTTGGCCCTATGCTAGGTTTGCAAAACAATGTTATACTCTAAATATGTGGAAGAAATGGGATAACAGAGCTTTCATCCTTGATATTTACACAAATTATGTAAGACTTAGAGGTACCCACAACTTACAAAATTGACCTTCCTCTATTCCTTGGTACAAGTTTCAATCCGAAAGCAGGTTTCAACAAGCCACTTTAGATATTTCCTTGAGGTTTCATCTTAAGGGGTGACACCTTAGTTTTGGCAAAGGTGGTAATCAATTTCTTCAAATAAACCTCCTTATGGGACATATCACTTTCCTTGTAGATCTAGCATCCACTCCCTGTCAAGAAATAACCATGGTTCCAATACTTATGAAATAAAGGATACACCTGTTTTTCGTCCTGGTTCCTACAGTTCACATTGTTGCATGAGCTCCTTATGTAGAAGAGAAACTAAGAAGAATTGATTTTTGAAATGCTTCATGATATCTGAAAACACTATAAAACAACGAGTAACATGCACTAATGTAATCAAAGCTCTGGCCCTATGCTAGGTCCACGGAACTACGTTGTACTATCAAATTATGGAAGGAGGGGGATTAAAAGGACTTTCATCCTTGATATTCACACAAATGATGTAAGACTTTGATGTAGCCACAAATCACCAAAAATGACCTTCCTCTCTTCCTTGGTACGAGTTTCAATCAACAAACAAGTTTAAACAAGTCACTCTAGATGTTTCTTTGAGGTTTCATCTCAGGGATTAACACCGTAGTTTAACCTAACTCTTTGACAAATGTGGCATTACATTTCTTCAAATAAACCTCCTCGTGGGACATATCACTTTCCTTGTAGATGTAGCATCCATTCCCCTTCAAAAAATAACCTTGGTTCCAATACTTATGAAATAAAGGATACACCTGTTTTTTTGTCCTGCATCCTATGATGCACATTTTCGCACGAGCTCTTTGTGTAGAGGAGAAAGCAAGAAGAATTGATTTTTGAAATGCTTCATGTTATCCAAAAACACTTTACAACAACAGGTAATGTGCACCAATGTAATCAAAGCCCTGGCCCTATGCTAAGTCTATGGAACTACGTGGTACTATAAAAAGGTGGAATAAGAGGGATAAAGGGGGATTTCATCCTTGATATTAACACAAATTATGTAAGACTTTTATTTACGCATAACTTACAAATTTTAGTTGCGAATGGGCGATCATCAGGTGGTTTCAAACCTCTATCTTGAAAATATGGAAAGATAAGAAGAGACATAGGATCAAAAAGGTGCACTCATATAAAGAAATGGAATATTTGTCATAATCATTGCAATTCCATTTGTCTTCCTCAGGGGTCAATACACACCAACCTAAAGAAGGACCCACCTTGAGAAATGAAATCTCAAGACTACCCTCACGAGCAAAGATATAGGTAGTTGTCGAAATAACGAGATCAACCTAAGAAGCATAAGCATATTTTTTTTATTTTTAACTCATGATAGGTACCGCTTCCTTGGCCACAAAAAATGGTATGTTGTAGTAATATAGTTGATGAAAAAGAAAAGGTAATATCTCAAGAAACTACATAACTAACTCTTCAGAGATCACATGGTGACTTCGAAAAGAAAGATAATAAGGAGTATCGACGTCCTAAATTTTCTTAGGAAAATACTCAAATGTTTAAATTTCCAAAGATCATTATGATATAACACGAAAAAATTATCTGTAGCTTGAGGCGTATTTAAGGTGTGAATTCTCAATGATATCAATGTCATCTATTTGCCTTTTATTCAAGGTGTGATGTAGCCGACACAAAAGGACAACTATGAAAAAAAAACTATCACATTACAAAGTAGAGATAAGGGTTTAGAAGGCAATTGTTCTCGATCGGCTATAATATCCAACAATCGCGACTTAGTAAAGACAATAATCCACCAAGTCATTCATCAAGTAGGAGTGTTATCCTAGAATAAAGCGTAGGGGACCTGGATCAATGATTCATCCAACGGCTCCACACATCCTACACCTAAAGAATAATAGGTTGTTATAACTACCTCACTACATAAAGGGAAAGTACACCACTTTTCAGATATACAATTCAAATTCATTCATTCATTCAATCATCTTAGTCACATACTAATTTGATCGTTGGAGTGATAATAAATTACAAATATTTTAAAGAATTTAATGAACATAATTGACTAACAAATTATAAAAACTATTTATACTAAAAATATATAAGAAATAAGTTTTTTTTAATTAGAGTGGACAAAATAACTCTTTGAGTTAAATAAGTTTAAAGTACAAATTTATGGTTTAATCTTCAATAATAATATTTATTTTTATTTATGTATTAATGAGAATAAGTTTTGGATATTTATGAATAAATAATTTGTAATGACTTAAATAGTGTTTTCGTCCCTGTAAGTTAGCGATATTTTGGTTTTTGTCCTTGTAATTTGCATCCCTATATTTCACATTCGTATTTATTTTAGTCCATAAAATCAAAATCCGCAGGAAAATTTGCCAAAAATCTACGTATTTTCCTGCAAATTTTGCCTTTAGTGACTAAACAGCAAGTAAAAAGTAAAATATAGGGACAAAAAAAATTAAAACCAAAATTTCACTAACTTATAGGGACGAAAACACTATTTAAGTCATTTTTAATTTATTTTCTTGAATAACAAATACATTATATATCATTACAGGTTGAAATGTGATGAAATTGGTTTCCTCTATTAACTTTCAATCTTGATAACTTCATTATTTTTTAACAACACATATTAATTTGAAGACAAACTAGATCGCTGACCCGTGCTTTGCACGAGTATATTTCATGTTTTTTTTCTAATAGTTTATATTTCATGTTTAATTGTATAATAAGTTTTTGAATGTGAAAGACAAAAATAATTAGACAAAAGTTTACTATGATAGTAAATTTGAAGAAAGGAAAAATAATCGATTAAAGAATATTATTAAATACTTCTTTGTAAACTACATTTGATGTTGTATTAATATCTTCACATTCATCATTAATCACCAATATCTTCAACCTTTTTTTTTGAAGTAACCCTTGATATTGTAACATATTCTTGTCCATGAGAGAAAATTTGTTGTGATAGATATACTCAAATATATTTGAGTAACTGCCCTTGATTTTTCTTGATAGTCATTGCAAATGAAACAACCAAAGGAAATTGCTTCAACGGCGTATTTTTCTAATTTTGTTATTATTAACCTTGTTCCATTACACAAACATAAAGATTGTTCAATATTTCTCAATAACATTACTGGTACTCCAACTTTCAATTTTAATTTGTGATTTGGAAGTCCAGAAGAAACAATTGTGTTTAAAAATTCAGGAGTGTGTACATAATCTGGGATGTCAACATTTGATTTTCTGTAATGCGGAGAATAAAAACTCAAATATGTTGTTTCTTTTTCAGTTATTAAATCAAGTGTATAATCATTGATTGAGTCAACCATTGTAATTTTAGGAGCCAATATAGCACTATCATGAAAATAAAATGTTTGGTCAGTCATATTATGAAAAAGATTTGGATATATGCTCTAAACAATAGCCACAGGTGGATCACCAAAACATGGAATTAGCAAAATGTGTGGTATATTGATTATGATGTCTGCATCATTAATTTCTCCAATAGTGCCCTCACCAATTACCAAAATCCACTGAGAAAATACTTTTCTTTCTTCAATGTCAGATGTTGAACCTCTAGTTAGAAGTCTCATGTTTGTAGTTAATGTAAGAACTTCATAAAAATTCGAAAGATAGGAAGAATTTATAGTAGCATGAACAACATATTGTCTACTTCCTTCAGATGAATATATTTTTATACCAAACTAACCAATATTTCAACACAATTCCTAATATAATCATGTTTCAAATAAAAATATGATTAAAGATGAGGCGTCAATCCAATTGGTAAAGAAATTTCGATACCTATATTTTTTTTTGTAGATTTATGATACATGAACATTTACATGCGAATTACTCGTGGCATTTTTTATTTTTTGTGTGTGAGAAAATCCTTAGGTAAATCCACAACTAAATATGTCGGTAACATCAAATCCATAAGAAAATTTAAAAGTAGATGCAAATTTTTGTAAAAATATAGGAGGCGTCAATTAAATATGTGTCTCCTCTTTAATCCATTTTTTTTACTTGAAACTTGGTTATATTGAGAATTATGTGAAATATTAATTAGTTTAGTATTAAAATTAAAAAAAACTTGGTTATTTATATAAAAGTTTCTGATTAATTCATATACTTGTCTCAATTAAAATTCATAATAAATTATTGTAGTATAAATTTAATAATCATATTATACTAAAAAAATTAACATATCTAAAATTCAATAAAAGTGAAAAAATTAATTTGCATCCAAACATTTTATTAATTTTTTATTGGATTTTAATTATGTTAAGAATTATTTTTAATAAATATCATCGATAACTTTATATCGTTAATGATATTTAAAGAATTATAATTGAGTCTTATTGAATTGTTTAATTTTGAAAAATAAAATAATTCAATAAAGTATCACTCGTGATGCGTGGGAAGACTTTAATAAAGCAAGTGAAAACTATTCTCATATATTTTAAAAATATTTTTTTATCTTAAATGTTTTAAAATTAAAATTTATTAATATTGTAATGTTTATAAATATAAAAATCTTAAAGCATGCTCTTCTGTTTTTTTTTTCTTTTGTCTTTTCCTCATGATACTTAGAATTTCTTCGAGTTTAAAATCTATACAATCTAAAATAAAGATATTATCATCAATATTGTGCATATATACAATCTCAACTATAATAAAAATATATACTTTTTCATAGATATTTTTAATTGTCAATTAAAAAGTTTGGATACAACAATTATTA
Organism: Lathyrus aphaca; assembly: GCA_963966055.1. Lineage (NCBI taxonomy): Eukaryota > Viridiplantae > Streptophyta > Magnoliopsida > Fabales > Fabaceae > Lathyrus > Lathyrus aphaca. The sequence continues at coordinate 66,908,844 of OZ014520.1, forward strand.
ATCAAATTCTTTATTGATGTGATTTTACATATTGTATGTTATATAAGATATTGAGAAAACAAATTAAATTTATTAGTGAACTGAAAGAGAATATTTGTGTAGGTCAAACTCTTTCATTTTTGTAGAACTTATAATATACTACTAAACTTGTTAATATTATATAATTCATTGGACAAAAGAATTGAGGTCACATTCAATACATTTTATATCAAACTTTAAGAAACTACTTATCTTTTTTTGATAGAATTTATTGACATATATGATTGCAATAAAATCACCACTACGATAAAATAAAATAAAATTGAAATTTTAACAGATTGATTAAAAAGTCAAATAAAATAAATAGAAGAAATGGAAGAGAGTAATTTCAATAATGTTTTTGTTCACCATATATCTTAATAAATTTTATATCTTTGTGGACATAAAAGGTTGTGAGTGTAACGCCCCGATTCGATATTTCCCAATTTTGTAGAGTCTTTTATTTTATTTGAGTGATAATTATCTTATTTGTGAAATTGACATGATAATATGATATGTTGATGTGTTAATGTGATATGTTGGTATGATATGTGATTTTACTGTTTTGTGAATTTTCGGGTAAAATTGGATTGAAGGGTATTTTAGACTTTTGCTATTTAATGATAAGTTAGAATTGTGTAGAATTATTATTTTGTGAGAAAATGATATTTTGTAGAAAAAGGAAGAAAATGAGTTAAGTGTAGAAATAGTTAATAAGAGTTATAAGTTGTGAGAAAGAAAGAAAAGAGAGATAGAAAGAACAAGAGGAGAAAGAAAAGGAAGAGAAGACAAAAGAAGAGAAAAGAGGGAAAAGTTGGAAATTCATCAAGATTGCTCCTAGGAATTGGAATAATCGGGTAAGTGTGATAAACATTGTTATCTTAATCTTGTATATGATTATGTATGTGGTAGAATGATTGGGGTTTTGTTTTGGTGAAGTTTAGAGAAAATGAAATGTTAGGGTTTTGATGAAAATGTGAGAAATTGGTAGATTAATCGGTTAGAAGTTGTTATAATCGAAGTATGATGTTAGATACATGTTATTGATCATATTTATTGGAGTTTTGGTTGAGTTTTGGGTGGTTAGAGATGATTGTTGCGCAACTGAGATTTTTTGAATTCGTAGCTCTCGCTCAGCGAGCAAACCTCGCTCAACGAGCTTTCCAGAGATTTTCTCGCTCAGCGAGCGAGAAGGGCGCTCAGCGAGCCTGGAGGTTTTTGGGAGGTTTTGTGTTTTAATTCGTAACTTTAGATTCGATTATCCGTTTTAGGCATTCTTTATATCGATTCGAAGCGAGAAACGTGTAGAAACTAATGATGCTAAGAAATGTAATTTTTAGCCGACTTTTCCGATAAAACGTAAATAAGTTAATTATGAAAATGTGGGTTTGATGGGATGTTGTGGCCGTTTGGCAATACATTGCTTGAATTAAATGCAAATGTATACTAATTGAATGAGTTGAGTGCATAATTATGTTGTGAATAATGTATGCATTTTCAAAAATGTTGTGTGTCATTCTGCATGTAAAGCATAATGTATGCATTCTTGTGTTGCGGGATTCTTTGTGAATCCGTTGTAGCATTGTTTGCTCAAGTGGAGTGTGAGCGATAACTACAACACGATCGTGTGCCCATGTGGGGTGTGAGAAATCCATAAACATTGTGTGCCCATGTGGGGTGTGAGCAATGAGTGATTTATTCAGATTGATTGTGTGCCCGTGTGGGGTGTGAGAAATCGGATTGTGTGCCCGTGTGGGGTGTGAGCAATCTGTAATACCTCAAAATTTGCCCTCATTATTTTTATCTTAATTGGCGTATCATTTCGCACTCATCTGCATTTCTCACCAGGTCATCAACATCATAGTAGTTCATTTCATTGGTTCATAAGGCATGTGATCAGGGCTCAAGAAGATTAGGGTTTTGTACCTTATACGTATCTGGTAAGGATTGAAATAACAGAGAATATTCACGGGATCTTGATTTCACTTCGAATGCGGTTGTTCAGTTGTGTTTCAATCCAGATAGAAGCTTGACCTAATTTTGGTCAAAATTGTCAAAAGATCACTGCAATTGCAAGTTTATTTGAGCCGTGGGTTTATTTCTCAGGCAATGCATATTCAAGGTTCAGGTTGTCGCGTGTTGAGGTTCATTAATTCGAAGGGTCATGGCATGTTTCAGACGATCCAAAGGGACGTGATTTATCTGGAAATTTATTCAATGGTTCAGAAGTGGTCGTGTTCATGGGCTTGTGGAAAGAATTCAAAATAGACCCTGGGTTGAAATCGAGATTTCATATCCATTCATTGCTTTGTTTTGTTCTTCATTTTCGTAAACCATTCCCGATCATTCCACTTCACTTTAATTTTCTCAATTTCCGTTATCCTCTGTGCTTTCATTAATCAATTTTCAATTTCTTTTGTTCATCTTGCCATTTATTTTTATTTTTATTCATATCCAATTACTCATATAATTCTCCTTTAATGAGTTCCATCTTTTCCAATATTCAAAACTGTCACTTTTTTTTTCTTAGCTACAACTTTTGGCCCATTGCAAAGTTTTGGGTAGAATTGCTCTAAGCACATTTGGAACCATGATTGTTTCAAGCCCACGTCCATTTCAAAGAGTGAAGCCCAATTTTGTTTTGTCAAGCCGTTCGAGTCTATATGTTGTTTCATCCTAATTGATTCTTAACCCGGTTGTTCATACCCGTGTTCAAATTCATTGATCAAATTCTATACTTTTAAACCATTTCTAAAACCTAATTTCATTTTACTTTCTTATGTCCAAAATCCTTTGATTATCCATCATCCAATTCAAATCTTTTGTCTAATATCCCTCATGGGTATTCCGCCCCATTCTTTACCAAATCTTCAAGACAAGAAAAGAGAACAATTCATTTGAACATAAGGATAACGGAATCCGCAAACTAGCCATGAGAAATTCACATAAAAATAAATAAATTATGAGGGCATGATCCAGTTACAAATTCAGAATTTACATATCAAATTTATACAAAAAAAAAGGAGACAAAACTTAATTCTCCATCAACCATCTCCAATCTTCAAGCTGCCACCCTTCTATTCTTCTACACTCCTCCATCATCATCAAGAATCCGCAGCCTTCTATCAACACCTTCATCAACTCAATTGTTCAAGTTCCATTTGCATCAAACATCATGCATTTCCCTTTGACCAACCTGTTAGCAAAAAAAAATCAGCACCACATATATATCATTACAAGGACAAAAATGAATCAAAAAACTAATTAACATTCAATAGATCATATCATAGATCTAATCCCTTTTCTCGTTTGTTGAATTTCAAATTACTTCGATTGATTGAGAATGGCGGGTGATTCTCAGCAGAATTGGGTACTGATGGTTACGGCTCAGACTCCCACAAACATTGCTGTCATCAAGTAATGGGGCAAGAGGAGAATGGAAGCGATAGTCTTGCAGTTCAACTTGCTGATGAAAAGCATTGGGATGAACTTGTTATTGTTATTGCCGTGGCTAGCTCTCGGCAAAAGGAAACAAGCAGCACCTCAGGGATGCGGGAGTATGTTGAGACAAGTTTGCTTTTACAACACAGAGCAAAGGAAGTAGTGCCAAAGAGGATACTGCAAATGGAAGAAGCCACCAAAAACCGTGATTTTGCATCTTTTTCAAAACTCACCTGTACCGACAGCAACCAGTTTCATGCAGTCTGTCTGGATACGTCTCCCCCTACATCTTACATGAATGATACATCCCATAAGATAATCAGCATTATTGAAAAGTGGAACCTATCTGAAGAAACTCCCCAGGTCGCATATACGTTTGATGCAGGGCCTAATGCGGTTCTAATCGCACGTAACAGGAAAATTGCTACCCTGTTGATTCAGAGGCTGCTTTACTACTTCCCTCCAAATTCAGATGACCTCGACAGTTACGTTATCGGTGACAAGTCAGTTGCAAAAGATGTTGGGATCAATGGAATACAGGACATAGAAGCTTTGCCACCACCTCCAGAAATCAAAGATAATATTCCCTGCACAAAACCAATGCTTGACCAAATTCTTCATGACTCTCTTCATAATTCTGGAACTCGCATTAAAGCTAGTCCTGCGAATCATGTAAGAAGATCAAACCGGAAGCCAGATAACACTCATAACGCATATTAGAGAAAAGCAAAAGGGACAAAATTCGGTTACAGTTACAGTTGGTTCAAATACAGTTACAAATCAGTTGTAAATCCTAACAACCATAACCGAATTAGAGAATTCAATCAGTACCTGAAGCTTCCAGATTCTTCTGTGATATTTGTCTATAAATCAAACAGCTCCTCATTCAATTAGCTTCTTCTTACACAATTTTCTAAACACTTCATCCTCTTTCAATCTTCTGCCATTTTTTCCCATAACCTCTATTCACAGTTTCTGAATCTCTTCCGAATCTGATTTCTTTTTCAATCCTTCTCTTCTTCATATTTTCGTAACCTCAATAATCTTCACATAGATTCACCCTTCATCTAAGAATTAACATCACGACTTCGCGAGAAAGCATCGCTACATGGATTCGACAATTGCAGGTTTCACTCAAGTTTCAACAACGATTTTCGCCAAGCCACCTGAAACAGATCAAGAACTTGTCATTCATTAGCCCTGATACTTATCAAGATTCATCACATTTAACAAGAGCAGAAGAAGAGATTACAGGATCGAGAAGAAGTTGAAGCTCTCATCAATACCTTTGTGGCGGCTTTATTCTTCAAGCGGAAGTGCAACCAACAGCGCGGCGGCGGCAGATTGCTGGATTGTTGCTCACCTTTGGGATATCGTTGACACGACGTCAAAACACCAGGTACGAACTCTCTGTTCTCGGTAGAGGAGTTTCTGTGGTCTTCTTGTTCTTGAGTTTATACCTTGGTTTAGAATGAAGCAATAGTTGGACATTGGTGAGGTTTCGTTGTTGAGGTTAATGTTAGGGTTCCTTTTTAGAGTGTCATGAGAAGAAGGAAGTTGAGAGGAGTTGAGGTGTTGGCTTCGGGAATGGCGGGGACGAAGGTAATGGACGGAGGCGAGTTAGGGATGACGGTGACAAGGGGAGAAGGAAATGGGAGAAGAAGAAGCTGGGTTAGTGACGTGAGCTGAAGAGGAGATGACGAGGTGGACGGCGATGGTGAGGAAGAAGAGAGGAATGGGGTTAGCGGCGGCGCCGCGGGTAGGAGAAGAGAGGGGCCTAGGGTTTCAGTTTTCTTTCTTTTGATTTTATGGGGTTCAATGTTCATATTATGTTATTGATTTAAATTATAAGTTTAATTTGGAAATTAATTCATAATTAAGTCTATTTAATCAATATTAAAACTCAATAATAGCCATTAATTACCTTGATTTAGTTATATTAGTCTTAACTCTATGGATTTAGTGAAGTAAAGATGAGGCTTTGTTTTGTCATTGCTATCAGCACCCCGTATTGGTCCATAAAGAATAACACACTAAGCAATATAACTATTAGCACCTCCCTAAGGGGCCTGCGAATTGGGCCTGTTTCATTCGCTAAATGCACCCCCTTCCGAGCCCACTGTAAGAAAATAGCTTAAAAAAATATACTGCTTGCACCCCCAAGAAAACCTGCGAAATGGGCCTAGGAATTTTTGCTATTCCAACCTCTTTTCTAGCCCGTCAGAAAATCAACATAAAAATGCAGCTTTTGGCACCTCCCTTTAAAACCAGCGCATGGGCCCAAGTGTTTGCCATTCTCACCCACTGTTTAAGAGCCCATTAGAAAATAACTTTAGAATATTTCTAATTTCACCCCCTCCTTGTTTTTAGAATTAATTCTTTTAGTTTAGTCATAGTTTAGAAAATAACTCCAAAAAAAATAGTAAAAACGATTAGAAAATTCTATAAAAAATTAATTAGACTTTTAATTCAATTTATAAATATTCGGCATTTTATTTTTCTGAATTTTGCTTGATTTTTGATTTTATTTTGAATTTCTCATGTAAGTAGTTTTAATAGATTTTCTTTAACTGTCCATAACTTTGTAGATTTTATTTCTTAACTTTCTAGTAACTTTTTTAGCCCATTCTTTTTGCTGTAGTTAGATGACTAATGATAGTACTTAGGATAATTTTTGTAGATTTTTTAGAACATGTTATCTTAGGTTTTAGAGGTTAATTCTTTAGAAATTAGGGATTAATTTGTAGCTGAAAATAATCAATTTTTAGGCCTAGTTAAATGCTGAATTTTTAGGATTCCTTTTGACACATTATTATAGGTAGTTTTAGGACCCTATAGAATAAATTTCATATTTTTTCCAGAACTTTTAATATTTTTTAGGATATCAACTTTTAGGCTTTGTTACATATAATTTCCATTTAGTTTAGGCCATGAAAATAAAGTCCAATAAAAATATAGTTTAGATTAGATTTAATCCTAGAATCTAATATAAACTTAGGTTAGTTTAAATTGAGTTTTAGAATGAAAGTATTAGGTGATGCCTTTAGTTTAGAACTTAGGCTTAAAGTTTCATTTTAATTAGAATCAGAATAAATAAAATAGGACTATTTTTAATTCATGCCTTTAAATGCATTTTTAGAATTGTATTTCTTATGTCCAATTTTATTGTTTTTGCCATATCATTTGATTTTATAACTTGCATAGGTTTCCCCATTGTTCTTAGAATCAACTTAACTTCATTAGGAAGTAAGTTGAATTCTAGTAGTTTCTAGTTTTCTCATTAGGATTAGAAAACCTCATTAACCATAGGACCTCTCTTGTAAATAAATTAATAAAATTAGGGTTGTGTCTTAGTCCCCCTTAGTTTTTTCCTTTTTGCAATTTGAGTCATTATGTCTCATCTTTAAACAAAAATCCAAAAACACTTAACAAATAAATGAAAGGATTCCTTGTGTATAGCCTTATTCCATGAAGCACTTGCATTCATTCCATCTTGGAGTGGTGTAAGCTTGTCTATCATGATGCACAAGTCTCATCAAGGGGTTGTTTCACAAAGAAAAACTTAAAAGATACTTCTTCACAAAAGCAACAAAAACACTTAATAAAGTTCAACAAGCCAGTGAACTTAAGCCCTAATCCTAGGAAACCAGTCTTGGATAAATTCTCCTTGCTGGGTATGCTTGTTCTATTATTCCATCTTGGAATGTAGTGGCAAGTGTACATTCCATGGAAAAGAGTTTGAATTCACTTCCTTGTGCCAAATTCATATAAAAACTCATAAAAGACAAAAAAACAAATAACAAGCGACTATCCTGCGGGAACTTCTTTTCTCATCTCGTTCACTCACAACGCGAACTCGCGGCGACTTGTCATACATGCAAGACGGTAAACGCACTCGTACCAGACGAGCCTGCAACACCTGAGCATAGACATACGTAGTTCCAGCTGTAAAAAACACAAACAAATAGTTCCCGCCTTAGTTAGGCGAACTACGTCGACTCTGATCCTCATTATCCCGATGAGGTACGTAGGCAGCGGGGTAGGGCCCGTTCGAGCACATTCTTTATTTTCCCTACATTTCCCCCTTTCTTTCCATTTTCTTATCTCAGTTCCTTTCTCATTTCCATTCCAGTTCCAGTTAGCGGTTTTATTCAGCAGCACTTTATTTTTCTCACCCTTTGAAACAAACAAGCAAGCGTGGATCCCGTCGGGTACGACGGACGATCTGGGGTGCTAATACCTTCCCAGGTCGTAACCGACTCCCGAACCCCGATCTTTAGTTCGCAAGGCCTCGTCCTTTTCCTTCTTCCTCAGGTTTGTGCAACATTAACTTTCCCATTCATTCGGGATAAAAATGTCTGGCTGGCGACTCTACCTTTTCCGCGCCACTTTCGCGTTTGTACTAGGATGAAAATCCCGGGAGCGACAGCTGGCGACTCTGCTGGGGACTAACCTGATTCTTCCGGTTTCCCTTGTAGAGTCAATCCTAGCGCCTGTTTGGTTTTGTTCTTTGGGTGTTTATATGTTTGTTGCTGTGTGTTTTAGTTTAGCTTTATTATTTTCATTTACAGTTTTACTTTACAGCTTTACTTTATCGCATTTATTTACCGCTTTCAGTATTTTATTTTCCATGCATCATATTATACTGGACTGTCTGGCTGTGCTGGTTTTCATTTTTTCTGTGGGATGGGGTTACTGTGAGATGAGCTCGTAATTGGGGCTCGAGTGCACCCTAGGACTTAGAGTGGTTCCACTTTGGCTTCATGGCATCTTGCTATGTTGGTAGTAGTGAGTTCCACACCTTGACTTGCGACCTTCTCGGGAATGTATTGATACCGGAATCTTTCTGGGTTAATACGCTACCTTGATAGTTATGTGCAGTCAGGGGACCGATCATTGAGAACCTTTGTGGAAACATCCCTCTCCAGTGATGACAGTGGCAGACCACATTTGTTGGCAAACCCACTCGCATCCGAGGGCCCACTGGGAACTCGCATAGGATGGCCTGGTTCTCTCATAGGAATCCAGTCAAGGCAAACTGTTCGTATGACGGTAGTATTGTACCCTTCGGGATGAATGTACTATTGTTTCTCGACTCAGTGCTTGAAGCTGGAAACTTGTGAGGGGTGCTTGTTTTTCCGGACTCAACTGAGACCTCCCTGAGTAGTACATAATGCCAAACCGATTCCCTGATTTGGTCATGAGCCATTTCTCGGAAATGGTGAACGTATTATTGCTATTCGGCCTCGAGAGTCCGTGATGTTTGACCCGAGTAGCATACCTGTGAGATTGAGAGGGGTTTACAGGTTTGCAGGAACCCTAAACTTCAACATACCCACTTTGTCAGTATTGTTCAGTGTTCTATGGTTCTTTGATTCTGAGATCCGTGATTTCTATTCAGAGAGATTGTTACTGTGATTACCATGGTGGCCCTGATACTGTGACTGTTATTATGACTCTCCACAGACACTTGGCTCGTTGTTCAGCTTCAATACCATCAGTGACTGTTCAATTATGTGATCCAGTTCTACAGTTATTGGGTTCTCAGTTATGGGGTTCTATACAGAGATGGTGCTACTATTATGGTTCTATTCAGACACTTGACTCATTGCTCAACACCGGCACCAACATCAGACTATTGATCACATGCCTGTTGCATACATGACATCATAGCATTTCTGCACACATGTTCAGTTATTTCCGAGGATCACATATCTGAATCACGTTATTGGATTTTTCTGTATCAAAACTTGAATCAAAACAGATAGATTCCTCAGAAATTACTGAACATGGCATTTGCATACATCCTTGCATTCTTGACAGGTGTTCAGAGACAAATTCTTTTCCTGGCTTGATTTCTCATCAGAATGGACAACTTGAATCACATTCATCAAGGTATATATTTGAAGCAACTTCGGGCGGAGGTAACCGAAAGGAAGACCCAACTGAGGCCATTCAGGCAAAGGTGCAAACTTTATTTCAGAACCAGAAACTGTTGAAAGAGGAAGTCAACCAGATGAAGACTCAGATGAGCTTGGTTATAGAAATCCTGAATGCAATGTCAAGGAAACGAAGCTATTTTCATCCCTATTGAGGGGAACTACGCTGCTCTGATTCTCCATTGGTCAATGGAAATACGTAGGCAGGAGATCATATGAGATCTTTCCGAGCAACCTTATCTATTAACTTTATCAACCTCTTCCCTCCAGATGTCGTTTGTCAGCATCCAACCTGAGCTTCCCAAGAGAATCCTAGGGGTAGAGAATACGGGTAAAGGCCAGAACAACTTGAGAAGAAGTTTGATCATATTCTGAGGTCGTACGCGCAACAAGCTTCCTCATTGGCTCAGATTCAAACTGATTGAGTTAGTTTTATCAGGATCATCTCCGACAAAGCTTCCTTTGGGGTTTCAATGCCAAGTATGATTACCATTCTGGGGCATCTGGCCTTTTAATTGAAGATTGCAAGTCTTTCAGAGGCAAATGTGAAGATAAGGTCCCGAATTTGATCGACTCAAAGTTCATCATGCCAGAAAGTCTGCTCACATATTGAACTCTCCTCATCAAATGGGTCTCCCAGTTTGCAAGGGCATCTTCAGAAGCAATAAGTCCATACGGAGTCAAGTCTCCTCAATGACGGCAATGTTCAGCTTCTTTACTGCATTTTCATTTGTAGTTTATATTGTTTGTTTAAACATTTGTATGCATGCATGAAACTTATTTGTTTTTGAATGTTAATCATAATATAACGCACATGTTTTTCTTGAAGTAATCCATTCGTATTCACTCATGATTTTGTGTATGTGCATTGCAATACCAGCTGTTGAGCTTAAACTCTATCAGGGAGGATGACGAAATGAAAATGCATGAATCTCTAATTGTGTGCTTTTGAGAAAGACCTTGTTGACGATGTACAGGCATTGTTTCAAATCCTAAACACCGGAGATATAAGGGAGATAGACCCTCGCCAACCCATTTGAGCCTTGAAGTAGGAGTTTCTTTTTGCATGAAAAAACCCTCGCACTTAACCCAGGGGCAGGGTAGGCGTCAGTTAGTTTGACCGAGCATTCAAATTTCAAAAAGGAGTGCAAATCTGAGGATCCATTACCTTTCGTTGTACCAAATCAAGAGGTCCAATGACCAGAAACCACAATGGTTATCCCAATCAAGAAGTCCAATGACCAGAAACCACAATGGTTATCCCAATCAAGAGGTCCAAAGACCGGAGACCACAATGGTTATTCCTCAACAACAAAGGAGTGAGACAGTCACGACCCTCGCAAAGCATTCAAGACAAACAGTGTCACACGATTTGTTCAAAAAAAAAAGAATTGAAAAAAAAAATGAATGAGAAAGCCCGCTAAGTCGAAACTTGAAAACAAGCGACTTAGGCAAAAATTAGGGCATCCCGCTGGACTTCACAATCAAAGATTCATAAGAATCAGTCCAGGCAAAAGTTAGGGATAAGAAAAATAATGCAAAAGCGAAAGACGAAAAGGATTTCACAAGAAAGATCTTTAAAAAAGAACAAAGTCGTGTGGCACAGACAACAAGGATAAGAGGGGTGACTGACTCCAAACGACAACCTGATTGGTACTTGAAACCGTTAGTGTAATTGGTTCCTTAACCATCACAAAACCCTTTTTGAGAGGTGAGCGCTTGTGAAAGCTAGCTGAACATAGGAATGGAGAACATCATGGAGATGGGTGGGCAAATAAACTTTGAGCCTATATCCTTTGTTTCTATAACCGTGAACCAGGCCACGATACAACCCTTAAAAGTCCTAACTAAAACAAGGTTATTTTTGAGAGCGTACTACCACGAGACCGCGTTCCTGACTCCTATGAGTGGTGTTGAAAGATCTTTGTTGGTGTTGCATGTGCATGCTTTCTATTATTCAAAATAAAAATTATTAATGTCGTATCTTAACCAGTGACTCGCTCGCAAAGGTTTGCGACATCTTTTTCAGTAAAACTTCAAGATTAACATGTGTGTTGCATTAGAATTTTCATTCTTAGAATAAACATTTTCTGCTTGCATACATCTGTTTGGCATCATAAAAAGTCCACATATGGAATCTCAGTTCAAAATCTTAATCTTGCCAAGTTGAGAAGTCTGAAACGTCCGAAGGACAATCTGTCGAGGTGCACTTTTCAAGAAAACTCCATTGAGTAGGGACTTTCCCAACGATCGCGATAAGAGCCGACCAATCTGGGGCAATAGCTTTGAGATCCAAATCTCTCAAAGAGCCATTAGTCGGAGGCATTCATTCAAATTTTAGCCAATCTGGGGCAATCACTTCGAGATTCAAATCTCTCCAGGAGTATGTAGTATGGATATTTGCTTCAAAGCACAAGTCAGTCATAGATGATCACTTCAAGGGCATGAGAAGTCACTCTCTCCCGAAGACCGTCAATTCAAAGCGCCTATCCGAAGTTCAAAATACTGGGGCAGAATATCTCACAGTGATATGAGGCTTTTCATGAATCCTTGCGAGGCAAATTCTTGCACAGACCATGCAGTCTGGGGCAGTTATTTCGAGATTCGATGAATCTCTCCAAGAGTTTGAAGACACTGAGGCATTTCATATGCCATGTTTTCTGTAAAATCCTCTTGAGACATTTACTTCTGATGGACTTTAATCTGAGGCGAGTCGAAAATTGCAAAGAACCATTGTTCACTCATGATTAGTTGACAACCTATCAACCCGGGGCTAGGGGCAAAGCCATTGTCAGCACAGTACTTCAAGAGTTATTTCATCAGCAAGCTTCATTGATCAAAATTCCTTAGCAAGTCTCATTAGACAATCCCTTCTCCAGTAGTGCGGCAAATGGAAGATTACTTCTTGAGCAGAAGGATATCATCGTATCTCATCCCCGGCATGAGACGCCTTACATCTCTCATTCCCAACATGAGAGGATTTATCTTTTATCCCCAGCAAGTGGCAACTTGAGCTCTTATCTTCAGCGGGAAGCTTTATCATTGACATTATCTGTCATCCCCAGTAAAGTGGAAGTTGAAATCTCTCCCAGCTGACATTATCTGACATTATCTTTAGCTGATTCTTCTTCTGAATCACCTCCTGAGTCTTCATCAGACCAGGTTACAGAGAGTCCTTTCTTTTGCCTCTTTAAGTAGGTAGGACATTCATTCCTGATGTGTCCATATCCTTCACATCCATGGCATTTAATTCCTTTTTCTTGACTGGTCTTTTCATCATAATTTGACCTTCTGTTAGCATCATAAGGTCTTTTGTTCTCAGAAGAGTTTGTGTATTTTCCACTGGGTTTGGATTTGCCTTCCATCCCTCTGAGAATCTTTTTGAATTGTCTTCCAACCATAGCAATGTTGTCTGATAAGCTTTCACCAGTTTCTGATTTATCATCTTCTTCTTCATCAGTATTTGTCACCAAGGCTATGCTTTTGTTCTTCTTTACATTTGTGTCATTCATTCCCATCTCAAATGTTTGAAGGGAACCAATGAGCTCTTCAACTTTCATTGTGCATATGTCTTGAGCTTCTTCTATTGCTGTGACTTTCATGTCAAATCTTTTTGGCAAAGATTTGAGAATCTTTCTTACAAGCTTTTCATCAGTCATCTTTTCTCCCAAGGCTCCAGAAGTATTGGCTATATCTAATATGTTCATGTAGAATTCATGAATTGACTCATCTTCCTTCATTCTCAAGTTTTCAAACTTGGTGGTGAGAAGTTGAAGTCTTGACATTTTTACCTTTGATGTTCCTTCATGAGTTGTTTTGAGAGTGTCCCAAACATCTTTGGCCAGCTCACAGTGATGCACAAGTCTAAAGATGTTTCTATCAATGCCATTGAATAAAGAATTTAAGGCCTTGGAGTTGCCTAGTGCTGAATCTTCTTCCTCCTTACTCCATTCTTCTTCAGGTTTCAACACTTTTGATCCATCTTTGGTGTCTTGGACAGGATGCTCCCATCCAGTGTTGACTTCTCTCCAGGCCCTGTTGTCAAGTGATCTTAAGAATGCAATCATTCTTGGCTTCCAGTAGTCATAATTAGATCCATCCAGTATAGGTGGTCTATTTACTGATCCTATATCTCTGTCCATGTTTCCAGAATTTGTATTCCCTAGATCTCACCCAGTATAAACAGGCAGGGTGCCTGCTCTGATGCCAATTGAAATTCTGTGATCAGGTATGAGATGTCCTATGAGATGTTCCAACACTTGACAGATTTAACCAAAACTTAAAGTGCAAGAAAATTAAACAACACAGTAGTTTGTTAACCCAGTTCAGTGTATAACCACACTTACATCTGGAGGCTACCAAGCCAGGAGGAAATCCACTATAAGTAATATTAATTCTAGACTTAAACAACATAGTTTAATCTTTCACTTAATATCTACCCAATGCAATTTCTACCTAAGACACAACTTAGATATGAGTACCAACTCACTCCCCCTCAATCACATAGTGATCTTGTTTACAAGTTTAATAAAATTGAAGACATTCTTCAAACAAGACAGCTTGATCTTACTTCACAGTTTCAATCAAGTCACAAATGCACTTATGCTTAAAAGCTCATAAAGTGGTACAATTAAAAACAGCCTGCTATTGAAACACAACACCCTATTTTGTCTTCTGAAATTCGTACTCAATTCTGTGATTTTCTGTTGATTAAATAGGTGTTTGTAATTTGGGCTTTCTGTAGGTTAATCCAGTCCTAAAACACATGCAGCTTCCACCTTGAATTAGGGTTTGTTACTTCCTAGATTCTAGGTGATTTAGTTCTTCTGATTATGCTGAAATCTCATAATAAAACTTCCTACAGATGCGCCTTGTTCTGTTTTTATCCATCCATAATTAATTCCAGATAACTTTCCTTAAATATCTCAGATCAGTTAGTCATTAATTAATTCTGGTAGCAGGTTTGAGATGTCTCAACATCTGTTGGGACATCCTGAAAAACTGAACTTAAATCATTTACACAATGTCCCAACATCTGGTGTGACATCCTGAAATAAGTTCTTATACTCTGTTTGATAATGTCCCAACATCTGATAGGACATTCTGAACTGAATTCAATATTTCTTGTTGGTCAAAAATTCTGCCAATTCTAAACATCTACAAACATGTTATCTTAGGTTTTAGAGGTTAATTCTTTAGAAATTAGGGATTAATTTGTAGCTGAAAATAATCAATTTTTAGGCCTAGTTAAATGCTGAATTTTTAGGATTCCTTTTGACACATTATTATAGGTAGTTTTAGGACCCTATAGAATAAATTTCATATTTTTTCCAGAACTTTTAATATTTTTTAGGATATCAAGTTTTAGGCTTTGTTACATATAATTTCCATTTAGTTTAGGCCATGAAAATAAAGTCCAATAAAAATATAGTTTAGATTAGATTTAATCCTAGAATCTAATATAGACTTAGGTTAGTTTAAATTGAGTTTTAGAATGAAAGTATTAGGTGATGCCTTTAGTTTAGAACTTAGGCTTAAAGTTTCATTTTAATTAGAATTAGAATAAATAAAATAGGACTATTTTTAATTCATGCCTTTAAATGCATTTTTAGAATTGTATTTCTTATGTCCAATTTTATTGTTTTTGCCATATCATTTGATTTTATAACTTGCATAGGTTTCCCCATTGTTCTTAGAATCAACTTAACTTCATTAGGAAGTAAGTTGAATTCTAGTAGTTTCTAGTTTTCTCATTAGGATTAGAAAACCTCATTAACCATAGGACCTCTCTTGTAAATAAATCAATAAAATTAGGGTTGTGTCTTAGTCCCCCTTAGTTTTTCCCTTTTTGCAATTTGAGTCATTCTGTCTCATCTTTAAACAAAAATCCAAAAACACTTAACAAATAAATGAAAGGATTCCTTGTATATAGCCTTATTCCATGAAGCACTTGCATTCATTCCATCTTGGAGTGGTGTAAGCTTGTCTATCATGATGCACAAGTCTCATCAAGGGGTTGTTTCACAAAGAAAAACTTAAAAGATACTTCTTCACAAAAGCAACAAAAACACTTAATAAAGTTCAACAAGCCAGTGAACTTAAGCCCTAATCCTAGGAAACCAGTCTTGGATAAATTCTCCTTGCTGGGTATGCTTGTTCTATTATTCCATCTTGGAATGTAGTGGCAAGTGTACATTCCATGGAAAAGAGTTTGAATTCACTTCCTTGTGCCAAATTCATATAAAAACTCATAAAAGACAAAAAAACAAATAACAAGCGACTATCCTGCGGGAACTTCTTTTCTCATCTCGTTCACTCACAACGCGAACTCGCGGCGACTTGTCATACATGCAAGACGGTAAACGCACTCGTACCAGACGAGCCTGCAACACCTGAGCATAGACATACGCAGTTCCAGCTGTAAAAAACACAAACAAATAGTTCCCGCCTTAGTTAGGCGAACTACGTCGACTCTGATCCTCATTATCCCGATGAGGTAGGTACGCAGCGGGGTAGGGCCTGTTCGAGCACATTCTTTATTTTCCCTACATTTCCCCCTTTCTTTCCATTTTCTTATCTCAGTTCTTTTCTCATTTCCATTCCAGTTCCAGTTAGCGGTTTTATTCAGCGGCACTTTATTTTTCTCACCCTTTGAAACAAACAAGCAAGCGTGGATCCCGTCGGGTACGGCGGACGATCTGGGGTGCTAATACCTTCCCAGGTCGTAACCGACTCCCGAACCCCGATCTTTGGTTCGCAAGGCCTCGTCCTTTTCCTTCTTCCTCAGGTTTGTGCAACATTACCTTTCCCATTCATTCGGGATAAAAATGTCTGGCTGGCGACTCTACCTTTTCCGCGCCACTTTCGCGTTTGTACTAGGATGAAAATCCCGGGAGTGACACAATCCATAAACATTGTGTGCCCATGTGGGGTGTGAGCAATGGGTGAACATCGTATGCCAAACGGGGAGTTACTTTAGGTAACGAGCGATGGTTCCAATTAGTTCCTGAGTGAACTTGATGATGATTGAGTCGGTACCGCATTGCATTTGCATAGAGTTGTGAGTCGGTCTCTATGATTTTCATCTATCATCTAAATTGTGAATTGATGAAATAAACATGAACATATATATATATATATAAATATATAGATATATATATATATATATAAAAATATATATATATATATATATATATATATGGATGTGTGGATGTATATATATATATATATATATATGGATGTGTGGATGTATATATATATATATATATGTGTGTGTGTGTGTGTGTGTGTGTGTGTGTGTGTATACATTGTAGTGTATATGTGTGAATAAACATGAATGGATCTTCGTTTATGAGAATTGTGCATAATGAATGTGCTAGTTTGAATATATATGTTGTTCTGGGCAGGCCCAATTCCCATAATTGGGCCAAGCAGACCAACTTGGCAGAAGCGCTCGACGTCGGGCAACATCAAGTATAGTGGTCTCTGTCGACCAAGAGCGTACCGACCAAGACAAAGCCCTCCAACGGCTAGTTTTGACCGTTACCTAGCTTTACGGATTCCACGATCCGCGCCCAACGGTGTGGACCAATAATCTTCCTTGTAGTCCCTTATATTAACCCTCTCATTTGAGAGGGTCAGATATTCAATTCTCTGACCTTAATTCTTGTATTTGCTCACTCTTTGCTCGGTGTCTTACTTCAGCATCGGAGTGCCTTGCAGGTACACTCCCTCCTCTCCTCACCAACCGTCTTTCAACAATGCTCGAAGCCAGCCGTATCGGATCCTAATCACCAGGTACGATCAGGTGGCGCCGTCTGTGGGAAACTGATTTCCCCGTTCTTCTCTCTCAAAGTCTTCAAAGAACCAAAGTTTTTACCAAGATCCATGGCCGCTCGAGACAATCCAGACAACCGATCAAATGACGGCATGATCCTCACGCAACATGAGAGCAATATTCATCACCCTCCGCACGAAGAAATCGTGCAAGATCACCCAAACGGGAAGACATCATCGCCTTCTCCCGACCGCGATCAACCTCTGGAGAGTCGCCCGGAAGCCATCTTTCCCTCGACTCCTTTAGGATCTGATTTCGCCGCACTGGCCGAATTCCTAAATCAGACAAATCTGCCGCTCCTCGCCCATGGCGAGAAAATCGCCCGTCTCGAAGACAATTACTGTCGACCCCAGTCTCCCGCGAGACACCAGAGAAGGCGCAGTCCCTCTCCTCCCAAGAGAAAGAGGAAAGGACACGTCGACGAATCGACTGGCGACAAACGACCTCGTCAGTCCCCTCCACGATCTTCCCTCCAAGAAAATCAAGAAGGAGCAGATCAAGATCTGCATCTCCCCGGCGAACGAAGAAGCGCGCTCACAGATCTCCTTCGTTCAACTCCAGCGACGACGAGGACGTTCGGGGTCCCCTCTCGTCAGAAATCATGGCGGCTAAACTTCCGAGAGGTTTAGAGAAACCCTCACCGCTAGGCTCGTATGACGGAACCACAGATCCGGACGAGTATATCGAGAATATCGATGCGCTGCTCGATTACCGAGGAGTACGAGGAGCGATCAAATGTCGTCTCTTTCCTACAACGCTGAGGAAAGGAGCGATGACGTGGTATAAAAGCCTTGAGGCTGAATCCATCACTTCTTGGAAACAACTTGGACGCACGTTTTCCAGGCACTTCACCGCCTCAAGGCGGCACCCAAAGACAGAAGCTTCGCTCGAAGCGATCATCCAAGGGAAAGACGAACCTTTGCGAACTTACATCGAAAGGTTCAACAAAGAAGCAGTCCAGGTGTCCACAACCGACAATATGAAGAAGTATTTGTTGGAACGAGGACTGCGCCCGTCAACAGATTTTCACCGAGCGGTCGGCATCGAGACCTCTTCCACCCTTGACGCATTCTTGCTGAAAGCCCAAGCTTATATCCAGTATGAAGAAAAGCAGGCAGCCAGCTCCGTATGAGACGCTCGACGTCGCTAAGATGCGAAGCCCCACCGAGTCGATGAACCCTCGATATCTCGTCGGGGAGGAGACAAAAGAAAAGACGATCGCTCCCGTGAACCGTGGGAGCACAGAGGACCCGTCGGCCAATTCCACGAATATACTCCACTCCTGGCTTCCAGGGAGAAAATTTTGTCCGAGTGTGCCAACTCAGAATTCAGGAAAGCAGGGGTACGCTTTCCGAAGCAGCAACCTAGCAAACCGGGCACGGACAAAACAAAATATTGCAGATTCCACAAAAGTCATGGCCACAACACAGAAGACTGCATCCATCTCAAGGACGCAATCGAAATTCTTATCAAGGACGGACACCTTAAACAATTCACCAAATCCAGAGACACTCCTCGACAAGAAGCGCAGGAGACTCAAAAGGTCGAGGAGGTTGTACCCGTTCCTGCAGATGCGAACATGCAGGTTGCCCAGAGCATCTATCGCCCAGAAGATTTCTTCCTACCCGAGCACACCGGGAGCCCGGGATACTTTTCCTCCCATAGTCCATGGGAAACCTTTCCATCCGCAATGGTCATCTCAGGGGGGGGGGGTTCAATAAAATCACGGTCGGATCCGTAAAGCGGAAATTCGACCAGCTAATTGCGAAGGGGCCCGCGCAGAACGCAACCCTGGACCCACCAAGAGAGGGTTCGGTACCCCTTGCCTTTTACCGAGAGGAATTCTTGGGAGGGGCGCCAAATGCCAGCATCCCGCTACTCATCCGGGCGCGAATGGAGAATTTTTATGTGAGAAGAATCTTGGTGGACCAAGGCAGCTCCTGCGACATTATGTACTCCCAGTTGTTCTCAACACTCCAGTTAAACGAAACACACCTGACTCCGTACGTCGGATCAGACTTGCAAGGTTTCAATGGGGAATTCTCTCGACCATGGGGTTACGTCGACCTGTTTGTCACCTTCGGAGCAGCCGAAACAGCCAGGACAGTCCGAGTCCAGTTCCTAGTCGTGGACTGCCCGTCGCTATACCAGTGCATTCTGGGACGACCGACACTAGCCGAGCTAATCGCTGTTCCATCCACCGTCCACCTGAAGATGAAGTACTACACTACTTCGGGCAAGGTTGCCATGCTGCACGGGGACGTCGGTTCTGCTCGTCGGTGCTTCGAAGCAGCATCTAAAGGTCTTAGCTCGATATCTTACCAACCAAACCCTTCAGCATTGACTTCACCGGATGTTCCACAAACATCCAGGGCCTTCCCTCAGGTAGAATCAATCGACCTGGACTGCAGGTTCTCAGACGACAACGAGGGCATCCAGAAGCCAACAGATCCATTATCCCGACCAGTCCCAGACGGAGAGTTCGAGTTGATTCCTCTGGGAGACGACCCAACCCGATGCGTTAAGATCGGAGCACATATGCCCGACCTGGCAATATGATAGTTGGAAGCTTACCTCAAAGGGAACGCAGATCTGTTTGCTTGGAGCGCCGCAGAGATTCCAGGACTCGACCCTGAGACAGCCTGCCATCACCTCTCCATCGACTCAACACACAAGGCGGTCGCCCAGCGCAGGAGAAAGCAGTCGATCGAAAAAACTGAAGCAGCTGAATCTACTGTAAAAGACCTCCTAGAGGCAAAATTTGTAACTGAGGCCAGGTACACAACCTGGCTCTCAAATGTTGTACTTGTGAAGAAATCTAATGGAAAATGGAGAATGTGTGTTGATTATACTGATCTCAAGCGGGCGTGCCCCAAAGACGCATACCCTTTACCCAACATTGATAAATTGGTCGACAATTCGTCCGACTTCAAACTATTATCCTTCATGGACGCCTACTCAGGGTACAATCAAATACCCATGGTCGTGTCCGACAAAAAATACACGGCCTTCATGACCGAATCGGGTAACTACTATTATAACGTCATGCCCTTCGGTCTGAAAAACGCGGGCGCGACTTATCAGCGTATGATGAATAAGGTATTCCGGGCAGAAATCGGGGATATGCTCGAAGTATATATGGACGACATGGTCGTCAAATCCCAACAAGAAACGGACCACGCATCCCACTTACGAAAAGTGTTCGATCAGGCACGAAAATGCAAAATGCGTTTCAATCCCGAGAAATGCACATTTGGGGTCCGGGCAGGGAAGTTCCTCGGATTCTATCTGACCGAACGAGGCATCGAAGCCAATCCCGACAAATGTCGGGCATTTGCAGAACTTCCAACTCCTACTTCTAAAAAATACATACAATCACTAAATGGGATCCTCACTTCCCTCGCTCGGTTCGTAGCAAAATCCGCTCAACACGCTCTCCCCTTTTACAAGCTCCTCTGCAAAGAAGCCACTTTCGAATGGATAGAGGAGTGCGAGCTAGCATTGTCCCACCTGAAGAAGGCACTAAGTGAACCCCCAGGTTTTTCCATACCTGAAGAAGGGGAGATACTTTATCTTTATCTTGCCGTTGCGAACGAAGCAGTGAGCGCGGCCCTCATACGCGACTTACCCGAGGGACAGAAGCCTGTTTATTTTACGAGCAAGGCACTCCATTTCCCGGAAATTCGGTACCTCCAGGTAGAAAAGGTGGCCCTGGCCCTCCTTTTCACAGCCAGAAGGCTACGCCATTATTTCTTGGCCCACACCATCATCGTAAGAACCGATCAACCCATAAGACAATTGCTCGGTCGACCAGACATGGTCGGGAGAATGTTAAAATGGTCGTTGGAACTATCCAAATTCGACATCAAATTCGAGGGAAGACAAGCTCTCAAAGCTCAAGCACTGGCCAACTTTGTAGCAGAACTCACTTTCACTGAGCAGGAGCCAAAATCTTCCTCCAAATGGACTGTTTTCGTGGACGGGGCATCCAGCCCAGCGGGTAGCGGAGCTGGGGTTATTCTGGATAACGGGGAAGGGAACATCATCGAAGTATCCTTAACCTTATCTTTCCCCACTTCCAACAACCAGGCGGAATATGAGGCCTTCCTGGCAGGCATACGGCTCGCGACCGACTTGGAGGCAGAGGAAATCACGATCTGCACGGATTCTCAGCTGGTTGCTAGCCAAGTCCGAGGAGACTTTCAAGCCAAAAACAATAACATGGCCGAATACCTGACCCTCGTAAAAGGCGAGCTAAAGCGATTCAGAAGCGTGGAAGTCAAACACGTCCCGCGAGAGAACAATACTCGGGCCGACATCCTTTCCAAGTTAGCAAGCACTAAAAGGAAGGGAAACAACAAATCCGTCATACAGAAAATGCTTCCCCGACCAAGCATTGGGCAATCATCAATCCACCTAGACGTTAATCTCGTGGGCGACACGAACTGCTGGATGACCCCAGTGTTTAACTACCTAACTAAAGGAGAGTTACCGACCGACCCAAAAACGGCCAGCACAATACGACGAAGATCATGCTCATATTCCCTAGTGGGTGGACATATGTATCGTCGGGGATTCTCTACACCTCTCCTCAGGTGCGTGGAAGAAGAAAATATCCCACACGTGCTAAGAGAAGTCCATGAAGGAATTAATGCACAACATCCAGGCGGACGGTCATTGGCCCGAAAGATTCTTCGAGCAGGATACTATTGGCCCACACTCCAACACGACGCAAAGGAGCACGTGAAAAGGTGCGACAAGTGCCAACGACACGGGGACGTACACGTAGCACCCCCATCCGAGCTAAAATCACTATCGTCACCTTGGCCATTCGCATGGTGGGGGATGGATATCTTAGGACCATTCGTCGTCAGAACCGGCCAAAGTAATTACTTAATCGTAGGCGTCGACTATTTCACCAAGTGGATAGAAGCTGAGGCCTTATCCAAAATTACTGCACTCAACATACTACGTTTCTTCAAGAGGAACATCCTTGCCCGGTTCGGGGTACCGCTCGCCATTGTGACCGACAACGGCACTCAGTTTACAGATAAACACTTCAAAGAGTTTGTTGCATCAATAGGAACGAAACAAAACTTCGCTTCGGTGGAGCACCCCCAAACTAACGGGAAAGAAGAGGCCGCGAATAGGGTAATCCTAAGAGGCTTGAAACGAAGACTGGACGAACACAAGAAACACTGGGTTGAAGAGTTACACAGCGTGTTGTGGGAATATAGGACCACCCCCCCACTCAACAACCGGGGAGTCCCCATTCCGATTGGCGTATGGGACCGAGGCAGTGATCCCTATCGAAATGCACGTCCTATCCAGACGCACAGAGTCCCCAATGGACCAGGACACCAACTCCGAGGCTTTGAGGGACGAGCTTGATCTGGTCGAGGAAGTTAAATCAGAAGCTGCTCTCCGGGAGACCGTTCTCAAACAAAAAATAGCCTCTCGATACGATTCTAAAGTCATAAGACGAACGTTCGAGGTAGGCATTCTTGTTCTCAGAAGAAATCACAGGGACCCCGCGAGGGAAAGTTTACACCCAATTGGGAGGGCCCATATCGCGTCCGAGCAAAAACCAAAAACAGAGCCTATTATTTAGAAAATCTACACGGGGAAGAGCTTGCTCGGCCATGGAACGCCGAGAAGCTCAAGCAATATTACAGCTAACTCACAAAGTCACCTTGCTCAACTCTCAAGCAAGGAGCAATAGGACTGACTAAGAACTGCGTGCCCAGGTACAAGCACGACAGCCCAAAAATAACATGATCATCAGGATCTCCCTCCAAGGGAAGGAGAAACCTGTCGCACGGGCGGATACTCAAACGAGTCCAACATCGCCTAAGTACCACGACCAGGCAGAACCCCAGCTCGCGATGGGATGTTCAAGCCACGGAATCCGGGCCATTACCTTGGCCCGGGCACCGACCAGGAGTAAAACTCCAAAATCTGATTGGTTCCCCAAACTAATAGATCACAAACACACCCCTTATACATTCAATCATATCCAATTAGTGCAAAAATGCACGACAAACACTTAGCATTTGAAATATAAAGAAAACAGTCCTCCGACGGACGAGCAATTGAATAGTAAATATAGTGAAACAAACGAGCATTAATAACATCAATTTTTGATTCAAAAATGCGACCTCGATGGGCCGACTTGTTCATAATTACTTACAAAGGGGACCACGCCCCCAAAAAGAAACAAAATAAATTACAAGGCTCGCGGGCCAAGAACTAAATATCTTCACCATCAGGTCGACCCTCCCCATGTCGAGCCTCGCCCTGGTCCGGATGCACTTCGGGTTGGCCAGGCTGAACAGTCGCCCCAGGCTGTGAATCCTCCGCGACCAAATTAGAGGGAACCACAATCTGGCCATCCTCGACTTTGTAGAGGTAGATGATCCGACTGATGTCCAAGGCCAAGTCAGGATGAAGAGCCCTTATCTGGTCCAAAGCATTCTAGAAACTGAGCTCAGTTGACGAGTTCAGATCTTCCATATCCTGGTCGATCCGAGCAAGGAAATGAGCCCTAGTCACCATGCTTTTGGTTTCAGCATCTTCATCCTCCTTTGGGGAGAAGGCATCCTTCAACTTCTTGTTTTTCTCCAGAGCTCTCTTCTTGTCGACCTCTAGTTTAGCAATAATGCTACCCCGCTCGGTCAGATCCTTGGTCGTGGCACTGGCTTCTTCAGTGGCCGCTTTCAACTTCTCCTCAGCTGCAGCCAGCTGCTCCTTCAGCTTCACCATTTCTCTCTCCTGCCCAGGATTTCCTTCAACCGTCTGCCAGGCCATCGACAAGACCCGCATGACAACACTTGCGTCTTGGGCCAGAGATAGTCACCGGGAAGGACGATCCATAGCTTCTAAGTACAGGGAATCGGCACGGTCTACCTCCATGCTCGTCCCCTCAAAAAAATTATGTTTCAAGAAGCACGGAGGCAGCGCATGCTTCGGCTTGGGAGGAGCGTGGGCCGTCAGGTTCACAGTCGCTGCAGACTTATGCTTTTTCATCAGAGACCCGGTTGAAGCGCTCGGAGAACCCTGGACTAAGGGACCCGACCCAGAGCCACTGGTTTCGGTCAGCTTAGTCTGCACGACCCTCGATCTCTTCTTCTGCTGCTGTTGACGCAAGCGTTCTTGTATTTTGTCGAGCGGGTTCGACAGGGAGCCTGAAAAAGGAAAAAGAAAATTAGATTAATCATGGACGACAGAATAATATCAAAGATATGACAAACAGAAGTAAAACAGATACCAAAAAACTCGGACACTTCCTGCCCGATATTGCACGCCAGCAAATATGTGACGTCGATCAAGGGACGCTCCACAGCTTCCCCCCCATCTTGATCCACCATAACTTTCCCTTCTCCGTCAAGCAGGGGGACGGGGTAAAAGACGTTATCAACTTCCTAAAGGCCTCGAAACTGGCCGCGTCATCCTCGTTCAAAGAGTCCCCCACCTGAACAAACTCACTAACCGACCTCTCGTAGTGGGTATAACTCCAGGAGAAGGGGAATAACCAAAGCCTCCTCGGAATCACATGCCATTGGTCGTCAAGCTTGGGCTCATCGTTCTCGTCGGTATCTATCCCTAGAAAGCTCAACGTCCTCACAGCTTCCGCGCTCGCGGGTTTGATTAGAAAATAGTCCGTCTTGAAAGCCCGGATGGACTCGGAGTGAGCCTTGAAAATTTTTGTCCTCTGTTTAAAAGAGATGAACCCCTTCCGATCAGTCCCTCGCCCGACTTGACGCTGCAGGGAGAACAAACGGAAGAACAGAGGGAGCGTGGCACCAACACCCAGATGGGCGTACGTCACCTCAAACGCCTTCAGAAACGCGTATGAGTTAGGATGTAGTTGAGACGGAGCAACACCCAGATGCCTGAGCACAACACATACCAAGTCACTGAAGGGAAAAGTTACCCCCAGGACCGAAATCACGTACTCATACATAGAGAACACTCGACCTCCAAAATCCGAGAAGATGCGGTCGTCATCCCATGGGCAAGTTACAACCCAGTCAGCAGGGTCGCCAACAACAGGCAGCGGCTCCGTGCGAGGCCTTAAGAATGAGGACACTTTGTCCAGCAGATCCTCCACCACCCATTCTTTGGGCGAGAACCTTATCTCTTCAGGGCATCGTGGCGAGTCTGTTGAAGCTCCTTCTTCCATAGTGATCACGTCCGAGTCTCCCGAAGAACTCCCGGAGTCGGAGGGGACTGACGCAGAAGATCCAGAGTCTTCCGAGGACGTCTCTTCTGAGGAAACCTCCAACGGGTCCATGAGCGAGTTTTCACCTGAAAAGCAGAGGAAAGGCGTCAGTGAATTCGATTAAGAATATCAAATCCACCCTTCCACCGCTCGACAAGTGAAAGGGCGCGCATCAAACCAGGAACAGGGTCCCGAGTTGTAGCCCTGGCTGACCATCGCTCAAAGCGATGGCTAACGCCCAACGTCAGAAATTACGGAATCTAAGCCTAAATACTTATCAAATCCCAAGTCAAGGTCGACCAACACCTACGTCGACCATGAGCTAGGGTTTGTAGCCGACCAACAACGGTGGCAGAAATTTTAGGGCTTACCGGTTCTAATCTAAGACTACCGTTAAAACTACCCTAAACCGCATGCATTTCTAAGATATCTAGCCTATAACTACCGTAAACACAGAAAGAAGCCGTACCTTATGCTTGAGAAGCCATTTATAGAAGAATTAAAGTCTGGAATCGGTGGTCGACGGTAAGATGCGGTGGTCGACGGCTGTGAATGGAGGTTGATAAACGAGCAAGACGCCGGAGAAGAAGATGAAGCGAAAAATCTTAAAATAAAGCCTTGGAATCCTATTTATAGGGAAGGACACACGTGCAGGCACGCGTGACCCCTACGCACTAGCCCCTAGGCTAGCCGTCAGATCATTAATAGGCGCGAATTCCCAAATATTCCAACTTTTCGTTTCATATTCTCCTGTCGAGCAACGTACCAACTGCTCGCCCATCGAAGATCGGCAGCGTGAAATTCCTGGCCCGAATACTATAGGTCCTTGAGCACGAGACTGTTACTAAGTCACTGCTCCTCCGCACGAGCAATGACTTGGGGGGCTCCTGTTCTGGGCAGGCCCAATTCCCATAATTGGGCCAAGCAAACCAACTTGGCAGAAGCGCTCGACGTCAGGCAACATCAAGTATAGTGGTCTCTGTCAACCAAGAGCGTACCGACCAAGACAAAGCCCTCCAACGGCTAGTTTTGACCGTTACCTAGCTTTACGGGTTCCACGATCCGCGCCCAACGGTGTGGACCAATAATCTTCCTTGTAGTCCCTTATATTAACCCTCTCATTTGAGAGGGTCAGGTATTCAATTCTCTGACCTTAATTCTTGTACTTGCTCACTCTTTGCTCAGTGTCTTACTTCAACATCGGAGTGCCTTGCAGGTACACCCCCTCCTCTCCTCACCAACCGTCTTTCAACAACGCTCGAAGCCAGCCGTATCGGATCCTGATCTCCAGGTACGATCATATGTATATATACATTGTGATATATATGGGTGATGAGAAATGATTTGTGGTGAGAACATGTTTTTATATGTTGAGATATATAATTATATGCAATGTTATTATGATAATGTTTCTCACCCTTCTGCTGTTTTATGATGCTCTATCAGGCATTGTAGAGTAGGTTGCTGGAGGTTTTTTATGAAGCTTGTCTTCATTCTTTTGGTCGGCCGGCTCTGATATGTAGCACCGGGTAGCTAAGGTCGGCTTGATGCCTTTTGTGATACATTTTGTACATGTATTTTGGTGATGAATGTTTTATGTAAACATGAAATATTTGGTGAATCAAACTTGTTGATATATTTATGATAAGTATATAAGTTTTAAGTTGTTATGTTAGTTTCCGTTGTTATTTGAATCTATTGAATACGGGTGTAAGGATGAAATCCTTCTGTGACAAGTTACCCCGTTTGTTGCATATCTTTGTATGAGCAGGTGTTGTATGTTTTAATTTCAAGTATAATGTGGCATGCTCCTTTTATACCATGTTTCAAATATACTCTGATGAAATTTTGAATATGTGCCTAAGTGATTTAATTGATTATTTGGGGGTATAGAAAGGGGGTGTTACATTAAATGGTATCAGAGCCAGTGTTCGAGTCAGTTGTGTCTGTCTTGTTGTTGTGATGGTTGAACTATTGTTTACCATTGTTGTTGTTTTGGGAATGATCAGAATATCGCTGGTAGAAATGACAATGTGATGGCTGCTACTTTGGAAGCAATGGCTAGGGCGGTGCAGGGAGCGCCGAATATGAATGCTAATGATGAGTTCAGGAAGAATCAACCGTCAGTCTTCAAGGGAAGATTTGATCCCGATGGTGCTCAAAATTGGTTGAAGGAGATTGAAAGAATCTTCAGAGTCATGGATTGTGCTGAAGTGAGTAAGGTGAGGCTTGGTTCTCATATGTTGAAGGAAGAAGTCAATGATTGGTGGGTCGGTAGAAGTCAAGCTCTTGAGGAGGATGATGAAGAGATAACTTGGGAAGTTTTTTGTACTGATTTCTTAGGGAAGTATTACCCTGAAAGTGTGAAGGGGAAGAAGGAGATGGAATTCCTTGAACTGAAACAAGGTAGTATGTCAGTGGTTAACTATACTGCTAAGTTTGTGGAGTTGGTTCAATTTCATCCTCATTATGCTGCTGCTACTTGTAATACCTCAAAATTTACCCTCTCATTTCCTCAACATTTAGCATAGCATTTATCATACATAAGTTCATAAAATAACCAAAAACATTGCATCATGTATAGCATAGCTGAGACATAGGTATGTGATCAATGATTGAAGCAACTAAAGGCTATACAAAGGCAATTAAAGGGTCACAAAGCTTCTCAACATTGTGCAAGGGGTTCACAATATCCCACAAGTTCTCATTTGAAGCCACAAGCCATGGAAAGATTTGGTTTGATCAAAGAAGGCAGGCCGTGCAACATCTCTTGATAAAAAAAGCCAAATTAAGTGAAATTCTGGTATGACAGACTCAGATGTCGAATATGATGTTGAGACATCTTATCTGTTACTTATAAACATGGTAAGGCATACATATCAGTACTTAAATAATTCTGATATATCAGAGTCAAACATGCTTCAGGATGTTGTGACATCTGATAGGACATTCAGTTCAGGTACTGCATAAAACATAAAAGATATAAAGAACACAGCAGAATTGTTAACCCAGTTCGATCAAATCAATCTACTCTGGGGGCTACCAAGCCAGGAATGAAATCCAATATAAGTAATATTAATTCTGGACTTAAACCACTCAGTTTAATCCTTCACTTAATATCTACCCAAGGCAATTTCTACCTAAGACACAACTTAGATATGAGTACCAACTCACTCCCCCTCAATCACACAGTGATATGTTACAATGTTTAATAAAATTGAAGTCACACTTCAAACACAACAGCTTGATTTTACTTAACAGTTTCAATCAAGACACAATACTTCTCTTGCTTACAAGCTTCGAGAATCACAGGTGAAACAACCACAATATGGTTCCTTGTTACGCACGGCTGCCTCAAGAACACAACCCTAATAATGTTTACATTTTCGGTTGATTGGGTTAATTCTAAACTAGGTTACAGGGTTTCTTTTATAACCTATTCCCAACTAGATTTGGGCCTAAACAATCACAACAATAGCTGCTACAAATATGCAGAAAAAATCTGCTACAAATATATCAAAAGATCTTCAAATCTAAAAACTCCTAAAATATCTCTAAATATAGAAACTCTATATTTTTCAATATTTGTCTTCAATTTAAATTGAGTCTTTAAGATCTTCTAAATCAGCACCCTTTAAATCAGCGCCACATATGATTGCATAATATCTCCAGAAAATTTTGCATCTTTAAAGAATAATTCCACCTGTGATATCAGAATATTTTGTAGAATATTCTGCATAATTCAGATCTGATAAATCCCACTGTCATCACCTTGAATTAGGGTTAGTTAGTTTGTTACCTCCTTGATTCAAGGTGAGTTAGTTATTCTGTTATACTGAATTCAGATAACTAATCTCCTTAAAGATGCGCCTTGTATTGCTTATCTCTTTCCAATTAATTCCAGATAAATTCCCCTGAATTTACTCAGTTCTGTTGCGCATCATTTAAGTCTGGTAGCAGGTTTACGATGTCCCAATGTCCCAACATCTGGTGTGACATCCTGATGTCTTGACTTAAGTGTTACTCTGTTTGACAATGTCACAACATCGGGTGTGACATCTTGATATCTTGACTTAAGTTCATTAACTGTTACTCTGTTTGACAATGCACAACATCTGGTGTGACATCCTGAACTAAGTTCAACACTTCTTGTTTGATATCTATCTGTAACACATGACAGTAATGTTGTCATGACAGTTGCAGATGTTTCAACATTTTCTTTGACATCTGTCTGTAACATATGACAGTAAATTAGTTTCAACATTTTCTTTGACATCTGTCTGTAACATATGACAGTAATTCTGTCATGACATTTGCAGATGTTTCAACATCTTCTTTGACATCTGTCTGTAACATATGACAGTAATTCTGTCATGACATTTGCAGATGTTTCAACATCTTCTTTGACATCTGTCTGTTATTATAACCATATTTATCTGTGGCACCATGTCAGGACATCATGTTTGACATGTTCTTCCAGAATCTATACCATGTTAATTTAACATATGGAACTTCTTATTCAACATTTTCCAGCCATATTAGTTTTACCAAACATAATGTCAATCATAAAATAATAGGATTAACAATAAGGTTTCAGTTCTATTGGGCTTCTGCAGGAAATTTTGATTCAAAGTGGATTTCATTGTCTTATATATGATGACAAGTGCCTAGGGTTCAAATTTCATCCACAAATTCATTATGGAAGAGGTTCAACTGGCCAGATGACTGAAAATCAGGGATAAGGGGAAAAGTCAATCATGCTGGAAAAAAAGTCAACTCCTGACATTTTGAGATCAAAATCATGAAATTATGGTTACAAGGATCCTATGGTTCAAATTTGATCAAGAAATGATGGAGGAATCAAGAGAAATCAAGAAAACCAAAACTTACCATTTTTGGAAAATTAGGGTTTCCAAAAATGGCAAGTTTTGGCCATTTTTGCAGCATCTTTGAGAGAGGCCTTCTCCCAAAATATGAGGGCTATCAAAATTCTACTTGGAGCCAATTAAAGAGGGCATATTGATCTTCAAATCCATGGGTGTAACTCCCACATATCATAAAAATGAGAGAGATATGATCTTGCAAAGTTGAAGCAAACTAAGGCAAAACTAGGCAATGGGCGAGGCAAATGGCTGGCCAGCGCGCGTGTCCTGCAAGGAAAATCATCAAACAGGTGGAGGGTCAAATACCAAGCCATTTTTCTTGATCAAGGATGCTTCAAATCAATTTTTTGTAAACTACAAAGTTGTTCCCCATCATGTTTACTACAACTTTCATGTTCAACAATTTTTCATATGATCAAAGGATTGAGAGCTAGGATGGGCTGAAGTAAGGAAGTTGCATCTGGCCAGACATAGGCCAATGAGTACAGGGCAAGGCAAATTTGTGCAGGCCAATGTGTAGTTTGGTGACTTGATTTTCATAGAGGCATTTAAGTGAATTAGAGGTCATATCTCATCATGGTTTGAATATCAAACTTGTTCCTTGTTCTTTCTACTTCAAATTGAGCACAAGAACTTCATTAATGGGTGCCTTGATCATGAAGTTACGCCTCTTAGAAGATCACAACATGCAATCAGATTTCTTATAGGCTAAGTCATTGGATCATAAGAGGATTCCACTTCAGTTCAGCTTGCACACTTCAATTAGCATGCTATAATCACAAACCTCATGTCCAGAAGCTCAAGTTATCATGTGTGTGCATGATCACACCAATTTCCATGCATCCTCTCCAATTCAAGCCAAATGATGAGTTGCTAAGTATTGCAATCAATTTACACAATCAGATAAACTCAGCTTCATTGCATCACATTAAACCACATCATAGCAAGCATGAGCTTCATTGCACATGATCAAAGCCAGCCAATATCACCTCGAGCTCAAACAAACTTCACTCAATATAACCAACTTCAAAACTAACTTGACTCAGTTAACTCGAGTTCTAACTGTTAACTGAGCTAGTTAGTGGCTTAACCCATTCTATATAAGAGATTCACCATGGCTAGTTGAGGGGAGACTTCATTTTTGCAAAATTCACACTTCATTCCACAAAAATTCTCTTTGCATTCTCTCTGCATTTTGCCTCGAGCAGCCTCCATCTTCATCACTCCAACCTCAATCTTCCTAAATTCATTTTCATCATCACCTCAAGCATGGCTTCCATGGATTACTAAGCTTGATTCCTCAAGAATCACATACTGCAACTTTTTGGTTGCACTACAATTTGGATCAGGACTTTGCCATCACCTTCAATTCAGCTTCGATCTATTTCAATTCATCCTCATCATTGTGTGTAGCTCCATTTCCATGGCTTGATCATCTTCAATTTCCAAGGATCCTCACTGCACAATTGAAGAGCTTCACTGCATTTTCATCAATCTCTCAAGATCCACACATCACAGAGTGTTTATTTCACTCTTGTTGCATTAGAGCAAGCTCAAGCATTCTAAGGAGCCTCACCTCTGGTCTTCTAGCAACACATTGATCACTCTGCAATTCGGGTATGTCCTGAAAATTCACTATCCAGAATTGTAAATTTCTTGGTTGTTTCATGTGTTGTAGAGCTGAATAGGAGCATTGGAGTATTTGGCTAGTTGATAGACACCCTAGGTGTGTAGTTTCAGTTTCATAGGTCAATTTGTTTGTCTTCGATTTGGCTATTTTAGGAACCCAAAGTGAATTGTGAGGGTAGATTAGTGATCAGTGATGAAAGGTAAATCTTGCCATGGTTTTAGATTTCATTTAAGTGATGATTTGTGTTTGCCCTACCGGAGGCTGGCCGGAGAAGATGACCGGAATTCATCTCCGATCATTAGAACAGTAAAGACCTAATTCCCCTAACTTTATAACGTGACCATTAGATGAATCTGATCCTAGGGCCATTAACGCGCCAGTGCATTAAAATGCACATGCCAGTCACATGACCAGAGTCAACCCTAAAGTCTTCAGTTTCCTTTTCACACCTCACGCGTTTTTGAATCCAGCCCAATGATGTTGTTTCTGTTGCTCATGGCACCCCCATGCCCAAACCATTTTTTTCATTTTATTTTCTTTTCTCATTTTATTTCAATTTCGTTTTGCATTATTAAAAATACCAAAATGCCACAAAAATTTCCAATTAAATTCACATAGGATTCTCATAATTTTCTCTAATTTTCCATATTTTTAGATTTTATTTTGATCCATTCTTGAAGTCAGAATTAATTTCCATCTTATTTGTTTTCTTATTTTCTCATTTTTTACCAACAAATTTGTTCATTTTTGTTCTATTAAACCATATAGGATAAATATCCCATTCTTTTTGTGTCATTTTAATGGTTCATTCAACTTCCCCAAAATATGTTTCTCTGGATTTTTAGGTCATGCTTAGATCCCTTTTGAGTCCATTCTTCCACATAAGTCATATAAACCTTAATTGCATTCTAATGATTCTTCCACCACTCAAAATTAGGATTTTTTATGAGATTTTTTGTACACATGTTATTCTCTGGATTGTGATATCCAATGTTAAAATTCATAATTTTTCTAGGTCATTTGATATTTTTCCCAAGTTGCTTAAGCCTTAAGTCATTTTTTGTCCCTTTTAGAAGCTTCTTTCATCTCCATTTGAATAAGGCATTCATGCCATTGATCTAAGGTCTTGGTTCTGATTCTTGTAGGTTACATTAGAGGTCCTTAAGTGTAGAGTGAAATCATTAGGTCTTTATCTTTTGATTTTAGGGTTTGCTTGAGTCATAAGTTGCCTTTGCTTCCTTTTGACCTAATTCTTCTTCATCCTCCATCTTAACCTTTCAAAACCTATCTTGTGATGATCAATGCATGTTTAAACCACATTTTAACATTTCATCAAGTCCCTAGTCTTTGTATGGGGATTTCATATCCTCTTATTCATGTTTGAGTTTCTACTTTAAGTTTTTCTTCCTTTGAAGTTTCATATGCATTTCCTTCTTATGGTCACATCATTACTCATATAGTTTGCATCCCCTTCACTTGAATCTCTTCAACCCTTTGTGGTATGACATCTTAGAGGACTTTGATTAGGTGTTAGCCCCTGGGTTTTCTATTCACCTTAGGATTTACACATTTTTAGTTTACTTAACCCTTTAAATTTCTTCATGTAACTTTACCTTAGCTCTTATTAGGGTTTAGCTTCCTTTTAGGGCATAGTTGGATTTTGTTCACTTTAATAGCTTTAGAATACTTAAGTTGAGTTTAGCTACTGACTTTTTATGTTTTCCATCTTATAAGTTGCCTTAGGCTTGGGCTTTGGTCTTAGGAGTTCACTAATCTTTTCCTTAGATAGTGTGAATTGTTTGTGAAGATTACCATGTAATAATTGCTCATTTTTATTCATCATACTAATCTTTGTTTCATAGGGGAGAAGATGAGGTAATCACTTCATTCTTATTCCTTGATGCATTTATTTGACTTGCCTTAGCACCTTTTTACTTTGTTCATAGGTTCCCTTTCTTCCTTTAGATTCAACTTAACTTCCTTAGGAAGTAAGTTGATTTCTAACTTGCTTTCCTTTTCCTTAGGATTAGAAAACCTCATTAACCAGAGGACCACACTTGTACATAATAAGATAACTTAGGATTGTGTCTTAGTCCCCTATTAGCTTTGACCTCTGTCTTTTGAGTCTTTCTCTTCTCATCTTCAAACAAAATCCAAAAAGACTTAATAAATGCATGAAAGGATCCCTTGTGTATAGCCTTATTCCATGGGGAACTTGCATTCATTCCATCTTGGAATGGTGTATCCTTGTCAAGGGGTTGTTTCACAAAGAAAATATAAAAGTCTAATCAAGGGGTTGTTTCACAAAGAAAATCTAAAAGTTACTTCTTCACAAAAGCTACAAAAACCCTTAATAAATTTCAACAAGCTAATGAACTTAGACCCTAATCCTAGGAAACAAGTCTTGGATAAATTTTCCTTACTTGGTGTGCTTGTTCTACTATTCCATATTGGAATGTAGTAGCAAGTACATATTCCAGGGAAAAGAGTTTGAATTCACTTCCTTGTGCCAAATTCATACAAAACTCTTAAAAAGTAAACAACAAACAATAAGCGACTTTCCTGCGGGAACTTCTCTTTCTCATCTCATTCACTCATAACGCGAACTTGCGACGACTTGTCTCGCATGCAAGACAGTAAACGCACTCGTACCAGACGAGCCTGCAACACCTGAGCATAGACATAAGCAGTTCCAGCATAAAAAACACAAACAAATAGTTCCCGCCTTAGTTAGGCGAACTACATCGACTCTGATCCTCATTTTCCTGATGAGGTACGTAGGCTGTGGGGTAGGGCCCGTTCGAGCATATTCTTTATTTTCCCTACATTTTCCCTCTTTCTTTCCATTTTCTTTTCCAATTCTTTTCTCATTTCAGTTCCAGTTCCAGTTAGTAGCTCATTTGTTCAGCAGCAGTTATATTTTTCTCACCCTTTGAAACAAGCAAACAAGCATGGATCCCGTCGGGTACGGCGGATGGTCTAGGGTGTTAATTCCTTCCCGGGTTGTAACCGACTCCCAAACCCAAATCTTTGGTTCGCAAGACCTTGTCCTTTCCTTCTTCCTCAGGTTTGTGCAGCATTACCTTTCCCGTTCCTTCGGGATAAAAATGCTTGGCTGACGACTCTACCTTTTCCGCGCCACTTTCGCGTTTGTACTAGGATGAAAATCCCGGGAGCGACACTACTACTGAGTTTTCGAAGTGTATTAAGTATGAGATTGGTTTGCGTCCTGAGATTAAGCAAGTTGTATGATATCAACGAATTAGAAGGTTTTCGGATTTGACATAATGTTGTAGAATTTTTTAGGAAGATAGCAAAGCTCGTTCCACACATTACAAGAGTTTGAATGAGAGGAAAGGAAAGCAACAAGCTAGAAGTGGACCTTATGTGACACCCGCTGATAAGGGAAAACATAGGGGAAACATTGATAAGAGATCTGGTGGAGGGAGTTCTGGTCCCGTTAAGTGTTACAAGTGTGGCGATTTGGGCCATAAGTATTTTGAGTGTGGGAAGAACATAGTGAAATGTTCAAACTGTGGAGGCCTTGGACATGCTACTACCGAGTGTAGAAGGAATGTTGTGAAGTGCTTCAATTGTGGAGAAGTTGGTTACATTAGTACTAAGTGTACTAAGCCAAAGCAAGCTCAGGCGCGTGGAAAGGTGTTTGCATTAGCAGGGAAGGACACTACTAGTGCAGACCGTTTGATTAAAGGTACATGTTTTATTAATAGTACGCCTTTAGTCACTATTATTGATACGGGAGCGACTCATTCGTTCATTTCTCTTGAGTGTGCTAAGCGTTTGAATTTGTTTATGTCTTCTTGGGGTGGTGAGATGGTTATTGAGACTCCTGCTTCAGGGTCGGTAACTACTTCTTTGGTGTGTGTAAGTTGTTCTTTGACCATGTATGGTAAAATATTTGTTGTGGATTTAGTTTGTTTGCCGTTGGAGGGTTTGGACGTAATCTTGGGTATGAACTTGTTGCAATTTAATAGAGTTCATATAGATTGCTATCATAAGTTAGTAAGGTTTCCTTCTTTGGATGATGATGAGGAAGAGAGTTTCCTATCCACGAAAGAGTTGAAGAAACTTTTAGTGGATGAAGCTCAATTGTTTAGTTTGTTTGCATCGTTGTCAGTGGAGAGCGAAGTGGAACTCAGTGTGTTGCCAGTGGTGTGTGATTTTCCAGAAGTGTTTCCAGAGGATATTAAGGATGTACCGCCGGAAAGAGAAGTTGAGTTTTATATTGATCTAGTTCCGGGTATTGGACCGATTTCGATGGCATTGTATCGTATGTTAGCTTCAGAGTTGGTAGAATTGAAGAAGCAATTGAATGACTTGTTGGACAAGAGATTTGTTAGGCAGAGTGTTTCTCCTTGGGGTGCTCTGGTATTGTTGGTAAAGAAGAAGGATGGAAGTATGCGGTTATGTATTGATTATCGACAGTTGAATAAGGTGACAATTAAGAACAATTATCTGCTTCTGAGGATCGGTGATTTGATGGACCAATTGGTTGGTGTGCATGTTTTTAGTAAGATTGATTTGAGATCAGGATATCACTAGATTCGTGTGAAAGAAGAGGATATCTAAAAGAAGGCTTTTAGAACACGGTATGGTCATTATGAGTATTTCGTGATGCCATTCAGATTTTCTAATGCGCCAGGTATGTTTATGGAATATATGAATCGTATTTTTCATGAACAGTTGGATCATTTCATGGTTGTGTTCATCGACGACATTTTGATTTATTCTAAGTCTCAAAAAGAGCATGAAGAGCATTTAAGGATTGTGTTACATATTTTGAAAGAGAAGCAATTATATGCTAAGTTGTCAAAGTGTGAGTTTTGGTTGTCGAAGGTAAGTTTTATTGGACATGTTATTTCCGATGGTGGTATTAGCGTTGATCCATCCAAGATTGATGCGGTAATTCAATAGGAAGTTCCTAGATCGGTTACGGAGATTCAGAGCTTTTTAGGCTTGGCGGGTTATTATCGGAGGTTTATTAAAGGATTTTCCAAGTTGGCACTTCCGTTAACGCAGTTGACTTGTAAGGGAAAGACTTTCATTTGGGATATTCATTGTGAAGAAAGTTTCATGGAACTTAAGAGAAGGTTAACAACGGCTCCGATCTTGATTTTGCCGAATCCGACGAAACCATTTGTGGTGTTTTGTGATGCTTCATTGTTTGGGTTAGGTGGTGTTTTGATGCAATATGGAAAGGTTGTAGCTTATGCTTCAAGACAATTGAGAGTTCATGAAAAGAATTATCCTATACATGATTTGGAATTAGCGGTCGTGGTGTTTGTTTTGAAAATTTGGAGGCATTATCTTTATGGTGCAAGATTTGAAGTTTTTAGTGATCAGAAGAGTTTGAAATATTTATTTGATCAAGAGGAATTGAACATGAGGCAAAGGAGGTGGTTAGAACTTTTGAAGGATTATGATTTTGGTTTGAAGTACCATCTGGGTAAGGCGAATGTGGTGGCCGATGCCTTAAGTCGTAAGTTGTTACATATGTCTGCATTGATGATAAGAGAATGGGAACTTTTGGAGAATTTTAGAGACTTGAGTTTAGTTTGTGAGATGACACCGAGAAGTGTGAGACTTGGTATGCTACATGTTACAGATGATTTTCTTGCAACCGTTTGTGAGAAGCAAAAGTTGGATTTGAAATTTGTTGATTTGATGATGAATGAGAATGAGGATTTCAAGGTTGATGATTTTGGAGTTTTGAGATTCCGTGGTCGTATTTGTATTCCCGATGATGTGGAGTTGAAAAAGATGATATTGGAAGAGGGACACCGAAGTAACTTAAGTATTCATCCGGGAGCGAATAAGATGTATCAAGATTTGAAGAATATCTTTTGGTGGTCCGGATTGAAGAGAGATGTAGCTCATTTTGTTTATGCGTGTTTGACTTGTCAGAAGTCTAAGGTGGAACATCAGAAGCCTAGTGGTTTGATGCAACCGTTGGATATTCCGGAATGGAAATGGGATAGTATATCGATGGATTTTGCTATGGGATTGCCGAGTACACAAAGAGGTCATAATGCTATTTGGGTGGTTGTTGATAGACTTACTAAATCTTCTCACTTTATTCCGATTGATATTATTTATCCTTTGCAGAAGTTAGCCGAGATTTATGTTTATGGGATTGTAAAGTTACATGGAGTTCCTAAGAGTATTGTATCAGATAGAGATCCTAGATTTACATCGAGGTTTTAGGAAAGTTTGCAAAAGGCTTTGGGTTATAAGCTAAGATTGAATTCGGCTTACCATCCGCAAACGGATGGTCAAACTGAGAGGATAATTCAATCGTTGGAGGATTTGTTGCGTGCTTGTGTGCTAGAACAAGGTGGTGTTTGGGATAGTTATTTAGTGTTGATTGAGTTCACCTACAATAACCGTTTTCATTTAAGTATTGGTATGGCACCCTTTGAGGCTTTGTATGGTCGGAGATGTCGAACACCTTTGTGTTGGCATGAAACCGGATAGAGAACGGTAGTTGGACCGGAGATGGTACGATAAACGACGGAAAAGGTGAAGTTTATTCAGGAGAAGATGAGAGCTTCTCAAAGTAGACAAAAGAGTTATCATGACAAGAGAAGGAAGGATCTTGAGTTTCAGGAAGGCGACCATGTGTTCTTGCGTGCTTGATGAAACTTACTGTGATGATTATTATAGAAACTAGAGTGAAACACCCCAAAGCTGATATGATAAGGAAAAAGTTTAATCTGCACAAGGATTATGTGCACAATTACTAGTGTCATGCTAATGGGAGGATTTGGGTCTCATGGGATAATACTAAGGTATATATCAATGTGGCTCACATGACAAATCAAATGATTCACTACAAGGTTATGGATAGAATGAAGAACACCTTGTATTAGCTCACTGCTATCTATGGGCACAACAAGCTGGAAAATAGGAAAACCCTCTGGAATGATATGTTATAGCTGCAACCTAGTATCCAAGGGCCTTGGTGTGATATAGGTGACTATAATAATGTAGCCACTGCTAATGATAAAATTGGTGGTAAACTTGTTATGGAAAATGAGTACATAGATATGTAGGAAATGATGGAAGCCACTGGGCCGAGTGAGATGGATAGTGTGGGGGACCATTTCACATGGTGCAATAACCATATTACTGGGAAATCTTGATGGTTTAGGGATAACATAGATTGGAAGTTGAACATTCTTCACCATAGTGTGTCTAATCATGCCCTGCTTCAAGTGGAGATTAAGCTGAAGATTCAGAGGACCGCCAAAAGGTTCAGATATTACAATCATCTTGCTGATATTCCTTGTTTCAAAGAAGTAGTTGAAAGTAACTGGAAGGCTCCCATTCAAGGAACACCTATGTATGTTCTTTGGAACAAGCTCAAAAGGCTTAAACCAGCTCTGAATCAACTATGCAAAAGTTGCTCTGGAGTGCATCAAAAGCTACTAAAGAGTAGGCAAGAGTTAGAGAAGGCTCAAACTGATCTGAATATGAACAAGATGGATAGAGAGTGCATGGAGAAAGTTAAAGAGCTAACTGAAAGTGTCATAAACCTGAATGAGATGGAAGAAAAAAATCATGATGCAGAGGTCTAAGATTGAGTGGTTGAGAAAAGGGGATAAAAATAATGCATACTATTTTTCTATAGTCAAAAGTAAGAAAAATAATAAGGCTATCACCAATCTACAGAAGGATGATGGGAGCACTATAACTGATAAGTAGGAGATACAACTTGAGGTTATGAATTTCTATGAGTCCCTTATGGGAAGGAAAGAAAGGAATTTACAACAAGTTGATATTGATTCTATGAGAAAAGGGCCTCAAATCACTAGATCTCAAGGAGAGGATCTAACAACTAATGTGACAGAAGAAGAGATTGTCAAAGCCTTAAAAGACATTGGTTATTTAAAGGCCCCTGGAATGGATGGGTTTGGAGCCAAGTTTTTTAAAGACAACTGGAACACTGTTAAAGAGGATGTGATAAAGGAAGTCCAAAAGTTCTTTATGCAGGGCAAAATTTACAAAGCTTTCAACAACTCTATTGTAACTTTAGTGCCCAAAGGTGAGGATGCCAAGACTATAAAGGAGTACAGGCCCATAGCTTATTGTACAAATTTGTATAAGATCATCTCAAAGATCCTTACCATGAGATTGAGCAGAGTGCTTCCTGAGATTATTCACAACAGTCAGGCTGCTTTCATACCTGGACAAATCATCCATAACCATATCCTACTGGCTTTTGAGCTGTTGAGAGGCTATAGTAGGAAAGAAGGCCCCCCTAGATGCATGATGCAAATGGATCTGCATAAAGCATATGACATGGTGGACTGGTATACTTTGGAGACTATTATGAGAGAGATTGGTCTGCCCCCCAAATTTGTTGATTGGATTATGGTAAGTGTAAAAACTGTGAGCTATAGATTCAATGTTAATGGAGATTTGACTGATGTGCTTCAAGCTAAGAGAGGGATTAGACAAGGGGATCCAATTTCCCCCTTGTTATTTGTCTTAATTATGGAGTATCTGAACAGGAAAATGATAAAAATGCAGCTTAATCCTAACATCAATCACCATATAAGATGTGAGAAGCTTGACATAATACATTTGTCCTTTGCAGATGATATTCTGCTTTTCAATAGAGGAGATAATATCTCTGTGCAGATGATGTTGCAGACATTTCAGCAATTCTCCCAATCAACTGGTCTGCAAGTGAATTATAGAAAATACAAAGTTTTATGTGGTGGAATGGACAATGACATGAAGCATACTATCAGCAGGCTGACTGGTTTTGAAGAAGGACAACTTCCCATCAAATATCTTGGAATCCCTTTATCTGACAAGAAGCTAAACATTGTTCACTACATGCCTCTTGTGGATATAATAACCAAGAGAATTAGACATTGGTCTGCAAAGATACTTAGCATGGTAGGTAGAATACAGTTGATCAAGAGCATCTGTTTGGCTGTTGTGCAGTATTGGATGACTTGTCTCCCTCTACCTAAAGGTGTGATCAAGAAAATTCAGGATATTTGCAGGAATTTTGTGTGGTCAGGTTAAGAAGTTATATGTAAAAAGAACCCTGTTTCTTGGAAGAAGGCTTGTAAACCTATCAAGATGGGAGGGCTTAATATCATTGATATGGATATATGGAACATTATAGCTATGATGACGTGTTTATGGAATATATGCGCGAAAAATGATACCCTATGGGTGAGGTGGATACACAGCTATTACATCAAAGAGGATGACATATGGAACCTTCCAATAAAAAAAATAGCACTTGGATTTGGAAGGCATTAATGGCCACAAGAGAAACATTACAGGGAATATATCAATGCTACCATGACATGATTAGAGTGCAGAAATTCAAAATGAATAAAGTTTATCATTGTATGCTGGATAATGAAATGCAAGTGGATTGGCATAACCTCTTATGCCATAACTTTGCTCGACCTAGAGTCTATCTTTTTCTGTGGATGTATTGCAATGAAAGGCTGGCTACAAAATATAGGATGTGCAGAATGGGTTTTTTGCATGATTCGTAATGTGGCTTATGTGAGAATGCTGAAGAAAACCACAAGCATCTGGTTTTCACATGCTGCAAGACTGAACCTATCTAGAACATGGTGCTGAAATGGGATGGCATCAACAAGGAGGGCCCCTTTGATTTGGAGTGGATAAAGAGGAGATGCAAAAGGAAAGGATGGAAAGCTAGTATGCTGAAAGGTATCACTGCAGAAACTATTCATGGTATTTGGATGTATAGAAATAGTTTTATCTTTGATAGAGATAGTAATAGAGTTGATATAGATAATATTACTAAAGGTATTATTGACACTATAGTGTATAGAGGGTGGATGAATCCCAAATATAGAAAAAAACATAGCTAATTTGTTAATGTAAGGTGTATAGGTCTTTGAACATTGGGCTATACTCAAGATGCTTTGTATTGTTTACTTTTGAAATATACCATTCTTTTATTTCAAAATAATAATAATAATAATAATAATAATAATAATAATAATAATAATAATAATAATAATAACATTTTAAAAGTTTAAATTTAAATTTTATCATAATGTAAGTTTTTAATTGTATGATTATATAGTAATATAGTAATAATTTTTATTAATTTTATTTATTGTAACAGAGATAATAATAATAATAATAATAATAATAATAATAATAATAATAATAATAATAATAGTATTTATAATAATAATAATAGTAGTATTTATAATAGTATTAATAATGATACTATTATAAATAATATTCATATTCGTTACCTGCACTTACTAGTAAGAAACTCACCATAAGTCACTATATGTCGTTGGCGGATAGAATTATTAGTAGAATGAGACGTTGGACTACTAAACTTCTCAGTCAAGCAGTGAGAATTCAACTGGTAAAAAGTATCTCTTATGCAGTTGCTCATTACTGGATGCAATGTTTCCCGCTTCCAAAATATGTTTTGAAAAAAATTGATGGCATTTGTAGATCTTTTGTTTGGACAGGAGGTAATGAGGTCAAAAAGAAAAGTCTCGTGGCTTGGAAAAATGTATGTAAACCAATTTGTCAGGGTGGCCTGGGGATTATAAATCTCACAGTTTGGAACCAAGTGACAATGCTCAAATGCTTATGGAATTTAAGTAAAAAGTCTGATAATATTTGGGTGAAGTGGGTA
Organism: Lathyrus aphaca; assembly: GCA_963966055.1. Classification (NCBI taxonomy): domain Eukaryota; kingdom Viridiplantae; phylum Streptophyta; class Magnoliopsida; order Fabales; family Fabaceae; genus Lathyrus; species Lathyrus aphaca. Next base: position 66,951,500 of record OZ014520.1, read on the forward strand.
CATATGTATTACATAAAGAAATAGGATCTCATGCAAATACAACCGAAGAATTACTGGTTCTGGAGATTTAATAATATTCTTTCTCAAAGGAATATTGTTATTTAGTTGAAGCGGGAATGAGATACACAGATGATTTGAGAAAAGTTCTCAATGAGGAATATGTACACTGATATGATGGAGTCCAACCCTCGTGTTCCTTGGAGATTCCTGATAAATAGGAACTGTGCCAAACCAAGAGCTATAACAACAATGTGGCTGGCATGTCATGGGAGATTGACGACAAATGATCGTTTGATAAGATTTGGAATAATTAAGGATAATATTTGTAGCCTTTGCAGGATGGTAGATGAAAATCTCAATCATTTTATTGTAATATTACAATAAATATATGAAATAAAGTCCTAAAGTGGCTGGAAATTGATCACACGCCTGCTCCATGGACCGAAGAACTTTTGTGGGTAATGGAAAATTCAGCCAAAAAGGGGGCAAAAGCGAGTCTTCTAAAAGTAGCGTTTACAAAAACTGTATACATGGTTTGAAAATATAAGAATAATGTTATCTTCCAAAATAATGGGAGTAAGAACATCGTGGAGTAGATTATAGATATGATTACATATAGGGGCTGGTATACAAATAAATTAAGGAAGTATGTAGCTAGGTTGATGTTTTAGTGTCCTTAATCATTTGTCAATTATGTTGATTGAGTTGTTGGATCCAATTGGACCGCGTTTGTAATTAACATATTTTTTTGAATATTATTCGACTTTTATTCAAAATAATAACAATAATAATAATTATTATTATTATTATTATTATTATTATTATTATGTATATTAATATTGAATATTCTAAGAAAATGTCACATAGACATTTAGAGCTAGACATTTAGAGCTAGGGAAGTTATCATGTAGACAATTAGGGTTAACGTTGTCACCAAAGTTGTCATCATGACAACCTTGAATTTAGATTAAGTAGATAGATATATCATTCTATGCATCAGATATGGATCTATTTTCTTAGTTTTAAAAAATAGAATATTTTGTATTAAAAAAAATATTTTTATAAATTTATTTTTTAAAATATTAAAAAAAAGTTAATTTTTTTTTTATAAATTAAAATAATAATTTTGACATCGCCTAATATAAATATACATTATTATTAAAACATGTCTAATTTACAATTTTTTTAGAAAAATATATTTAACAAATGATTTTTATAAAAAAATATTTAACTTCAAATTTAATTTTTATTGTAATTTTAATATTAAAAAGTTATAGTAAAATGTTGAAATATTTAAAATAATATTTTAAGAATAATTATTTAAATCAATTTTTAATTTAATTTAAAAAATATATATATAAACTTCTTAAATAAAAATATATAAACTATAAAAACCATTTAAAGAAAAAACTAAAACAAACTACCTTATATTTTCAAAATATTGGTTTTGTTAGTGCTTGTGCAATAAAACTTTTTCATTGATGGAATGTTGTTAGTTAGTTATTTTCAGCATCTCTTTAGTTTTTCTGGCATGCACATATATTAATTGCTACGTAATGCTTTGCTTTTCAATATAATGGAGTGTATGAATATGCTTTATTAATTCGCACATGCTGTAGTCAACATGTTCCATCACAACTTTCGTGAAAATAAATTTTTGCTATAAACTGCCCAATACAATGGCATTATGCAAGTGATTGGGTCCAAATATATTATTGGGCACACTATGCTGTTGTCCATTACACGTTAAAATTGTTACACTTTTTATTTATAAATTGAAGTTGTTATTGTTTTGTCTAAAATAATTGAAAATTACACTTTTTAATGAGAATCAATTAGAGATAGCACAAGGGGTGCTATAATTAACCCGGTAAAATATAATTTGTTATTTTCAAAAACTAGAAATATGGTTAAGGATTGTTGAAATTAATGCTAAGGTAGAGGAAAAAAAAAGTTGTGTGGCAAATGTAATGATGAGATGTCCAATGGATCGAAAGAGATTAGAGACATAAGCATGTGTGTGATTGTGTCTTAAATCTTCTTTTATATCCAAACATTTTTCTTTAAGGAAATTAAATTGGTATGTAGGATATATTATATTTTTAAAGGAAATAAAAAAAACTATCACTAATTAAAATTCAAATATACTAATTATATTAAAAAGTTTCTTTTGAGATAATTTAAACTATGTCTCATAAAATTATAAAGTCAAACTTTGTCGAAGAAGAATTTGGTTTTAGGAATTAGAGTCCCCGTATTATATATATATATATATATATATATATATATATATATATATATATATATATATATATATATATATATATATATATATATATATATATATATATATATATATATATATATATATATATATATATATATATATATATATATATATATTACTCCATCTGTTTCAAAATAATAGTCTTTTAAGGTAAAAAAAATTTGTCTCAAAATAATAGTTTTTCTATGTTTTCAATGCAATATTAATTACTTTTTTTTACCAATTTTACCCTTAATTACATTACTTTCAATGTATTACATCATACTATACCTTTATGACAATTAATAGTAATTAATGGTAGTTTTGTAAAATTATTATATTTAATCATTCGATCATTACTTTTCTTAATTCATGTGCAACAACCTTAAAAGACTATTATTTTGAGATGGATGGAGTAACAATTAGTCCAGAACGAAATAATCAGCAGAATACTAGACAGTATTCAAACCAACATATATCACTAAACTAAAACAAAACTAAATACAACTGAAGAGAACCTATTATAAAAAAATCACGAGGGTGTTTCATCTAATTGTAAAAAGAACATAATCTCGTTTTGCTATTACATTAGTCCAACCAGTACCACGAGGTGTGAATAATTTTATAGACAATCTCATCCACAAAGCAAATTTGTCATTAAAAATAATTTGATTTCTATATATACCACCACAAATACCAACACGTGCACAATCACATTAACAACGTCGTTTGCTTTGACGTAGACGGAACCAACCAAAGAAACCATTCTAAAAGATGCTCACTACACGAATCCGCAACATAAAAATTTATACCCACCCAAGACATAATAGCTTTCTACACCAATTGTGACTTAGCACAAGCGATAAACAAATGAGCAATTGTTTCCTCTTCTTAAAAGCACAACACACAAACCTTTTCTTGGACATTCAACAAAATTCCTCTACTAGCCAACTTTGATCTAACCGACATATGATTCAGAAGAAGACGTCAACTGAACAATTTTACTTTAAGTGGCATTTTAGTTTGCCACAATAACAACAATCATGTTCTCGCGTTCACGTTCGAAAAACCATAACCATTGGCAAACATAATTGATCAGTAGTAGGACTTGACAGAGAACAAATTAAACTTTGCATTCAGCCACCTGAAATCGTCCTTGAGAGCACTGTTTGGCTGCACATTCTGCAGCAAAAACTCCAAGCCCCGTAGTTGTTTTGCACATTCAGCATCCATACCAGAATTATGAAACCCCAACTTCCAAATCCATTGCATTTCCTGCCAATATCCCATGTTAGTAATGTGTTCATTAGTATTAGCATGAGATTTTTAGTTAAGAGAAAAGTCAAATTGATGGGTATAATTACGTTGACATAACTAAGTGTCTAAAATTTAAACCAAATTTTTTGGCATACTAACTGTATCGATTGATTGATTTGAATGACCTGTAAGTGAAGTCTAGATCAAGAATAATTTGAATTTGAAGGAGTCTCGGAAACAAATCAACATGATTAGGATCACTCTCTCTTTCAAACATTTCAGAATCTGGAAAGATCATACAACAACCCTTCGACACGATGTCGGAGTCGACACATTTTAGTGTTAAGGATTTAAAATATTTTCAAGTCCTAAAAACGTGATGTGGAGATATCTCAACTTTCAACAAAAGTGGTTAAAGTGTTCAGAAGCAGTTACCAAAACGGTTATCACAATGTTTTTGGTTCAATAGTTTCTCTTTGAAGACACGTGGAACCAAGTTAGAGAAACATGTAGCCAACAACTATTATCGACATTTATTTAGGACTAGTATATAATGCAAGTTTATGCATTATAGTAGAGATTGCAAATTTCTCATTCATTTTATATAGAACTAGATTACCCAAATCTTCAAACAAAATAGTTTGTGAGAAGTGAGTATGTGTCCATTCTTTAAATTTGTTGTAAATCTTTTGTATTCCAAGCATTAATGTCATTTATTTTAATCATTTTTTTTATCTTTATCTAAAGTTTATTGCTTACATTTAATTGATTTGTTACTAGTCGTTTTAAATTTAAATCACACACTTCTCATTGTATATTTTATTTAGACAAATTATCTTTGAGATTTGTCAAGTTTATCTTTTAAGTGAACTAAACTCGTGATTATTTACTAAAAATACCAGTAAATAATTAGATATCTCATGATTCTTAAACTTAAAACTAATATTCACCCCGTCCTTACTTTCCTTCATTAGCTAATTTACCTGAAGTATAAACATTGTTAAACAATTGGCAACAAAAACTAAATGCTTTATCTAGGTCATGAGTGTAAACTAATCATTGACTTTCTTGTTTTTCTCCATTATGAACTTTTTGAATATAAAGTGATGAGGAAAAGTGTCTTGATGATTCATCCTTAGAAAACTCTATATCTGATAATTTTAACTCGACATTTTCCTACTAATAAGTCTCACAATTTGTATCGATATTTGTCCATTGACTAGAATAATATATATTTTTAATTGTAGATGTTCTATTTTTTTTATTATGATAAGAAGAATGAATGTTATTTAGTTCATTAACTGACCCTTCATCTTTATTTATATTTTCATAATTGTTTTATGGTGTTATCTTGTTCATTTAATAAACAATCACCTTTATTTTTATATCTATTTCTTTTGTTTGTTTTAATAAATTTATCTAGAGTTCTTTTTTTACGATGCAATAAAGACTTTGTTTTTGTATTTTGAATAATCTGATTCATATTTTTTTACTTAGATGATATTATATATTTTAAGATAAAGTAAAAAATAATTATAAATAATATAAATAATAATTATGAATAAAAACTAATATATATATATATATATATATATATATATATATATATATATATATATATATATATATATATATATATATATATAGTATTTAAAAATGAATAAAAATATTGGATCTAAGACAAGGGTTTTCCTAGTCTAAGTGTTGAGACGACCCTGGATTAAACATAAGTCTTAAGGCTATAAAGATGAAAAGAACAAACTTCAACTACAGTGAAATGAGATTAATGAGTACTTAAACATAAGAGAATTTTAATACCACGTACCGCCCCTATAAATGCTAGAGAGTTTATGGAAGACAAAAAAATCAATATCCAACTATCTGTCAAATCTAAATATTAATCAATTTAAATTTTTTAGTTAAGGATATTTTATTCTCATAGTTATCTTACCACAATATTACTTGTTAAGATTCTTATACATTAGTTCTATACTTACCATTTTATTTGGAGAAATATTCTCATGAATAGTTTTATTGGAATTAATCCAAAACTTTAAGAATTTCGAACCAATTTTAATGAACAAGATTCAATCAATCGATCGAATTTCTCTTTTGTTCTTTACTCTTCATATGAGTGAATTAATCACACCTTAATCGTAAGAATGATTCTGCGTATTAATTGTTATAAGAAAGAAGAAATAAAAATTATAGAAGAAAGTTAGGGTTTTAAGAAAATTGGAGAAGATGGTGATTTTCTTTAGAATTTCTCTCTGTCCACAAATTGTGGAAATTTTCTTATTCACTTTGCAACTGCAAACTTCGGTGAACTCAATGTATTACAAGAATAGGAATACCTATTTTGGACTAAGTCGAAATCCCGTGTCAAACAATCTGCTTTGACACTTCGACATCATATACAACTTGACACACTAGACTAAGTCGACACACACCATTGTTCTGACGAGCATTACTTGCTTCAACACAAAGAATTACAACTCAACACATTGTCTACTTCATTGTGTATACGCTATCTACATTCATCATAGTTCTTATTCTTCTGAACATTTCGACCTGCACTCCCTTCGTCATGATATCTGCAATCTGATTCTTAGTTCTGCAGTGTTTCAAATTCATCTTCCCATCTGCTACCTGACATATATCGACAAAAGGTCGACATAAGACTTTCATAGGTCGACACATTTGCTTTCATAGGTCGATACATACGATGCATTATTTCAAAAATCACAATTTTCTCCATTCTTTTGCATTCTTTTTGCTTCCAAACTTGCATACTTATAAATACTTGATACATGCATCATTTCTAGAAGGTTCTAGAGTAAAGCCTACATGAAACTATGATTTTCAAAAATACTTATTACCTCTGTAACACCCCGTTTTTCCCAATTTAGAAAATAACAGTTTAATACGAAAAAACAGAGTTTAAATAAGTGGAATGCCACATCAAAAGAATAATCAACAAAACTCCTTTATTAAAACAACGGAAAAAATATATAATTTGTTCAACTTAAGGCAACATGCCAACATCAACAATAATCCTCAATAATTTTGCTTTATAAAGTTTCCAACAACATAAATGCGATACGTAACAAAAGTAAAATAAACAAAAGATAAAAAAATTCCACATCCCATGTTACGTATCAGAGCAATCTTATGACTCGAACAAGCAACACGACTTCCACGCACACTCAAGTACCTGAATTATCTATACTTCCAAAGAAGTACAGATACAACAACAAAGGGGTGAGAAACAAATTCAAATATTAACGGTGCATAAAACATATCAAGGGTAGTTCCTCACACAAATCAACATATACAACCACATCACATAAACAACAACAATTATGCAATGTGACTCAACAACGACACAATGCATGTGGTACCAGTTTTGTTCATTCAATCGAACTCGGATAAATCACATATTCCCATCCAACAATGATTATCCCACCATTCTTCACAACAAAGTACATATGAATCGCATATGCCCGTCCGACAACGATTCATCCCAAAAATAATACTTCAATGTATGCATGACCATGAATATACATACAACATGTATAACTACCATATTATACATCTACACGATCCATCCAATCATATATGCAACAATAATTTTATACAATCACCAATATAATCCTCACACGACTTAACTGATTAATCGTCTTGTTAAATCCATCTAAGTTTCATCATTAATTAAAATCTCCACACCAATACTCGATTAAATATTTCCTAAGGTCTACATCAATGCTTCAGATCAAGAGAATCAACAACGGGTGCGAAATCGGAACAGAAATCGCAAAAAAGCATAATTTGCCCTACAGGCCTGGTCATACGCGTATTTCCATTGGTCATACGCGTATGGGCCAGCTTCTACGCACTTCCTACGCCCACGACACACCTTCATTACACGTATCGCACCTCTATATGTCGCTCATCACGCGTATTGACCCTCCATACATGTATTGCTTTGGTTCCTCATGCCTAGCCTACTATAATGGGCATATGGCCCTGAAAAATCACCCTTCATACGTGTAATAGCCTATTGTTACGCGTAATGCACCATTTCCTCGCCACTTCATACGCGTATGGTACCCCTAATACACGTATGGACAGAGACATGTCCAAATATCATGTTTTCCTCTCCAATCTGAATTTGTTCACTATGATCCTGATTTTCACACTTCCTACCAATCTTAGGAGGGTTTCTATATGGATTTTACTCTTTCTAACATCTTATTTTTTCATTTATTGTTACTAATTCAATTCTAGCAGTTCTAGATCTAAACTCGTCATTGTTCCTCTGCAACAACACAAGATTCATACAACAGTGCAACATACAGAATAACCACGACAGTATTCCATCAAAATCAACAAGATCAGACAATCACAGATTCGCAATAACATTCATACAATCACAGATTCATCATATAGCATCATAAACAACGACAATCCTACGAGGGAAATGACCCCTCACTACCCCATCATGTTAAATCACCTAATGAGAGTCCATTTCTTCCCTCTTACCTCGAATCTTGATGAATTTTCCTACGAATTTCTTCTATGAAGGATGCCCTAGCTCTTCTCCCTCTTCCTAGCTCTCCTTGATTCTCTAACAAAGTTATGACTAATTTTATTCTTAATTTCCGAATAAGCCTTAATTCTCCCTAATACTCTTACAACAATAATTTACCAATTCACCCTTATTTTAATTAAGCCAAATAATGATAATAATAATAATAATCTTAATATTACTAATATAATTTATATAATAATAATAATAATAATAATAATAATAATAATAATAAATAGTGTTAAATTGGTCTTATTATTATTCACACACCCATTATTACTAATCTCACCATAATTCTACTCGTGCCACTAGGACACTACACCAACACAACAAGACACACGCCTTAAACAAGACCAACAATGCACCCGAAATACCCGACGAACAAATATTTAAAATGGGGTGTTACACCTTCAACCTCTCTTCTATGCATACACACAATCAAACTACACATAATCATTTTTTGATTGGTTGACCATCTAGATTAGAGTTAGTAACATCCAATAATGATGGTGTACTGAGGATATTAGGTTAAGTTATTTGAGGATTTCGAATAAGAAAATTGAGTTGGGGTTTTCCTTCAAGATCATTGAGGATTTGAAGCTTTTGGACAAGATTACGTTATTCGAATCCGATCGAGTGAAAGCCTTGGGACAAGGGCTTCCTTGAAATGGAGTAGCGTGAGACGGTGGATTGTCTTGGTAAATCTTAGGTTTCAACAAGTGTGCGCTTGGTATTAATTTGACTGTGTGAAAGCCTTGAGACAAGGGGTGCCTTGCAAGGAAGTAGCAAGAATTGGTGAATTCAAGTGATATTGTTGGTTGATCAACCATTGATCAAGGATTTAGAGCTGGTAGAATCAACAAAAAACCATAGTTTTTGTAGGGTTAATGCTTTTCATCTCTTGTAAATACATTTTTTGCAAAGTAAGGTTAATTGCAAATATCTTAATACGAATTTGAATTGTGGGCAGATGTACCCATACCGAGACCGATTTGGGAACTTCCTATAAACAGATCCTTATGTGTGTCTCTCTCTCTAACTCTTTCTTTTAATTTTATGATTTGATTATTGTTCGGAAATTTGTATTCATTTGCATACGTTTGTTTACCTTTACGCATATTTGAGCTTTTTGATAGGGGTTTGATTAGACGATTCGATTCGGGTTGTTTCCGTTGTGCCATAAAACTTTTGAAAACCATTTTTGTCAAAAGTTTAATTTAAAATTTGTTATATATTCACCCCCTCTAGATCGAATCCTATCGTCTAACAAAATATTTCTCCAAGCATCAGGTGCTTAAGTCATTTTACATGGATGAGAAATTTATCAAACATTTTTCTTCTAATGATAATATTTATTATGTGTTTCTTAGAGAATCTTCATTGAATAAACATATTCAACGTATTTAAGGCTTGTCCAAATTTTATAGTAAAACCTCAAATATGAAGGCATATCTATTATATAAAGAATTTGCGAAACTAAGACCAGTTTCACCATTGAGGAATTTGGGGTCATGTCTAAGGTTCCGACTTATGCAAAGACCTACAATATTAATGCTCCCGGTGATTCTATCATATTTGATGTTGTCCTTATGATAGGAAGTTTCCTTATCAACCAAATAAGATAAAAGAAACATCCTCTCAAGACGTAGTTCATGAAAGCAACATGTCATGTCGTGCATCACTTTATGACCACTGTGTTATATCAAAGGAAGGAACGTCCGAACAAGTTCTTAATGGAAGATATAAAGATATAATACCTTTATGGTTTTTTACTTAGAAATTTCAAGTCAATTAGGCATATATTTTGATTCGCTACATGTTAAAGTTCCAAAGGAGAAATTTAGTGGGATTACCCTACTGAAGTTGGATCACCACTACTACGAAAAACACATTTAACCCATGTTGGAAATTAGTTGTATCCTTGGTTTCAAAGGTGAGGTAACAAGGGGAATCATAAAAAGTTATCCATTTACCTTTCGGTTTTAGTTTCACCGACGGGTTATGTGTAAAGAGGTCATGGGTTCGATCCCTAGGGAGATTCTTTTTGGAATTTTTAAATGACGAAAACACGTTCCCCTCATTTTTGACATTTAACTGATGGGAATAACATGATTGAGTTTATTATATCTAATGTGAATTTCTTGTTTCACTAAGCCCTAACTAAACATAGAACTTCTCAAATTGGTTTAAGAAATAATTATATGAACAAGTATGTTATATTTGAAGAACAACTTACACTAATCAATGATTTTTTTAGCATCATATAACTCGTCATTCATTTCACGTTCTTTAATGGTTATAATCTTTCCAATATTTCATGTATTTTATTTAACACTTCCTTTTCTACTATTTCATTTTTGAAAGCATAAAATTTGATGCTTTGCAAAATGAAAAAGTTTGGAAGAAAGTTGAATAAAAATAGAAGTATTAGAGAGATTTTAAGCATAAAAGAACATGAGACGAATGATGAGTTACATAATGTTAGAAAAATATTAATTAGTTTAAGAAGTGTTTCAAATACAACATAATTTTTCATATTATTATTCCAAAATCAATTCAATAGATTATATATTAAGATAGGGGTTAGTGAAACAAGCAATCAACATTAAATATAATAAACTCAACTGTATTTTATGTCAATATAATGTCCACTTAACATGTTTGACGGAATAAGATTATAGGAAAACAAAGAATCACAAAAACATAATCTTTATATAAATCTCAAAATTAAACTCAATAACAACAACTAAACTACAACATATAACTTTTCATAACTTAGGGAAATAGAACAACTAAACAACAACAACAACAACATGTTCGACAGAACAAGATGAGAGCTGCACAAAGAATCACAAGAACATAATCTCAATATCAATCTCAAACTCAAACTCAATAACAACAACTAAAATGAAACATATAGCTTTTCATAACTTTAGGAAGTATAACAACTAAACAACACCAAAAATAACATCAACAACTAAAAAAAAAACAACTAATGTTGGAAAAATGCCATGTTCAAAACCCATGGTCAGTATGTTGAACTTGACATCATGGTCGAACTATTCTTGTCGTAGATATAACCACACGTCTTCAAGATCATATTCACCTTGTCGAACTCATCATGTCGATAATTTTATGCTAACATAGGTATAATATGCTTAAGTGTGCTTGATTTGCTTACAACCCACACAACTGATTTTATAAATAAAATCATTGTGTTGAAGTCTTTCACGTTTGACCAAAATTTAGTTTGTGAAACCTTGGCACGCACTTCTAAAACCTAGAATTGCACTTTCTCTATTTCTCAAAGTCTTCATTCAGGTAAGATATCACTAAGAATATTAAATACATTTTGTTTGCGTGGGATGAGTATAGGTGTTTTCTTTCGTGCAACAAACTTAAGTGTCATAAGTGGTAATCATTATATCACTAATCATGTTCATTCCTAAGGATTCACCAAAGATTTTTTTTTTGTTTTCTACTATGTATTAGCTCGTGATTTCCCTTCAAGGGAACCTAAAGGTGAGAACACGTCTACATCTTGCTTTGAAAATGAACAAGAACGTGTATGAAGGAGGAATCCAACAAGATCCTCGGTCCTTTACGAATCCTAATAAGTGAGGAGTATACACGTATGTCACTTAAACTTCAAAACGCCACTAATAGACCTCCTGAAAAATTAGCGATTTGAGCAAATCTCTCCAAATCACACTCTAACCCAACAAGTCATTAATAGTCGCCAATCACTCCAAGTTTGCAAGAAAAGGTGGTTGTAGCCTTGTCTAGCGAGGGACACTTCATGGCCATGAAATCAATTACAAGTCATAATTCAGCCTAACTAGCTTACACATGGGGAGAAACAATTTAAGCTTGGGAATAAAGTTCAATCCTCAAAAAGCCGAGTCGCCTAAAGTCTATGGAACAAGTGAGTCCTTGAGGCACATTTGATAAGGCTCCATCGGCCTCTTGAGATGACATTTTTTCCCAAAGACAATTGTCTTAGAGAAGATTATTGGATCTTGAATCAGGAAATAATCACACCCTAGAAATACATATGATTAGGATTGATCAGTCCCTATAAGATATAACACTTACTCCCTCCGGTCTCAAATATAAGTAACTTTAAAAAAAATTATGATTTTAAATATAAGCAAAAGTCAACAATATTTATTATATTCAATGTCATTATTCTAAATATATCCCTATTTTTTTTCTTCACATTTCTATGTTTTTATCGATTTGCAAAATAAAAAATATAAGTAAAATTAGAAAGAATACAAAATTTAAATGCATATTCAAACATTTTTCTTAAAGGAAAAACATTTTTATAAATTTGTTTATATATTAACGGATAAGATATCTTACTAGACAATTTGCCATAAATAAATTTTTAGGGTCTCTAAGTCCTAAAATATCCCTACAACTCTTAACGAGCAATTACACTTTGATACATACTATTCTAAATCCTAAAACTCTCCCTCATAGATTTTTTTAATTTGATCATCAGAATATTTGATGATAAATTATGTATAACTTGATTCAACAACACAACCACTTAAAAATTAAAGTCTTTCCAAATTAATAAGTCACCTGACAAATCTGTCTCAACCAAAAAATCTCATTGCTTTGTCAATTTCAGGTAAAGTAAATATATCCGATAAGGAAGTAGCTTGTATATTTTATTTATCTATTTTGACTAAAGGATCCAATGCATCTATTTTATGTCTTTTGTAAATTTGGATTTTGTACAACTAATGATACCATATGGACCTTGAAATAGAGATAACCTTCAAAATTATCTGCATTAAATGTCTTGTTAATTGAGTGGGTCCCTTGTCCTTGCATAATTACATATGGTTGCATTTTGTATTTGTTTTTCATTTTTCATTTTTATACTCAATTATTGAGTTGTTATATTCCTGAAGTGGTAGAAAAATAAAACACAAAATAAAGAAATATATTCCTTCGATCTTTACGATAAAGAAAAATTTATTAATACTTATTGACCACAATTACTCGTGGTTTGAATCGATTTTAAAGTAAAAAATTATTTAATCTAAAGATTAATTTATTACGATTCAATTTGGTTTTAAATGATTAATTAAAAAAATTTGATCGATCCAAATTAATTTCATATAATTTAATTGAATCAACTTTTGTATATCCAAATTTTAAATTATACTTTTATTGATTATAAAAATACTAATAAATAACATATAGTATATTAAATAAGATAAGAATGATCGATAGTTGAAACAAATGAAATAATAACAATAAAAGTTTTTTTAACCTATGCAACATTGCATAGTATAAGGAATAATTAATACATTATTTTTATTGAAATATCATGTATTAATTACTATTTTAGTGATAATTTATTAGGGAAACATTTATGCAATATTGCATAGGATGAAGTGTATATTAATTACACCTTATTCTATGCAATATTGTATAGATTAGACAAACCCTAAAAATAAATAAATAAAACTAAAATAATAAATAGCATTATAAAATAAGTATCATTGAATAATAAATTAACATAACATAACATATTAATAATAAATAAATAATAAGTATACAAATAAATATATGCAATTTTGTTTGGTTTGAATTTATTTTTAAAATATTAAATCCAAAATCCGAATTAAACTGAATAGATTTTATAAAATTTCATCCGAACACAAGCAATAATATTTAATTTTCTTACGATTTTGGGTTTTTTTTAGAATGATTTATCGTTTTTATTTGGATCGATTTGAATTTGAACAACCATAATTAAATATATTATTATTCAAAAAATTTTAATATATATATTTCAATTATACCCTCCAAAAATAAAAATCTTTTAATCATGGCAAAAATTCTAATTCCTAATGGGAAAATTCTATGGATGAAAAACTAAGAGTGTGAGCGTATACATATAATGACTACGGAAGAAAACTACAAAATGTTAATATATTGAAAAATAATCTTCATTATTGAACCACCTTATCACAATATCATGTCATTTTCAAGTGCAAGTGCAACGATCAAAGAGGTTTGGAATTTAAAATTCGAAAGAGAAACGCAACGTTCACATAATATAGTGTTGGCGCCATAATTGTATATGGATAAGACATGATGAGACAATAATGTTATTTGATGTTTCTTGATATGTGTAAATAGGAAACCCTCGTTCAATTAACAAATTATTACCCCCAACATCTCACACAACATGTTGGGCCTGAATTATTATTATTATTATTATAATTTATATATATATATATATATATATATATATATATATATATATATATATATATATATATATATATATATATATATATATATATATATATATATAAACAATTAACATATTATACTTTTAATAACACTACATAAATTAAATTAAATTAAATCAATGCACTGTTTAATATTAAATAATGATTATGTATATAAAAGTCAAACTATTTAATTATTTGTTGTAGTTGATATATTCACATATTTTAAATATAAATTGATATAATGATATATCAAATAACTTTTTAAATTCTAAACAATTTTGTAGATTTAATCTACCTGATAATATATTATCATTTCTTAACGGACTATATATGTTTCTACCGCATTATGCAAATTTCTATAAATATTCCTTGTTTTTGAAGATGCATTTTCGAATATACCGACACACATTCAAATAAGATAATTTCTGAGTTACGTCCTTTTTTGTTTACTTTATTCCAGAGATGCATATTCGAAACATTTTCGTAGTTACATTTTCAGAGACACACTGGTAACAAATTCAACTCTAAGTAATTTCCCAAATTTAAATTAAGATTCATACATTAAAATTAAGATTACATAGATGAGTTCAAAAAAAATGCAACATTACACTTCAATATCCAAGGTGGACGCTTGCACATCTTCAGAATATCTTCGACCGATCTTTGTATCGTCGTTTCCAACTTTAGCGAAACTTTTGTTTCGAAATGGAAATACATATCCCATATAGCCCTAACACCTGCTTGCGTCTTAAGCTCAAATTTGTTGAGCTCAATCTTCCCTCCGTTGTCAATCGATGGTGAGCGATACTCGAGCCTCACAATCTTTCAATTATCTCCGTAAGGTATGAGCTGTTGGATTTCGTCATTGATATCTTCGAGGGAGGTGAAGTCAATGAACTTGAATGTTCGCCCGAGTATATAACATAAGAGAACCTAAATTTATAGAAGCTATAGATCAATATGGACCATTCATTAACTGACATATTGATTTCGGAAATATATCTTTGAAACCGCACCCTATTATCTTGTTTTGAAGATGCATCTCTGAAATTTCTCTTAAACCAGTTTCAGAACAGAACCCTATAATAAAACCTATTTTTTCATTTACAAAAACACAAATGTTGTTATGGGAAAATAAAAAAAAATGCATTAAGATAAAATATGAACAAATGGTGATTATATAACACTTCATTTATATTGAAATACAATTACATAGACTTATTTGTCCAGTTAAACAAGAAATTAAAACGACTCGAAACATATGCCTTCGACTAAATCTATTGGTGGTACCCCCTTGGACTTCTGTGCATTTAATTCTCTTTCAATGTTGTTCAATTTCTCAAATTCTTACATTCTTTCCATAAAATGATTCGATCAAGCTCGACTTTTATGGTTGAATGAGTCTTCCACTCCGGTGATGTAAGTGGTATATGGCATCTCGGTTTCAAGTAAACTTGAACAAAATGATTTGATTTTGGAAGCCACCCAATACACATGATATGATCAATTAGATTTTGAGGTGGGGTCGTGCGCAGTGGGAAAAAAGTTTTCGAAAAACGGTATTGTGTCAGATCAACACACACTCTATCATACACACAGAGTTTCTTGTTTCTTGCCAATCAACCAATCTTTGTATCATCGTTTCCAACTCGAGCGAATTTTTTTTCTCAAAGCGCATTTATTTTGCACCCGGTGTCAGACCGCTCAGGCAAGAAACTCATAAACTTCATAGAACTTTTCTTTCTTTCCATACAACAGTGTGTATGATTCTTTATACGTCTTCAACTCTTGGATAAGTTGATGGCGGACAACTGTATGACTATATTCTCCTTTACCGACTAAAGCTAAAACAACTTGGTAACCTTGTTGAATCATAGTGATAGGGGTTTTGTATATCGTCTCCATAGGGGTTGTACTGATATCACTTGTTGTTCCATAATTTATAAGGGTTTAAGTAAGGGTTTTCAAAGTTGGTATGTTTTGGATCATAAGTTTGTCACAATTTAGTAGCAAAGATTAAATTCTAAATATTTTTGTTTAACAAAGTATATAAAAGATCGGTTTCATCAAAAGTAACTCGTATATATTCTATTAATCTTGCATGTGAAGTCGGATCTAACTAATATTATCACGTATTCCCTCAATACCGTCTATGTCTAGAGCGATTTTATGAGAAATATCGTATCCATCGTTAGATGATGTCTCATGCTAACAACCAATACAATAAGCTTTAAGATCAACACAGACTAAATATCAATCATAAATCTATGTCTAGAGTCTATGAATTGTTAGATGAATATCTTAGATCAAGTTTTGTAAAATCTATGTCTAGAGTTTTACAAATCATGAATGGATCTTTAATGAGCAAAAGCATTCACCATATATTATTCATAACTTGTTCACATACAAGGCCAATTAAAAGAAATACATACAAGCTAAGGTAGACTACCTCTACCTTTGATACAAACAGATTTAGCTACCCATCACCATGTAGCTTACATCACAAGTAATGAGAGAAAATTAATGAGCATCCATGATGAATAATCGATCTTGGATGTGAATCTAGCATCTAGTTACAAAAGGATTTCTTCTTGATGAAGAAACGAATAACTTGAGGTTTTTCTCTCTAAGGAAATGTTTCTTTCCAAGCAAGATAGGTTATTGAGGTTATAATCCCCAAAAAGTGAGAAAAGTATATATATCATAAGATTGCGCACAAGCAATGTTCACTACTTTCTAGAATCGAACAATGATAAAAAAATTTAGTTCTTAAACAAATATCATGCAATGTTTCAAATTAAAACTAAATTCCCATGCTTGGATTACTCTAACACTCCTTTTCAAAATAAGGATGAAAACTAAATTCCCATGCTTGAATTACTCTAAATCTCAGGACAATTCCATTCATCTGACAAACAATGTTAACAATAATTCAATTCATACATTCATCTAACAATACAAAATGAAAGCATGGAAGCAAATATCACTAAGGGCTTTTAAGGTTGTAACTTGGCCAGGTTCACAACAAAGGGTTATTTCTAAAGGTCATTGAATCAAAATTGTCACGCAAAAGAAACATTTACTATACAAGGTATTTATACATCACAACTTCATTAACCACTTCCTTTTATCTATTACAACCCTTTTTAAACTTCCTATTGCATATTATTTTTCATTCTCTTTTTTTCTCTTTTTAACAAGCATCTTTTTATTTTGTTTTTCACATTCATTTTCACAATTTTTCTATGGTTGTTTGAAAATTTTCAAATTTTGTAGTAATCTATTAATTTTCCTTTCATTCTCCCCAACTTGAATACGAACAAACATCAAGTGAATGCTCCTTGCTTTTTATGGCAAGAAAATCAATTTAAAAAAAATGTTCAAAGGTTTCAAGAACAAAATAATAATTAGAATCCCACAAAATTCAATGATGAACTAAACTTTCAAGTTATGAACACACACCAAGTTCATCATTAAATTAGGATCTAATATGTTAAGGCTTAAAGGGGTAACAAATACTCACTACTCACTGGTAAGTTACTTTTGGGTATGGTTGTGCTCAATATAAACAAATTCCTTGATCATTTCTAATGCTTCCATAAAATCACAACAATCAAAGATTATGCATGAATCAAACAAATTAAACAAAGCTATTAGTCATCCAAGCATTTAGTAAACAATGGAGGTTTCTCACAATTTGTGGCTTTTGGACCTAAGTGAAACAAGAATTCAAAAGAAATTGCAAAATGAAACAAGAATACACATTTGCACAAAGCACCAAATTCTTAAATCTTTCTAAAATTCTAAGAAGCGGTAACCATTTACCTTGCTTGCATTCATCATGTTCAAGATCTTATCATCACCATCCAAACTTAGGAGAATCTTCATTAGATACTTTTATGCAAATAACAACCAATCTAGAAGTTCTCATCAATCATTCATCAAAGAAGAAATATTAAAATTCAAAACAAACTACCAAACAACCATAAAAGAAACTAAAAATAAACTAGTTGAACATTCTTAAATTGAAGAATTCAACTTCATATAACATAAAAATGTAATGGTTTATCACACCAACAAAAGTACCCAAAAGTGGTACATAATACATCATAAAAATAATACAATTGATGGATGGTGTACAACAACAAAATAAAATACATCAATAATAGAAATATAGAAATGATCTAAAGCTTAAACATAAAACTTCACTTTATTGAAACACTAGGAAGTAAGCTTCAGATCATGCTCGAAAACAACAAAAGAACTAGTCCTAATCAAACTCGTTCTCCTCATCAGCATCACCCTCAACATCATCACCAGAACCTAATTCACCATCATCCTCCTCAGCTTCCTCGGTATCAGTTACAATCGTCTCCTCTCTAGAAAATGGCTTGGCCTCAGGCCAACCAGCATGAGCTAGGAACTGCTCCCTAGTCATGATCGAGTGCTCAATTGTAGGATCACAATGTTGTAGCTATATAACATGCACAGAATCATGAATATCAATCATAGCCCGCTGGGAAACCTGCAACCAGTCCTAGTTATAGTTGCAAATCTCCATTTGATTCGGGTCAAAGCCAAGAAAGCTTGCAACTATGGAACCAGAACTCTCTCATGCACCTGTACCTGCATCTATAGCATCCTGACTTCCTATCGTTATCTTTATCTTGGGCTTAGAATACTTGTCCACATAGTTATCATCAATAGTAGCGGGTGTTTCACCCTAATTTTTCCCTAAGTTTTCTTTGCATTTTCATCTGCATCTTGCATACAAACAAGATCACGCTAGTTACTCAGTTCTTCTCGGGTTAGGCTTATGCCTCGCAGGGGATCACCGTTGTTTTTAAATTACTTTATTTGTTTATGTTTACTAACCATTAATCAAAATACAAAAAATATATTTTGTTTCCTTTTACTAACTTTTTTTCCAGGAAGAGGAACCATTGAAAATGCCAAAAATAGCAGTCCTGCAGCTCGAGTAAAATTCACGGACAAAAGTCGAAGTTGATCCGCAAATAATTCAAAATTATATGATCAATATTTTCCCAAGTTAATTGATTCATTCAAAGGAATTCAAAGGTTCATGTGTTTATTTCCATGCCTTCTTCGATGTACAAAAAGAATCGGGCCAAAACAACCAAGCAATCACCTTTGAATAAAATATTCAAATTTTGACTTGGTTAACCGGTTAACCATATACGTTAACCGGTTAACCAATGCAAAATTTGAATATTTTATTCAAATTCAGCACCCTTAGATCATTGATTTAATTGGAATATTCTAGATCCATTGGTTTCTGATTTCTCTACATCACTTTGATCATTTCCTACCATAAACCCTCACTAATCACCACTATTTTCCATTTCCCACCAAAATTGCAATTACCAAGCCTAATTTTAATTACCAAAGCAAACTCCATTCCACCAAATTCCCATAACTAACGCCTTTAAATAGAACCATAATTTCATTCATTCACCAAGCTTTTGATAGCCACAAAACCTCTTGCAAAATACTCCCCCAACACCAAAATTCTCCAAAGCTCATTTTCTTTCTTTTGAAGTTATCAAGAATTCACATTGAATTCTTGACTAAATTGAGTTAAACCTTCATCCTTTCCTTCTTTTGTTCATCAATTTCAGTAGATCTAAGCTTGATTTGGTCCAATTTGAAGAAGTTCTTTTGGTAATTCCTCTCACTCCATAAACCCATATTCACCATCAACATTCAAGATGTAGATCCTTGGTGCCTTTGTTTCTAGATCCTTTGGATCTTTATTTGTTGTTTGATTGCGGGGATTTCACTGTATTTTGGTTTTAAAATTCGTGCAAATTCAGATCATGATCATCAAATGTTTAAAAAAAAGGTGTTGGAAATGGATCAATGTTGAATTTTTGCATTTTTTGTTGCTGCTTCAGCGTTAACCGGTTAACCATATGCGTTAACCGGTTAACGCAAGTCAGAATTGATTTTTTTGGCTTGTTTTAAGCCTCTTTTTGGTTCCTCTTTCTTCTTCTTCCTCCTTTTTATTTTTACCTTGGGAAGCAATTTTGAGAGTGATTTCTCCTTAATTTCAATGAACTTTGGGTGTAGATTAGAGTAGTTAATGTTCATTAATTCAAAACAACCTTTAAGTGGATTATTTAATTCATTTAAGGTACTTTGCATTAGTGATACATTTCCATGCTTGAATCAACCGAGATGAGTGATTGAACTTAAGGATAGAAAAATACCATGAGTGCAGCTCAATTTGGTATTCACCTTTAGTTTTGTGGGGTATTGCATCTGGATGGCGATTTACATATCGTTTATCTCACATGCATTAGCACTAACATTATACACCTTAATTGGTGGTGGCCGGCCTCATTTGTAGGGGAATTATACACCAAAGTATATCTCTAACAGTAACTCCATCTTATCACGTTCGCTACCTAGACACATAATTGTTATCATCCAATAGTTTCAAGAGTTGTTGCATCTCAGTTCTATTGCCCCTAAGCGTCTTGTTAGTTAGATATTGAATATTATACATTTACTTGATATATTTTTGGGTCATTTCCATTTCAATGTTTCAAGTATATTTTTGGGTTAAACCAGATTCAAGGTCATGTCAACAACATATTCCTTCTCTTCCGGCATGAGCCGACACACACTAGGATGTCCAATTAATTTTAAACACAAATCATGGTTATGAAAACTACGTATCTCATTTAATCTGAAATATTTTTGCTAACATGTAACCACGCACCTTAAACTGAAAATCACATTTTCTTGAACCAGTGTCGTCTCTTTTAAAATTCCGGAGAGGAGTTCTATATTTCCTGCTTCTTTCGCACGTCATTGTCACAAAAAGCGTCTTCTATCCGAACCATTATCGGACCTTCCAATAACCATATAAATCCAATTTTAGAGGTTTGCATACGAATCCATTGAAGCATTTGATCCCGAGATTTAAACTCTTGCTTGTTTTTAAATATGTTGCCAACATTTACCGCCTTCACAATAACACCTTGGACATTCAGAGAAACAACTTATTTTGGGAAAATATCGGGATGTATCATATCTAATGAAAAAAATTAAAACCATAACAGCATATAAGCACTACTGTTGAAGACAGACTTGGAAAATAAACACAAACAACTTCCGGAAATGCATCTCTGGTATACTCGTTATGGAGATATATTTCTAGACCCAACACTACTTTTTTTCAGAAGAAAGAAAAAGATGATTAATGTGAGAAATGCATAGGGAAATGAAGGATATTTACATGAAATTATATCATCTTTTCCTCCCTATGATATGATGAACCAAATAATAGAGATTCATAGTGAAAAAATGGATTGAGAATGAAGGGGTTTTTGGTGAAGGGTTTGGCTGAAAAATAACTATGACAATAATGGTTGTGTAAACATGCAACTTCTTTTTTTATAAGATATTATTGGAGATGCATCTCCAAAAATATCTAACATGCAAAGGTTACAGAAAATTTCAAAATCCCTCCATAATTCTGGAGATATATCTCCGCAATTTCTATTGAACTAGTAAATAATTAAGGCATTTCTTAAAATATTTCGGAGATGCATCTCTAGAATAAAAATAACCCAACTTATAGGACGCCTCTCATAATAGTCTTTGTTGAGTGTATAAGGGTCGTCCGGAGATGCATGGGGCATTTGTGGAAATTTACGTGGTGTAGTAAAAACATAAAAGGTGCGTTAAGAAATTGTCTAATATATATCAAATTAACTGGTTTGAGTGATTTATCTCGTGATTTAGAATGAGTGTGGCTTTTATTTGACTTATCTTCTACTTTAAAGGATATGTATGGCCAAACAATATTTATAAATAAAAAAACTCATTATAAAAAAAGTAATTTTTCTATTAAAAATAAAAACACAATTTAAGGAGTGAAATTCTGGTATCAGATATGTGATGTCGAATAAGATTTTACGACATTAATATTTGAATATTCACAAGGTAAATACAGTCACTAAGCCAAAATTGGCATGTAGCAGCGCAACAAAGACAACACTTTTTGGAGAAAGCGTTGTTATAGGTATTTTAAAAATTTCGCTAAAAAAAGCGCTCTAAAAGCCAGCCTTTAGAGAGCGCTTATAAAAACGCTATTAAGAGTCCTAAACTGAAGCCACCTTAGACAACGTTTTTCTCAAAAGCGCTGCTGCAGAGAAACCTTAGAAAGCGCTTTCTTAAAAGTGCTATCTAAAGTTAATAAATATATTGAATTTTCAGAATATCAAAAATGGAAAACGGGGGTTCGAACCCATGCCCTTGAGGTTATAAATAAATATAGTAAACCTAAGACATCGCGTTTTTGTAAAAACGCTCTTATAGGTTATATTTTGAAATCCACTGCGTCAACATGCTCTCTTAATGAGTCGACGCAATGGACATTAATTTCATATAAATTATATTTTAAATACCTTAGACATCACTTTCTTTAGAAAGCGCTCTCTAAGTTAATTTATTTAATTAAATTATTATATATTATTAGAAAACCTAAGAAAGCGCTTTCTAAGGAAAGCACTGTCTAAGGTATTTAAAATTTAATTTATATGAAGTTAATGTCCATTGCGACGATGCATTAAGTGAACAGGTCGACGCAATGGATTTCAAATTTGTGACAACTTGCTCTGTGCGCATGGGGAGTTGCTCCACTTTATGGGGATTTTAAATTCTAACTCTTCAAATGGTTTAATTATATTTTAAATCATTTACTATTCTTCTTCTTCCAATTCTTCCCAAAATTCCTCCAAAACCCTAAATCTCCTATTCTCTTTTTCCAAAATTTCTATTCTCTTTTCCAATCTCTTCAACATCCTCAAGGCTTCAACACAAGTTGCTGGTAAAAGGTCAAGTCGGTCTGCCTTAACATCTCATTCGTCTATACCGGTAAGTGATATATCACTCCTTGGAGATGAAATTAGGGATTTATATAATGAGGAGTTCAAAGATAGAAAAATTATTCCACAATATGTCTATTCTAGACTTACTGCTAGTCAAATTCACTTGGATTATATTGTGAAACTCATGGACTATCAAGGCATAAATTCTTTCCTAGGATTAAGAACTGAGTATAATGAGGATTTGGTTCGTATTTTTTATGCTGGCATTATGGGAAAATTTGAGGGCTATGAATTTGAGTTTAGGATGGGAAATCTGGTTTATAAGGTTGATGCCAAAGTTTGGCAATCCATTTTGGGTGTCCTTCTTGCTAGATCAGCAAACAAAGCCTTGATAACTGATGCCTCCCCTATTACTAGTTTTAAATATAAGATAAATTTAAATAAGATGTTGTGGTATCCTCATGATAACAATACGGTAAATAGTGATATGTTCCCAAAAGAATTCACAACTGGCTGTTTGAAACCGGGTATTCGGGTTCTTCATTGGATTGTGTCGCATAATATTCGTCCTAAGAAAGACAGATATTCCAGAATTGACAAAGCCGAAGTAGCCTTGATGTATGCTCTCACAAAGAAAGTCAAGGTTAATTGGACTTACTATATTACTAGTCGCATTTTTGCACTGAGAGAAAAGAAAAAACGTGGCCTTGAGTTATCTGTCTCTCATTCAATCCATCTTGAATAATGCAAGGGTTTTTGTGAAAGGGTTGCCTACTCGGTGCAAACTCAAGGAATTGTTAACCCAGTTCGGTGCAAACTCACCAACTCTGGGGGCTACCAAACCAGGAAGAAAATCCACTATCAATAGTATCAATTTGAAGTTAAATAATCTCAGTTTACACTTCTCACTTAATCACTACTTAATGCAATTTCTATCTAAGAACCCTTAGATAAGAGAATCCCCTTTCACTCTCCCTCAATCACACACTGTGATAATCAAACAAATCTTTACAAGAAAATAGAAGAACACTCTTCCAAGATAAACAACTTGATCTTGCTTAAAAGCTTCAATCAAGAACAAACACTCATGCTTAAAAGCTTAGAGTGAAAAAAATTACAACTCAAAAACAAAACCCTAACTCAGAATGCGCGGCTTTCTCAATCTCTAATTTCTGTCACTTTCAATTAGGATTGCACCACTTTAAGTAGAGAATGATCTTCACTAATATGAGGAATGAAAGCATACATAATTGATCTTCATTAAAAACATATTAATCTTCAAATCTTCTAAAACCAAAAAGCACAAGAATGGAAACATCAGATCTTTCCAAAAATAACAACCTAAAAGATATGAAAATATCTTCAAATATATGAAACAAGACAACTTCTGTTAATCATAAAATTCCTCCTTGATTATCGTCACCAATCAGACTAATCACAGAAACAAACACCTGCTAAAAAACTTCCAGAATCAAAACACAATTTTCTGCAATGTTGCCCAGAACTGATAGACATATATTAAGACATCTGCTCTGACATCACAAAACAATAATACTGTCATGATAGTTGAAGATGTTTCAACATTTGAGTTAGCATCTGCCAAGTATTATAACCACATTTGTACTGAAGTCTGAGCAGCCATGTCAGGACTTCTTATCTGACAACTTGCTAAACCTGCTATAGAACTTGTTCTTTAGCATGTTCAAATATATTGTCCAACATATTGCTTTCAGTTTAGTTTTATCAAAATTAATGTCAACACTCACATCAGCAAAAATAACGAGTTTATACTAAAATAGTTGAAAGGAACTTTATAATAATTTTAATTATTATAACATTTACTTGTACATAAGTACATGTATCTTTAAATTCCAGTGAACATATTTATACTATCATGTTATTATAAATTATTTTTTAATTCGTTACACCAACATATATTTTTATAATTCTTCTTATACTACTTTATTGTATCTAACTCAAAAAAGAAATTATTCATTTATGTACCAACATTATCGTTATTGTTGTGCAATATTTAATTATGATGGAGGATTATAGAATTTGTTAGTTTAGTTTGTTAAAAAAATATATTTAAAAAATGTTAATTTGTTCCATGATCTCAAGTGTTTTTGTTTTTAAATCAGTGGTTTATTCACTTATATATATTTTAAAATGTTTTTCAAAAAAATATTCATTTAATTTTTTATAACATATTTCATATTATTTTTAGTAATATAACAGTATTTTATTTTTATTTGTATCCATTTTTGTATATATATATATATATATATATATATATATATATATATATATATATATATATATATATATATATATATATATATATATATATATATATATATATATATATATATATATATATATATATATATATATATATATATATATATATATATATATATATATATATATATATATATATATATATATATAATACTTTATTATTTTTATAAGTATGAATAAAAAAATCAATATTTTACATCAAACACCACATTAAATTTGCATGAAATTGTATTTTATTCTTTTCTCACTTTCTTATTTTATTTCATCTATATATCAAATAAAATATTTTCATAGATATATATCAAACAATTTTTAATTGAAAAAATATAAATTTTACCAAACAGATTTAACTTTATTTATAAAAAAAATTATTTTCAACTTTAACTTAAAAATATTTTTTACAATAAAAAAAATTCGACAAACGATACCTCAGGATACTTACTCATTTCAGTAATTATTATCATTTCAGTAATTATTTTTATAAGTGATAAGTTAAATCAATCTGATTGTTAAATTAAAATATATTATCAATATGATTTATAGAATTTAAAAGATGATTTGTTATTCTTTGATCTCTAAAATTATTTGATATTCTTTAACATTAATTTAATTCAACGTACAACAAATTATTTATATATATATATATATATCAACATATGTTTAAACTCTTTAAAACTTTATATACATGATGATCATATATCGCATAATTCAATAGTCGAGTTGATTTTATTTAATATTTATAAATAATTATTAAATGTGTAAGTATGTTAAGTTTCATACCTATTTTTAATAAATATTGACTTTATATATATATATATATATATATATATATATATATATATATATATATATATATATATATATATATATATATATATATATATATATATATATATATATATATATATTATGAATTTTGTATTTTTTTTATCGGAGAACATTAGAATAAAACTGAATTATTAGATTAAAGTAAATGGATAAGATTAAAATAAATAACTTAAATTAAAATATTATATTTTCTGACCATCGAAATTCTCTCTCCTCTCGTTCATTTATTTAAATCTAGTTAAATGAAACTCCTAAATCCCTTCAAGATTTGAGCCAGGGTTCTTGGTATTTCGAAGAATCATACACCAAAATTTTGAATTCAAGAAATTTGAAAAATGTTTTGAATGTATAATAAAACTTTAATGCACGTGATAAAAATTTGATGCAAAACTAATGCCAATTGAAACTACATGATGTAGATGAATGACATGCACATATGAATAAGATAAACATGTGAATGGAATGCTTAAATGAATTATATAGGTCATGCAAACATAACACACATACTTTAATACTTTAGATAAATAGTGAAATGATCATACCAATTTGAATATTAAGTTTTTAATTTGTTGCACACGTAACATTTAGTAAACAACAACAATAATAACAAAATCTTTATACTATCGAACATAAACTATCGAATATGTCTTTCTTTAGACGTATGGAAAGGATTTTCAGACACTCCTTTAGAAGACATTAGATGAATTGGGATGACACATGTTCAGACCATCTTTGATTATCCTCTTATTAAGAAAATATTAGTTACTTAATTACTTGAACTTATACTTGGGCGATCTTGGATAACTTATATTCAATGCTTGAATTTGATATGGCACTTTCAGAAAACTGTTTGCTTTAAATCTTCATAGTTTCTTGTTGAAGAATTAGCGAACATGCCAACATCTTCACAAAAACTATTTTCATTTTCCTTCAAGATGACCTTCTAAGAGTAGACCTTTAAATATATGCTTTTTCTCTCTTGTCATTCTTCTTTTATCAATATCAAAATAAAAAGGGGAGATATATAAGAATGGGGGATTATCACATCTTTAACAAAAACTTCCCATCCATATGTTTTGTCAACATAAAAAAGGGAGAAATTATAAAGAATATATGCATCATCTATCTTGGTTTAGTTTTGATGAAGACAAATATATGAAGGCAAAGATTGATGAAGCTTATCAAAGAAGAAAAATGTTGAAGTCCATCTAAATCAATTTCAAGATTTTAAAAGACATGAATTAAAATATGATTTGAATAGTGTAAAACCTCATATAATAAATACCTAGAATATCATTATACAAGAGTTTATTTGGTACTGACACCATCATAAGTGCCTAATAGCATAATTCACATTCTTGACCAATTCTAAAAAACAATACAACTATGGTACAAGACATGGAAATCATGCTAAAATAAAAATACTAAGATCAATACAATATCTATTATTGTACAAAGATATAAAATACACAGTAGAAACTAAATCTATACTTCTCTTGAAACATCCCGAGCTAGCTCTACTTGTAAACTCAGCCTGTAAAAGAAACCTGAAAAGCAACAATAGTAGTGGGGTAAGATATCGACATCTCAGTGAGTTTCATATCTTAGAGTTCTATCGGCTCTAAAGGTTCGAATCTAACCACTACTCGAGTCCTTGGTCACTTATCTACAAGGAATCAAAGCAAGATGGAAAAGTACATACAACGCTCTCAACACCTTACGTGGAACTCAGTGGAATACCCATCCTAAGTGTTATTGGCAAGGCTTCCCGTGGGACTCAGTGTAATAACCACCACAAGCCACTACCTAATTCTTTACGGATGCTTCCCGTGGGACTCAATGTAACCCACCTCAAGACTTACTCAAGACTTCACCAGACAAGGCTTCCCGTGGGACTCAGTGTAATATCCACCACAAGTCACTACCATCACCTCACCATCGGTACCTCAAGCCTTTACGGATGCTTCCCGTGGGACTCAACGTAACCCACCTCAAAACTTACTCAAGACCGTACCGTGGTAATCGGTGTAAAACACACTCAAGTCTTTACGGATGCTTCCCATGGGACTCAATGTCACCCACCTCAAGACTTACTCAAGACTTCTTGGGCAAAGCTTCCCGTGGGACTCAGTGTAACCACCACAAGCCACTACCCACCTGTCCAACGATTTCACATCAACCTAGGTTAGTCCTAAACATCTCACAAGTTATACCATCTAACAATTTCTAGTTACATTACTAGGCCATACTATTGGTTTATGGTAAGGTTTCCTCACAATACTTTAAATTACGTGTTTTAGGGTTCACGAATAACATTTTCAAAATCGGTATTTTTAATCGGCATAAAATAAATAAATATTTTTCACTTCAAAAGTAATATTTTCCTCTACCATTGGATAGTATGTTGTCATAGCTTTCCAAAGATATAAAGTTTGCCTCAATCGGACACCCGAGTAAAAAGTTATGAATTTTATAAGAATTAATATTTTTCCAAGACTTACAGTGTTAACCGGTTAACGCATATGGTTAACCGCTTAACCAGTCTTAATTTCCACTTCCAGTAGCGTATCAGGGTCCCATTAACCGGTTAACGCATATGTTTAACCGGTTAACCGACAGTCAGTAGCACAAAAACCTGTGTTTTAACACTCAAAACTTCTCCAAACTCCAACTAAAATACACCAAACCTCAAAATGGTTTTAAACAGATATTACCACACCTATTACCAGCATACTCATGCATTTAATCGATATTTCAACTGTTCAAACTCTCGATTCTACGATTTCTAGGATTATGCCATAATCTCAAGAAAACTATAAATTCTAGAAATAAAAGTTTCTAACTAGAACCCACCTCTAAACATGAAGAGGAGTTTGATGAAGATGAAGATGGTGAACCAAGCTTTCCTCTTCTAGGGTTTTCTTCCTCTTCTTCTCTCTTCTTCCTTTCCTTCTCTTCTCTTACTAACTTTCTCATTCTTTTTTTTTCTTTTCACAAACCCTTGTTTTTTTTATAACAACACAATAGTTATACTGATATAACTATTGGTTAGTACTTTAATGAGTCCAAATTGAGAGTATCCAAAAATGTCTCTGAGTAAATTATTTAATAAAACCTCTGAGTCAGATAATACTAATTAATTAATTTAAGTTCGTCAGTTTCTCTAATTATTTTAATTGAAAACTCTCAGAGCACACCAGAACCATATTAATCGTAATTAATATTATCCAGAGTATTTAATTAAAATACGGGGTATTACAATCACGAAGAAAAGTATTCAATGTAAATTCATTGTGTATAATCATTAGGTGTTAAAAAATCTTCATCTATTCTTCTATAAAGTTTCCAAAACATTCATGAATCAAAACATTTCATTCCAAGTATTTTAAAAAGCAAAAAATCATGTTTTACTTGAGTACAATCGATTATACTATTCATCCAATCAATTGGATGTCCATTATGCCATTTAAATTTGTATTTATTTAGTTTTTTTCCATAAACTATGGCAGTTTGCAACCACCACAATTCACATATATTTTACGTATTTAAACTTTAAATTTATTCTGATTTTTTGTGGCAGTTTGGAACCGCCGCAATTTACATTGTTTTGAACCAGTATGTAAAATTTGAATTTATTCTGGTTCTTTGTGGTAGTTCTGGAACCATCGTAATTTACTTTTTTTAATCATTCTCTTTCTAAATCATTGCAAACCTTAATGAAAATGTTTCAAACATTTGCATTTATTCCAAGAGGTATCATGGGATATATTTAAACCATTTTTCAACACATTTTACATAAAATTCAAAAACGTTTTTAGAACTATCCATTTCTTTAAGTCATGAAACTTTAAGTATAAAATTTCATATCTTTAAAAAGTTTCATTCATTGTCAAGAACACTTAAAGTACTATACTTTTAATTATATTCAAGTGGAAGAGAAGCGAAAAATCCTTTATTTTCGAACTCAGGCCAAGTTGAAAAGATTATTCAAATTCTATTCAAAATTTATATTGTTTGTACACCATAGTTTTCTGTGTGATCATTAAAGTATTTTGGTGTACACCATAGCATACAAATCATGTTGAACGCGTAAAATATTCAGTTTCAATTTCAATGAAAAAAAACAACAAATAACAACACATACACCAAATATTTACATGATTACAAAGGCATTATGGAATCAAGAAAATCTAGCAAATCCACAACAAACATAACCGCACGCAAACTACATACGAATTTAAATACACAATAAACAGCGGATACATAAAAACACAACATAGATTTTGATTCAAATTGTTACCAAATGCCAAGTTATGATGCTAAACCTTGTTGTATTTTCACGACGACAGAAGAGGTTGAAGCAGAAAATGTTGTTGTGTTGATGTCGCTATTTCAGTGTTGTTTCTGCGTGAGCGAGGGAAAGTGGTTATAGAAAAATCCAGCACGGCTGATGATGGTGGTTGAATCGAAATCTGGCGTGACTGATAAAGGTGCTTGGAGCAAAATCTAGCGCGATTGATGATGGTGAGAAGCAGACATAAGCAATTTTTGGTGTTGTTCAGTGATAGAGAAGGCGAAAGGTGTTTTCAAAGTGAAACATAGGTGAGTAATGATGTTGTTCCAGAGAGAGAGAGAGGGAGAGAGATAGGCGGTGTAGCTGGTTTTCACAGAGCAAAGAGATGAAAAAGTTCAATTAAATTTGGAGAGGGAGTTGTGTCACACGAAGAAGATTTTTTTTTTTCCTTTTCTCCACAAGTATGTGAGAGAGGAAGAATATGGATAACTCTTTAGATTTATTCTTTTTATTCTTTTTCTATTTGTTTTGATTTGTGAGCTGAAAGATAAGAGTGGTTGGCTACTAGTTTTCTGTCATTGGCCATTATATACTAAAAACTAGGGCTTTCAAATTTATTTTAATGTCAGTTTTGCCCTTGGACCGTAGTATGTGATCAATTGAGTCTAAGAAAATAACACCTTAATTTCTAATAAAAAACAAATAAAAAATCCAATTTATCTTATCTTTTTTCTTATTTATTTTGATTAAAAAAACAAACAAAAGGAATTAAATTGAATAAAATGTGAACGCGCGAACACGCGTAAAAAAATAAATGAATGCACTAAAATAATCTACGCACAATATAGGTCAGTAAAAGAGACATTTGTAGATCAAATATTGAAATTTTAAATACCCAGATGAAAGGGCTCAAATTGGTAAAAATGTGAATGCGCATAGATTCGAAAAAATTAAATGAGTGCACCAAACTAACTTACGTGTAATGTAGTTCAGTAAAACCGACAATTGCAATCCCCAAACTGAAAACATCGTTCTTCAATTTTACGTGCAGTTAAGAAATTAAGTCAACTGATATGTCTGTAAAACTAAAATTTTATTCTGAGCGCAATAGAATTGGTTGCCTAAAAGTTTTAAAAATGTCTGGACCAAATTAGGATATGACAATAATCTTGCACGAATAGTCATACCCTTAATTAAACTACCATATTATTTTTGTATTGTTCTTTTCTATGCACTTCTTATGCTTATAATTAGGGTTGTTTGTGAGCAGGTTTAGTTTGGTTTCGAGAGCGATGCCCAAACTGATAAAAAATATATGAATTGGTTTAGATTGGATTTGCACATTTTTGCGATAAAGCCAAAACCAGACCAAACTAAACCAAACAAAAAAATAACAGATTGATCAGATATATTTGAAACAAATGTGCAATTTTTTTAAATATCTAATTTACATCGATTAATTTTCCATAATAATATAAAAATTCCAACTTTTTCGTTTCTCAGTATATATTATGAATGTCACAAACGACGTTTCATTTTTCTTCTTAAAGTGGAATATCTCATACTAGTTTTCATGATAATGCTGATATAAACTATATAAACTAATATGGTTGGTTTTGGAAAACGAGTTCACGAGTAAAAGTTTGAAAATCTGTTGTCTGAATTAATTAACATTGAATTTCATTGAATTTGTTTGATTCGAATATTGTCCAAACTAAAAAAATGTCCAACGCAAACATCATAATTTAGTTTAGATTTCGATTGTTCAAATTTGTTAGAATCAATGAACACCCATACTTATAATCTTATTAATAATACTCTCTCCATCCTTTATTATACAATTGCATGTAAATCTTAGGTAATTAAAATAAATAAATTGTAATAAATTTTTTATAAATAAATTGTAATAAATTTTTAATAAAAAATTTATATAACTTTTTACTTGATTACCCTTACATTTTTTTTTATAAGCAATGAAATTCAATAAAGGAGAAAAAAGGATTCTCCGGCCCAAAAATACAAGACAACCACCAAACAACTACAAAAAGTCCATTGGGAATTTGGTCCAATCGTATAGACTACAAGTCCTACGGGATTTCTCAATCGCTAGCCACCTCCAGGATAACAAAACCACTATATGAAACATAACCTCAATATTACAAAAATCGCTCATGCATAAAATGTTATTCCTAGTGTACCAAAGAACCCAACAAGTGATGAACCAAATAAAGCAAATAAAGTGATCCTTACACCTCCCTTTTCAACTTCATCCTCCACGTCAAAACGTGCTCACAACAATTACCCCGTCAAAACCCGTCACACCAACCCAGTTAAAAAATGTAAGCCAAAGAAGACGGGCTTTAAAGCAAGAAACAAAAATGGAAATTGTCCTCATCAAACATAAAACATAATACACACACCTTATCATGGATAGACTCAACGATACCTCTAGCCGCTAAGTTTAAACGCGTCAGAAGTCTATTAAACACCATCCTCCAAGTGAAAATATGGATTTTTAACGGAATTTTGGAGTTCCACAACAAATCAAGAACTGTCATCTCCGGGGTAGCAAGATGGTGGGTAATAACAGAACCCAACACAACAATATACATGGAATTAACGGAGAATCCGCTGCACGCATTAGGAAGCCACCTCCAAGAATCACGAGTCTGCGCCGACGGACTCACACCATGCAGTAGAAGCACCAACGAATACAAGTCACTATCGAAAGAATCAAACAAAATAGTCACATAAATAGCCAGACCCAAACTCCTTCCACCCAATTTCCCATATCAGCAATCATCCAATCCTCAGTAGAAGAGGCTTCGAAAAGATTACGGAAAATGTCGCACAACGGAATACCGTCTAACCAAGTCGCGGACCAGAAAGGGACTAAGAGTTCGTCCCCCACGTTGGCAGAAATAGAACTGCAGAACGAGGTATTCGCAAAGCCAAAACTAATTGAGAGAATGTCTCTCATCTAAATCAAAGCTTTGGAAAGTAAAACAGGTCCAGAACTCGAACACACAAAGTGAGCCAAATTACCGTAACAGGACCGCAAAAGAGGGAGCCAAATCTCAGAACCAGGTTGTAAAAATTTCCACAACCACTTCGCTAACAACGCCTTATTGAATAAATCCACCCTCTTAATACCTAAACCACCTTGATCCTTCTGTAAACAAATTTTATTCCAACTGACCCAAGCCATAAAAGTCTTCGAGTAACAACCAGACCACAAAAATCTTCTTTGAATTGCTATGATACTATCATCCACCTTCCTAGGCATCTTGAAGAAAGACAAAAGATAAATGGGCAAGTTGACAAGGACCGAGTTCAATAGAATAACTCTCCCTCCTATTGACGAATTCCTCCCTGTCCAATGCGATAACCTTTTCTTCAAACAAGCAACGACCGAATTCCAGAAATCAATCCTCATGGGATTACCACCAACATGGATGCCTAAAAATTCAAACGGAACAACACCGAATTTGAAAAAGAGGAACCTACCAGTAACCTGGATAAACTCATGATCCAACCCCACACTGAACTAACAGCTTTTCGCAAAGTTAATTGTAAGACCGAATACCATCTCAAAACCCCTCAATATCGCTTTAAGAGTCCGCGAGTTATGGGTGGCCCCATCACAAATGAGGAAAGTGTCGTCCACGAACTGCAACAAATTAATAGATTCAGCATTGCTAAAGCTGAAGCCGGATAGAAGCCCCAAAGAAGAGGCTATATGAACCATAATGGCCAAACCCTCATCGACCAAAGCAAAAAGAAGAGGCGATAAAGGGCCACCTTGTTTCAAACCCCTAGAAGCCTTGAAATCCCCCGTCGAAGAACTATTAATCAAAACAGATAAGTAATTGTTATACACCACCCCTTTCATCCAACGAAGTTAATTCCTTCCAAAACCCATAGCGATAAGCACCTTATCAAGGAACTCCCACTCAACGCAGTCGTAAGCTTGGGCAAAATCCACTTTTAGCATCAAACAATTATTTTTCTTACGCTTCGCCAAATCCAAAATTTCATCTGCCACCAATACACCATCATGAAGAATCCTACCCGATATGAAAGCCAATTGAGACGGAGAAACAAGCTTATGGATCACACACCTCAACCTATTAGCCATAAGCTTCGTAATGACCTTCGAAACACAACCAACCAAGCTAATAGGTCTAAGATTATTGAAACGAAAGAGGAACACCCACTTTAGGAATCAACGTAATAAAAGAAGAGACAAAAACTTTGGGAAGAAAACCAATTCTAAAAAACTCTAGAACGCAAGCTGAAAAGTGTCCACCAATAATATCCCAACAAGTTTTGAGGAAACGAAAAGAAAAGTAGTCCGTACCGGGAGCCTTGTTACTATCACAAATAAACACAACCCTCCTGACATCCTCTATGGAAAAAGCCTCGTCAAGAGCATAACTATCCTCAAAACTAAGCTTCACACAATCATGGAGAACCAGATTCGGCCTAACAGTAGAAAGGCGATGAAATTTAGCACTGAATAACTCCAAAGTAGCAGACTTGATATCACCAGGATTATCCAGAAGCGCATTGTCAACACGAATAGCCGTGATAGTGTTCTACCTATACCAATTCTTCAGCGAAGCATGGAACAACCTAGAATTTCTGTCACCATCCGCAGCCCAAGAAATCCTAGACTTTTGGAGCAGCAAACTCTCTTTAATCCTAAGGTTCTTCCAAAATTCCTCTTGAAAAGGCAATCTAAAAACCAAAACATCTTTGGAACTCAGGACAAAACTCTCAGCAAGATCCATCTCTAACTCATTAAGCTTTTGAACATTCATGTCAATTTTCCAGGAAGTTGAATAGTATTTGTGTTTTTTAGGAAGTTGAATAGTATTGTTAAACAAATTATTAATACTCCTTTAGGTGAAAATTATAAACAAAAACAATCAATTTTAAATTGATATGTAAAGTTAATTAAAAGTAATTAATTTTTTTATATTTTATATAAAACACAAATAAAATTTTTCAAAATATCCTTATTAATATTTAAAAAAATTAACTACTTCATTAAATATTTTTGAACGATATGAAAGGTATATATAACAAAAAATTTAGACTATTTATTTCGTAGAAATATTAATGGGAGGGAGTACATATGAAAGTTTGTAAAAGTATCTCAAAGAAAATAGTACTAGTAATGTAGAAAAGTAATGATGAACTACTACCGTAGATCCCAAACGTGGGCATAAAACTTCCAACAAAACAATAAAAAGCTAGAGTTAAAGTGTGGCTTTAAAACTAATAAACCAATGATTTTGCTTGCAATCAACCATGATGATGCACATTATTATCACAGCAATCAAAACTTGGAAGCTATTTATTACGGTAGGTCACAAACCCAACAGAACTGGACACCATTTACTTCCGTTCATAAATACTTGGCCTAATAATAATACGACCTCTTTCAACTTTCATTATTCTACTATTCAACGTGGTTCCCACTAAATTACGGTTTTCTTAATCACACACACCTGGTTAATTATAGATATTTTATACTACTATAATTTATGTGGACGAAAATTTGTCCAAATTTGAATCGACATAATAAGGTAGGACCTCAATGGCTACTACATGTTGAGAAAAATAATCAACAGTTTTTGTTTTCGTTTTTAACAGTCAATATAAACAGCATAGAAAATTAGAAAAATAGGAAATTGAATTTTTTTATTTATTTCAAATTATATAATGAAATGAAACATGAATTTTGTCATTGAGTTTTACAAGTCATAAGTAGGTGTGAGAAATTGTAGAATGAAATGCATGCTAATGAACAGTGTAATAGGAATTTAGTTATGTCATCTCATTATAAAATTCATGTTTACAGTCAAAGGATAATTTATAACTTCGTGTTTATAATTAATCATGATTTGTTGAGACTGTGTTGCTATTTACTACACAATCTATATATCATAATTTAACCTAAAATTAAATGACATGTATACTGCAGATGACAATGATGCTTTAAAGAAAATCGTATATCATACAAATATTATTGTTGCAATGTTCTTTTAAAAATCAAAATTTCAATTCTAATAACTTTTTTTTTCAAAATTTTAATATATATATATATATATATATATATATATATATATATATATATATATATATATATATATATATATATATATATATATATATATATATATATATATATATATATATATATATATATATAATCTACGGCATGTTAGCACATGAGAGAAGAGATTACAGGAATACCTGGATCTATTTAGAAAAAATTTGTTGACGGTTATCCTAAAAGATATAAAGTGTAGAGACAAGTGACAGACATTTGTTGGCTTGTGGATCTCCCTCAACCGGTACTCATAATGCCTTGAACACCCTTCAGACGAGAAAAAAAATGTAAACTTCTTGTGTACGGTATATTGAGGACCATAACCTATATATATCGTGATGGTCAATTAGGGTTCCCATTATTTTCAAATGGGTCATCCTTACATCCATTCATATTTGAACTCATACCCAATTATTTAATTAACTAGTAGATGACTCGTGCGTCCGCACGGGTGCGCGCATTACCGCGCGTTATTAGTTAATTAATCTTAAAGATGCATTTTTATTATTTGTTTAGATTTTATATGTTTGGTAGTGTCCTGTGTTATAATTTCATTTCATGATAACAATTCAAATGTGCAATGAGGAAAATTTATGTTTTTTCCCGCCTGAATCTAATTGATAGTGCCCCGTGTTATAATTTCATGAGTAACAATTCAAATGCATATTGAGAGCAATATTTATACTTTTTTTTTCTAAATCTAATTGGTAGTGTCCCGTATTATAATTTAATCTCATTAACAATTCAAATACACATTGAGAGCAATATTGAGAGCAATTCAAATACAAATTGAGAGTAACATTGAGAGCAATTCAAATGTACATTAGAATAATTGACCAATAAAAATATTGAAATTTATTTAAGATTTATTAAAAGAACTATTCGATTAATATTTATAATTGACAAATAAAAACTATTTTTTTAAAAAAAATATTTGAAATTATGATAACATAATTAAATATTTAGTATTTAAATAATTAAATTAATGATATTTCTATATTTTTATCAATAATATCGTATAAATAATCATTTAGAGCATACAACTTGAAATTCCATGAGGAAAATTTATGTTTTTTCCCGCCTGAATCTAATTGATAGTGCCCCATGTTATAATTTCATGAGTAACAATTCAAATGCACATTGAGAGCAATATTTATACATTTTTTTTCTAAATCTAATTGGTAGTGTCCCGTATTATAATTCAATCTCATTAACAATTCAAATACACATTGAGAGCAATATTGAGAGCAATTCAAATACAAATTGAGAGTAACATTGAGAGCAATTCAAATGTACATTAGAATAATTGACCAATAAAAATATTGAAATTTATTTAAGATTTATTAAAAGAACTATTCGATTAATATTTATAATTGACAAATAAAAACTATTTTTTTAAAAAAAATATTTGAAATTATGATAACTTAATTAAATATTTAGTATTTAAATAATTAAATTAATGATATTTCTATATTTTTATCAATAATATTGTATAAACAATCATTTAGAGCATACAACTTGAAATTCCACTATGCCAAACAAGACCTACGACAACGTTTTTTTTTGCCCTTAAAAGCGTTGTCTAAGCTTGCGCTGTCGTAGGTAAAGACAACGCTTTTATTTAAGGAAAAAACGTTGTCTAAAGGTCCATTTAGAAAACACTTTTTACCTAAAAAGCGCTTTCTAAATGGGCCTTTAGACAATGCTTTATAAAGTGATGTCTAATGTATAATTATAACATTTTAATTAATTTTTGTATTTACCTTTAGACAGCGCTTTTAAGGTAGAAATCGTTGTCTAATGTATCCCTTTAAAAGCGTTTTTTCCTTAAAAACATTGTCTAATATATAAAAATATAAAATTTTAATTAGTTTTTGTATATAACTTTAGACATCGCTTTTTGGGAAAAAACGTTAATGTGGGCCTTTAGAAGGCACTTTTTCCCTAAAAAGTGTTGTCTAAAGTATACGTATAATATTTAAATAAATTTTTTTATACACCTTTAGAGAGCGCTTTTGTTTGAAAAAATGCTATCTTTTGTTCCCCTTTACACAACGTTTTTTAAAGCGCTTTCTAATGTTGTCCTATAATTTTAACATTAGACAACGCTTTTTCCAGAAAGCGTTGTCTTTTCTATAACTATAATTTAATTTGATTTTAAAAAAAAATCCAATTTTACCCATTATTTTGCATAAATCTGTATTAAACCTGTTATAATTCACATTTTCAGTCAGAATTCGTACTAATCAGAGACCATTTCCACTAAATCACATAATCCACAAATGATCATTTACATCTCAAAACTAATACCATTTCACTAATATACCACACTAATTTCATTTCAATCCAAAACTATTTATACAAATCAAGCCATTTATATTAATACCATTCACAAAATTGTACGTAAAATAAACCATTCACAGAACTATACATTCACATATAAGTTCATTTATCCTATACCTAGAAGACCCTTCTTTCAATCATGTATTTGCACAATTCCTCCTTAATTTCATGCAATTTTGAGGGTGTGTAATGAGAAATATCGAATTCATTGAAGTACTACATAACAAAACAAAATATGCATTAATTAGTTTAAAATAATAAATTATGACATATTCGATAAATATTAAATTAAATCCTAAGTTATAAATCCATGCATACCATGATAGAAACCTCTAATTGATTCATTTGAATGATTTCTCTCATAAACCTCAACACGTAATACCCGCAGTCTATGTCGTTTTTTTGTTGAGGACACTATACATAGACAAACAAATAAGAATTAATAGAGTTATTTTGTGTTATCAATTAGCATCACTAATAAGCAACAATATGAAAATTAATATACCTGAACATGGACTCATGGAATAGTGTCCAATTTAGACCGTGTTACTCAATGATCTTGTTGCGCTCGGTATATTAGTATTGATCTATAAAAGAAAAATGTAAATTTAGAACTATCACACTATAAATATACATATACACATGAATATTTCGTCCAATATGACTTACTTATCAACCACTTCCTTCAGATCCGAATATGTTGTCCAATTATGCTCCAATGAATTCAGATAATAGACCACTTCTTTTTTTGGATTAATGGCAACATATAACCAGTGTTCACTGTAAAATATAATAAAAGTTTATATGGATAATTTTTATGCAAAAGATACAAAGATTAGAATGAAATTAGAATGAAAATCTTACATGGATCCAGTATTATACGGTAAAAAAAACAAAGCTTCATTCTCTTTGGTGGACATATATCTCTCAACCAATTGGTCTCTTACTGCATCTTTATTCAGTGAAATTGTCGTTGCATTGACACAGTGGCTAGCAATGAAACAAAATCTCTTTGACAGTTCATTCCCGCGCATCACTTTTTCATACAAGAACCTTAAATAAAACATAATAAACATTAGACTATTTTCCTTTAAATGTGTAAATAAATTGTTCACCTAAATAAATAATAGAGTACTGATCAGATTTCCAGATGTAGTATTGAGCAACAACAATGCCTAATTCAAGATGACTGAAAATCTGCTCCATGTCCTCTTTTCTGATAAACTCGATATGATCAGGAATACCAAAAACACCTTCGTCCATACATACTTGAGGAACAACACCTTGCATCACATATGATATTGACAAAAGTGTTTTAAGGCACAACTGAAAGGGAGGAAGACCTTTTCTTGCCGGCACAGACTTAACAGGAGCTTTTTTCAGCTTATTGGTGATCTATTGTGAAGCTTGAGCAGGAACCTAACAATCATATAAGTTAGGTAAAGTACACAATCATGAAACGTTTGAATTCAGATAATAGAATAACACTTAAAATGTACCTGTCCTTGTGATGCAACAAACTCGTTTTGCCGCAAAACCCCTTTATCCTTTGATGCAAGTTTTATAGGAGTCGAACATTACCATGTAAAAAAATGTACATAATGGTTCATAATAATTTTCATAATGGTTCATAATTGACATTTGAATACTAAGAGAGTTTGGTAATGGTTTTCAACATACCTCATCATCTACGCAAATGAGGTCTAACGGCCATGCAACAAATGCACATATTGCTTCTTGCAACAATGTAGCCTCTGAAACCTCCTCAGGTATAGGTAGTACCGCATCCTTATCTAAAACAACATCAATTGACACTTTCAGATGACCATGAGGGATCAGTTTAGTGTGCAGTAACTCTCCCACTTTGTTATGCACTTTTCCCTTGCCAACCAAGCGATAAGTCGATAACGACAAATACAGCTCACAAGATGAAATGCCCTGAAGCAATAATGAATGCATAACTGTTAATGTGTATAAAAGTCAATTAAAATAAATGTGTTAATTTAAATAAAATAAATATGATCTAATTACCTCGGGATTTTTTTTAACAATTGATATTATCTTTGTCACTAACAGCTTTCATCCCGGAATCGCACTTTTCCGCCTAATATCTCTCTTTATCCTTTTGCAATTCGCAGACTTGCGCTTTTAGTTCCTCCAATGATTTAATGACTTCTTGGTTGCTTGGATTTTTCTTTGGTTGTTTATAGAAGGAAGATGGAGTCACACCATAACCTTTACCTCTCACCCGACCGGAATACTCAGGAATATTTAGTACTCAACTAAGAATGCTTATGCTATCCTCGTCACCGTTGGTGGTTAAGGATTGAGATATAATCTCCTGAAAATCATTAGTGGGGATTAAAAATTACTTATATTTAAATAAAATTTCGATTAACTTAAAGACATAATGTTATACTTACACATTCGTCATAAACGTGTTGGACATCTTCCCTAACAGCTCCATCCTTGCCCACACGAGCTTCCTTCCACAAAACATGTTCCGGAAGTGATGATGATTCACTTTTCGACTCTACAAACTGCACATTGAGATAAATAATAAGTTCATCAATTATAACACAATAATACAATTCATAAAATCATACCATTTATATATACGTACCAATTTTTGTTCTAACCGTGCATATCCCAAACGCCCTTTTTTGTATGGATACACGGGTTTTTCTGCTCTTTGGCGATTCTTGGCACTCAAAGCCTGGATAAACAAGTTTAAGTCATTTCAGAAAAAACTAATACAACAAGTATATAATACAATTAATAGACATGAAAAGATAACATTACATTGAATTCTTTGGTTTTCCGTTTGGCTACAAAATTGACCCATTCTTTCGGTGAAATCAAATCCGCATACAATTGTGGAAGGTCTGTTTCAACAAAAAAAATTCCTTATCTTTCAGATATTTTGTTTTTAATAAGGCTCTAAACCCTCTGTGTCTCCTTCCGGCCATTTGAAGACAATAATTCTTCCGACTTTCTTCAATATTAAAGTACCTCTATTTAAAAAATACATACACATATAAACATAAAGTGTGTTAGTATAAGTAAATTAAAGACTTAATCGTCAACAAAAATAAAATAACATCAATCATATTTGGTAAGTACCTTTATCTCAGTCCATATTCTATCTTTACCAGATTTCAGCGCTGGATTCCTCCAATTATCATTGGTAATAGGAATGTGCTAGCGGGCAAGTGAACCAATATATGAAGACATCTTTGAACCGTTAGGCTCATTCAGTTGGTTATCATCATTCCAATGTACATCATATTTGATCCCTTTATCCCTAGCATGGATGATTGACTTTATTATTGTGATTCCTCTTTTTATGTCACTTTCTACATTTGAAGTTGCATCCTGAGCTTCATTTGTATCATTATGTGTCTTGTTTGTGTCCTCCTCCTCGTTACCAGTCATTTGCCCTGTAAGAAAGAAAAAACAAAAATTAAATGAAAAATATAAAAATCCAAAATCCATAATTCATTAAATGATATAAGTTATATATAAAATGACAACTAATTAATATTATTGAATGATATAACCTATTATGTTATAACTAGTACCTTTTTTAGGCACGTCTCTTTCTTTTCTTGGTTGGAATATGTTCTACCCGTCTCTTAACAACACAGACGGTTGGATTGATCCAAATACCCTCATTATGATCATTTCTAGTAAATGATTCAATATCACCATCAATATCACCTTGATCATTTCTAGTAAATGATTCAATATCAACATCAATATCACCTTGATCTCTAATGTTATCATCAATTACTTTGTTCGATAAAATCACTATAGACCACTTTATACTTGTCAGATCATTAACATATAACACTTGTTTAGCTTGAGAGGCTAGAATAAAAGGCTCATCTTTGTACCCCACCCTATTAAGATCCACTTGCAAAAATCCCGACTTATCCATTTGTACGCCATTATTGTTTTCAATCCACTTGCAACGAAAGATAGGAATCTGAAACTTCTCATAATCAAACACCCAAATGCGCTCGATAACCCCAAAATATGACAAATTTGCAAATGTGGGGTTTAAGTCTTTCACACTTGAAATGTGCATTACTTCAGCTACCAGAGTGACACCACTATTTTGCATCGTACTTTTATCATCTTATTCTTTGGTATAAAATGTGTATCCATTAATTACGTATGCGCTATAAGAAAACACAACCATACTTGGACCATATGCCAAGCATTTCAATCTTTCTGTTATTGAAGCAGGATCTGAATAATACTTTTCATAAACATGATCCTTAAACCAAGTTATGAAACTATGATTGTGCTCTCGTACTATCCATTTCGCAGTTCTATTCGGATTCAAACCTCGGAGAACATCCTTGTGCATTTCTACATACGGATCAACCTCATTCTCATTGTGCAGAACATACAAATGCACTTGATCCTGTTCACCCCTTGATATTGTCACAACTTCATTAACTGTTTCCTGCTTTTTTTCGACAATATGAGATTTGGGGAGTCCAATTGATTGTACATTGGACAGATATTCAGTACAAAACTCAAT
Organism: Lathyrus aphaca; assembly: GCA_963966055.1. Lineage (NCBI taxonomy): Eukaryota > Viridiplantae > Streptophyta > Magnoliopsida > Fabales > Fabaceae > Lathyrus > Lathyrus aphaca. Next base: position 66,995,174 of record OZ014520.1, read on the forward strand.
CACTTCTTCAATAATGTATCGTTCGACAATACAACCATCTGGTCGACTTCGGTTTTTCACATACCCTTTTAATATTTTCATATAACGTTGAGCAGGGTACATCCATCTCATATAAGTCGGTCCACCTACGATAGTGATGATTAGAATAAGAATCTACGATGACCGAGAAAGACATTCTTCTAACCAAACTCCAATCGCGTCGAATATGTTTTACCTTCACAAATAGGACATGCATATTGACCTTTTATGTTGTACCCTAATAGATTTATGTATGCTGGAAATTGTTAATTGTGCCAAACAACATCGCCCCTAAGTTGAAACTTTCTTTCCTATACCTATCATAAACCTCCACACCGCTCTCCCACAAAAAATTTAAATCTTCAATTAAGGGTGCCAAGTATACGTCTATGTCATTCCCTGGTTATCTAAGCTCAGAAATTAACATAGATAACATCATGTACTTACGCTTCATACATAGCCATGGAGGTAGGTTATAAATCATAATGATGATAGGCCAAGTGCTATGTGAGATACTTTGAAGACCGTGTAGGTTCATTCCATCAGTAGATAATGCCAAGCGAAGGTTTCTTGCTTCTTTTCCAAATTCAAGATAGTCATCATCAATTTTCGTCCATTGTGGTGAATCTTCTGAGTGTCAAAACTTTCCATGAATAATTCTTTAATCAGCATGCCAAGTCAAGTGTCTTGAATCGGTCTCACTACTAAACATGCGTCTAAATCTTGGAATAATAGGAAAATACCATAAGACCTTTGCTGGAGATAATGTTTTCTTATGTTGAGAGACACCGCATTTAGGACACTCATTTAACGATGCATACTCGTTTTGAAATAAGACGCAATCGTTTGGACATGCATGTATCTTATCATAGCTCATGCCGATAGAGCACAACATATTTTTGGCCTCATATGTTCGATTGGGAAGAACATTATCCTCTGGAAGCATATCTTTCTTCAGGGCCAATAACTCATTGAAACTCTTAACCAACCATCCATTGCCCGCCTTTAAGTTGTACAACTTTAAAACCGCAAACAATCTTGTGAATTTAGTGCAACCATTATACAAAGGTTTCTCTGCATCGCTTACCAACCTCTCAAAGATTTAGGGACAATCCTTAAGATCATCTTCAAGTACTTCTGCAATCTCTTTGACCCGATCATAATCGTATGTATCTGTGCCATTGTCGTTTGAAGCATAGGTCGTATTATCCCCCGGTACAACATTCCTGTTACTTTTCTCACCATGCATATCCCAACATGTATAACTTCAATCAATTTCACGCCTCTTTAAATGCGATTCCAACTGAGTTGCATTAACATTACCCACAAAACAGCAACCCAAACAAGGACATTTCATTCGACTGGGGTTTTCAGCGTGCGCAATAGCAAACTTAACAAATTCCGAAGCCCCATTCTCGTACTCTTTCGTTAATCGATTTGCAAACATCCATTTCTTATCCATAGTTACACTAATTAAACTAAACAAAAACAAAAATTAATAAAAGATATACTTGTAGAGTTGTAGAATTAAATACAATGTCCGGAATAGGGTAGAATTACCAAGATCCCCTGTACACGTATCATAAAATGAAATATCATTAATTGACCAGTTTTGAGTCATAACTTGATAAGTGGCAACATGTAATAACAAACAGAACAACATGAAACAATGTAGTGTTCATTTTAAGATTGAGAAACACAACACAAAGAGAATCCTAGATCCTAGACTATGTGCATCATGATATGTGATGGTTTTCCAAAGATGCCTATATAGTTGGTTTAAGGTATTTCGTGACTTTCACTAGTGAATTTTCTCACAACAGAACACAAGGTCGACCTCCTTAGACCAGGTTGACCTCCAGGTAAGTGGACAACAACAGAACACCAGGTCGACCTCCTTAGAGGGCAGGCCAACCTGATGATGAACAACAATGGAAATGGAAGCAACAACAACAATGGCAATGGCAACAACAAGAACAATAACAACAACAACGACATGATGATGAACACAGAACTAAACAATGACTAAATCATCAAGAACAACAACAACAACAATGAACTAAACAATGACTTACCTCTTCTTCTTCTTCACAAAGAACAACGAACCAAGAAACAATGAACAAAGAAATAATGAACGAAGAAACAATGAACAACAACAACAACGAACATCAACAATGAATGGATGAACGAAAACAATGAAAGTTTAGGGTTTATGAAAAGTTTCTTAGAAAAAAACGAGCGAAAGAAGAGAGCAAAAACAATGAAAGGGTTTATGACAATGAAGGGCCAAGTTTTATATTTTAAATAATCATTGATCTTAGAAAGCGCTTTTCATAGAAAGCGCTTTCTAAGGTCAATGATTAATTAAAATATTTTAATTTAAAAATAACCTTAGAGGGCGATTTATGAGGAAAACACTCTCTTAGGTTTTATGATATTTTTTAATTACATTTATTTTATAAAAACCCTTAGAGAGCACTTTACTCATAAAGCACTCTCTAAGGTAACCTTAGAGAGCGCTTTCAGTCAAAAGCGCTTTCTAAGGTTGGTCCAAAAGGGCAGGTCGACCTCCTAAGAAGGTAGGTCGACCGAATGAAGCCAGAGAGTTTATTGCTTTGAAACTTACTAAATTGCGTCGACCTGTTGAAGTATGCGTCAACTTGATGACTCCAGAGAGACCTGGTTGATGCATGTGTCGACATGGTTAGTTTTTACTTCAACAAGCGCAAAAAAATCAAAAAATACAAAAGGGGGGTTCAAACCCACACCCTTATGATAGGGAAAGACATTGTAAAGGTATTTTAACCATTGGGGCGGTGATACATCTAGAGATTCAAATACAAATTTAAATTTATGACTTCTCCAATTGTTTTTAATTTATTTTTTAATATTTTTCAAATAATTATAATTTGATTAATTTTTAAATATTATTATTTGATTAATTTTAAATATTATTATTTGATTCATGTTAAATAATAATAATAATAATTGATTCAATTCTTTAAAATATTTGATTAAATTCTTTAAAATATTTTTAACCATAATAATATTTGATTAATTTTAAATATTTTAAAGAAATATTTGATTGATTTCTTTAAATATTTATTATTTGATTAATATTTAAAATTAATCAAATAAGCCATTTAAATAAAATATTTGATTAACTTCTTTAAATATTTAAATTAATTTCTTTTGATTATTTACATTTATTTAATGAAAACGCTCTCTTAGGTTAACATATGATGCACTTTAGAGAGCGCTTTCATTGAAAAGCGCTTTTTAAGGGTTTCATATGAGGACATGTCGACCTCCTTAGAAGGTAGGTCGACCTGGTTAGTTTTTATGTCAACAAGCGCAAAAAAACAAAAAAAAAATACAAAAGGTAGGGTTCGAACCCACACCCTTGTGATAGGGAAAGGCAATGTAAATGCCTTTTAACCACTAGGGTGGTGATACATCCAATGATTCAAATACAAATTTAAATATATGTCTTCTCTAATTGTTTTTAATTTATTTTTTTAAATATTTTTCAATTAATTATAATTTGATTAATTTTTAAATATTATTATTTGATTAATTTGAAATAGTATTATTTGATTCATTTTAAATATTTTAAATAATAATAATAATTGAGTAAATTCTTTAAACTATTTGATTAAATTCTTTAAAATATTTAAAATATTTTTAAATCATAATAATATTTGATTAATTTTAAATATTTTAAAGAAAATATTTGATTAATTTCCTTAAATATTTATTATTTGATTAATATTTAAAATTAATCAAATAAGGCATTTAAATAAAATATTTGATTAACATCTTTAAATATTTAAAATTAATTTCTTTTGATTAATTATATTTATTTAATAAATTACCTTAGAGAGCGCTTTCTTGAGAAAACGCTCTCTTAGGTTAACATATGATGCACTTTAGAGAGCGCTTTCTTTGAAAAGCGCTTTCTAAGGATTTCCTATGAGGACAGGTCGACCTCCTTAGAAGGTAGGTCAACCTTTTACTACCCAGAAAGACAAGTCGACCTGTTTTACAAAATGCGTATACCTGATAGTGCTAGAAACTGACAATCAATTTTTGTGAACAAAATGTGTCGACCTGAGAGTGAGACAGGTCGACCTGTTCAGGGTGAAAACTCGTTTTTTCAATATTTTCTTACACACAATAACACGATAAAGGGATTGATTGAAAACTAGAGATAAATATAAACCAAAGTAATTGAAGTATCATTACATTTAAAAAGAAGCAACATAGCCAACACATTAAAAACTAGATAAACCCTATTTCCTTCTATGATCAGATCTTCCCATTTGCCCTTTATGACCAGATGTGCTATAAGACGAACCCCTATCATTCTCATACATCTCGAGAAACTGGTTGAAGTTCTGGTTGAAAGTGTTGAAAGCTTCATTCTGACCTTTGATTTGTTTTCCATTTCGTTGTCCCAAGCATGCTGAGCCTCATAGTGTTCTTGTTGTTGAAGTTGTATATTATGCAACATAGCACGAATAGTCGGCTCATCAGTAGAAGGCGAAGTGTTATCTGGTGGAGAATATGCCTGAGATAATTGTGATACCCTAAAATTTTCCCTTTTATTTATGACCAACCTCAAGTGGTTTATGCTTCGTCATCTTGCATATCCGTTCATATTGCATTGCATTAAAAGAAATAGAAATAAATAACTCATCTTCATCTGCATACGCATAAGCCATGTGATCGAGTATTTCTTGCCAATCATTGAGGCTCAAGAAGGAAAACTATCACACAAAAAATAACCCAAACCATTTCCCAAACATTCTACCAAAGAAAGGAAGAATTCAAGTTTTTCTTCTATTAACTGGTTAACGCCTGGGGTTAACCGGTTAATGAAGGCGAAATTTGTGAAGAAATTTCAAATTATGGTTGGTTTCCCACAATTCCCTCCACTTTTTCCTTTTTTGCTTTACACTTCATTTCCCATTCCATTTTGCTTTGGAACTTCCACCATTTTCTCAAAACTTCCACCATTTTCTCAAAAAACTTCAATCATTTTTTCATCATTTCACTTCATCTCTCTCATTTTTCTCTCAACTTTTCCTCCATTTTCAACCTTCTACCAAAGCTTCTTCACCAAATATTCTTCAAGTTTCACATTGAAACTTGACGGGTTTGAAGCTAAACCTCCATTCATACATCAATTTCATAACTTATTGGATAAGTTGCTTTCGTTTTGGATTGATTTGAGCTTATTGGGAGTGATCTTGCAAGTGTTCATCAAGATCTTCATCAATTTCATTTATTTTTCATTCTCGCGGATCGAAGCTTGAAGCCTACGATTTTCTTCTTCATTTGTACATCGATCGACTCGCAACAATCACCAAAGAAAGCCTCCACTTTGTAGGTTGGTGAATTCGAAACCGCTTTTCGCTTTTAATTTATTCACTTCATCTCGCCGTATGGCATTCTTTGATTGGTTGCTTGCGTTTTGATCATTTTTATGATTTGCTTACGACTTGTTCGTTTTGATTGTCGATAGTTAGAATTGTAGCTAGTTCTTGATGCTAATAGGTGTTAGAGGACTAGGCTTAAGTGGAAATTTCATGCTAGCATATTCATAGAAGCATTAGGAGCTTTTAGAATTAAGTTGCTAGCTAGAAAGTACTTTTCCCAACTATTTCTTAGCATTATGTTCAGTGTTAACCAGTTAACGCCAGGGGTTAACCGGTTAACACGTGTTTTCCATTTCTGATTGTTGTTCTTTTAGGGCCGTTCCATTTTGAGAAAATTGCTTGGTTCATGGAATGTTTGTGCATCACTGATTCTTTAATCATCATAATTTGTTAGATCATGATTTTAGGGAAGTTTTAGGATCACTTTAGGTGCATGATTTTGTAATTTAGGTAGCTTTCGACATGCGTTTCATTACTTTTCGTTTTTGTGCATAAATGTTCCATTATATGTTCATAACACTTTGTGATCATTGTTTGCATAATTTAGCATCCTTTATAGCATATCAACAAACATGTACACCTCTGGTTTTTGCATTGCATTATGAAGCCATACACATTTTGGTTCAATCATGTGCATATTGAAAGTGCATAATGTAAAAAAAAAACAAATAATGTAGTTTCCATCATTTAATTGCATTATTGATGTTGCATTCAATTCTTAATAATCCATTTCATGTTATTGCATTAACTTTCATAAATTTTGCATTACTTAATTTGCATTAAAACTCATTTTTGTGCATTTGAAAAATAATCCAAATTTGCCTTGTTTTCATAGCTTCATTTTTAAACAGGAGCTGTAAAAACATGTTGCATTCATGTTGTTCTAACTTTTTACACCTATTTTGCATGCTGTTTGTTAGCTATTATAGACTGTTTGCATCTTTCCTTGCATTTAGTAGCTGTTTGGGCTATAGGAGCTGTAGCAGCTGCTGGATTTTTGCTTTGCATAGTTTAGGTCCCTTAGACTTAGGATTGAGTCTAGATTACATCCTAGTGGTATGAGGATTTGTTTACCTCATTCCTTTTATTATGCCTTATCCTACTAACCTTTCTTTTGTAGGGAGGTGGAGGTAAGTTCACACAACTTCTTCTTTTTAAATTCTTTTACGCTTTTTCAAAGTGCATTTGTTTTAGCATTTTGTGCTTAGTTTGTATAACTTCATGCTAATCCCCTTCAGAAACAACTTAACTTCCTTATGAAGTAAGTTGATTTCTAGTTCCTTTTTCTTTTCCTTTTCCTCACTAGGATTAGAAAACCGCATTAACCTAGGTTCATCCATGCATGACAACACTAGGATTATTACTCCCCTTAGACTTTTACCTTTGGTTCGCTTTGCTTTCTTTATCATCTCAAAGAAAAGTAAAAAAAACACCTAATAAAGGTTGATATTCTCATACGCCATGACACTTTGCCGTGGGTTACTTATATACGTCCCATTTCGGGGCGAGTTGTAAGGTATCTACCACGATGAACAAGTCTTAGTATGAGAATGTTCACAAACAACAATCTCAGAAAACACTTCTTTAAAAGACAATAAACAAACAACACTCGTCTTTTCCTGCGGGAATTCTCATCTCACCTTATTCACTCTAAACGCGAACTTGCGATGGCTTGTCTCATTTGCAAGACGGTAACGCACTCGTACCAGACGAGCCTGCAACCCCTGAGCATAGGCATAAGCAGTTCAACTTAAAAAACATAAATAGTTCCCGCCTTAGTTAGGCGAACTATGCCGACTCTGATTCTCATTTTCCCGATGAGATACGTAGGCAGCGGGTTAGAGCCCGTTCGAGCACACTCTTTATTTTCCCTACATTTTCCCCATTCTTCCTTTTCTATCTCTTTTTGAGTTCCTTCTCTCATTCAAGTTCCAATTAGCAGTTTTATTCAGCAGCATCTTATTTCTTACCCATTGAAACAGACTAACAAGCGTGGATCCCGTCGGGTACGACAGACAGTTTGGGGTGCTAATACCTTCCCAGGTCGTAACCGACTCCTGAACCCAGATCTTTGGTTCGCAGGACCTCGTCCTTTCCTTTTCTCTTAGGTTTGGGCAGCATTACCTTTCCCATTCATTCGGGATAAAAATGTCTAGTTGGCGACTCTAGCTTTTCCGCGTTACTTTCGCGTTTGTACTAGGATGAAAATCCCGGGAGCGACAACTGGCGACTCTGTTAGGGATCAAACCCAGGATCTCTGGTTTCCCTTGAGATTCAATCCTAGCGCTTGTTTATTTCTATTTCTTTGGGTGTTTACATGTATGCTGTTGTGTGTTTATTTACTGTTTTCTTTACAATTTTTACTTTACAACATTTATTTACCGCTTTCAGTATTTATTTTCCATGCATCATATATACTGGACTGTGCTGGTTGCATTTTTTCTGTGGGTGGGAGTTACTGTGAGATAAGCCAACTACCCGACTTGAGCGCACCATAGGATTAGCGTGGACAAGTTGTACTCGCATGGTTACATGATGAGTGGCGATGTGTTCCACACCCAAATTGCGACCGTCTTGGAACTATTTTGTGTGGGGGTTTTCCCCACTTCAGGGTACGACCTTGATAGTTATGTGCATCTGGTGACCGATCTTTGAGGACCTTAGTGGAAACACCCATGTCCAGTGATGACAGTGGCAGACCCACTGGGAACTCACATACGATGGCCTGGTTCTCTCATAAGAACTCAGTTAAAGCAAATTGTTCGTATGATGATAGTATTGTACCCTTCGGGATGAATGTATTATTGTTTCTCGATTCAGTGCTTGAAGCTGGGGACTTGTGAGGGATGCTTGTTTCCTTAGACTCAGCTGAGACCTCCCTGAGTAGTACATAATGCCAAACCGATTCCCTGATTTGGTCATGAGCCATTTCTCGGAAATGGTGAACATATTATTGCTATTCGGCTTTGAGAGTCCGTGATGTTGACCCGAGTAGCACACCCATGAGATGGGAGGGGTTTACAGGTTTGCAGGAACCCTAAAACTTCCGACATTTCCACTTTTCCAATAGTGTTCAGTATTGTGATCTGGTTCTTTGGTTCTGAGATCCGAGATTTCTTATTAGAGAGTTGATGTTGTGATTGTGACCTTGCACAGACACTGGGTTATTTTGATCTGCACATCACAAACACGTCACTGATTATATGCCTTGCATTGCATAAGCATCATGACATCATTAATCATTATGTTCTTTTTCATTCTCAGGGTTCATACTACTCCCGGTTCCCGGTCACACTCCTGCTTCAGAAATGGAAGACGTCCGAAAGAAGAATGTGTTCTACAAGTTCTTCGATACCAAAGTGGAGTTGCTTAATCAGATGGTGTCTCTTATTACCCCGAGTCATTTGGGATACTTCAAGGAGAGATATGGTGACATTCTAGATCTGGTGGTTAATCAGGATAGTTTTCAGAAGAGTGCCATTCATACCCTATTGAAGTACTACGATCCGCGTCTCAGATGTTTCACCTTTCATGACTTCCAGCTAGGCCCACTCCTTGAATATTATTCTGAGTTTTTAGGAGTGCCACTCAAAGATCAGATTCCCTTCAATTCAGAGATGACTAGGCCGACTCATCTTGACATTGCCAAAGCTATTTATTTGAGCTCATCGGAGGTATCTGATAATCTGACTGCTACTAAAGCTGGGGTACTTGGATTTTCGATAGAGTTTCTGGTTAGAAGAGCTGGAGAGCTTGCTGTGGCAGAACAGTGGGATTCAGTTTGTGTTATTTTGGCCTTATCCATCTACGAGATCATCTTGTTTGCTGATATGGATAAATTCGTAGACATGAATGCTATCCATTTATTTGTGCTGAAGAATCTGGTACCCACTCTCCTGGGTGATCTATATTTTCAGTGCATTACAAGAACAAGAAGAAGTGGAAACTACCTTAACGTGCCTTTGTTAGGAGTATCAGGGGGCATTAATTACAAACCCATTCTCCTGAGAAGACAATTGGGATATGCACTCAAGACTGTTCCCATTGAATCAGACCTAGTTCAAACCTTCTATTTCTCTGTGAAAGATAATCTCCCCTTGGTCCGAGAAGCTGCAGGTGCTTAGAAACTTGTCAAACGGAAGGGTATAGAGTGCTTGGGAGAGAGCAACAATGAAATGTTCCCCGAATTCGAAGCCTGGATAAGGGGAAAGCTCAAGTGTCCCTAATTCCTTTCTCCACACTAGTTCCACCTCCCGCTACTGTGCCATTGGAGGACAACCAGAAGTTGGAGGCTATGGTCCAGCAGGTTAGAGTAGAGAATCAAGAGGCCAATAATTCTTTCCAGAAGCTGATGGTTCAGAACGAAAAGCTAGAAGAGAGAGCTCATCAAGCTGAGGAGATAGTCAGGCTCAAGCAGCAGGACTTCGAAGAACGAGAGCTCTACTTCGAGAATAGAGTGTTGGCTGAAACCCACAAGGCGAGTCAGCGCCGGAAGGATAAGAAAGCCTTGGATGAAGCTAACGAAGTTGTGAATCTTTGGCAAGAGAAGTGGGAAGACCATCTGGGAAAGCAAAAAGAGATAGAGATCGAGTACAAGCTAAAGATCAAAGGCCTTCAGGAGACTCTGGTTGAGCAGCGAGAGCTTCTCCAGAAAGCCCACGAGCAACGAAGAGACTACCTTCAGAGGATGGAAATGAGTCAACAAGTAGATGAAGACATCTAAAAGGAGGTAGAAGAGCTGAATCTTCGGCCGATATTAAGAAAGTCAAGACTGAGCCAAGCCCTAACAAAGAAAAGGATGAGGTATTCCTACAACAGATCAACAAATTGCATGCTTCCTTTGATCTAAGGTAACTTCTTATTCAGAAGCTCATCCAAGAGCCGAATCATCCAGACATTGCCCAGTTGTTCCATACCGTCAAGCATCTTAGCTGGAGGCTGCAAGACATGGAGCTTCCTAGGGTTTAATACTCTTGTATATGGATTACCCACAGGCTTGTTGTGGGATTCCTATTTACTTCACTTTGCTATTCTTTTGATGTATCAATTGGCACCCTTCAGGGACGTTGATCTCAGTTTATGATATATTTGATTTGGTTTGAGTCTCTGGTTGTTATCTCTTGCAATGACACGGGGGTAATAAGCACCAATTCTCCATGATTATCATCTTATCTGAACATCATGCGGGGTCTCCATCCCTAGAATTTGAAATGGCTATCTTAATTCTCGAATACCAGAACGGGAACGTAAAAAACCTTTGAGAGTGAAATGAACACAACATTGCATGCATCCATGTCATTTGCATTTTTCATTTGTAGGTTATCCAGGGATTCTTAACTTATATGCATTTTCAGGAAAGATTGCGAGAGCCTCGAAGACTCGTCTTCTCAGGCACGATATCCCTTCACATCGGTACGTTACTCGCCGTAATCAAAGGCATGTTATGGATACAGTACAGACCGAGCTGAACGAACTTCGCACCCAGACAATGATGCAGGGTATAGCTTTGGGGCAGCAAGAGATGATGGCTGCTATGCAAATGTTTAATCCCCTATAAACAGATCCTCTGGTAGTCACCTTGGATGCTCAGGGAAATCCAATCAACAACAGAGGGGATGGACCTCCAACTCCAGAGACTGGTGGCCCTACTCCTGTCCTTATACAGGACCGCCAGGAATATTAGTTCACCCTGGTCAATGAAGATATGGGGTTTGGTACTGGAGCTAACAATCAGGACTTCCAAATGTTGGATGAGAAAGTGAGGGCCTTGGAGTGCAAAGATACTTTTAGCATCGACGTTTCTGACATGGGCTTGGTTTCAAGGGTGGTTATCCCTCCAAAGTTCAGACCTCCAGGTTTTGACAAATACAACGGCAAATCTTTCCCTAAGACTCACTTGCAAGCCTTCTATCGCAAGATTGTTGCACATACCAAAGACAAGAAGCTTTGGATGTACTACTTCCAAGACATCCTGTCTAGGGGCTCACTGGAATGGTACATGAAACTAGAGAAGAACTCTGTTCCTAATTGGAAGGAGCTTGGGGAGGCTTTCCTCAAGCAATATCAATACAACATAGACATGGCTCCCAACCGGACTCAATTGTAAAGCCTGTCACATAAGAACTCTGAAAGTTTCAAAGACTATGTGCAGAGGTGGCGTGAGGTTGCAGCCAGAGTTTAACCCCCGTTACTGGAAAGGGAAATGGTTGCCCTCTTCATGGATACCCTCCTAGGGAATTTCATGGAGAGACTGACAAGCTGTTCTTCCAGTATTTTTTCCGATATCATCTTAACAGGCGAGAGAGTCGAGAGTTGGATGAAACAAGGAAAGATTCAGAGCGGTAGAGCGTCAACCTCCGGGGTCAAAAAGCCTTTTGTAAAGCGAAGGGAAGGAGAAGTCGGGGTCTTATATGCTCAAAAGAAAATGGGGAATAGGAACACTTATCATCAGGCAACCCCTATAACTATTTCTACTCCTGCTAATAACCAACAGGCTCAGCAGAATTACCAACAACAGAGGGATCCTCGTCCGTACTACCCTCCTAGGCCAAAAGATAGGAATCTCGAGAAGCCTCTGATGTCCTACTCTCAGTTACTAAATAATATTCTTCAGCTTTAGATGGTCCAATTGAGAACCTTGTAGCCTCCAAGGCCAGGGCAGATTCCCGAGGGCTGCGATGCCAATGCCCACTGCGAGTTTCACTCTGGAGCTCCAGGCCATAGTACTGAAAATTGTAAAGCCCTTAAACACAAGGTGCAGGATTTGATAGACTCCAAGACGATCAACTTTGCTCCAACCTCGAATGTACTACAGAACCCCATTCCTGATCATGGAAGGACCGTAGGAGCGGTTGATAGCGATGAATGTTTGAACCTGGTATTTGATGTCGATGCCTTGAAGACATCATTGTTGGTTGTAAAGGCTTGCCTGGCTAAGAAGGACATATTCCCAGGTTGTGAAAAAAGACTGCTCTGACTGTGTCAATTCCGCCGATGGTTGTGATCGGTTAAGATCAAGAATACAGAGAATGATGGACGAAGGAAGTATACAGTTTGACAAGATCATGAAATAGGCTGAAGTATCAACTGTTATGATTTACTATAATCCAGCACAAGTTCCAGCACCAGCAAGGGTGGCACCGGTAACCATTACTACTTCTGGACCGATTTGGTACCAAAGTGATAAAGCTATCCCATGTAACTATGGGGGAAAAGTTTATTACAATGGTCAGAAGCAGAACATGGCCACATTCAGTTCATCTCTGCACCAAGTTGAGAATGTTGGAGTCGGAGGATTCACTAGGAGTGGTAGACTATTTGCACTAGAGACATTGAGAAACAATGTGTTACCACCAAAAGACAATGCAGAGGCTCAAGCCAAGGCCAGGGGCAAGCAGCCCATGACAAGTGATGCTCCAACGTCGACTCCGGATCCTGATATCACATTTGACAAGGAAGCGGAAGTATTTTTGAGAATAATAAAAAAGAGTGATTACAAGATTGTTGATCACATACATCAAACTCCCTCTAAGATCTCAATCTTATCCCTGTTGATGTGTTCAGACGCGCATCGAAAGGCTTTGTTGAAGATCTTGAACAATGCATATGTGCCACAAGACATATCCGTAAATCAGCTGGAGACGATAGTGTCAAGTGTGAATGCCATCCATGGGTTGGGATTTATGGATATGGACCTGACAACTGAGGGACGCATCCACAATCGCGCTCTACACATTTCCATGGAATGTAAAGGAGTTGTGCTCTCTCACGTGCTTCTAGACACGGTGTCATCTTTGAATGTGCTTCCTAAGAAAGCATTGATTAAGCTGGATTACGATGGGGTTGTCCTTAGGCCAAGTGATTTGATCGTCCGAGCGTTCAAAGGATCGAAAAGGTCAGTATTTGGATAGGTGGAACTGCCGGTTAAGATAGGACCACAGATCTTCAATACTACTTTTTACGTCATGGATATCCAACCGGCCTACAGTTGTTTGTTAGGACGACCTTGGATACACGCAGCAGGCGCATTGTCTTCTGCTCTTCACCAAAAGCTTAAATTTGTCTAGGAAGGACAAATTGTGATAGTGTGTGGGGAAAAAGATATATTCATCAGCCACTTGGCCTCGTTCAAGTACGTAGAGATGGATGGGGAGATTGTCGAAACTCCTTGCCAAGCCTTTGAGCCCATCAGGACTGCAAGTGCATCATCGTCAGCTGCCTTATCAGAGGATACGAAGAAAGGGGCATCCATAGCCTCCTACAAGTAAGTCCTAAATGTTGTGGAATCAGGTGCAAATGAGGGATGGGGCAAGATGGTTGAGGCCCTAGAGAAGAAGGATATGTTCGGGGTTGGTTACCAGCCTGGTCAATTAACACCAAGGCAAAGTGCTAGAGGTCGGAAAGGCCTAGTTACCTTCATCAGTACGAGATGGTTTGATCACGACAACGTTTGTGCGGTATAGGAAGAAACAGTTGATAGTGACTGCAAACTGGATGGGTGGATAAGACCCTGTGTCCCAGGGATGCTACTCAATAACTGGTCGGCCAAAACGCTCATCTCCGTTACTCAACTAGAAGAGTAATGGTTTTATGTTTCTATTCTCTTGTATTCAAGCTCCATGCCTTGCCCGGGGCATAACAGCTCATTGTAAGGGTTCATTGTTCATGATGCAATATCATAATCATTAATAAAGTGGATGTTTTTGCATTCATTCATGTGTTCCTTGTCTTTCATTTTTTGTTTTGAAAAAATAAATAAATGGAAATGTTTTTCCACGTCTCCCACTACTTCTAAAATCTAGCATGAATCATCATTCATGAAGATGCTCCTCATTGGGTCTCATCAGTGACGACCTTGTTAGGGCTCAGTATGACTTCGACAATCCGATTTACCTAGCCAACGAGGAAGGCGAAGAGGATTGTGAACTACCCGAACAACAAGTCAGATTACTCAAGCAAGGGAGAAGATGATTCAACCACACGAGGAAGCCATTGATATGGTAAACCTGGGTACAGAGTGAGGCAGAAAAGAGGTCAAGATCGGGGCTGCGTTGGAAGAACCTGTCAAGATTCACTTGATCTCCATGCACCGAGAATATGTCGACGTATTTTCTTGGTCTTATCAAGACATGCCTGGGATGGATACCAATATTGTAGTGCACAAGCTTCCACTCAGAGAAGACTGCCCGCTAGTAAAGCAGAAGTTGAAAAGAACTCGACCTGACATGGCCATCAAAATCAAAGAAGAGGTGCAAAAGCAATTTGACGTTGGATTCTTGGCTGTGACAAGTTATCCTCCATGGGTTGCAAACATTGTGTCAGTCCCTAAAAAGGATGGTAAATTCAGAATGTGCATGGACTATCGGGACCTGAATTGGGAAAGCCCCAAAGATGACTTCCCTCTGCCGCATATTGATGTGCTAGTTGACAACACTGACCAATTCTCTTTGTTTTCCTTTATGGATGGCTTTTAAGGCTATAATAAAATCAAAATGTCGCCAGATGACATGGAGAAGACTAGATTTATTACCCCATGGGGCACCTTCTGCTATAAAGTAATGCCGTTTGGTTTGAAAAATGCTGGAGCTAAATACCAACGTGCAATGGTGACTCTATTCCATGACATAATCCATCACGAGATTGAGGTCTACGTCGATGACATGATCGCGAAGTCACAGACAGAAGAAGAGCATCTAGTCAACCTAGCCAAGCTCTTTGACAGGATTTGGAAGTTCAGATTGAGATTGAACCCAAACAAATGCACATTCGGGGAGCATTTTAGAAAGCTGTTGGGCTTTATCGTTAGTGAAAGGGGGATCGAGGTCGACCCTGCGAAAGTAAGAGCAATCTAGGAGATGCCTGAACCAAAAACTGAGAAAGAGGTACGGGTCTTCTTAGGGAGGTTGAACTACATTGCACGGTTCATATCTCACCTAACAGCCACGTGTGAGCCTATCTTCAAACTTCTGAGGAAGAATCAGGCCATCGAATGGAATGATGACTGCCAACAAGCTTTCGACCGAATCAAGGAGTATTTGCAAGAACCTCCAATTCTCATGCCTCCAGTGCCAGGGAGACCTCTAATCATGTACCTCACAGTGCTCGAAGGGTCAATGGGCTGCGTATTGGGTCAGAAGGATAAGTCAGGTCAAAAAGAGCATGCAATCTATTACCTTAGCAAAAAGTTTACCGACTGTGAGACACGCTACTCACTGCTTGATAAAACTTGTTGCGCTTTGGCATGAGCTGCTCGCCGACTAAGACAGTACATTCTGACACATACCACCCTGTTGATTTCCAAGATGGACCCCGTAAAGTACATCTTCGAAAAGCCATCTCTAACCTGAAGAGTAGCCTGATGGCAAATGATTCTTACAGAATATGATATCCAATACACTTCACAAAAAGCTATCAAAGGAAGTGTATTGTCGGATTATCTGGCCCAACAACCAATTGATGATTACTAGCCAATGAGGTTTGAATTTATGGATAAGGACATCATTTTCCTCAAGTCGAAAGATTGCGAAGAACCACTCCCGGAGGAGGGGCCAGAACCCGAATCCAAATGGAGTATGTTGTTTGACGGACCCGTTAACATGAACGGTAGTGTAGTTGGTGTTGTCGTTATCTTTCCGGAAGGGATCCATATGCCCTTTACTACTCGGATGACATTCAAATGCACTAGCAATGAAGCAGAGTACGAAGCCTGCCTAATGGGGATCGAGGAAGCAATTGGTTTGAGAATTAAGAACCTCGAGATCTTCGGTGATTCGGCTTTGGTCATCAACCAAGTTAATGGCAAATGGCTGGTTCATCAACCTCATTTGACTCCTTACAGGGACTATACCAGGAGGTTGCTAACTTTCTTCACAAAGGTCAAGTTGCACTATATACCTCGGGACGAGAATCAGTTTGCTGATTCCTTGGAAACCTTATCTTCCATGATCAAGGTTCATCAAGAGAATTATGTGCCTAAAATCGATGTGTCTCGTCTCGAGAGACCTGCATACATATTCACAGTTGACGGTGTTGACAAAAACAAACCCTGGTATTATGATATCAAGCAATTTCTGAAGTGTCAGGAATACTCGGCAGGGGCATCAAGAAAAGACAAGAAGACCCTCAGGAGGTTGGAAGGCAGGTTCTTCTTAAACCAGGATGATGTGCTCTACAAACGGAACTTCAACATGGTCCTGCTCAAATGCGTGGATAGACACGAAGCGGACCTGTTGATGCAAGAAGTTCATGAAGACTCCTTCGGTACCCATGTTGGAGGACATGCTATGGCGAAGAAACTTCTCAGGTCGGGGTATTACTGGATCACCATGGAATCCGATTAATGTAAATACTCCCGCAAGTGCCACAAGTGCCAAATCTACGCTGATAAGGTCCAAGTACTTCCAAACCCATTGAGTGACATGTCTTCATCTTGGCCCTTCACCGCTTTATCCTAGTTGCCATAGACTATTTCACGAAGTTGGTCGAAGTGGCGTCTTATGCCAATGTCACCAAACAGGTGGTAGCCCGGTTCATCAAAAAGGATATCATCTGTCGGTATGGAATTCTTGAGAGAATCATTACTGAAAATGGTTCTAATCTCAATAATAAGATGATGGCAGATCTATGCCGGGAATTCAAGATCGAGCACCACAACTCTTCGTTGTATCACCTGAAGATGAATGGCGTCGTTGAGGTGGCCAATAAGAACATCAAGAAGATCGTGCAGAAGATGGTTGTGACATACAAAGATTGGCATGAGATGCTACTGTTCGCATTGCATGGGTACCGGACGTTGGTGCGCACCTCAACTAGGGCAACCCCGTTCTCGCTTGTATATGGTATGGAGGCAGTCCTACCAGTTGAAGTCAAGATCCCCTCGCTGAGACTAATGATGGATGTCAAGCTTGACGGAGCTGAGTGGCTCCGATCCAGGTACAATCAACTGAGCCTTATTGAAGAGAAACGCCTAGCAGCTATATGCCATGGGCAGTTGTATCAACGGCGGATGAAACGGGTTTTCAACCAGAAAGTATGGCATCAACGGTACATACCCGACGACTTAGTGCTGAAAAGGATTCTTCCTTCTAACACAGATTATAGGGGAAAGTGGACACCCAACTATGAAGGTTCATTCGTGGTTAATAAGGTCTTCTCGTGTGAAGCCTTGATGTTAACGACCATGGATGGTGAAGACTTCCAATCCCCTATCAACATAGACATAGTAAGAAAATACTTCGTGTAAAGAGACCCGCTGGACAAAAACAAAATGAAGTGCAGGCAAAAAAGGGCATCCCGGCGAGCCAAAACAGAATAAAAGGCTCGGGAAAAAGTTAGGGAAATATCTGAAAAGATGTACACCCGCTGAGCTGAAAAGCCACACTGGACAACTCAGGCAAGAAAGGGTATCCCGGTGGATTGAAAACCCGAAAGGGCGATCCATGCAAAAGAGGGATTAAATAGAACAACTGCGATCTGCGAGATCTGTGTTTCGTCATTTGCAATCAAAGGTAATTCAAAGGTTTAAGATCAAGTTAATCGTCTTACTCAAAGCGAAGCAAATAGAGAATCTTGAGGATATACAAGTAATATCCGGGTCGGAGCTTGATGAGATCTGGTTTTCACATTGCCATTAGGATAATTTATCTTCCTTTTATGCAATTTCCTCTTTCTATGGGTTGCTTCTCGGTGTAATACCTATTCATGGCCATCCTTCCATCAATAAAAAAGCAACTTCTTTAAAATTTGTTTCCATATGTTTTTGTTTTTCATCTACCATTGTTTGATTGCAAAACGATCCAACAAATTATGACAAATATTGCTTTGCGAATGCATGAATGCCTTATAACACATGCAGGAGAGTAAAAACATTTGACACATATCTTATGTGTTGGGTGACTGGGATGGTGATTCAGACCATGAACCCGGGGCATGCAGGCCAAACTAACTCTCATTTCGCAGGTACTATCAGTTGTGTTCATTAACATGAAGGTACAAGCATTGCCAACAAAGCCATCGCCGGCATAGAGCTTCAATAAGCCTCTTCCTAAGCAGATCTTGAAACATGACTCCTCAGCAAGTCTCATCCGATCATCCCCTCTCCAGCAGAGTGTCGCTCCCCGGATTACCATCCTGGTACAAACGCGAAAGTGGCGCGGAAAGAGGTTAGAGTCGCCAGCCAGGCATTTTTATCCCGAAGGAACGAGAATGGTAATGTTGCACAAACCAGAAGAAAGAAAAGGAAGGACACGGGTCCTGCGAACCAAAGAAGCTGAGTCCGGGAGTTGGTTACGACCTGGGAAGGTATTAGCACCCAGATCGTCCGCCGTACCCGACGGGATCCACGCTTGCAAAGAAAATGTTTCAAAGGGTGAGGGGATGAAAGCTGCTGCAAAACTGAAACTGAACTGGATAAAAGAAATGAAAACTGAAAATGAAATGAAAAGGAAAAATGTAGGAAAAATAAAGATTGTGCTCGAGCAGGCCCTACCCCGCTGCCTACGTACCTCACTGGACATGAGGATCAGAGTCGCTGTAGTTCCCCTAACTAGGGGTGGAAAAGATTGCTTGTGAATTAAGGCTTGATCTGCCTATGTCAATGCTCAGGTGTTGCAGGCTCGGACGACGAGTGCGTAACCGTCTTGCAAAATGACAAGTAGGAGCAAGTTCGCGTACGGAGCGAAGGAGATGAGAAAAGAATTCCCGAAGGAAAGACGCTTATTGTTTGTTTGTGTTTTTAGAAGCTTTTAGGAGTGTGTCACAAGGAAGTGAACTCAAGCTATTTTCCATGGAATTTGCATTTGTCACTACATTCCAAGATGGAATAATAGAACAAGCATACTCGAGTAAGGAGAAGATCCCAAAAACATGAATCCAGAGATTAGGGCCTAAGCTCACTAACTCATTAACTTATTAAGTGTTTTGTATTTACAATGAAGAAGTGTGTTTTATGATATTCTTGGTGAAGATGATATCCTGATCAGACTTGTACATCACAAGACAAGCTTGTATTATCCCAAGATAGGAAGACTACAAGTGTCTCATGGGATAAGGCTATTGCTCAAGGTATCACTTCAATCTTTATTAAGTGTCTTCTTTAGGGTTTTGAGATGAGAAGAGAAGAAGAACCAACAGGATCACAAAGGTAAAAGTCTAATAGGGGACTAATGAATCCTAATTGTTGTCATGCATGGGAAATCCTAGGTTAGTGAGGTTTACTATCCTAAAGAAGAAAGAAAGAAGAAGAGAAGAAGAAGAAAGAAGAATAGAAGAGGGGGGAAGTAAGGCCTAAGCCCAACAATCACAAGGTTAGAACAAATAATGAGAAAAAGAGAAGAGATGAGATTTGGAGATGTGGGAAACACATCCACACCTCTCACTTACCAAAACCCCTAAAATGGTTAGTAACACAAGTATAAAGGCAATACAAAATGAACATAATTCCATACCAACACCATACAACCAGAAGTGAAGTCATACACATAAATGTCAAATGCAAACTCAAGGCACAAGAATAAGAAAAGAAGCACACAAATCAACATGAGGCAACATGAATCACTTATGGCAAATCAAAGCAAACATGATAAGATACAAAGAAAAATAACCAAAGCACAACCTCAAGGTGCAAGACCAGAACCTTATCATGTTAGAAGAATACCTAAGAAGCATGAGAGATGAAGAGAAGAAGGGCACATAGCCAAGCAATTACATTATGAGAAGGAAGAAGCAAAGGAAGTGAGGTGGATATACATAAGAGTAAATGAACTTCAAGAAAAACCAAACACAAGCTCCTCAAGGCACAAACCAAAACTCAAGATCAGAGAGGTATCAACATCCTAATAAGACTCTAAACAAGTTGAAGAAGTTGGCACAAGTGCCCTTCTAAGCTAAGGAGAGAAAAAATGATCCAAAAGAGACAAAATGGGACAAGTCAAGAACAAAAATTCAAAACAAATCAAATGAGCATTCAAAAATTCCACAATCTTGCACAAATGATCTTCAATAATACCATAACAACATGCCAAAAGGAGGGAGAAAGAATCAGAAGCTTGATCATTCAAATGAGGGTTCAAACATGGATTAGGGTTAGATGGCTTCATTCACAAGTTAGAGACCAAAATCAATTAACCAAGATTCTAAAAATCAGAACAAAAATCATTAATAAACTACACTCCATCATGAATCCAAAGCAAAAAGAATCAACCAAAAATTCAAAATAATAATCAAGATAGAAAATGGACAAGTCAGCATGGTTCAAAATGAAATAAAATGAATTAATTAAAAGGGACAATTAATTTCCACGTGCCAAATAAAAATAAATGGAAAATAAAAATATCAGAAATTAAAGAAAACTCAAAGGAACTCTCATGAATTTTTTTTTATAATTTTTGGAGACCTAAAACTATTTTTAAAAATTAAAAAGCAAAACTGAAATTAAAATGAAAACAAAAAGAAATAAAAATAAGAGAATGAGCCAGGGGGTGTGTTCAGCAAGGATTTCCAGTTAAATCTCATTGGGCTAATACGCATGGGGGGGGGGGGAATAGCAATCCAGGCTCACTAGTCTCAGCGCAGGTTCACAACATTGTTGTGGATATTCAAATAAATCAGAAAAATAAATGGACCATTAGATCAAACCAACGCATCAGATTAGTTAACTCATTAAAACAAGTAAACACATTAATTGGTCAGGGTGAGAGAACACAACAGTTATGGTAAGGTGAGAGAAAAATTGATTAATTTAGTTTATAATTTCAAACAGAAATCACGTGAGAGAGAGGGTGAGGTCATTAATGCGGTGGCATAATGTGGAGCATCCAAATCACAAATCCAATGGTCCTTGTTCATCTTCTTCAAGCAAACTCAGGCAAGGCAATCCTAGAATCCGGTGACCGGAGCTAGGGCTCTGGCACCGGAAAACACAAACTATGAACAAATCTCAACAGAAATTCATCAAAATGTCCAGATCAAACAATTAAACTATGTTGAATCCAAAAATGATCATGAAATTCACAAAGGATCAATGAACAGCCTGGATCGAAGACAAACAGATCTAACTATGAAACTTCAAATCATCATAAAACACTCAATTCTCAAGCATTTTCAAATCTAAAAGGTGCAGCATACTCAGTAATGTTCACAAATCACAATGCATACCATAAACACAAGTTTCAGATCCATGGATTTCAGAGCATACCTGAGATGGAACCACTTCAAAATCACCAAGATAATGCTCCAGATGCTGCAGATCTACTCCTTTTGATCTCCTCTTGAAAAATAAATGCAAGAGGAAGCTTGAGAGAGCTTGAATTTGAAGCTTCGAATCAACCTGCCCTTGAATGTCACCTCTCCAATTCTCCACTTTCAACTTGAATGAATGGTGGATTAATGATCCTTATGCTTCAAGGATTCAGAATATGCAAAGAGTTTGTGAAGAGAGTGAGGGAGATGAGAGCTTCGAAGATAAATGCATAAATGCAATAAAGTTGGATTTGAGAAAATGAGAGAGAGTCTTGCTGCATTTAGGGCATGCTTAGCTTATATATGAGGTGTTTATCCTGCTGATTAGGGTTTGCATTGAGTAGTGGCATGAGGAGTGTGAGAGGGATCAATTTGCAAAATTGCATGAAAGAGAATAATGAGAGATTTGCTCATGCATCCTTCTCATTCTTTGCACATGTGCAAGCAATATCCCACCCTTGATTCAAAATAGAAATCATCTTGGCCCTTGGATGTGAAGATCATGCATTTCTCATGTTCATGCATTTTTGCACCTTATGGAATATCCTTCTTCTCATGCACGAATTTGGCAATATTTTTGGAGAAAAATGAATTCTTGGCAATGCTTTGTAAGTAAATGACCTCATTTGGTTCATAACATCACTCAAAAATAAGTTCTATGAGATCTTGCATTTGTGGAAGGCTTAGAATTCATGCCATGCCCTAAAAAAACATCAACTTTCGAAGGGCTTTCCTCTCAAACCATGAGGGCTATGAAAATGCTCTTGTACTTTTTAAAAAATGGGAGACTTTAATCTTCAACTTTCATGTTTGGTGGCAATCCATTTGAAGCTTTTTTCACCAAGTTATGCTTACTTGAAAATTAGGGCAAAATGTTACTAAAAATGGAAATTTCCAAGACCAAACTTATGCCAAAAATGCAAAACCGCTCCAAACCTCTTGATTCTTGATCTTTGATCTTGCCAAACCTCTTTTAAGGTTATAAGAACATCCCTTGGCTAGAAAAATGGGGTTGGACCTTTTGAAATCTCACAGTTGACTTTTAGAATGCACAGTTGACCAATTTCTTCATTTATAAGCAACTGAAGAAATACTTGACTTCCACAAGGAATTTTCTCACCAAATTTCATCCCTAGGATCCTCTTAACATATAAGAGACTTTTCCCAAATGAAATGGCCAAAGTCACAAGGTTTTCATGCTTGAAACTCAAACCCTAATTTGGGATCATTGTGTAGGAGCTTTGCCCTAGCCTAAATTCCATGATGATCTTCCAACCTTCTAGGCTTTTGTGAATAATATTGAACTTGTGAATGCAATGTAGACTCCCCATAGGACTTGGACAAATCCATTGGGACCCTTTCCATATCTTGTAATTCTTCAAAACCCTCCACAAATGATCATATGCCTAATGCTAGGTCATGAGAATGTTATGCCTCATCTTTCCATGCTAAGATGCCAAAAATATGATATGCTTATGATGAATATGATGTGATATGATGCTTACAAATAAGAGGGCAAATTTGGGGTGTTACACAGAGAAACAACATAGATAATGATTTCCCGAGTAGGAGGGTATCATTACCTCTTATCCCCAGTGGAGGACGCCTTCCACTTCTCATCTCCAGCATGAGACACATCCTACCTCTCACTTCCAGCAAGAGGCGATAAAAACTCTTACTTCTAGTAGGAAATGTCCCCAACGGAGTTCTCCATTATCCCCAACAGAGTTGGAGATTGAAATCATCCTCAGCAAGAAGGCTGATGATGTTCTCCCAAAGCAGAGAGCCCTCCTTCAACAGAGGAGTGTCCCAATAAGATTCTCCATATCTCCAACAGTACGTGAGAATTCATCATTCCCCGACAGAGGTGAAGATGTAGAAGAGCCCGAAAGTTCTCTTCTCTTCCCAGTAGTGTTCTCTATTTTCCCCAGCGGGTTCGCCAAATAAAGTCCAATCCTTATTGGCGCCTCTTCCCCAAGAAGAAGATGGTGCACCTAAGGGATTCCCCAGCAGGTCTCTTCATCAGCGGAGTACCGACACATATGGTTCCCCAGCCGGGTCAGAAAAGTATCACTTCCCTAACAGAGTTCGGCGGGTAGCGTACCTCCCGGATCAGGTTCATCCCCAACTGGGTCTTGGCTCTCCAATCTCAAAGTCCAATTTATTTTTGGCAAGGGAGGCAGTTCAGAGCCGGTGTATCATTAACACCATCCCTGCATAGTCAAATTTCCTACAGGGATTCATCCCAATAATTTGGCAATTGGTTCTTCCCCAGCGAAGTCGTCAAAGATACCTGTTGTCTCCTCATCAGCAAATCATCTTAGCAGTTGCATGTAGTAATCATCATTACATTTGCATCCTCAAAAAGCGTAGCATTTCCATCATTATAGAGCATTACACCATGGAAAAATTCAAACATATGCATACGAAGCATAAACCAGTTTTGGTACCTTGCACAGAAGCCCGAAACATCATTTCTGCAATCAGACCGAAGTATCCCCACAGAATGCCGAGTTCATTTCCCAATGTGGTTATTTATACCAAGTCTTGTTTGTTATCCCTAGTTGAGTCTTGTTTCAGTACAACGGTCTCATTTTCGCGTCTCGTTTAAGTACAACGGTCGCATCTCGGGTAGTCATTTAAGTACAATTATCTCGTTCCTTTGATCTCATCGAAGTTAAATGATTTCAATTCCTCGATTCCATTTCCTTACAATGGTCTCGTGTTTGAGTCTCGTTTAAGTACAATGGTCTCACATTTTTTCGCGTCTCCGTTTAAGTACAATGGTCGCGTCTTAGGTAATCATTTAAGTACAATGATCCCGTTCCTTTGATCTCATCTAAGTATGATGATCTCAATTCCTCGATTCCATTTCAGTATAATGGTCTCTTGTTTGAGTCTCGTTTAAGTACAATGGTCTCACTTTTTTTTCCGCGTCTATGTTTAAGTACAACGGTCGCGTCTCGGGTAGTCATTTAAGTACAATGATCCCGTTTTTTGATCTCATCTAAGTACGATGATTTCAATTCTTTGATGCCAATTAACTACAATGGTTTCGTCTTTGAGTCCCGCTTAAGTACAACAGGCTCACTTTCCTCGTTTTCGTTTTAGTACAACGGTCACGTGTTGGGTTATCGTTTAAGTACAATGATCCCGCTCCTTTCGTGATTCCATTCAAGTACAATAGTCTCACATCCTTCCGATTCCATCTAAGTATGATGGTCTTGTTCCCTTCGAGTTATCATTTTATTATAATGAGCTCGTTTCCTTTTGTCCTATCGAAGGTCAGCGACATGTTACAAGATGTCATCCGAGAGTGGCACCTGTTCTCATCACCTTTCATTTCCCACAGAGCACAAATTTTCCGGTTTATTCGGGTATACAATCACTCCACACCTTGATAGTCTGAAAGCTATTACTATTATCCATCCAGGTCTACAGATGATTTAATAAGGGCAGCTATGATACCCTAAAATTTGCCTTCTTATTTATGGCCAACCTCAAGTGGTTTATGCTTCGTCATCTTGTATATCCGTTCATATTGTATTGCATTCAAAGAAATAGAAATAAATAACCTATCTTCATCTGCATACGCATAGGGCATGTGATCGAGTGTTTCTTGACAATCATTGAGGCTCAAGAAGGAAAACTATCACACACAAAATAACCCAAACCATTTCCCAAACATCCTACCAAAGAAAGGAAGAATTCAAGTTTTTCTTCTATTAACCGGTTAACACCTGGGGTTAACCGGTTAACGGAGGCGAAATTTGTGAAGAAATTTCAAATTATGGTTGGTTTCCCACAATTCCCTCCACTTTTTCCTTTTATGCTTTACGCTGCATTTCCCATTCCATTTTGCTTTGGAACTTCCACCATTTTCTCAAAACTTCCACCATTTTCTCAAAAAACATCAATCATTTTTTTCATCATTTCACTTCATCTCTCTCATTTTTCTCTCAACTTTTCCTCCATTTTCAACCTTCTACCAAAGCTTCTTCACCAAAGATTATTCAAGTTTCACTTTGAAACTTGAGGAGTTTGAAGTTAAACCTCCATTCAAACATCAATTTCATAGCTTATTGGATATGTTACTTTTGTTTTGGATTTATTTGAGCTTATTAGGAGTGATCTTGCAAGTGTTCATCAAGATCTTCATCAATTGCATTTATTTTGCATTCTCGCGGATCAAAGCTTGAAACCTATAGTTTTCTTCTTCATTTGTGCATCAATCGACTCGCAACAATCACCAAAGCAAGCCTCCGCTTTGTAGGTTGGTGAATCCGAAACCTCTTTTCGCTTTTAATTTATTCACTTCATCTCGCCGTATGGAATTCTTTGATCGGTTGCTTGCGTTTTGATCATTTTTACGATTTGCTTACGACTTGTTCGTTTTGATTGTCGATAGTTAGAATTGTAGCTAGTTCTTGATGCTAATAGGTGTTAGAGGACGAGGTTTAAGTGGAATTTTCGTGCTAGCATGTTCATAGAAGCATTAGGATATTTTAGAATTAAGTTGCTAGCTAGAAAGTGCTTTTCCCAACTATTTCTCAGCATTTTGTTCAGTGTTAAGCGGTTAACGCTAGGGGTTAATCAGTTAACACGTGTTTCCCATTTCTGATTGTTGATGTTTTAGGGACGTTAACCGGTTAACCCCTAGCGTTAATTGGTTAACGCTGTTCCATTTTGAGAAAATTTCTTGGTTCATGGCATGTTTGTGCATCACTCATTCTTTAATCATCATAACTTGTTAGATTATGATTTTAGGGAATTTTTAGGATCACTTTAGGTGCATGATTCTGTAATTTAGGTAGCTTTCGACATGTGTTTCGTTACTTTCCGTTTTTGTGCATAAATGTTGCATAATATGTTCATAACACTTAGTGATCATTATTTGCATAATTTAGCATCCTTTATAGCATATCAACAAACATGTACACCTCTGGTTTTTGCATTGCATTATGAAGCCATACACATTTTGGTTCAATCATGTGCATATTGAAAGTGCGTAATGTAAAAGAACTCATAAATCATGTAGTTTCCATCATTTAATTGCATGATTGATGTTTCATTCCATTCTTAATAGTCCATTGCATGTTTTTGCATTAACTTGTATAAATTTTGCATTACTTGATTTGCATTAAAACTCATTTTTGTGCATTTGAAAAATAATCCAAATCTGCCTTGTTTTCATAGCTGCATTTTTAAACAGGAGCTGTAAAAACATGTTGTATTCATGTTGTTCTAACTTTTTACACCTATTTTGCATGTTGTTTGTTAGCCATTATAGGATGTTTGCATCTTGCCTTGCATTTAGTAGTTGTTTGTGCTATAGGAGTTTTAGTATCTGCTGGATTTTTGCTTTGCATAGTTTATATCCCTTAGACATAGGATTGAGTCTAGATTAGGTCCTAATGGTATTAGGATTTGTTTGGTACTTGCTTACCTCATTCATTATATTATGCTTTATCATACTAACCTTTGTTTTGTAGGGAGGTGGAGGTAAGTTCACACAACTTATTCTTTTCAAATTCTTTTACGCTTTTTCAAAGTGTATTTGTTTTAGCATTTTGTGCTTAGTTTACATAACTTCATGCTAATCCCCTTCAGAAACAACTTAACTTCCTTAGGAAGTAAGTTGATTTCTAGTTCCCTTTTATTTTCCTTTTCCTCATTAGGATTAGAAAACCGCACTAACCTAGGTTCATCCATGCATGACAACACTAGGATTATTACTCCCCTTAGACTTTTACCTTTGGTTCGCTTTGCTTTTTTTCTCATCTCAAAGAAAAGTAAAAAAAACACCTAATAAAGTTTGATCTTCTCGTACGCCATGAGACTTTGCCGTGGATTACTTATACACGTACCATTTCGGGGCGAGGTGTAAGGAATCTACCACGATGAACAAGTCTTAGTATGAGAATGTTCACCAACAACAATCTCAGAAAACACTTCTTTAAAAGACAGTAAACAAACAACACTCGTCTTTTCCTGCGGGAATTCTCTTCTCACCTCATTCACTCTAAACGCGAACTTGCGACAAGTTGTTTCATTTGCAAGACGGTAACGCACTCGTACCAGACGAGCCTACAACACCTGAGCATAGGTATAAGCAGTTCAACTTAAGAAAACATAAATAGTTCCCGCCTTAGTTAGGCGAACTACGTCGACTCTGATCCTCATTTTCCCGATGAGGTACATAGGTAACGGGGTAGGGCCCATTCGAGCACACTCTTTATTTTCCCTATATTTTCTCTTTTCTTACTTTTAGATCTCTTTTTCAGTTCCCTCTCTCATTCCAGTTTCAGTTAGTGGTTTTATTCAGCAGCATCTTACTTCTTATCCATTGAAATAGACTAACAAGCGTGGATCCCGTCAGGTACAGCGAACGGTATGGGGTGCTAATACCTTCCCAGTTCATAACCGACTCTCGAACACAGATCTTTGGTTTGCAGGACCTCGTCCTTTCCTTTTATCTTAGGTTTATGCAGCATTACCTTTCCCATTCATTCGGGATAAAAATGCATGGCTGACGACTCTATCTTTTCAGCGCCACTTTCGCGTTTGTACTAGGATGAAAATCCTGGGAGCGATAATGACTGATTTTGAGTCCAACCAGTGTGTTGCCACTCTCCTCAACCTTGATTATCATAAAGAACCTCTTCTTCATTTCTATTCCGACCATAGACTGAGTCATGTTCCTATACATCTACTCTGACCCAGTTGTCATGATCTTCTTCCATAGGCTGAGTTTGATCATCATGATTTTCCTCATGAGACTCAATGTTGTCACCACTAGGAGCATTTTCTTGCTCGCCAGGTGTTATAGCAGATTCCATTTGACTACCAGGTCCCAAAGTTATAACAAAGTTCTTTCGAACAGGATCCCATGAGTGTCCCATAAGACTGAGATATTTGCTATTAAATTCATGATTTGGATTGATGGGCATCATAGGCAACCCTTTCACAACAACATTTGCATTATTCAAGATGGACTGAATGAGAGACGGATAACTCAAGGCCACGTTTTTCTTTTCTCTCAGTGCAAAAATGTGACTAGTAATATAGTAAGGCCAATTAACCTTGACTTTCTTTATGAGAGCATACATCAAGGCTACTTCGGCTTTGTCAATTCTGAAATATCCGCCTTTCTTGGGACGAATATTATGCGACACAATCCAATGAAGAACCCGAATCCTGGTTTCAAACAACCAGTTGTGAATTCCTTTGGGAACATATCACTATTTACCGTATCGTTATCATGAGGAACCACAACATCTTATTTAAGTGTATCTTATATTTAAAATTTGTAATAGGGGAGGCATCAGTTATCAAGGCTTTGTCTGCAAATCTAGCAGAAGGGATACCCAAAATGGATTGCCAAACTCAGGCATCAACCTTATAAACCAAATTTCCCATCCTAAACTCAAATTCATTGCCCTCAAATTTTCCCATAATGCCAGCATAAAACATACGAACCAAATCCTCATTATACTCAGTTCTTTATTCATAGGAAAGAATTTATGTCTTGATAGTCCATGAGTTCCACAATATAATCCAAGTGCAATTGACTAGCAGTAAGTCTAGAATAAACATATTGTGGAATAATTTTTCTATCCTTGAACTCCTCATTATATAAATCCCTAATTTCATCTCCAAGGAGTGATATAGCACTTACCGGTATAGACGAATGAGATGATGAGGCAGACTGACTTAACCTTTTACCAACAACTTTTGTTGAAGCCATGAGGATGTTGAAGAGATTGGAAAAGAGAATAGAAATTTTGGAAAAAAGAATAGGAGTTTTAGGGTTTTTGAGGAATTTTGGGAAGAATTGGAAGAAGAAGAAGAATAGTAAATGATTTAAAATATAATTTAAACCATTTGAAGAGTTAAAATTTGAAATCCCCATAAAGTGGAGCAACTCCCCATGCGCACAGAGCAAGCTGTCACAAATTTAAAATCCATTGCGTCGACCTGCTCACTTAATGTGTCGACGCAATGGACATTAATTTCAAATAAATTAAATTTTAAATACCTTAGACATCGCTTTCCTTAGAAAGCGCTTTCTTAGGTTTTCTGATAATATATAATAATTTAATTAAATAAATTACCTTAGAGAGTGATTTCTTTATAAAGCGCTCTCTAAGGTATATAAAATATAATTTATATGAAATTAATGTCCATTGTGTCGACGCATTAAGTGAGTAGGTCGACGCAATGGATTTCAAAATATAACCTATAAGAGCGCTTTTACAAAAATGCGATGTCTTAGGTTTACTATATTTATTTATAACCTCAAGGGCGTGGGTTAGAACTCTCGTTTGCCATTTTGGATTTTCTGAAAGTTCAATATATTTATTGACTTTAGATAACGCTTTTAAGAAAGCGCTTTCTAAGGTTTCCTTGTAGCAGCACTTTTGAGAAAAGCAATGTCTAAGGTGACTTCAGTTTAGAACTTTTAACAGCGCTTTTATAAGCGCTCTCTAAAGGCAGGCTTTTAGAGTGTTTTTTGTAGCAAAATTTTTAAAATACCTATAACAACGCTTTCTCCAAAAAACGTTGTCTTTGTTGCGCTGCTACAGACAAATTTTGGCGTATAAAATAAATTTTAAATTTAGTAAAAAAATATTTAGAGTATCAATGTTTTAAATAAAATATATAGAAAATAAAAAAGCATATTAATATTTTTAAATTATAAACTTGAGTTAAAAACAACCATTTAATATAATTGATTAAAATCATTTTTATTACTTTAACTTTTTTTTCCTTTTTATTAAATCATAAATTTAAATTAAAAATAACTTTTAATTTCTCTCTTATTTAGTTATATAATTCTTGTTTTAATTATATAAATTTCAATTAATAACCTTAATTATAGTTCACCTTTTTTTCCTACATGAATTATATAAAATATCATTTTAAAATATATTTAAATATGTAATAAATATCAAATAGTATCCAATTTGACTAAAGATAATTCAGTTAAACATAACTCTATAATTACTATAGACCACTTGTATAAAGGAGGCAAAATCAATTAATAAATTGTATTAAAAATAAATAAATAAATGTCTCGATACCTATAAAAACCACACCCAAAACCAAATAAACAAAGCACCTCAACTAAAATTACAACCAAACTGACAACATAACTCAGAGAACCAACACCAGAAAATAAAAATAAAAAACAAACCAGAGGGCTGATACATAACCTTTGAATTTCAACACATTTAAAACAATCAACACCTATCCACTAAAAGGAAAAAGACATCAGAAAGCAAGTCATCCAAAGTGAAGAGCACCATCTAAGGTCACCTCTAGCATTGTTAAATACAAAATATACACCTGTAGAATCATAAGACATAAAAATTAATAACTGGTTTAAGTAGATTTTCAAGGAAAACTTCACAATCAATTTTCAAGGGAAAATATGGAAAATAAGGAAAACTTCCACAACCTTGTATAGTATATCATAGTAGTCCAAAACATTCGGTGTAAGCAATAATATTACATGACTTTCAATTGATATTTAAGAAAGAAGTCAGTACCTTTCAAATTGAAATTCAACAACGACCATTTTTCTTGCAGGTATGTCGATAACATCCCTAACACTTTTTCCTCCGTCTAGTCCAACAAAAGGATATTTCGCATTTAATTCCCAAATCTTTACGTACTTTCAATGAATGGAAGAAGAAAATCAATATGTTTCCTAATACTACAGTTGGTTTTAGCGTATTGTGTTTTCAATCAATGATAAATTGGAACTAAAAGCATTTTGAATAATTTAATTTACCTTAGTAACTCTTCTTGATAAGATTGTTAGGGTTCAAAAAGACATCCATGTTACGATCATTTCATCTATTTGTAGAGGCCAACCCCAAATGTAACAATTACATCAAATATCATTTTTATCACACATGCCATTGCATATGAGGCTGACTTCAACAGTTGTGCAGCTTTACCAAAACTACTTAACCCGTAGACTTTTCCATATATGGCTAATCTAAAAGATCCTTCCGCACCAAGTTCGGAATCCACCAAAGAAATTGCATCAGGGATAAAGACAAGTGAGCACAAGAATAATTGAATACAAAGTCAGGAATGATCATTTTAACTTAATGAATTGCTGCTAGCAAGAATCTAGAGTATTCAGTACACATTCATAAGCTTGTTCATAGCATTCAATAACAAAAATATGCTATATGCCAAGAAGATTTATACCTTTATCATTACAATATTCTTGGTTAGCAGTTGAAAAAGGTGGAGTGCAGTCATCATTGTCCAAGCTAGAATCATCATTAGTTTCTTGTGTTGCTGAATAACAAAATATAGATATTACAATTCATAACAATAGAGTCGTTGATAAAAAGATAATGTCCATAATATGATTGTGATAATGGTTTGATATTTTATCAATTTCATATCAATGTAGAATAATTTCAATGAATTGTCCAGACTATGCTTGGAATTGTTTCAACAAAAATTGTCTATTCAGGTTACTGACTTCTATAGTGTCAATGCCAATATGCACATTGAAAATAATATAAGTATATTAATGGACGAGTGAAAGCGAACCTTTAGTTTAAGATCCTCACCTATTTGAAGGAGAGACTTTTCAAGTAGGAAGAGATACTCTCTATTAGGTCCAGAAGGTCCTCCAGCTTGAACTATTTATCTGTGATATGAAAAACAAAAACCAGGTTACTATTATAGATATTACAATATGTTGATCCGCGTACTTCCACCTTTGAAAAGCCAACACAGTAGAAATTTCCCATGACTTTGAAATGTGGTATTCAGTCATGTATTGTAACACTAACTATTCAAAACAAACTAATTATCACTTTTTCAATTTTCAGTATTTGCTTTTGAATTGCTTCCTTCTCTATAACCTGGCTTTCAACACAAATCGACACATGATATCATTAAAGTATGTTTATCCGAATAATAAAATGGAATATAAAGAACTATTATGCGGCTAACCATATAATAATTATGGTAAAAATAATATCACAACACAAATATCAAATAAAAAACAATCATTATCATATATAACTTCAACAAACATTAATGTTTGCCTCAAAACAGATGCTTATGGTCCCTCTAAACTAAACGAAAAAAATCTCCATATACAATTCCAGAAAGAATCTATATTGTACGATACTTCTAATTTCTAATAGTCGACAATCATTCTTCTGAGTAGTTGTCACTATCTTCCTCGTATATCTGGTATTCTTCTTCACTACCATTTTTTGGCGCTTTGTTACCGTCGATTTAATTAGATAGAAAGCTACCAAACAGATCCTATAAATGGGTCATTGAAATATTGAGACCTGAAAATCATTATGGAATTCAAAGTTCCAGAAGGTTTTTCCAGTATCCATAATGTGAATTAATCATAAACAATCAATTTTTTAAGCTACTAACACAAACCCTAAAAAACAAAAAATCAGATAAACATAGATAAGAATTACCAGATCAAGTTCTTCTTCTGATTAATTTGTAAAAAGTGATTTCATCAAAACTCAGAGCACATGTTTCTAATCACAATGCAAGTAAAGCAACCTTCACATTGAGAACTGTCGTTGGAGATCATTCGCACGATAAAAAAATATCATCATGTTGATAAATCGACAAGAAACCGATGAGAAAGCACATATGAGAAAGGGAAGAATAGAGAAAGAGACAGATGAACTGAGAAAGAGATGGATGAACAGAGCGGTGGTCGACGACAAGTTTCTTCGAAACAAAAATCCATTTGGTTTATTAAGAAGGTCATGAGATGTGGATAATGAGAATGGGTTTGATTTCTCAATCAGAGATGTCGATGATCGTATAAAGGGCTGAGAAAGTGTTTATAGCGGCTAAGGTTTGGAGGAAGGAGAGAGACGAGAAAAGAGGGACATGAAGAGAGAGAGACATTTATAAAAGTCTTTAAAATTCAAATTGAATGTAAGGGGAAAGGTTTCAAGAAATTATGCCACGTGTGCAGATAAAAGAATATGATTGGTTAATAAAATATGATTTAGTTAATTACAATAAAGGTTATTATGTAGTGTAAAATGTATTTCTCCAAAAGGGTGTTATAGGGTGTTTAGTGGTATACTCTATTAATTGGTAGGTAGTTGATTAAATAATTTCTAAATGAAATCTAATGAGCCTTTTAACTCTACTTGATCACTTAATTATTTAAGGCACTTAATTGATAAAATATTTAATATAATTAAATAAATATATTTGGCCACATAATTATTTGAATACTAATATAATACTAAATTATTAAAATATTCCAACAATATCCCACTTTGCCAATATATCTTAATAATTATATCATAATTTTGTATTTGCGCATCCAAATGTTATTTATATTTAGATTTCAACTTTACAATCTGGTTTATCTCATACATCAATAATGGAACCACTGCGGATGTTGTCATTGACGTATAATATGACAGAACCCCGAAGACCACCACTTCAATGTAGTTGATGATATAGATCAATATGGATGAGTGACATTGAAATTTCATGTAATGTGATCTTTGAATCATGTCTATTTGCAACTAGTCCAACTAAATTATTTATTGAGATCAAATTGAAGTTTGCAAATTCAATAATTACACAAACAATACATAAATGGTTATAACAAGAATAACCTCATAAACTTTATTTCTACAGATAATCTTAACATAAAATCTGCATCGATACCAAAAACAATATTATAAAATATAAACAATGAGTGACTCCCACTAATCCAGGACATCCTTAGTGACATTAATCATATGAAATACCTTATATGTCGAGTCATTGATTAGTAAGTCAACTAACATAAAATGTCTATCTATATGTTATATCCTTCAACAACAACAACAACTTATAAGTCAA
Source organism: Lathyrus aphaca (assembly GCA_963966055.1). Taxonomy (NCBI): domain Eukaryota; kingdom Viridiplantae; phylum Streptophyta; class Magnoliopsida; order Fabales; family Fabaceae; genus Lathyrus; species Lathyrus aphaca. The sequence goes on from OZ014520.1 coordinate 67,029,754, forward strand.
TGAACTTTATAAAATAGTTATTGAAACATTATCCTACAAACTTATGTCACAATATAGCTCAAGTTATCTTTCAAAACCTTTTACTATATGCAACAATTTGACATAAATACTTATAGTTATTTCTTGACTTAGGATACCCATTATATATAGACATCTAAACGAATCAGAGTCGAACATCCTGATGATCTCCAAATCATTCGATTTCTAATATGTGAACACACGTTCTTTTGTTTTCTATAACAATCCTTATTCCGGATGCATGTACATATGATAATACTTAAGATTTCCAAAAACTAAATAAATATAAAAAAAACTTAATTTTCTAAATTTCCAGATTCTTTTATTTTGGACATTGATTGAAACTCAATAATATCTCATGATAATTGTGACATACCCTAGTTTATTGTCTTTCATGTTAGTTTTATTTTCAACTTTATTGATATATATATATATATATATATATATATATATATATATATATATATATATATATATATATATATATATATATATATATATATATATATATATATATATATATATATATATATATATATATATATATATATATATATATATCTTTTGTGATAACCGGATGATACCTTGAGAATAATCTCTAAGTATCTAAATACGTAATACAAAAGAGATATGCCCAAGATCTTTCATCTCTAAACTTTTGTTAGAGATTTCTTGATTTTACACAAAAATCATACATCATTGTTGACTAAATAAAATAAAATTGACACATTAAACTAGGAACATAAACTTACTCCCACTTAACTTATAAAAGCCAATAAGTTTTCATAATAGACATCTCAAAACCAAGCGAGACAATTACTGTTGTGAAATCAGATGCCCTAGAAACAAAGTATAATTGGTTCCTTGATCAACAAGAAACCCACAAGGGTTAGGGTTTATGAATAACATAAGGATAACAACAAGTATTTGGTTATAAACTGATATTCTTTTCTTTCTCTTAAAATGAGATTACAAGTATACAAGAATAACAAATAACCCTCTCACTTTTGAATTAGGATTTTTTATCTTCCTATTTTTCCTTATTCAAGATGAGATACTAGTATGTTATTTATAAGAAAACTAACACACTAACCTAATAAGATTTTTTTTAACAATTATACATCACAATTTCAGTTAGGGCGATATATTTCACTTCAGTGGTTGATAAGGCAACAACCTGCTGAAGTGTTACTTTCCAACTGATTGTTATACCAAACATAGTGAACACGTATCCAGAAATAGATTTTTAAGAATCCATACAACCTGCATAATCAGAGTCGACATATCCTTTGATTGCTATTTTAATATCTTCACTCAAGGCTCTATCATAAATTAGGACTCTGTTCAGAGACCCATCTATGTACCTTAGAATCCACTTCAATGCTTGTTAGTGAGCCTTTCCAGGATTTTCCATGTACCGGCTTACAAGACTTAATGCATATGATATGTTAGGTCTAGTACACACCATAACATACATTAAAGAACCTATTATATTAGCATATGGAATGATATCCATATAAGTTCTTTTGACATCAGCATCGGGACCTTGATCTATACTCAGCTTGAATTGAGGGTTTGTCGAAGTCATAACAGGCTTTGAATTCGACATACCAAACTTTTTGAGAATCTTACATAGGTATGCCTCTTGAGATAAGCATAATTTCAAGTGCTTTCTATCTCTTTGAATGTCAATCACAAGAATCCTGGACGTAACTCCCAGATCCTTCATGTCGAACTTCTTATTGAGTTCAGCCTTTACCCTCCTTACATCTTTGACATTGTTGCTTGGTATTAGAATATCATCCACATAGAGAAACATAATAAAAATGAATTACCAGGTCAAAATATGAAGTAAACACAGTGGTCGAACTGACTTTTAATGAAACTTATGCATGCCACAAACTTGTTGAATCTCCTATTCCACCATCGAGAAGATTGTTTCAGCCAATATAAAGATCTCTTCAGTTTGCAGACATACTTTTCCTTCCCCTTTTCGACATACCCTTTAGATTACCTCATCGGGATTTTTTTATCTAGATCACCATATAAGAACACATTTTTCACATCCATCTGTTCCAGTTCAAGGTCGAATTGTGCCACCATGGCAAGCAACATTCAAATGGACATGTGCTTCACAACATGAGAGAACATATCATTGAAGTCGACACCTTCTTTCTGAGTGAAACCCTAGCAACCAATATTGTCATGTATCTCTTCGACGTCACTCATCTGATTCCTTTCTTAACTTTGAAAATCTACTTACAACTAACTAACCTAACTCCATTAGGTTTCTTGATCAGTTTCCATGTGTTGTTATCATGAAAAGATTTCATCTCATCATCTATGGCCTTCATACATTCAGTCTTATTTCAAATCCTCATAACTTCATTATAGTCTCTAGGTTCTTCGTCTAAAACCTCCCTTGAAGAGATTAAAGCATAAGCTATTAGATATGCATAACCAAGTCTCTGAGATGGCTTGATGATTCTTCTTGACCTATCTTTTTCCAGTAGGTAGTCATCAAAAGTTTCCTCATTATCTTCAGTATCTTGCTTTTCTCCTTCGACTTCATCTGGGTTATGTGTAACACCCATTTTTCGCAAATAAACAAAATAACTATTTTATTAAGAAAATCATATTTTTAAACAAAAGTGGAATGCTACTACAACAATAAAATTAGACAAAAAATCTTTTAATAAAAATAACGGAAAAATATATTTTTATTCATCATATGGAAGTTCGCCAAACATCAACAATATTCATCGATTCTCTTGATTTATGAGTTTCAACAAAATGTCATATGTAACTACTAATAATAAGAATAAATAAAACAACAAAAATCCCCAAATCCTGTGTGTAATACCTCAAAATTTGCCCTCTCATTTCCCCAACATTTTGCATACATAGATTCATATAATAACCAAAAAAAAACATTGCATCATGTATAACATAGCTGAGGCATGGGTATGTGATCAATGATTGGAGCAACTGAAAGCATTACAAAGGCAATCAAAGGGTCACAAAGCTTCTCAACCTTGTGCGAAGGGTTCACAACATCCCACAAGTCTTCACTTGAAGCCACGAGCCATGGAAAGATTTGATTTGATCAAAGGAGGCAAATAGTGCAACATCTCCTGATGAAAAAGACCAGATTAGGGTTTCATTTCTATTGGGATTTTGCATGAAGTTATGATTCAAGGAGGATTCCATTGCCTTATATATGATGTCAAGTGCCTAGAGTTAAAATTTCATCCACAAATTCATTTTGGAAGAGGTTCGGCTGGCCAGATGACTGAAAATCGAGGAATTGGAGAAAAGGCAACCGAGCTAGGTAAAAAAGGTCGACTCCTGACTTTTAAGATCAAAATCATGAAAATAGGATTACAATGATCCTATGGTTTAAATGTGGTCAATAAATTATGGAGGAATCATAAAAAAAATCAAGGGAAAAAATCATTTGAAAAGTGGTTAATTTCACCTTTTCCCTCCACTTTTCCCTCCACTTTTCCTTCCACTTTCTTTCCACATTTCCTTTCATTATTTCCCTCTTGTTTTTCCACTTCAATTCTACTCCATTTCCCTTGGATGCTTCTACCATGTTCTACCACCTTCTAGAGTATTCCATGGAATATTCCAAGGAATATTCCAAGGAGTATTCCAAGGAATATTCCTTCTCCAACCCTAACCCTAACTAACTACAAACCTAACTCCATTCCTAAAACCTAAATTCATTCCCAAACTTAGCTCCAAGCCTAGCCCCTATATAATCACTAATCACTTCAATGCAAAAGGTTCCCAAGAAGTTTCCAAATTTTTCACTCTCTCACAATTTCTAGAATCACTTTTTCTCTCTCACTTTTCCTCCATTTTCCCTTTTTCACCAAAACTTTTTGAAGAAGCTCTTCAAGTTTCACATTGAAACTTGAAGATCTTGAAGCTTAGCCTTCAACCTCCATTTATTTGCGGATTATGGAAGAAGAAGCTATTGATTTTTGTGAGGATTTCGACTTATCGGAAGTGCGCGAAGGTTCAAGCATCAAGAACACATTTATTTTGCGGATTCGCGGTTTTCTTGGTTTTCTCTTCGATCAAGCTCCGATTCTTGCAACATCCACTGAAGCGCTTCTCCGTTTCGTAGGTTGGTAATCTAAATCACTTCTCCTTTAAGTTATTCTCTTCGTCTTGCCACTTTGGCGTTCTTTAATTGCTTTTCGTATTGTTTGTGATCGATTGCGTTTTCATTATGTGTTGCTTGCGATTTGTGATTTTTAATGGATTAGAAGTTAAGGTGTAGATAATTATAGTTTCTAGCATGTGTAAATAAGCCCTAATTGAGTAGAAATTCGTGTTAACATGTTCCTAGGTGTGTTGGAGATCATTAGAAGTGGGTTTGTGGCCAAAAGCACTTATTTCTAAACTTTTTTTCACATTCTGATCAGTGTTAACCGGTTAACCATTTGGTTAACCGGTTAACGCGTGCGTTTTAGCCACAAATCAGTTTTGTTTTAGGTCTGTTAACCGGTTAACCATTTGGTTAACCGGTTAACGCTGTTAGTTTTTGGAATCTTTGCTTATTTGATAGCTTAGTCTTGCTTTCTAGTGCCTCTAATGTTCATACTGTAAACACCCCAAATTTCCCCTCACTAGTTCACACCATGGCTTGTGATCTTTCATTTTTGCATTAGTTTAAGCATTACATCTCATATTGCATTTTTACTTCGCTACATTAGTTCAAGTTCATCTGCATCTAGGGTTTGTGATTTGAGCAATCCAGGATTCATCTGAGTCACTCCAAAAGTATTCAATCATCTCAAGAGGGTCCATGTATGTTAAATCATCATATTATATCCTCCAAAGATCAAGGAAGTCAAAGAATCACAAGAACTTACAAAGCATGGAAGCAGAGCCAGGGTTTAACTACACAAATGACCTAAAATTAGGGTTTTGGTTTCAGAGGCCATAACTCCAATTTTTTTGGTCATTCTTGTTTCTAATGATCTCAATATGATATAAGGATTATGTATATCAAGTTTGATGAAGAAATTCATTGTGGAAATCCTCTGATCACTGGGTAACTTCTTGAGCAAGTCAGAGCAAAATCAGGGCATCTGAGACCCCAACATGGAACCAAAGTGGATTTTTCATCAAATTGAAGTTATATGATCTTTATTTGATCATTGAAGTGCTTAGAAGTCCACAAAATTGAAGAAAAGTGAGCTAAACCAAAAGTTGCCAAAAATGGAAATGACTTGTAATGTAAACTTTCCATTTTGGGAAAGTTTTTCAACCTCCTCTTTCTCAACCAAAAATGCTTCAAATGAAAAATTGTTGGTCATGAAAGTTGTAGATTGGATCATTACCTTTTCAAAAAGTACAAGAACAAGATCTAATTCATTTTGGAACTCAAGTTATGGCTTGTCAAAGTTGGCAAAAATCACATAATTTTCAAGAATGCACCAAAAGGGATTCTTTGCAAAACCACTTGCCAAGGCATTTTGTGACTTCAAACACACTTCTATGTATCATAACATCATAGTGCATTGCTTTAAACTCAGAATTGGCCCAAGAATTTCAAGTTTTCATGCCTTGCACATAAAGAAATCACAAAAGGGCCAAACTTTGTCAAAATTGCAAAATGATGCATAACCTTTCACAAACTTGCTGAATTGCCACACAATGCATTCCATGGCTCTCCTTGATCCTTGTTGCACATGGACATGCCAAAAAGCCAGCTGCATCCTTGCCCATACCTCAAGTACAAGAAATGTTGACTTTGTGCAAATTCACCCATACCAATCACAACAGTCCACCACCCACTCTCTGCCCAATCCAGACACTACAAGCATGCCTCAAGGATCATTTTTCATAACACACACAAGCTGAAACCTCCAAGAACTCAGCATTGCCAAAAACACTCCAACTTGCAAAACCCTTCGAATCTCTCAGCTCACTTACTCAAACTCAAAACCAAATCCACCATTCATCTCAAAATCACTCACTGACCACAAAGCAACCTTCAAACCAGCCAAAAACACACCATACACAAAACATGATTCTCAGCCAGTTGAAGTGTAAACTCACAAACCAACCATTCTTAAAGCCTTTGAAGCATTCCATTAGCCTCAGGAGGTCAAAGAGAGTCATTTTTCACAAAGGAAGTGGCCAGAAAGCTCAAGTTTGGAAAGCTTCATCTCAGGTAGTCATCTGAATTCATTTTTCCAGAACTCGTATTTTATGTTCCATTAAGAAAAAACATGCTTCACTGATCATTCTGAGCTTTGAATTTTTGAAAATGGTGTAGAAATGAGTATGTACTGAACCTCTGAAATCTTTGCCATTTTTGATCCTTTCTTCGAATCTTGTTTATGAGCATGAATAAATGTGATTTGAGTGTGGATTTGAGCTTAGGAGAGTGAGAGGGTTTGATCTGGAGCTTTAGAGCTCCAGAAATAACCTAGGGAGGAAGTTGGAAATTTTCAGGTGAGTGTCGCTCCCACCAAATGAAGCCGGGTCAAATGGGGTACAGACGCGAACGGTCGGCGAAAAGAACAATGAGAACACACAGGAGTGAACTCACAGGGGATGAAAAGAGTCGCCAGCTAGGCATTTTTATCCCGGAGGAAAGGTAATGCTGCATAGACCTAGAAAGACATGGATAAGACGGTTGCGAACCAGAGAGACTGAGAATGGGGGTTGGTTACAACCTGGGAAGGTATTAGCACCCAGATTGTCCGCCGTACTCGACGGGATCCACGCTTAAAAGATTTGTGTTTTCAAGGGGGTAGTGTCAGTGCAATTTGTGCATAAAATAGCTGGAAAAGAATGTACAGGTGTCAGTGTAAAAGAAGTGTGAAGTGTAATATATACAGTGTCAGTGTAGGAATGAGAATGAATTGCTCAAGATCATGAGGCTAAAAGAATAATGCTGAAGGAGGGGGAATATACAGAGACTTTTGTTCGATAACCGTTAAGTTATGCCTACGTATCCTCTCGTGCAATGAGGAAGTCAGAACACCGTAGTTCGACCCAAAGAAACTGAAAGGTAAATTGACCTGTAAACTGCTTACTGTCCTATGCTCAAGTGTATGACCTGTCTGGCTCAGGTGCTAACTGTCTTGCATTAGACGGAAGAAGCGAGTTCTCGTTTATGAATGAATGAGATGAGAAAAGAATCCCGGAGGAGACGATTATTGCTTGTTTTTGAGTTTTCAGTCTTTTATTGCTTTTGGAAATTTGTCATAAGTTGATGAGCTTAAGCCTAAACCAATGGATTAGTAAACTCACCACATCTTCCCTCTGATTAGGGGTAATGAGAATACCTTAAGTGTGAAGTCAGATTCTCACACTTAATCACCTTTGGTGTAGGATTAAGATCATTAACCTACTTGTGATTATTTAGATGTTTTTGGTGCTTTTGTTTAGTGTTAAGTAATGAGGTTAAGCCATAAACAAGGATTAAACAGACTCATTACACCATCCTAATAGAAGGATAATATATGAGAGTGTTTAAGCTGAGGAAAGCTCCTCAACTTAATCCATGATTAGGGATTAAACTCATGACAAAACAAACCTTTATTAAGTGGATTTTAGATTAATGGTGAGATGATGAAGTGAGTTTTAGGGTTTGTAAGACAACTTGAGGGGGACTTGTCCATTAACACTAGGGTTAGTCCTTCTTAACCAATTAAGGAAGAATTAGAACCCTAATGCAAGGCCCAAGTTACAAGTGTGATGTCTTGATGATTATTAAGTGAATTGATTAGAGGATTTAAACACATTAAGGGTTTAACACTTAGGATTAAAGTTATACACTCCATCCTAATAGAAGGATGCAGGCATAAGCTTAATCACTAAGCCTTAAAGCCTTTAGGGTTTAGTCCCTGATTATGAGATGAGAAGAGAAGACTCAAAAGAGACACAAAGGTAAAACTAAGAAGGGAGACTAAACAAAACCCTAATCATTGTCATGCTGGGTTGTTCCTATGGTTTGTGAGGTTTACAAGAGAAGATCTTCAATGGAACCACCAGGAAGCAGATGAAAGGATCAGGAGAAGCAAAGTAACTTGCTTCATTCAAGAAGACAAGTCACTTGAGGAAAGAAAGTAAGATGATCAAGAATGAGCAAGCTCAAACCCAAACACATACAAAAATGCAGCAAATGAATTATGAAAGAGATGAAAAGAGAATGTGAGAAGTGAAGGCAAATTCACTTCTCAAAGTAACTTACCACCTGAAAAGTTAGTAAAAGAAATGAAATGCAATGCAAAATGAGATGCAGTGTCATGATGCAAACCAAAACCAGAAGCATAAGTATGATGTTAATGGTGCTAAGAGATGATGCAAACATGAAACAACACATGGGGATGATCATACAAGCTCATGGATGCAAATGAAACAAGTTAAGAACCATGAACACATATGAAAAGTTATGAAATGCAAATGGCATACAACATGGCAAATGCAAGATGCAATGATCAAACATGCTTTCAACATGTCTTAAGATGTCAAATGAATCAAAAGAATGCATAAAATGCTATGGCAAGTCAAGGTATGAATGCAAATGCAAGATGGATGCATATGGAAGCCCAAATTAGGGTTTATGATCAAAGCATCAAACACAAACCAAAATCAGAAGCAAACATCAATACAAAAAATTGAAAATGCACTCAAAAGATCCCTAAACCTATACTAACCCACTGCCCAAAGGAGAAGTTCCAACTCTTAACCTAATTCAAGTTATGATTTTCCTAAGTTTTCTAGGGTTTTAGGGTTCTTTAACAAGAAAAATGTCAAACAAATGGAAAATGAAAGATCAAATCATGACCATTTAATCTCACAAACTACATGCTAAACACAATGCAATGCAAAAAGAATCAAGGTCCAACTCTTTATGGTTAGGCAGAAGTGATTTTTGGAAGTTTGGATCAAAATAATGCATCAAAATGATTTTAATTCCATGAAAAATTCTCAAAATGCATCAAGATCAAAAAAGAAATTTGGTTTGAGGGTTGGACAATGTTTCTAAATGTTTTTAAATGTTTCATGAATTTTTTGGTGATTTTTAAATACCTAAAAGTATTTTTAATTAATTAATTCTCATTAATTAATTAAAAATAAACTTTTAAATATTTAAAAATATTTTTGAAATGCAAAAAATAAAAATAAAAATGTTTTTGGTTTCTGAAATTTAATAAAAGCTTGTATAAAAAATTTCAGAATTTTTGAATAAATTTTACTATTTTTAAATAAATGCACAAATTAAATGAGAAAAATTGAAATAAAAAATAATGAAAATGAGAAGTAATCATATCCAACACATCAGATTCAAAGTTGGGGGTCAGCTGTTGACTTGGCGCGTGAATCAAGGGTCAGGATGGACTCTGACTTAATTAAATTAATTAAACTTAATTAATTTAATAAAGATGGATTAGGGCTAAATGAACAAATCTGGGTCGTGCATGACTTAACCTAATCACCATCTAAGGGCTGTGAATCAAACAGGGGAATTAATTAGGGATTAGGGTTAATAACTTTCAGGTGACCGGAGGGAAGCTCCGGTCATCTTCTCCGGCGGGTTGAAAACCCTAGATCATGATTCAGGCCACCATTCACCAAATTGAAAGCAGGGAAATGTTCCTCTACCCAAACCCCATTCAAATCACCCCTCAAACAAAATTTATCAATCAAAAACAGTGAGAATCGAAGGCAACAAGATTCACGGGTGAAATTTCAGAGAGCTACAAAATACTCATTTCTTCACTATTTTCGATTCTAAAGGCATCATCATGATCAGCAAGACATGTACTATCAATTTGTAACATAAAATGCAAGCTCTGAAAAGTTGAAGATTCGAAGCTACCTGAAGTGATGAACTATGAATATGAGCTCTCCTGACCTTGCTTTGATGCAGAATGCCTTCTCTGAACCCCCTGAATCCAATGGAATGTTCACAATCCTTTGTTGGTGGCTATTTTGGAAGCTTGAGTTCTGATATGGCAGGTTTTACAGTTGTGATTTGTAAGGTTTCAAACTGCTTTAATGGTGGATTCTGGTTCCTTTGAGTGTGTATGATGCAATGGTGAAGAGAAAATGGATGTTTGATGGCTGTGGAAGGGGATTCGAAGAGAGGAAAGTTTTGACAGATTTTGTGGTATGCTGTGTTCTGGCTTGCTTCAATGACCAATGCCTTGCTATAACACTCCCACAATGTATGAGTAGCCTGTGGAGCAGGTCAGTAGATGTGGCTGCTCACTGTTCCAAGAGTATGGGGGTTTTGGCCAAAAAGTCAATGTGATTGGTACTTGCAGCATGGGCTATGGCAGCAGCTGTCTAAGGGCTTGTCTTGCCTCAGCTTGAGTCAAGGATGACCCTTAGATTGCTTATGAATGACTGCAACATGTGGATCATGAGCTATGCTAGATCTTGCAACTTGCCCACTTGTGCTTTCTTGTGATTTTGTGCTATGTACATGAAATGATTCTTGCTGAATTTTGATGTATGGAACCTCATTTAGTCATGGCAATGCAAAGAAATCAGCTTGTGATCACATAATTCCTTGGAGGATGATTTTGCCAAGAATCCCTCTTTGCACCTTTATGAAAAATGACTTAAGGATCTTTGAAAATCAAAGCACAAAAATGAAAAATCCCTTGGGCCAATTCTGTTTTTAGGTCATGTGTGATGTTTGTGTAAGGGTTTGACATCAATTGGAAGTCACAAATTGCCTTGGTACAAGAATATGCAAGTTTTTCCATTTGGTGCATAACTTGAAATTTAGTGATTTTTGCCAACTTTGATGAGCCATAACTTTTGATCCAAAATGAATTAGGTCATGTTCTTGTACTTTTTGAAAAGGGAAAGATCTATTATACAACTTTCATGACCAAAGTTTTTTCATTTGAAGCCTTTTTGAATCAAAAAGTAAGGGTTGAAAAAGTTGCCTAAAATGGCATTTTCATTAAAAGTCAAACTTGCCCAAAAAGTCAACTTTGCAAAAGACTTGAAATTTCTCAATTTTGTGAACTTCCAACTTCTTCTATGATCAAATAAAGATCATATACACTCAAAATGATGAAGAACACCCTTTGGTTGGGTCATTGGGGGCCTCAGATGCCCTGATTTTGCACTGACTTGTCCAGAAAGTCAACCTTTGATCAGATGACTTCCCCAAGGAATTTCTTCATGAAAATTGATATGCATACTCCCTATACCATATAGAGACCAATAGAAACAAGAATGATCAAAAAAATTGGAGTTATGGCCTTTGAAACCAAAACCCTAATTCTAGGTCATCTGTGCAGTCAAGCCTGGCTCTGCTTCCATACCAATCCCAGTTCTTGTGATTTTTTGACATTCTTGACTTTGAGAGGATATAATATGATGCTTGAACACACATAGACCCCTTTGAAGTGATTGTTGACCTTTGGAGTGGCTCAAGAAGCTCTTGGATTACTCAGATCACAAACCCTAGATGCAAATGACTTAGAACCAATGCAGTGGATAAAAAATGTGATATGAGATGTTATGATTGTGTTTATGCATATGAAATGATCACAAGCCATGATGTGAATGGGTGAGGGCAAATTTGGGGTGTTTACAGCTGCCCCTATTCAAACATGAGTTAGCTGTGCAGGTTGTAAGCAACGGCTTAACAGGCAAACAAGATAACTTGTGGTTAAATACCAAAGACAGTCCAAAATTTGCACTCACGAAAATGAAGAAGAAAAGGGATATAGATTGTAAAAGAAAAATAAAGTATATTGTAAAGTGCGGGCGACGGAGGACGACCGTCGAGCAGAGGACGACTGCTGGGTAAAGAGCAATGACGGGGACGGCCGACATGCTGGGGATAAAAAGAATTATGATGGGGACGGCCATCAAGATAAAGCTGTAAACTCTCTGGGGATTAATGAAAAATGATGGGGACGGCCATCAAGTTCATAAAGTAGTGTAACTAACGATGGGGACGGCCATCGGGCTAAAACGAAAAGGGACCACGACGGGGACGGCCATCGGGTTAAAGAATAAATGAAATAAACAGATGATGAGGTACGGTCATCAAAGGTGAAGGACGATCACCTAGCAGGGGACGGCTGCTCTGTTGAGGGTAAGATGAGGGACGGTCATATAAGGTGGAGGACGACCACCTGGCAGGGTACGGCTGCCGAAAATATCGCGACATAGGACGAATGCCGGATAAAAGGTCAACGATGGGGACGGCCATCGGATGAGCATGATGGAGGACGACCATCAAGAGGTGGAGGACGACCACCTAGCAGGGGACGGCTGCTCTCAAGGTTTGTCTTGACATAGGACGAATGCCAGATAACCAAAATCAACAACGGGGACGGCCATTGGATAAAATGATGAAGGACGATCATCAAGAGGTGGAGGACGACCACCTAGCAGGGGACGGCTGCTAAATATCACGACGTAGGACGAATGTCGGATAGAAAATCAACAATGGGGACGGCCATCGGGTGAGCATGATGGAGGACGGCCATCAAGAGGTGGAGGACGACCACCTAGCAGGGTACGGCTGCTCTCAGGGTTTATCATGACACAGGACGAATGTCAGATAAAAATAAAATTGCTTTGGTAGCGGTCTACTGGGGAATAGTAAACACGGACGAGCATTTACATCCAAGAAATAAAGGTATAAGTGTTTAGATGCTGTGTATAGATTAAAGATGCGGACGAGCATCCTTAAGACTACGATACGGACGAGTATCAGGTAGAAACAAAAACTGACACGCGTTCCGAGATGATGATACGGACGAGCATCAACTGGTTAACAAGGAACACGGACGAGTGTTGAATCTGAAGGGACTCTTCTGGGGAGTAGTAAACACAGACGAGTGTCTACATTCAAGAAGACAAAGGTGTTTGACACGGTGTATGGATTAAAGATGCGGACGAGCATCCTTAAGACTATGATACGGACGGGTATCAGGTAGAAACAAACGCTTGACGCATGCTCTGAGATGATGGTACGGATGAGTATCATCTTGGTTAACAAAGAACACAGACGAGTGTCGAATCTGCGGGGATATAAGTGGTATATACAAGATACGGACGAGTATCCGTATGAGTGATGTATAGATGAGTGTTTAATCTGTTGGGGAGAGTGACACGGACGAGTGTCGAGAAAAGGAAAGTATAGTATAAGCAAGTATATGCTGTACAAAGTGTTTACATTACTGCACTGGGGAAAATGACACGGACGGATGTCAAGGAATTTGTATATTATAAGTATGTGTGAGTGCAAAGAGGATGTCTTTGGCTTTCTGCTGGGGTTATGACACAGACGGGTGTCAAAAAGTATCTGTAATTCGAGTGGTACTGTTTGCACAGAGTGTTCAGGTGACTTTACTGGGGGGTATTGACACGGACGGGTGCCAAAGAGAGTATATACTGGTGTTTGTGAATGCAAGGCAACTGCTTTTGCTGGGGAATCTCCGCTGGGGATTTTGTATGTTTTCGACGGATGATCAATATTCACAAGTGTTTGATTCAGACCATGGCTTATGATTATGCAATATGTTTGATTTTTTTGCCGTAATGCTCCGTGTTAGACGGAATGCTACGCTTTGTGGGTGAATATGATGCGAATGCTATGATTATGCAAAGATATCAAACTGGGGTTCGGATCCCGATGCCACGAAGATCTTCGGCCGATCTGCTTGAAATGGACATCCCAGCTGGGGATGAGATCATTGGTGGATCTGATGAGATGATATATGCTTGGGGATAAGTCACTGATAGACCCGTCCTGATAATGAGGGGCCCAGCTGGGGGTTTGTAGAAGCTTTCGTCACTCTGTTGTGATTCTTTCATGCGTTGCTCTTCTGGATAGAGGCTGAAACTCCGTGGGGAGATGGCTCCCTGACTTTTGTATTTGGCTGAGGATGAAATGGCAACTCAGCTGGGGAGAAAGAGAGATCACTGAAAGATCTCCCTAGAGATTCTGTTGAGGAGGATTTTTGACTCAGCCGGGGATATGAGCGCCTTCTGGTACTGCCCTGTTGGAGAAGTGATGCCTGACAATTCTGATGGGGAGAAGTGACAAGTGGCAACTCAGCTGGGGAGAAAACACTTCTAGTGTTAAGACTGAGCGAGCATTGATCTGCCAGCTTGCTGGAGTGAAGCTTTCATGCCCCAAGTTGCGCTCTGGATACCTGCAATCCTGCAAAGATAGGGAAACGCACAAGTAATCCCGAGGTATCCCTTACTGGATTCCGTCATAGGAGTTTAGACACTTCTGTGAGTAAGTATATTTCCTGCAAGCATGTGACTTTCATTACATATATTTTTTGAAGATAAGCATCTGTATTTATGCAATCAATTTTTCTTAAGACATCAGACATTTTTGCAAATAAAACGTACAAGACGAAACATGACTGGAAATCTGATTTTATTAATTCATGTGCCCTGAATTGGCAAGATACAGTCAAAGAAACATATCCCCTGAAATGAGGAGATTGTTACAAATTGAGAAACAAAATAATGGCAATGTTGTCGACGCTTTAAGGGGCTTCCTCTTTTGTTATGACTCGTATGACTTTTGACGTTCTTCTCGTCTTGCTTTCTGAAGAAGGCTGATTCTGATCGAAGCTTGATCCTTTAGAAGCTTACCAAGTTGTAAGAAATACAGACGAATTCAGAATGCAGTTATTCGCTTATTCCCTTATTTTGCATGGATTGCCCTTTCGGGTTTTCAATCCATCGGGATACCCATTTGTTGCCTGAGTTGTCCAATGCGGCTTTTCAACTCAGCGGGTGTACATTTTTTGGTTTATTTCCCTTATTTTTGCCTGAGTCTTTTATTCTGTTTTTGACTCGCCGGGATGCCCTATTTTTGCCTGGACTTACATTCCGTTTTTATGTCCAGCGGGTCATTTTATGCGAAGTATTTTTTAACTGCATCTGAATTCACAGGGGACGGGAAGTCTTCACCATCCATAGTGCTGAGCATCAGTGCTCCCCTAGAGAAAACCTTCTTTACTACGAATGGTCCTTCATAATTTGGAGTCCATTTGCCCCTGTGGTCTGTATGAGGAGGGAGGATTCTCTTCAGCACAAGATCTCCTACTTGGTACTCTCGGTGCCTGACTTTCTGATCGAAGGCTCTCTTAATTCTTTTCTGATACAACTGCCCATGACAGATTGCAGCCAATCTTTTCTCTTCAATCAGACTCAGTTGTTCGTATCGGGACCGAACCCATTCTGCTTCACTCAGTTTAACATCCATCAGTACCCGTAGAGAGGGTAATTCAACTTCAACAGGTAGGACTGCTTCCATACCATATACAAGTTGATACGGTGTTGCCCCAGTGGATGTTCTGATTGACGTGCGGTACCCATGCAAGGCAAACGGTAGCATTTCATGCCAGTCTTTATAGGTGACTACCATCTTCTGCACAATCTTCTTGATATTCTTATTTGCTGCCTCAACAGCGCCGTTCATCTTTGGCCTGTAAGGAGAAGAATTGTGATGTTGAATTTTGAAGTCCCGGCATAGCTCTGCCATCATTTTGTTGTTCAAGTTGGAACCATTATCAGTAATGATTCGCTCGGGAACTCCGTATCGACAGATGATATCTCTCTTCAGAAATCTGGCTACCACTTGCCTTGTAACGTTTGCATAAGACGCTGCTTCGACCCACTTGGTGAAATAGTCAATGGCGACCAGGATGAATCTGTGGCCGTTTGAAGCAGTCGGTTCAATCTTGCCAATCATGTCAATGCCCCACATAGCAAAGGGCCAGGGTGAAGACATCACATTTAAAGGATTGGGAGGCACATGCACCTTATCCGCATAAATCTGGCATTTATGGCATTTTCTGGCGTAGGCACAATAGTCAGCATCCATTGTGATCCAGTAATAACCTGATCTTAGCAATTTCTTAGCCATCGCATGTCCTCCAGCATGGGTACCAAAGGATCCTTTGTGCACTTCGTGCATTAACAAGTCTGCCTCTGTTCTATCAACGCATCTGAGGAGTACCATATCAAAGTTTCTCTTGTACAGGGAACCATCAGTGTTCAAGAAGAAACTACCAGCTAGCCTTCTTAACGTCTTCTTATCATTGGAAGATGCCCTAGGTGGGTATGTTTGATCCTCCAAGAAACACTTACTGTCATGAAACCAAGGCTTATCATCCTTGACAACATCCACTGCGAACACATATGCTGGTCTATCAAGTCTGGACACTGAAATTTGAGGTACGAAGTTGGCAGCTTGAACTTTGATCATTGATGAAATGGTAGCCAGAGCATCTGCAAACTGATTCTCGTCCCGAGGGATATACTCAAGCTTGACCGTTGTAAAGAAAGTCAATAACCTCCTTGTATAATCCCTGTAAGGTATCAGATGATCTTGGTGGGTGTACCATTTGCCATTGGTTTGATTAACTACCAGAGCTGAATCTCCGAATACAGTCAAAGTCTTGATCCTGAGGTCAATGGCTTCCTCAAGACCCATAATGCAAGCTTCGTATTCAGCTTCGTTGTTAGTGCAGTTGAAGGTGAGTTTTGCCGAGAAAGGCATGTGGACTCCCTTAGGTGTAATGAGTACTGCACCAACGCCACGACCATTCAAGTTAACAGCCCCATCAAACATCATAGTCCATTCTTCTTCCGGGTCAGGCTCTTCAGTGTGAACAGGTTCTTCATGATCTTTTGCTTTTATGAACATGATGTCTTCATCAGGGAAGTCAAATCTCATAGGCTGGTAATCATCAATAGGTTGCTCAGCAAGATATTCAGACAATACACTGCCCTTGATGGCTTTCTGAGAAGTGTACTGGATGTCATATTCTGTGAGGATCATTTGCCATCTTGCAACCCGTCCGGTAAGTGCTGGCTTCTCAAATATGTACTTAACTGGGTTCATTTTTGAGATCAATAAAGTAGTGTGGGTCAACATATACTGTCTCAGTCGGCGAGCAGCCCACGCTAAAGCACAGCAAGTTTTCTCGAGCAGTGAATAACGTTGTTCACAGTCGGTAAACTTTTTGCTTAGGTAGTATATTGCATACTCTTTTCGACCAGACTCGTCATGCTGGCCCAGCACACACCCCATCGACTCTTCTAATACTGTCAAGTACATGATCAGAGGTCTTCCTTCAACTGGAGGCATAAGGATTGGAGGTTCTTGTAAGTACTCCTTGATTTTGTCAAAAGCCCTCTGGAAGTCTTCGTTCCACCTGACCGTTTGTTCTTTTCTCAACAGCTTGAACAAGGGCTCACAGGTTGCTGTAAGGTGAGATATGAACCTTGAAATGTAGTTCAATCGACCTAAGAACCCTCGAACTTCTTTTTCTGTCTTCGGTGCAGGCATCTCTTGAATAGCTTTGACTTTATCAGGGTCAACTTCAATCCCTTTCTCGCTTACAATAAATCCCAGCAGCTTACCAGATCGCACCCCGAATGTGCATTTGTTGGGGTTCAACTTCAGTTGGTACTTCCTCAGACGCTTGAACAGCTTCAGCAGATTTACCAGGTGATCTTCTTCAGTGAGGGACTTGGCAATCATATCATCCACGTAACATTCGATTTCTTTATGGATCATATCGTGGAATAATGTCACCATAGCCCGTTGATATGTTGCACCAGCATTCTTAAGTCCAAATGGCATCACCTTGTAACAGAACGTGCCCCAGGGTGTAATGAAGGTTGTCTTCTCCATGTCTTCAGGTGACATTTTGATCTGATTGTATCCTGAAAATCCGTCCATGAAGGAGAATACCGAGAACTGAGCCGTATTATCCACCAATACGTCAATGTGAGGTAATGGGAAATCATCCTTCGGGCTGGCTCTGTTCAGATCCCGGTAGTCAACACACATTCTTACTTTGCCGTCTTTCTTAGGCACAGGTACTATGTTAGCAACCCATGGTGGATAGCTAGTTACAGCAAGGAACCCGGCGTCCCATTGCTTTTGTACCTCTTCTTTGATTTTCAGTGCCATGTCTGGGCGAGTACGGCGCAGTTTCTGTTTAACCGGTGGGCATTCTTCCCTTAAAGGTAGCTTGTGCACAACAATGTCGGTGTCCAACCCTGGCATATCTTGATAAGACCAAGCAAACACGTCCACATACTCTTGAAGCAGGTCAATCAGTTGTCTCTTCACTGAGTCTTGTAGGCAGGCCCCGATTTTAACTTCTTTCACATTTTCATTTGTACCAAGATTGATCGTTTCAACCTCCTCCTGGTGAGGAGTAATAACCTTTTCCTCCTGTCTCAACAACCTGGCTAGCTCTTCAGGAAGCTCATACTCTTCTTCAACCCCTTCATCAGCTTGATTGATTGGATTGTCAAAGTCATACGAAGTCATAGCCGTGCTGTTGTCGGTGCTGTCTGGAAGGCACTCTCTGCAAGGGTTCAGTTTGTTCATTTTAGTGATTTGATTTTAATCTTGTTTAGAAAAGTGAAATAAAGTTATCATTTTGAAAACACTGCCATTTATTTTTGTACAAAAAGAAAAATGGAAAAACAGTGAGCGGAAAAGAAAAAGACTCATTTGCAAAAGATGTCTGATATTTCATTGATTAATCTTGTTGCACAAAAATTACAGATGGCCCGATTACAAAATGAGTCTTGTCATCTTGGGCAAGATGCAAGACTTTGATGCATGCTATAAAAATACAGGAAATAATAATTACTCTGCATGAGTAACTCTTATAATTTCCTGGGAAGACCAGTTTGAGATACTGCTCCCCGGGATCTTTGGACGTATCCAACTCTCCAGGTTGCGGTCACTTTCATCCTCGTCTTCCAAATTGTTGACAGCATCAGGGGTGAGCATCCCCCCACTAACAAAATTGGGCTTCTTAGCAGCCTCTGCTTGATCTTGTTGAGTTGGTTTGTAACCCAACCCAAATCTATCCTCCTTCTTCTCTACCGGTAACAATTTGCCCCAGCCTTGGGCAGTTCCTTCCTCAACAACCTTCCGGGCTTGTTGGTAAGATGTTATTGAGGTCCCAGGTACAGCAGATGTTTCATTTATGTTCAAGGCCTCAAACCCTTGACTCATTGTTTCGTGGATCTCCCCATCCATCTCAATGTATTTGTAGGTAGCCAGGTGGCTAACAAAAATATCCTCCTCTCCACAGATAGTAACGACTTGACCCTCCCACTCGAATTTTAACTTCTGGTGAAGGGTTGAGGTCACGGCGCCAGCGGCGTGAATCCATGGCCTACCCAATAGACAGCTGTAGGCGGGCTGTATATCCATCACGTAGAAGGTCGTTTTGAAAGTTTGTGGGCCAATCGTTATAGGCAACTCAATTTCTCCCAGAACTGATCTCTTAGAACCGTCAAAGGCTCTCACTACTAAGTTGCTGGGACGTAATGCCAATCCTTCATATTCCAGCTTCACAAGGGCTTTTTTAGGTAAGACATTGAGGGATGATCCTGTGTCTACCAGCACATGGGAAAGAACTGCACCTTTGCATTCCATGGTAATGTGCAAAGCCTTGTTATGATTGCGGCCTTCAGTAGTCAAATCAGTGTTGGTGAACCCTAGTCCATGACTAGCATTAACATTTCCAACCACAGCTTCCAACTGATTGACGGTGATCTCTTCTGGCACATAAGCTGCGTGCAAGACTTTTAGTAGTGAGTTCCGATGAGCTTCGGAGCACATGAGCAATGATAGAATAGAGATCTTGGAAGGTGTCTGGTGAAGCTGGTCCACTATTTTGTAATCACTTTTCTTGATGATTCTCATGAATTCATCAACTTCTTGATCAAAAGGTGTTTTTAAAGCTTCCTTAACAATTTGCTCTTCTTGCACCAAGCTCTTCCCTTTTGCCTTGGCAGCAGCTTCTGCTTCGGCAGTGGGTCTTTGAATTTGTGGAGCGAAGAGACGTCCGCTTCGAGTGAAGCCTCCGCCTCCCCCCACGTTGTCTATTTGTGGTGCAGGGGTTGATGATTCAAGAGTGATTTTCTGTCCTTCGCAGTATAGATCAGAGCCGTAATGCCAGGGGATGGCATTACTGCTTTCATAAGGTACTGGCCCAGGCACTGTGATAGTGACTGGACTGATTGCAGCTGCAGAAGGGACCATGATAGTCTGTGGATCATAGAATATTGTGACTGGTGCTCTGATAGGAGTGGCATTTTGTGAGTTGTAGGCGGAATTATTTTCAGGATCATAATAAATTGTAACTGTTGATACATTTGCTGCTGAAGTTGTAGGAGACATTGTTGGAAGGATGGGTGTTGTTGTTGTAGGAGATTCTGAATGAAGTGGTGCTGAAGTTGTAGAAGGGATGTTTGCTGATATCTGGTCAGTTGAAGTGACAGATGAAGCATTTGTTGATGAGATTGAAGAGTTGCTTGGAACAATGGTTGTTGCATTTGTAGAAGACTCGGGGATTGTTGCTGATGAGATCGCTGGATTGGTAGGAATTGATGTTGTGATTTGAAGCAGGCCACTCTGGATGAGACCATCTATGCCCTCTCTCAAATTATCATAACCATTCACTGAAATGTTGCAATAAGCACACCCTAGCTCACATCCCGGGAACATTTGACATTCAAGGAGTTGAGCTTTAATCTCTACCAACGGTGTCCGAATCTGACCCACACTGGTTATCAAGTAAGACGGCTTGTCTTCTTCAATTGCATTGATTCTGGGACCTCCATGGTTTGGCATAGGGTTCTTGTTAACATTTGGTGGTGGTGCAAAGTTCAGAGCTTTAGAGTCTACCAGGTCTTGTACCTTCATGTGCAAGGCTCTGCACTTTTCTGTACTATGGCCAGGTGCATTTGAGTGAAAAGCACATCTGGCGCTGGAGTCGTAATTTCTGGGTAGACTGGCAGGATCCGGAGGTGCCAACGTCCTTAGCTTAACTAGGTTGAGTTTCAGGAGTTGTGGCAGCAATGTGGCATATGGCATAGGGATCGGATCGATCACCCTATTGGCCTGAGAAGGTCTCTGTTGGAATGGTCTTTGCTGATTGTTGTTGTTGGTGTTGTTGTAGTTTCTCTGAGGAGGATACTGAGTCTGTTGTTGATAACTTTGTTGCTGTGGTTGATAAACTGGTTGCGGATGAATTGGAGCGGGAATGGTGACTGCTGCCACGGACCTATGAACATATTGGGGTCTGCCCCTGTTGGTATGGATAACATTGGTCTCACCAGTTCTTCTTGGGCCCGCAAAAGGCTTCCTTGTGTTGCCGGATGAGCTGGCACCGTTGTCAGAAATTTTGCCCATCTTTAACAGGCTCTCAATTCTCTCTCCAGCTATAACGACATCTGCAAAGCTAGTAGAAGAGAAAGCAGCCAGCCTGTCAATGTATGTCCCTTGGAGGGTGTTCATAAACATATCTGCCATCTCCCTCTCTGACATAGGTGGTTGGACAGCAGCAGCCAGTTGCCTCCACCTCTGGGCGTACTCCCGGAAGCTTTCTCTAGACGATTGTGACATCCCCATCAGGAGGGTCCTGTTGGGTGCCATATCCAAATTATACTGGTATTGTCTAATGAAGGCCTCTGCCAAGTCTTTCCAACACCTGATGGTTGCTCTAGTCAGATGTGAGTACCATTCCCTTGAAGCTCCCGTTAAGCTATCCTCAAAATAAAACATCCATAGCTTCTCGTCCATGGTATATGCCTTCAATCTCCCCAGAAAGGACTGTAAGTGGGTCCGTGGGCAGGAGGTCCCATTGTACTTTTCAAAACAAGGAGGCTTAAACTTATGGGGAATCCTGACCCCGTCCACTAAGCCCATGTCCATAACATCAAAACCCAAAGAGTTTTGAGACTCCAAGGATCTTAATTTTTCAGCAATTTCGTCCAGCCTTCTGTCATAGGCCTCATCCCCAGCACCCATTACTGTGAACTGATCCTCCTGGGGGTCTTCCTGCAGCACTCTGCCTGCAGTGGCAGTCCCTTGAACATTAGCAGGGATGTTGATTTCTGGGTGGAGGTGGGGTCCAAATACAGGGGGGTTGACATGAGGTTGGACCCTCTCATTGTTGCTTGTCCCAGCAGTCCCTAGATGGGGATCTTCCTGATTCTGCCTCTCTACCATTGCTCTTAACCTCTCTTGGCTCTGAGCCATATTGTTCATCACCTCCATAAACTGTGTCATCTGAGTCCTCATTTCCAATCTTTCATTGGCCATTTGGTTCCTGACCTCTGCAAGGTCCTGTTGTACCTGGTCCATCTGTATGCCCGGAAGATTGTTACGGGTTGGATATCTGTGTGGACGGTTGAGTGGAAATACCCGACGTCGAGCAATAGTTCCTGAATATCACAACAGAGTTAGCAACAACAACAAAATAAACCTACAAAACAAACAAAGGTTAGCATGCAATGCAGTATGCTTATTTGTTTCCAAGGTATCCGGCTTGGCAATTGGTTTTGACCCTTCCAGACCCTTGAAGATGCTGTTGATGTTGCTTGAAGAAATCAGATGGAACAAACTGATACATATATTACAAAAAGAAAATGATACATAGTTTGTTCTTTACAAAACATGCCCTCTGAGGGGTCAAAATACATCATGAGAAAGTAAAAGTACATGAAATGAAAGCAACAACAAGCAAAAGTCAGACACCAAGACCAAACTCATCCTCCTGAACTTCCTTGAGAAGTGCTTCAGTCACAGGATCAGCTGGACGCTCTGTGAGATTCCTGATAAGGAGATTCCTGGTAGTAACAGCTGCAGTTAGCTTCTTGTGTTGACTCTGGTCCTTTGACCTCTTCACTCCAGCTCTAATCTTCTGCTCTGAGATCTCCCTCTGGGCTGCTGCCAGGGCTTCCTGTTGCTCTTTCGCACTAGCTTCCAGCTGCTCAATCTTGTCCTGAGTCCTCTTATCTTCCAGAGTACGAGCTTCGGTGATTCTGACCCACTTAGCTTGACTCTCCTTCAAATACAAATCAGTCCTGGCTTTCTGGAACTGAGCTTCCTTGCAGGCATTCTTCAAGATCTGTTCTCCAGCCCTAGACTTCTTGATGTAATCCTCAGACTTCTCAATCCTAGCCAGATGCTCCACCTTCAACTTTTCCAACCTTTCAATATCCAACCTACCATCACTCCTCTCCCAGAGGGTCTTCTGTAGGGCCTGAGTCAACTTCTCATTTCTCTCTTTCAAATTTTCAAACTCCTCTAAGCTGACAGTGACAGGAGGTGGTGCTGAGGATGATCCAGGCATATCCTCCATGGTGAAAGGCATCCCAGAAAATTGAGCCCTGGCATGGGACCACTCATAGTATTGTGCTGATGCCACATTGTTGCACTTCCCCAGAATGGTTACCCCCTTAGTTTGAACATTGTCCCAGGCCCAGGCTGCTTGCCTGACAATAGCCAGATTAGGCTTAATCTCACAGTAAAGAGTCTCAGCCAAGTCTTGTGCCTTAGGAGTATGGACCAATGCATAGCCCAGTTGTCTTTTGAATAGCAGAGGGTTGTAGTTGATGCAACCCTTAACTCCTATCAGGGGTACATTGGGAAAATGCCCACAACTGGTAATGATATCCCTGCCCTTTGTGCTTTGAGTGCACCACCTGATATCAGATGAAGTCAAAGCAGTGAGTCTTCTAGCCCAGTTCCTCTGCTGATGAGGATTCAAGAATGCATCTGTCTTGGGCAAATGCTTGAGAAGCCAAGTATGGAACAAAGGAGCACATCACCTTACTAATCTTCCCCTCTGCTTTTCATTCCTTTGGTGGACAGAGTAGTAGAAATCTCCCAGTAAGGTGGGAACTGGGTTCCTCAGGATGAAAAGATGGATTGCATTCTTGCTAATGAATCTAGTCTCATCTGCAAATAATATAATCCCATATATGCTAAGGGCCAATAAAGCACAGACTGCTTTCCACTCTCCCAAAGAAGCCTTCAGGGTAGCTTGAGAGATCAAGAAATCCAGATGCAGACCAGAGATTCCAGCCTTAGTAGTCGTATGCTGCCCAATCAGAACTGGTTCCAAATATAATGCCTTTGCTATCTCCTCATTACTTGGAAAAACCATCTCAGGGTTGAAGGGGACTCCACCCCTGATAGGTATACCAACCAATGATGAATACTCTTCTAACAAAGGGCCCAACTGAAAATCCTGAAAAGTAAAACACCTCAGAGGGGGATCATAGAACTGCAGGCAAGTATGGATCAGGCTCCTCTGTGAAGGGTCCAAATCCATAACCACATCAAGTATGCCTCCATAGTGTTCTCTGAAAAGTGGTATATGGTCTGGAGTAATCAGGGTCTGAATCCTCCTGATGTCAGCTAGCTCAGGCTGAAAGAAGTGGTAGGAGATGTTACTCTTCTTAGGTGCCATGTAGTTGAAGAAGAGTTGAGACAGGTGCTGATGATAACACTGAAAATGGGCCACTGACTGGCTGGTGCAGGTGGCTGAAGCAGGTAGCTGATTGCTGAAGTAGATGCTGATGAAGATAGGTCTATGCTGATGATGGGGTCAAAACCAAGCCAAAAATAAAGGATGGATACCCTAAAAAACAAATAAGCAAATGTCAAAATGATGCAATGATGATGTATGCAAATGATATGCAAGGGTTTGTGACTGAGCTGGATCTGATCAAGTGCTCTGATATAAGTCCAGGTATGTTCAAGAAATCCAGATGGAGGTCTATAAGTCCAGTAACCAAGGTGGGGGACTCAAATAAAGAGCCACATGTCCAGGGTTAAAATCACAAGAACTGTTCCAAAATGGAGTACTCTTAATCAAACAAAGTAACAGGGTATGCTGAGGTCAAGGGTACCTGCAAACCTATAAACAGCCCAACCCCCTCACAGGTGGTGTTCTAAAACAAGGATCCTCAGACTTGGATCAGTTATGAGAAGTGTAAACACTTCTAACCCGGAGGTACAGTGTTTACAATAACCATAAAAGTTCCTCCTCTAATTCACCTCAGTTTCTGAAGGTCAATACTAAAGGTCATCCAGACTTAGCAGGCTTCCCAGATAGCCCTAGTATTGCAGGAAATCTGCAACACAGAGTTCTCAAGAAGAAACCCATATCTGAACCGTGTTTCATATTCCCGCACCAGACCGAGATGGAATGGGAAAGAATATGAACCACTCTAGCCTAGGTGTCACTCAGGTCCCAGGTGTAGGACCTTAACTCTCAATAGAACCCCACCCACCAAAACAACCAAACAGATCCAGCCAGCACAGTATGACAATATGATATATGCAAAGCTATAAAGAAAACAATAAAGCAACTGTACATAAAGCAATAAAATACATATACAAACACAATTAGCACATAACACCCCAGTAAACACAAATCAATCAAGCGCTAGGAGGAACCCACAAAAAGAACCAGAAGCCCTGGTTACAGTATAAGGGTCCCCAGCAGAGTCGCCAAGCTGTCGCTCCCACCAAATGAAGCCGGGTCAAATGGGGTACAGACGCGAACGGTCGGTGAAAAGAACAATGAGAACACACAGGAGTGAACTCACAGGGGATGAAAAGAGTCGCCAACTAGGCATTTTTATCCCGGAGGAAAGGTAATGCTGCATAGACCTAGAAAGACATGGATAAGACGGTTGCGAACCAGAGAGACTGAGAAAGGGGGTTGGTTACAACCTGGGAAGGTATTAGCACCCAGATTGTCCGCCGTACTCGACGGGATCCACGCTTAAAAGATTTGTGTTTTCAAGGGGGTAGTGTCAGTGCAATTTGTGCATAAAATAGCTGGAAAAGAATGTACATGTGTCAGTGTAAAAGAAGTGTGAAGTGTAATATATACAGTGTCAGTGTAGGAATGAGAATGAATTGCTCAAGATCATGAGGCTAAAAGAATAATGCTGAAGGAGGGGGAATATACAGAGACTTTTGTTCGATAACCGTTAAGTTATGCCTACGTATCCTCTCGTGCAATGAGGAAGTCAGAACACCGTAGTTCGACCCAAAGAAACTGAAAGTTAAATTGACCTGTAAACTGCTTACTGTCCTATGCTCAAGTGTATGACCTGTCTGGCTCAGGTGCTAACTGTCTTACATTAGACGGAAGAAGCGAGTTCTCGTTTATGAATGAATGAGATGAGAAAAGAATCCCGGAGGAGACGATTATTGCTTGTTTTTGAGTTTTCAGTCTTTTATTGCTTTTG
This sequence comes from Lathyrus aphaca, assembly GCA_963966055.1. Lineage (NCBI taxonomy): Eukaryota > Viridiplantae > Streptophyta > Magnoliopsida > Fabales > Fabaceae > Lathyrus > Lathyrus aphaca. The sequence continues at coordinate 67,055,857 of OZ014520.1, forward strand.
GAAATTTGTCATAAGTTGATAAGCTTAAGCCTAAACCAATGGATTAGTAAACTCACCACATCTTCCCTCTGATTAGGGGTAATGAGAATACCTTAAGTGTGAAGTCAGATTCTCACACTTAATCACCTTTGGTGTAGGATTAAGATCATTAACCTACTTGTGATTATTTAGATGTTTTTGGTGCTTTTGTTTAGTGTTAAGTAATGAGGTTAAGCCATAATCAAGGATTAAACAGACTCATTACACCATCCTAATAGAAGGATAATAGATGAGAGTGTTTAAGCTGAGGAAAGCTCCTCAACTTAATCCATGATTAGGGATTAAACTCATGACAAAACAAACCTTTATTAAGTGGATTTTAGATTAATGGTGAGATGATGAAGTGAGTTTTAGGGTTTGTAAGACAACTTGAGGGGGACTTGTCCATTAACACTAGGGTTAGTCCTTCTTAACCAATTAAGGAAGAATTAGAACCCTAATGCAAGGCCCAAGTTACAAGTGTGATGTCTTGATGATTATTAAGTGAATTGATTAGAGGATTTAAACACATTAAGGGTTTAACACTTAGGATTAAAGTTATACACTCCATCCTAATAGAAGGATGCAGGCATAAGCTTAATCACTAAGCCTTAAAGCCTTTAGGGTTTAGTCCCTGATTATGAGATGAGAAGAGAAGACTCAAAAGAGACACAAAGGTAAAACTAAGAAGGGAGACTAAACAAAACCCTAATCATTGTCATGTTGGGTTGTTCCTATGGTTTGTGAGGTTTACAAGAGAAGATCTTCAATGGAACCACCAGGAAGCAGATGAAAGGATCAGGAGAAGCAAAGTAACTTGCTTCATTCAAGAAGACAAGTCACTTGAGGAAAGAAAGTAAGATGATCAAGAATGAGCAAGCTCAAACCCAAACACATACAAAAATGCAGCAAATGAATTATGAAAGAGATTAAAAGAGAATGTGAGAAGTGAAGGCAAATTCACTTCTCAAAGTAACTTACCACCTGAAAAGTTAGTAAAAGAAATGAAATGCAATGCAAAATGAGATGCAGTGTCATGATGCAAACCAAAACCAGAAGCATAAGTATGATGTTAATGGTGCTAAGAGATGATGCAAACATGAAACAACACATGGGGATGATCATACAAGCTCATGGATGCAAATGAAACAAGTTAAGAACCATGAACACATATGAAAAGTTATGAAATGCAAATGGCATACAACATGGCAAATGCAAGATGCAATGATCAAACATGCTTTCAACATGTCTTAAGATGTCAAATGAATCAAAAGAATGCATAAAATGCTATGGCAAGTCAAGGTATGAATGCAAATGCAAGATGGATGCATATGGAAGCCCAAATTAGGGTTTATGATCAAAGCATCAAACACAAACCAAAATCAGAAGCAAACATCAATACAAAAAATTGAAAATGCACTCAAAATATCCCTAAACCTATACTAACCCACTGCCCAAAGGAGAAGTTCCAACTCTTAACCTAATTCTAGTTATGATTTTCCTAAGTTTTCTAGGGTTTTAGGGTTCTTTAACAAGAAAAATGTCAAACAAATGGAAAATGAAAGATCAAATCATGACCATTTAATCTCACAAACTACATGCTAAACACAATGCAATGCAAAAAGAATCAAGGTCCAACTCTTTATGGTTAGGCAGAAGTGATTTTTGGAAGTTTGAATCAAAATAATGCATCAAAATGATTTTAATTCCATGAAAAATTCTCAAAATGCATCAAGATCAAAAAAGAAATTTGGTTTGAGGGTTGGACAATGTTTCTAAATGTTTTTAAATGTTTCATGAATTTTTTGGTGATTTTTAAATACCTAAAAGTATTTTTAATTAATTAATTCTCATTAATTAATTAAAAATAAACTTTTAAATATTTAAAAATATTTTTGAAATGCAAAAAATAAAAATAAAAATGTTTTTGGTTTCTGAAATTTAATAAAAGCTTGTATAAAAAATTTCAGAATTTTTGAATAAATTTTACTATTTTTAAATAAATGCACAAATTAAATGAGAAAAATTGAAATAAAAAATAATGAAAATGAGAAGTAATCATATCCAACACATCAGATTCAAAGTTGGGGGTCAGCTGTTGACTTGGCGCGTGAATCAAGGGTCAGGATGGACTCTGACTTAATTAAATTAATTAAACTTAATTAATTTAATAAAGATGGATTAGGGCTAAATGAACAAATCTGGGTCGTGCATGACTTAACCTAATCACCATCTAAGGGCTGTGAATCAAACTGGGGAATTAATTAGGGATTAGGGTTAATAACTTTCAGGTGACCGGAGGGAAGCTCCGGTCATCTTCTCCGGCGGGTTGAAAACCCTAGATCATGATTCAGGCCACCATTCACCAAATTGAAAGCAGGGAAATGTTCCTCTACCCAAACCCCATTCAAATCACCCCTCAAACAAAATTTATCAATCAAAAACAGTGAGAATCGAAGGCAACAAGATTCACGGGTGAAATTTCAGAGAGCTACAAAATACTCATTTCTTCACTATTTTCGATTCTAAAGGCATCATCATGATCAGCAAGACATGTACTATCAATTTGTAACATAAAATGCAAGCTCTGAAAAGTTGAAGATTCGAAGCTACCTGAAGTGATGAACTATGAATATGAGCTCTCCTGACCTTGCTTTGATGCAGAATGCCTTCTCTGAACCCCCTGAATCCAATGGAATGTTCACAATCCTTTGTTGGTGGCTATTTTGGAAGCTTGAGTTCTGATATGGCAGGTTTTACAGTTGTGATTTGTAAGGTTTCAAACTGCTTTAATGGTGGATTCTGGTTCCTTTGAGTGTGTATGATGCAATGGTGAAGAGAAAATGGATGTTTGATGGCTGTGGAAGGGGATTCGAAGAGAGGAAAGTTTTGACAGATTTTGTGGTATGCTGTGTTCTGGCTTGCTTCAATGACCAATGCCTTGCTATAACACTCCCACAATGTATGAGTAGCCTGTGGAGCAGGTCAGTAGATGTGGCTGCTCACTGTTCCAAGAGTATGGGGGTTTTGGCCAAAAAGTCAATGTGATTGGTACTTGCAGCATGGGCTATGGCAGCAGCTGTCTAAGGGCTTGTCTTGCCTCAGCTTGAGTCAAGGATGACCCTTAGATTGCTTATGAATGACTGCAACATGTGGATCATGAGCTATGCTAGATCTTGCAACTTGCCCACTTGTGCTTTCTTGTGATTTTGTGCTATGTACATGAAATGATTCTTGCTGAATTTTGATGTATGGAACCTCATTTAGTCATGGCAATGCAAAGAAATCAGCTTGTGATCACATAATTCCTTGGAGGATGATTTTGCCAAGAATCCCTCTTTGCACCTTTATGAAAAATGACTTAAGGATCTTTGAAAATCAAAGCACAAAAATGAAAAATCCCTTGGGCCAATTCTGTTTTTAGGTCATGTGTGATGTTTGTGTAAGGGTTTGACATCAATTGGAAGTCACAAATTGCCTTGGTACAAGAATATGCAAGTTTTTTCATTTGGTGCATAACTTGAAATTTAGTGATTTTTGCCAACTTTGATGAGCCATAACTTTTGATCCAAAATGAATTAGGTCATGTTCTTGTACTTTTTGAAAAGGGAAAGATCTATTATACAACTTTCATGACCAAAGTTTTTTCATTTGAAGCCTTTTTGAATCAAAAAGTAAGGGTTGAAAAAGTTGCCTAAAATGGCATTTTCATTAAAAGTCAAACTTGCCCAAAAAGTCAACTTTGCAAAAGACTTGAAATTTCTCAATTTTGTGAACTTCCAACTTCTTCTATGATCAAATAAAGATCATATACACTCAAAATGATGAAGAACACCCTTTGGTTGGGTCATTGGGGGCCTCAGATGCCCTGATTTTGCACTGACTTGTCCAGAAAGTCAACCTTTGATCAGATGACTTCCCCAAGGAATTTCTTCATGAAAATTGATATGCATACTCCCTATACCATATAGAGACCAATAGAAACAAGAATGATCAAAAAAATTGGAGTTATGGCCTTTGAAACCAAAACCCTAATTCTAGGTCATCTGTGCAGTCAAGCCTGGCTCTGCTTCCATACCAATCCCAGTTCTTGTGATTTTTTGGCATTCTTGACTTTGAGAGGATATAATATGATGATTTAACACACATAGACCCCTTTGAAGTGATTGTTGACCTTTGGAGTGGCTCAAGAAGCTCTTGGATTGCTCAGATCACAAACCCTAGATGCAAATGACTTAGAACCAATGCAGTGGATAAAAAATGTGATATGAGATGTTATGATTGTGTTTATGCATATGAAATGATCACAAGCCATGATGTGAATGGGTGAGGGCAAATTTGGGGTGTTTACAGTGAGGGTGTCACCGGAGAAGACGACCGGAGCTCTTCTCCGGTGACCTGAAAGTAATTAGTTTGATAATTAGGGTTAGGGCTTTGTTTGAATCTGGACCCTTGGATTTTTCCCCTCCCGCGCGTGTTGTGTGGCTAGGATTACCTCATTAGTTTTAATTATGGATTAAACAATTAATTAATTAGGATTAATGAAATTTGAATAATGCCCATCAGATCTGGCGCGCAGTCAACACTGAAACCCCCCAGGATCAATCCCAGCCCTTGACTGCGTTTACCTTTGTTTTATTCAATTTTTATTTCAATATTTCTTATTTATTTTGCAGCTTTTATTTAAAATAGATAAAAAATTCCAAAAAATATTTTATTCTGCATTTTTAATTCAAATAATTTTCTCAACCCAAAAATATTTTTATTTTTATTTTTTCCATTAAAAAATCATTTTTAAAACATTTAAATGTTTATTTTAATTAATTAATGGAAATTAATTTATTAAAATATCATTTAGGTTTCTGAAAATTCAAAACAAAATTCATATTGCATCTTTAAACATTTAGAAACATTATCATACCATCCACACAAATTTCTTTTTGGTTTTGAACCATCTTTGATAATTTTCTTGAATTTAGGGTTCATAAAATTCCTATTTTAGAACCCTAACTTCAAGAATTCTTTTCTGCCTAACCAAGAATGGTATGACAATGGTTCTTTTTGCATTGATCATCATTTGACATGTAGTATCTAGAATAATTTTGTCACTAATTTTTTCTGCATTTTTGAATTGATTTGCATTTTTTCCCTTTAGGTGCCTTAAAACCCTAGATAACTTAGAAAAATCATAACTTTCACTAGGTTAAGAGTTAGGTCTTCTCCTTTGGGGTGTGATATCATATGGGGTTAGGGTTCCTTTAAGTCCATTTTCAATTTTTTATCTTGCCATTTGCTTCTGTTTTTGAGTTTTGCATCTCATGTTGCATGAAAACCCTAATTTTCCATCTTCCTTTGCATACATCTTGCATATGCTTTCATGAACTTGTCATGACATTTTATGCATTCACATGTCATATAAGACATCTTAGGACACATTAGACTCATGCTTGATCATTTCTTCATCCATTTTCCATGTTATGCATTCATTACATTCCATGAACATTCATGAACTTTCATGCTTCCTACATGCTTCATTTGCATTCTCATCCCTTGTATGATCATCCATTGTACTTTACAAACATTTGCATCATCTCTTAGCATCATTTAGATCATCAACATGCTTCTGGTTTTTTTTTGCATCTTTTCATACATTTCATTTTCATTTCATTTCATCTCTTTAAGCTAACTTTTCAGGTGGTAAGTGCTTTGAGAAGTGAATTTGCCTTCAGTTCTCATTTCTTTTCTCATTCTTCTCTTATGCACCCATTGATGCATTTTACTTTTGCTTTAGAGTGAGCTTGTTCATTCATGTCCCACCTTCACTTTCTTTCTCCAAGTAACTTATCTTCTTAAATGAAGTAAGTTAGCTTGTTTCTTCTGCTTCTCCTCCTTTCATCTGCTTCTTCCTTGGTGGCTTTTCTTGAAGATCTCTTGCAAGCCTCATAAACCCTAGGAACACCCAAGCATGACCACAATTAGGGTTTGATTATTCCCCCATTAGTTTTACCTTTGTGTCATCTTTTGTGTCTCTTTTCTCATCTCATAATTAGAGACTAAACCTTTAAGGTTTCAAGGCTTTGTGATTAAGATTATGCCTGCATCCTTCTCTTAGAATGGAGTGTATAACTTTAATCCTAAGTGTTAAACCCTTAATGTGTTTAAATCTCTTAATCAATTCATCTAATAATCACCAAGACAATAAGCTTGTAACTTGGGCCTTGCATTAGGGTTCTAATTCTTCCTTAATTGGTTAAGAAGGATTAACCCTAGTGTTAATGGACAAGTCCCCCTCAAGTTGTCTTACCAATCATAAAATCCATTTCTTAACCTTACCATTAATTAAAATCCATTTTAATAAAGACTTGTTTTGTCATGAGGTTAATCCCTAATCATGGATTAAGTTGAAGTATCTTCCTCAGCTTAAGTGTGCTCATCTATTATCCTTCTATTAGGATTGTGTAATGGGTCCACTAATCCTTGATTATGGCTTAAACTCATTAATTAACACTAAACAAAAAAACCCAAAAACATCTAAATAATCACATGTAGGTTAATGATCTTAATCCTACACCATCATGGTAATTAAGTTTGATATGTTTATCTCCTACTTAAGGCATTCTCATTATCCCTAATCAAAGGGAGGATATGATGAGTTTACTAACCTTTGGTTTAGGCTTAAGCTCATTAACTTATGACAAACACAAAAAGCAATAAAAGATTAAAAACACCAAAAACAAACAATAATCGTCTCCTTCAGGATTCTTTTCTCATCATCTTCACTCATAAACGAGAACTCGCTTCTTCCGTCTAATGCAAGACAGTTAGCACCTAAGCCAGACATGTCATACACTTGAGCATAGACAAGCAAGCAGTTCATCAGTCAATTTATCTTTCAGTCTCTTTGAGTCGAACTACAGTGTTCTGACTTCCTCATTGCACGAGAGGATATGTAGGCATAACTTAACCGTTATCGAACAAAAGTCTCAGTGTCTTCCACCTTCTTTCAGCATTCTTTTTAAGCCTCATTCCTGAGCACCTCACTTCACTCTCTTACACTGACACTTGTACATCCTTTTCCAGCTTTTGCACACAGATAGCACAGACACTACCCCTTTAAACACAAACTTTCAAGCGTGGATCCCGTCGAGTACGACGGACAATCTGGGTGCTAATACCTTCCCAGGTTGTAACCAACCCCCTTTCTCAGTTTCTCTGGTTCGCGACTTTCATATCCATATCTTTCTAGGTTTATGCAGCATTACCTTTCCTTCGGGATAAAAATGCCTAGCTGGCGACTCTTTTCGCATTCATTTCATTTCACTCTTTCGCCGACCGTTCGCGTCTGTACCCTATCTGACCCTGGTGTCTTTTAGCAGGAGCGACAGCTTGGCGACTCTGCTGGGGACCCTTATACTGCAACCAGGGCTTTTGGTTCTTTTTGTGGGTTCCTCCTAGTGCTTGTTTGATTTTGTGTTTACGGGGGTGTTACGTGCTACTTGTGCTTGTTTATTTGCTTTATGTACAACTTTATTTACTGCTTTCTTTACAGTTTTTTATACATCATACTGTCATTATCATTGCTGGATCTGGTTTTCCTTGGTGGGTGGGGTTCCATTGAGAGGTTAAGGTCCTATACCTGGGACCTTAGTGACACCTAGGCTAGAGTGGTTCATATTCTTTCCCATTCCATTTCGGTCTGGTGCGGGAATATGAAACACGGTTCAGATATGGGTTTCTTCTTGAGAACTTTGTGCTACAGATTTCCTGTAGTGCTATGGCTATCTGGGAAGCCTGCTAAGTCTGGATGACCTTTATTTATGACCTTCAGAATCTGGGGTGAATTAGAGGAGGATCTTTTATGGTTATTGTAAACATTGTACCTCTGGGTTAGAAGTGTTTACACTTCTCATAACTGATCCAAGTCTGAGGATCCTTGTTCTATAACATTACCTGTGAGGGGGTTGGGTTATTTACAGGTTTTGCAGGAACCCTTGGCCACATCATACCCTGTTACTGTATTGTTTAAGAATGCACCATTTTGGATAGTTCTTGTGATTACCCCGGACTTGTGACCCTTTATTTGGGTCCCCCACCTGGTTACTGGATTTCTGAGCCTTCATCCGAACCTTTGAACATACATGGACTTATACCAAGACAGATAATCAGATCCAGCTCTTGATCACAAACCCTTGCATATCATTTGCATGCATTATCATTGCATCATTTAACATTTGCTTATTTGTTTTACAGGGTATCCACCTTCATATTTGGTTTGGTTTTGACCCCTTCTGCTGCTTAGACCTCTACTTCAGTTATCTTCTTCAGCATCTGCTTCAGCTATCTTCTTCAGCATCTCCATCAGTTTGTCAGTGGTTCTTCTCTAGCACCTGCATTAGTCTGTCAGAGATTTACCTCCAGCTTTTTAGTCTGTGATCTTCATCAGCATTTGTCTTCAGCTTCTTTATCAGCACTCATGGGTACTCTAAGGAAAAGCAACATATCATACCACTTCTTTGAGCCTATCTTGACTGGTATCAGGCAGGTCCAGTCCCTTATCACACCTGACCATATCCCACTGTTTAGAGAGCACTATGGGGGTATTTTGGACATGGTCATGGATCTTGATTCATCTCAGAGGAGCATGATCCATACATGCTTGCAGTTTTATGACCCTCCACTCAAGTGTTTCACATTCCCTGACTTCCAGTTGGGGCCATTGTTAGAAGAGTTTTCTCAGTTGATTGGAGTGCCCATCAGAGGAGGGATCCCTTTCAACCCAAAGATGACAGCTCCCAGAAATGAAGACATAGCCAGGGCATTGCATTTGGAGCCTGCCCTCATTGAGCAGAGCATGGCAACAAAAGATGGAATTCCTGGCTTACATCTGGACTTCTTGATTTCTCAGGCCATCCTGAAAGCTGCAGTGAGAGAATGGAAGGCAGTCTGTGCACTTTTAGCCCTCAGTATATATGGGGTTATATTGTTTGCAGATGAGCCCAAGTTTGTGAGTGTGAATGCCATCCACTTGTTCCTGCTGAGGAACCCAGTGCCTACTTTTCTAGGGGATTTTTACTACTCAGTACATCAGAGGAATGAAAAGCAAAGAGGGGAGCTGGTCAGATGTTGTGCTCCTTTTTTTCTACTCTTAGCTGCTCAGACACTTGCCTAAATCAGATGCCTTCTTGAACCCACATCAGCAGAAGAATTGGGCCAAGAAGTTCATTGCCTTAACATCAGATGATATCAGATGGTGCACCCAGAGCACCAAAGGCAAAGACATTATTACCAGCTGTGGGCAATACCCTAATGTGCCTCTGATAGGGGTAAAAGGTTGCATCAACTACAACCCTTTACTGTTTAAGAGACAATTGGGGTATGCCTTGGTTCATCCTCCCAGAGGACAAGATTTGGCTGAGACCCTACACTGTAAAGTTCAACCTAACTCTGCTGTTGTCAGACAAGCTGCCTGGGCTTGGGACAACATTCAGACCAAAGGGATAGCCATCCTTGGAAGGTGCAACAATATTGCTTCAGCACAATACTCCGACTGGTCCTGTACTAGAGCTCAGATCACCAGGATACCTTTCACCTTGGAAGACACGCCTGGACCTTCTACAGTATAGCCTGCAGCAACTGTTAGCCTGGAAGAGTTTGAAAAGATGAAAGAAAGGAATAATCAACTATCTGAAGCCCTGAAGAAGACTCTCTGGGAGAGAAATGACAGTCGTCTAGATATTGAGAGATTGGAAAGACTCAAGACTGAGCATCTGACCAAGATTGAAAGGACAGATGACTATATCAGGAAGGCAAGAGGCGGGGAGTTGGTTTTGAAAAATGCTTGCAAAGAGGCCAAGATTCAGAAAGCTAGGGCAGAGCATTATCTGGAGGAAATCCAGGCTAGGTGGATCAGGATCACCGAAGCCCGTGCACAGGAAGACCAGAGGACTCAAGCCAAGATTGAGCAGCTGGAGGCCAATGAGAAGAAACAGCAGGAAGCTTTGTTGGCAGCTCAGAAGGAAATATCAGAGTTGAAACTCCCGGCGGGGTTAAAGAGATCAAAGGATCAGGACATGCATAAAAAGCTGACTAATGCCATTGCTACTAGGAACCTCCACATTAGGACCATTACAGAGCACCCAGCTGGTCCAGTGACTGAGGCCCTCCTAAAGGAAGTCAAGGAGGATGATTTTGGATTGGATGTCTGATTCCTTTTGCTTGTTTTTCTTTCTTTTGATGTACTTTTCTTTTGATTGTTGTATTTTGACCCACCATGGGCATGTATTGTAAGTGAACTATGTATTTTCATCCTTTTGTAATATATCAGTTTGTTTTATTGGTGGGCTTTATCTCTCAACATCATCAAGCATTTCCTCGAGGTCTGGAAAGGTCAAAACCAAGAACCAAACCGGATACCCTTGGAAGACAAATAAGCATATTGCATTGCATACTAACATTTTCTTTGTTTTGTAGGTTTTTGTTTTTTATTTGTTTCTCACTTTGTTGTGGTTTCAGGAAACATTGCTCACCGAAGAGTGTTCCCTGTCAACCAAGCACACCGGTACCCAACGCGAAACAACCTTCCGGGCATTCAGATGGATCAGGTACAGCAGGACCTGAATGAAGTAAGAAACCAAATGGCAAACGAAAGGGTTGAGATGAGAAATCAAATGACCCAGTTTATGGCTGTGATGACTGGCTTAACTCAGAGCCAGGAAAGGCTGAGAGAGATGGTGGAAAGACAAACTCCTGAAGAACCCCACCCTGGTACAGGAGGAACCAGCAATAATGAACGCGGGCAGCCTCGCATCGACCCACCCGAGTTTGGGCCCCATTTGAACCCAGATGTTAATGTCCCAAGGATTACTCAAGGAAATACTGTTGGAGGCAGGATCTTGCAAGAAGATCCTCAAGAAGAGCAGTTCACAGTTGTTGGGGCTGGGGATGAGGTGTATGACAGAAGGCTGGATGAGATTGCTGAGAAGTTGAGGTCTTTGGAATCCCAGAATTCTCTAGGATTTGACGTAATGGATATGGGGCTGGTAGATGGGGTGAGGGTACCTCACAAATTCAAACCCCCGTGCTTTGAAAAATATAATGGTACCTCCTGCCCGCGTACTCATCTGCAATCTTTCTTAGGGAGACTCAAGGCTTATACCATGGACGAGAAGTTATGGTTGTTCTATTTTGAGGACAGCCTGACTGGAGCATCAAGAGAATGGTATTCGCATCTGACCAGGGCCACTATAAGATGTTGGAAGGACTTGGACGAAGCCTTCATCCGGCAATACCAGTACAACCTAGACATGGCTCCCAATAGAACCCTTCTAATGGGCATGTCTCAGTTTTCAAGGGAAAGCTCCCGGGATTATGCCCAGAGGTGGAGACAGCTTGCTGCTGCTGTCCAACCACCCATGTCTGAACGAGAAATGGCTGACATGTTTATGAACACTCTTCAAGGGACATATATTGACAGACTTGCTGCTTTCTCTTCCACCAGTTTTGCTGATGTAGTTATAGCCGGTGAGAGAATTGAGAGTCTTTTGAAGATGGGAAAAATCTCCGACAACGGTGCAAGTTCCTCCAACAATCCCAGAAAACCTTTTTCAGGACCCCGGAGAGTGTCGCTCCCCGGATTTCCATCCTGGTACAAACACGAAAGTGGCACGGAAAGAGGTAGAGTCTCCAGCCAGGCATTTTTATCCCAAAGGAACGGGAATGGTAATGCTGCACAAACCAGAAGAAAAGAAAAGGAAGGACACGGGTCCTACGAACCAAAGAGACTGAGTTCGGGAGTCGGTTACGACCTGGGAAGGTATTAGCACCCAGATCGTCCGCCGTACCCGACGGGATCCACGCTTGCAAAGAAATATGTTTCAAAGGGTGAAGAAATGAAAGTTGTTGCGAAGAAAATGAACTGAACTGTATAAAAGAAAAGAAAAGGGAACTGAAAAAGAAATGAAAAGGAAAAATGTAGGGAAAATAAAGATTGTGCTCGAACGGGCCCTACCCCGCTGCCTACGTACCTCACTGGACATGAGGATCAGATTTGCCGTAGTTCCCCTAACTAGGGGTGGAAAAGATTGCTTGTGAATTAAGGCTTGAACTGCCTATGTCAATGCTCAGGTGTTGCAGGCTCGGACGACGAGTGCGTAACCGTCTTGCAAAGTGACAAGTAGGAGCAAGTTCGCGTACAGAGCGAAGGAGATGAGAAAAGAATTCCCGAAGGAGAGATGCTTATTGTTTGTTTGTGTTTTTTAGAAGCTTTTATGAGTGTGTCACAAGGAAGTGAACTCAAGCTCTTTTCCATGGAATGTGCATTTGTCACTACATTCCAAGATGGAATAATAGAACAAGCACACTCAAGTAAGGAGAAGATCCCCAAAACTTGATTCCAGAGATTAGGGCTTAGGCTCACTAACTCATTAACTTATTAAGTGTTTTTTGTATTTACAATGAAGAAGTGTGTTTTTATGATTTTCTTGGTGAAGATGATATCTTGATCAGACTTGTGCATCACAAGACAAGCTTGTACTATCCCAAGATGGGAAGACTACAAGTGTCTCATGGTATAAGGCTATTTCTCAAGATATCACTTCAATCTTTATTAGGTGTTTTCTTAGGGTTTTGAGATGAGAAGAGAAGAGAAACAAAAGGATCACAAAGGTAAAAGTCTAATGGGGGACTAATGAATCCTAAAGTTATCATGCAATGGAAAATCCTAGGTTAGTGAGGTTTACTATCCTAGAGAAGAAAGAAAGAAGAAGAGAAGAAGAAGAAAAAAGAATAGAAGAGGGAGGAAGTAAGGTCTAAGCCCAACAAACACAAGGTTAGAAAACTAATAAGGAGAAAAGAAGAGATAAGATTTGGAGATGTGGGAATCACATCCACACCTCTCACTTACCAAAGCCCCTGAAATGGTTAGTGACACAAGCATAAATGCAATATAAAATGCACATAATATCAAAACAATGTCACACAACCAGAAGTGAAGTCATAAACACAAATGCCAAATGCAAACTTAAATCACAAGAATGAGAGAAGAAAAACAACTCACAATGAAGCATTATGAATCACCATGACCAAACAAAGTAAACATGAGACGATACAAAGAAAAATAGTCAAAGCAACATCACAAAGTGTCAAACCAGAACCCTAACATGTTAAGAAAGTGTCTAAGGACCACATGAGATGAAGAGAATAAGGGCACATATTCAAGTATTTACATCATAAGAAGGAAGGAGAAAAGGAAGTGAAGTGAACATGCATAAGTGTGGAAGAACTTCAAAAGCAAACAAGTTACAAAATTCACAAGGTACAAACCACAACCCAAGATCAAAGAGGTACTAACAACCTAAGATGGCCCTAAACAACTTGAAGAAGTTGGCACAAGTGCCCTTCTAAGCTAAGGAATGAACATATGATCCAAAAGAAGCAAAATGGGACAAGTGAAGAATCAAAATTCCAATCAATTCAAGTAAACATCCAAAAATTCCACAAACTTGCACAAATGATCTTCAATCATATCATAACAACATGCCAAAAGGAGAGGATCAGATTCAGAAGCTTGATCATTCAAATGAGGGTTCAAACATGGATTAGGGTTAGAAAGCTTCACTCACAAGTTAGAGACCAAAATCAATTAAACAAAATTCTAAAAATCAGAACAAAAATCACCAATAAACTACATCTCATCATGAATCCATAGCAAAAAGAATCATCCAAAAATTCAAAATAGTGACCAAGATAGAAAATGAACAAGTCAGCATGCTTCAAAATGAAATAAAATGAATTAATTAAGAGAAACAATTAATTTCTGCGTGCCAAATAAAAATAAATGAAAAATAAAAATATAAAAAATTTGAGAAAACTAAAAGGAACACTCATGAATTTTTTTGTAATATTTGGAGACCTATTACTATTTTTATTAATTAAAAATCAAACTGGAATAAAAATGAAAACACAAAGAAATAAAAATAAAGAAATAAGCCAGGGGGTGCATTTAGAAGAGAGAGACAATTCATTTTAATTGGGCTCATACGCAGGGGGTGGGAATAGCAGGTCAAGCCCACTCAGAGTCAGCGCAGGACACATTAATTATTATGGATATTCATTTAATTCAGAAAAAACAAGAACCACTGGATCAAGCTAACGCACCAGATCAGTCAACTCATTAAACTAAGGTATGCAAAATGATTGGTCATAAAGTGAGCACACGTTAATTATGGTAAGGTGCGAAATAAAAGGATTAATTCAGTTTATAATTTGAAAAAGAAAACATGTGACAGGGAGGGTGGAATTTTAATGTGGTGGCAACATGAGAATCGTCCAGATCCAGCATCCAATGGCTACAACATCATCTTCTCCAATAAAACTCAGATGAACATTTTCCAGAATCCGGTGACCGGAGCTAGGGCTCCGGCACCAGAAAATTCACACCAAGAATAAAACGAAACACAAATGGCTCAAACTCTCCAGATCAAGTCATTAAACTACACTGAATCCAAATATATCCACCAAATTCACAATGGATCAAAGCATAAGCTGGATCGAAGAAAAACAGATCTATGCATCAAATTTCAAATCAACAATACAAACTCAATACTCATCCATTTTCAAATCCAATCATCACAGAATCATCAGCATATCACACAGATCACAATGCATATAACTAAAACCATTTCTAGATCCATGAATTCAGTAGGTTACCTGAACTTGCAGAGCACGAATTAGGTCAAGACAAGCCTCCAATCACTGCAGATCTACCTCTTTTAACCTCTCCTTGCAAAATAAATGCAAGAGAGAGCTTGAATTGCTCTAGATCTTGAAGTTTGAGAGCAACTGCACTTGAATGGCACCTCTTGAAATCTTGAGCTTCACCTTAAATCAATGGTGGATTAATGATCCTTAAGGTTCAAGGATTCAGAATATGCAAAGAGTTTGTGAAGAGAGTACTTGAGGAGAGAATTTCGAATGGAAATGAAAGAGAGCAAGAAAATGTGAATCTGAGAGATGAGAGAGCCTGAGGTTGCATTCTTGCCATCAATGATTTATATATGATGTGGATATTATGCTGATTAGGGTTTGCAAGCAAAGGCACGTGAGAAGAGAGTGTGAGGATGATTTTGCAAAAAATGCAAGATTGGTGTGATGAGGTGAAACACTCGTGCCATACTCTCTTTCCTTGCACATGTATTTTCACAATCCAGCCCTTGGTTCAAAACTGAAAGTGTCTTGGCCCTTGGATGTGAGGGTCATGCATTTTTTATGATCATGCAAATTTTCCTTTTGTGAAATACAATACATCTCATGCACGATTTTGTTGATATTTTTGGAGCAAACCAACTCTTATGCAATGCCTAGAAACAATGTGATCATATTTGGTCCATAACAAGACTTGAAAATAAGTTTCATGAGGTTTTGCATTTGGAGGATGCTTGAA
The DNA here is from genome assembly GCA_963966055.1 of Lathyrus aphaca. NCBI lineage: Eukaryota > Viridiplantae > Streptophyta > Magnoliopsida > Fabales > Fabaceae > Lathyrus > Lathyrus aphaca. The sequence goes on from OZ014520.1 coordinate 67,071,314, forward strand.
ATCCATGCCATGCCCTAAAATTCTTGAGATTTTCGAAGGGCCTATCTCTCTAACCATGAGGGCTATGAAAATGCTCTCGTACTTTTTAAAAATGGGAGAATTTAATCTTCAACTTTCATGTTTGATGGCAACCCATTTGAAGCTTTTTTCACCAAGTTATGCACACTTGAAAATTAGGGCAAAAAGTTACTAAAAATGGAAAATTTCATGACCAATCTTATGCCAAAAATGAAAAACACCTCAAAACCTCTTGATTCTTGGTCTTTAGCTTTTCCAAACCTCTTATAAGGTTATAAGAACATCCTTTGACTTGAAAAATAGGGTTGGACCCCTTGAAATCTCACAGTTGACTTCTAGAATGCACAGTTGACCAATTTCTTCATTTACAAGCAACTGAAGAAATACCTGACTTCCACAAGGAATTTTCTCACCAAATTTCATCCCTAGGATCGTCTTATCATATGAGAGACTTTGCCCAAATGAAATGGCCAAAGTCACAAAGTTTTCATGCTTGAAACTCAAACCCTAATTTGGGATCATTGTGTAGGAGCTTTGCCCTAGCTAGAATTCCCTGATGATCTTCCAACCTCCTAGGCTTTTGTGAATGATCTTAGGCTTGTGAATGCAATGTAGACTCCTCATAGGACTTGAGCAAGTCCATTAGGCCTCTTGTTATAGCTTGAAATGCTTCAAATCCCTCCACAGATGATCATATGCCTAATGCTAGGTCATGAGAATGTTATGCCTCATCTTTCCATGCTAAAATGCCAAGAATATGATATGCTTATGATGAATATGATATGGTTATGATGCTTAAAAAGAAGAGGGAAAATTTGGGGTGTTACAGAGAGCAGGGGAAACAAATTCTATTCATGCAAGCAGGGGCAGACCCTAGTATTCTCACAGATCCGTAGTAGCCGTTACTATCCCGGCTCCAGCTCCACAACAACCATTTTTTCCTCAACAACAACAACAACATCACTATCAGCAACAATCTCATTTTCCGCAACAAAGAACGTACAACAATAACAACAACAACCAACAGCAGCGCCCCTTTCAACAGAGGCCATCTCAAGTAAATAGGGTGATTGGTCCCATTCCTATGCCTTATGCCGCTCTACTGCCACAACTCCTGAAGCTCAACCTGGTTGAGTTAAGGACGTTGGCTCCACCAGATCCTCTCAACCTCCCGAAGAATTATGATGTTAATGCTAGGTGTGCCTTTCATTCCAACGCACCTGGTCACAATACTGAGAAGTGTAGAGCCTTGTAGATGAAGGTTCAAGATCTGGTCGTTCCAAAGCTCTCAATTTCACACCTCCTCAAAATGTTAACAGAAATCCTATGCCTAATCATGGCGGGCCCAGGATTAATGCCATAGAAGAGGACCAACCATCTGCACTGATTGATAATGTTGCACAGATTCGGACACCGTTGGCAGAAGTCAAAGCTCAACTCTTAAGATGCCAAGTGTTCCCGGGTTGTTGGGCCTGCTGCGAATCGTGCAAGACTGCTATTAATGGTTGCGAGAGGCTAAGGTTTGGCATAGAAGGTCTTATCAGAGATGGAATTTTTCAAATTACCACAACGGCGTCTACAACATCAACAACTCTTTCTTCAGCAACAATAGATCCTCCTACAACTGCAACAACTATCATTCCCACTGATTCATCCACAGCTCCAGCAATCACTCCATCCATTGTTTCAACAAACAAAGTTCAGTTACATTTACTTCTACAACATCAACACCCATCTTATCAACGGAATCTCCTACAACACCAATAAATGCTAACGAAGATGTCTCAACGGTCACGATCTATTATGACCCGGCAACTGTTCATCCCAACAACAATTTTCAACAACAAATTGCAACACCTACTGTCAGATCTCCAGTCACAATCTACTACGACTCGCATACCATCACAGTTCCTCCCGCTGCAGCAATCAGTCTGGTCACCATTACGGTGCCTGGACCTGTTCCTTATGAAAGCAGTAATGACATACCTTGGTACTACGGCTCTGATCTCTACTGCGACGGAAAGAAGATCACTCTAGATTCATCAACCTCTTCACCACAAGTTGACAATGTTGGGGGAGGCGGAGGCTTCACCAGAAGCGGACGCCTTTTAGCCTCACAAATACCGAGATCCAATGCTGAAGCAGAGGCTGCTGCTAAGGTAAAAGGGAAGAATGTGGTGCTTGAAGAGCCATCTGTTAAGGAAACTCCAAAGACGTCTTTTGAACAAGAGGTAGATGAGTTCATGAGAATAATCAAAAAGAGTGATTACAAAGTGGTGGACCAGCTTCATCAGACACCCTCCAAAATCTCTATATTATCATTGTTAATGTGTTTTGAAGCCCATAGGAATGCACTTTTAAGAGTCCTGCACGCAGCCTACGTGCCGGAAGAGATTACGGTTAATCAGCTGGAAACAGTGGTTGCAAATGTCAACACCAGTCATGGACTGGGCTTCACAGATGCTGATTTAACAGCGGAGGGACACAATCATAATAAGGCTTTACACATCACCTTAGAGTGCAAAGGTGTTGTTCTTTCTCATGTGCTGGTAGACACTAGGTCCTCGCTCAATGTCCTCCCCAAGAAAGCCTTGGTGAAGTTGGAATATGATGGTTTGGCATTGCGTCCAAGTAACTTAGTGGTGAGAGCATTTCATGGCTCTAAGAGATCAGTGCTTGGAGAGATTGATTTACCTGTGATGATTGGCCCACAAATCTTTAAAACTACTTTCTTCGTGATGGACATACAGTCGACCTACAACTGTTTGTTGTGTAGACCATGGATTCACGCCGCTGGCGTTGTTACATCTACCCTTCACCAGAAATTAAAATTTGAGTGGGAAGGCCAGATCATCACAATCTGTGGGGAGGAAGACATTTTCGTTAGCCAGCTGGCTACTTACAAATATAGAGATGGATGGGGAGATCCATGAGACTATGAGTCAGGGGTTTGAGGCCCTTAACATCAATGAAGCGACTGATGTGTCTAGAACTTCCATCACTTCATATCAGCAAGCCTGGAAGGTTGTTGAGGAAGGTACCGCTCAAGGCTGGGGCAAGCTGCTGCCAGTGGAAAAGAAAGAAGATAGATTCGGGTTGGGTTACAGACCAACTCGACAAGATCAACCAGAGGCTGCAACGGAGCCCAAATTTGTCAGTGGGGGAATGCTTATCCCGGATGCTGTGAACAATTTGGAAAACGAGGAAGAGGACGACCGCAACCTGGAAAACTGGATACGTCCAAGGATCCCAGGGAACCAAGTCTCTAACTAGTCTTCCCAGGAAATTATAAGAGTTACTCCTGCAGAGTAATTATTATTTCCTGTCTTTTTAGCATGCATCAAGTCCTGCATCTTGCCCAAGATGTCAGGACTCATTTTGTAATAGGGCCATCTTGTATTTTGTGCAAATGATTAATTAATGAATATCAGGACATCTTTTGCAAACGAGTCTCTTTTTCCGCTCACTGTTTTTCATTTTTCATTTTTTGAACAAAAACAATAAAATGGAAATGTTTTCAAAATAAACAATTTCATTTTCACTTTTTCTAAACAAGATAAAACTAATCACTAAAATGAACCAATCTCAACCATTGCAGAGTTAATCCTCCAGACTGCACCGACAACAACACTGCTATGACTTCGTATGACTTCGACAATCCGATTAATCAAGCCGATGAAGGGGTTGAAGAAGACTATGAGATACCTGAAGAACTAGCCAGGTTGTTAAGACAAGAGGAGAAGGTTATCACTCCTCATCAGGAGGAGGTTGAGACAGTTAATCTTGGTACCGAAGAAAACTTGAAAGAAGTGAAGATCGGGGCCCGTCTGCAAGATTCATTGAAAGAACAGCTTATTGACATGCTTCGAGAGTACGTTGATGTCTTTGCTTGGTCCTATCAGGATATGCCCGGTCTGGATACCGACATAGTTGTGCACAAGCTGCCTTTGAAGGAAGAATGTCCTCCAGTGAAACAGAAGCTACGCCGTACTCGTCCAGATATGGCAATGAAGATAAAAGAAGAGGTGCAAAAACAGTAGGACACCGGTTTCCTTGCTGTAACTAGTTACCCGTCGTGGGTCGCTAACATTGTACCTGTGCCTAAGAAGGATGGAAAAGTACAGATGTGTGTGGATTACTGGGATCTGAACAGAGCTAGCCCGAAGGATGATTTCCCTTTACCTCACATTAATGTATTGGTCGACGACACGACTCAGTTCTCAGTATTTTCCTTCATGGATGGATTTTCAGGATATAATCAGATCAAGATGTCACCTGAAGACATGGAGAAAACTACTTTCATCACACCCTGGGGCATATTCTGTTATAAGGTGATTACTTGGATTGAAGAATGCTGGCGCCACTTATCAACGGGCTATGGTAACATTATTCCACGGCATGATCCACAAAGAAATTGGATGTTATGTGGATGACATGATTGCCAAGTCCCTCACTGATGAAGACCATTTGGTGAATCTGTTGAAGTTGTTCAAGCGTCTGAGAAAGTGTCAGCTGAAGCTAAACCCCAACAAATGCACATTCGGGGTGCGATCCGGTAAGCTGCTGGGATTCATTGTAAGTGAAAAGGGAATTGAAGTTGATCCTGACAAAGTCAAAGCCATTCAAGAGATGCCTGCACCTAGGACTGAAAAGGAGGTTTGGGGGTTCTTAGGTAGATTGAACTACATTTCAAGGTTCATATCTCACCTTACAGCAACCTGTGAGCCCCTGTTCAAATTATTAAGAAAGGAACAAACGGTCAGGTGGAATGAAGACTTCCAGAAGGCTTTTGACAAAATCAAGGAGTACTTACAAGAACCTCCCATTCTTATGCCTCCAGTTGAAGGAAGACCTCTAATAATGTACCTGCCAATATTAGAAGGATCAATGGGGTGTGTGCAGGGCCAGCATGACGAGTCTGGTCGAAAAGAGTATGCAATATACTACCTAAGCAAAAAGTTTACCGACTGTGAACAACGTTATTCACTACTCGAGAAAACTTGTTGTGCTTTAGCGTGGGCTGCTCGCCGACTAAGGCAGTATATGTTGACCCACACTACCTTATTAATCTCAAAGATGGATCCAGTCAAGTACATATTTGAGAAGCCAGCACTTACCGGAAGGGTTGCAAGATGGAAAATGATTCTGACAGAATATCACATTCAGTACACATCTCAAAAGGCCATCAAGGGCAGTGTACTGTCTGACTATTTGGTTGAGCAACCCATTGATGATTACCAACCAATGAGATTTGACTTCCCTGATGAATACATCATGTTCCTGAGAGCAAAAGATCATGAAGAGCCTGTTCACACTGAAGGGCCTGACCCAGAAGAAGAATGGACAATGATGTTTGATGGGGCTGTTAATATGAATGGTCGTGGAGTTGGTGCAGTGCTTATTACACCTAAAGGAGTTCACATGCCTTTCTCGGCAAAACTCACCTTTAACTGCACTAACAACGAAGCTGAATACGAAGCTTGTATCATGGGTCTTGAGGAAGCCATTGACCTCAGGATCAAGACTTTAACTGTATTCGGAGATTCAGCTTTGGTAATCAATCAGACCAACAGCAAATGGTACACTCACCAAGAGCATCTGATCCCATACCGTGATTATACGAGGAGATTATTGACTTTCTTTACAACAGTCAAACTTGAGTATATCCCTCGAGACGAAAATCAGTTCGCAGATGCTTTGGCTACCATTTCCTCCATGATCAAGGTTCAGACTTCCAACTTTGTGCCTCGGATATCGGTATCCAGATTAGACCGACCGGCATACGTATTCTCCGTGGACGTTGCTAAAGATGACAAGCCTTGGTTCCATGACATCAAATGCTTCTTAGAGGATCAGACATACCCACCCGGGGCATCATCCAATGATAAGAAGACATTAAGAAGGCTGGCTGGTAGTTTCTTCCTTAATGCCGATGGTTCATTATACAAGAGAAACTTTGATATGGTGCTTCTCAGATGTGTTGATAAGAAAGAAGCAGACTTGCTGATGCACGAGGTGCATGAAGGATCCTTTGGTACCCATGCTGGAGGACATGCAATGGCTAAGAAATTTTTAAGATCAGGCTACTACTAGATCACAATGGATGCAGACTGTTGCGCCTATGCCAGGAAGTGTCATAAATGCCAGATTTATGCGGACAAAGTGCATGTGCCTCCGAATCCTTTGAACGTGATGTCTTCACCATGGCCCTTTGCATGTGGGGCATTGACATGATTGGAAAGATCGAACCGACTGCTTCAAATGGCCACAGATTCATCCTGGTAGCCATCGACTATTTCACTAAGTGGGTTGAAGCAGCTTCATATGCAAACGTCACCAGACAAGTGGTAGCCCGATTGCTGAAAAGGGACATCATCTGTCGGTATGGAGTGCCCGAGTGAATCATTACTGATAATGGTTCCAACTTGAACAACAAAATGATGCCAAAATTGTGTCGGGACTTCAAAATTCAATATCACAACTCTTCTCCTTACAGGCCAAAGATGAATGGCGCTGTTGAGGCAGCTTACAAGAATATCAAGAAGATTATGCAGAAGATGGTGGTCAGATACAAAGACTGGCATGAAATGCTACCATTTGCCTTGCATGGGTACCGTACCTCAATCAGAACATCCACTGGGGCAACACCGTATCAACTTGTGTATGGTATGGAGGCAGTCCTACCTGTTGAAGTTGAATTACCCTCCTTACGGGTACTGATGGATGTAAAGTTGAATGAAGCAGAATGGGTCCATTATCGGTACAATCAACTGAATCTGATCGGAGAGAAGAGATTAGCTGCAATCTGTCATGGGCAGTTATATCAGAAAAGAATGAAGAAAGCCTTCTATCAGAAAGTCAGGCTTCGAGAATACCAAGTAGGAGATCTTGTGCTAAAAAGACTCCTTCCTCCTCATACAGACCACAAGGGCAAGTGGACTCCAAATTACGATGGTCCATTCATAGTGAAGAAAGTCTTCTCTGGTGGAGCACTGATGCTCACTACTATGGGTGGTGAAGATTTCTTATCCCCTGTGAATTCAGATGCAGTTAAAAAATACTTCGCATAAAATGATCTGCTGGACATAAAAACAGAATGTAAGTCCAGGCAAGAATAGGGCATCTCGGCGAGTCAAAAACAGAATAAAAGACTCGGGCAAAAATAAGGGAAAAATCAAAAAAATGTACACCCGCTGAGTTGAAAAGCCTCATTGGACAGCTCAGGCAAAAATGGGTATCCCGGTGGATTGAAAACCCGAAAGGGTGATCCACGCAAAATAAGGGGATAAGCGAACAACTGCATTCTGAATTCGTCTGTATTACTTACAACACGGCAAAGCTTCAGAAGGTTAAAGCATCGGTCAGAATCAGCCTCCTTCAGAAAGCAAGATGAGAAGAACGTCAAGGTCATACGGGTCATAGCAAAGGGAATCTCACTGAAGCGTCGTCAACATTGCCAACACCTTTATTTTTCTCAATTTTGTAACAATCTCCTCATTTCAGGGGATTTGTTTCTATGAACTGTATTTGCCAATTCAGGGCACCCAGATTAATAAAATCAGATTTCAGTCACACTTCGTCATGTACATTTTCTTGTTCCGTTTGCAAAATGTCTGATATTCATGATGTGATACTTGCATAAAACAGACGTGCCTTTCTAATTACATGCTTGCCGGAAATATATTTCCTTCCAGGAATAACTAAATCCTATGAGGGAATCTGGTAAGGGATGCCTCAGGACACTTGTGCGGTTTTTGTTTTAACAGGATTGCAGGTATTCAGTACGCAACAGGGGGCATGCCAAACATACTTCCTCCCCTAGAAGTACCCGGGATGTTTTTCCCCAGCAAAGCTTCTAAAGCATTGTTTCCTCGGCACGTCCTCCGAGTAGCACCTGAAATGCTTTCTCCCCATCAGAGTTGCCAGAGCATCACATCTCAGCACATCTTCTTCAAGCAGCATCAGAAAATGCTTATCTCCCCAGCTGAGTTGTCCAGCCTCTTCATCCTCAGCAGGATCCTCATAGAAATCTCTAGGAAGATCATTCAATGGTCTTTTCTCCCCCAACAGAGTATTAAGGATGAGGGGAACCATCTCCCCACAAAACTCAAGACTCTCCCAGAAGAGCAATGTCTGAAATTCTCACACAACAAAGTGACGGAAACTTTCTCATCCCCAGCTGGTTTATCTCCTCATCAGATAGGTCTATCAGTGACCTATTTCCCCAAGCTGAACCATATGTGGTATCGGATCTACCAATGATCTCATCCCCAGCTGGGATATCACTTCAAGCAGATCAGCCAGAGATCTTCATTGCAGCGGGATCCGAATCCCGAATCGTTTTCATTTTGCATAATCATAGCATTCGCATCATATTTCCCCACAAAGCATAGCATTCACTTTAATACGGAGCATTACGGCAAAAAATCAAACATATCGCATGATCATAAGTCAGGTTCGAACCGGTCACCTGCAAATACCAACAGTACCTCTTCAAAAAAAAGGGGGGGGGGAGAGAGTACGAAACCCTAACCACACTTTTCACTCCCCTCTCTTCGTGGCTTCACTCATGTTTATCAAAAGTGCAGCTTTCTTGGAACGTCATCATTTCTGCAGAAAATCTGAAGCCAGGCAGCCTTATGCTTCAGCAGGCAATTCTGATTCGCCTTCTAAGCAACTTTGCTGCTAAAAAGGCAACGAAGGATTTGGTATATTATCTTGCTGTGACAACACTGGATAAAATAGGAGAGAGGAAAGTCAGACACCCCACTGGGGATGTACTTTTCCTTGTTGTGTTTAATGATGTCACCTTCAAGATGTTCAAGGGTAAGGTATTAGAGGGGACATTTCACAAGGTGCTGAAGCATGGGGTTTTCTTGCGGATTGGTCCGATCGAGAATGCTTATCTCTCAAGTAGCAAGATGCCGGGTTACAAATATGTTCTTAAGGAAAACCCATACTTCATGAATCAGAAAATTCCCATTTGCACTCTCAAAAATAAATACTTATCCATAACATGTTCTTCTCGACACTCGTCCGTGTCATCTCATATCTCCCCACAGAAAGCCAAAACGTCCCCAATACAGATACATGTCTTATATACCTTTTTTCAACACTCGTCCGTGTCATCTCATATCGTTCCCCTGCAGATATAAATCACAAACAGATACCTATACAAACTTTTCTGACACCCGTCCGTGTCACCACTCCCCAGCATGGTTGCCAAACACTTGTTTATAATACACTCTTGTTGACACCTGTCCGTGTCATACTATCCCCACAGGTCGCCTGATTACCATTTACACTCCTGAGTTCATAACTTATACACTTTTCCTTTTGGCACTTGTCCGTGTCACCTCTCCCCAGCAAGTTGAACACTCGTCCATGTCTTGCTCATGCCTCATAAATGATACTTGTTACTCATACAGATACTCGTCCGTATCTTTTATACACACTTTTTTCCCCTCAGATACAACACTCATCCGTGTTCTTTGTTAACCAGTTGATACTCGTCCGTATCATCATCTCCGAACATGCGTTAGCGTTTGTTTCTACCGATACTCGTCCGTATCGTAGTCTTAAGGATGCTTGTCTGCATCTTTAATCTATACACAGCGTCCAAACACTTATACCTTTTATTTTGGAAACCGTAAGCACTCGTCTGTGTTTACCATTCCCCAGCATATCAAATTTTCTTTTATCTGACATTCGTCCTATGTCATGATACTTTCGGCAGCCGTACCCTGCCAGGTGATCGTCCTTCACCTTCGGATGACCGTCCCTCATCATTTCCCCAGCAGAGTCTCCATTATTGGAACCCTTTTTCTATCCGACATTCGTCCTATGTCGTGATATTTAGCAGCCGTCCCCTGCTAGGTGATCGTCCTTCACCTTTTGATGATCTTCCTTCATCATTTTATCCGATGGTCGTCCCCATCATTGATCTTGTCATCTGACATTCGTCCTATGTCATGATAAACCCCGAGAGCAGTTGTACCCTGCTAGGTGATCATCCTTTACCTCTTGATGATCGTCCTTCATCATGCTTATCCGATGGTCGTCCCCATCGTCGACCTTTTCTATCCGGCATTCGTCCTATGTCGTGATACTTTCGGCAGCCGTCCCCTGCCAGGTGATCGTCCTTCACCTTGGATGACCGTCCCTCATCCTTATCCCCAACAGAGCAGCCGTCCCGTGCTAGGTGATCGTCCTTCACCTTTGATGACCGTCCCTCATCATTTATTTCGCTTAGTTCTTTAACCCGATGGTCGTCCCCATCGTTGTCAACCTTACTCTGCAAACCTGATGGCTATCCCCATCGTGATCCCTTTATCTCCCCAGCTTGTCGGCCATCCCCGTCATTGCCTTTTTTATCACTGTTTCCCCAGCATGTCGGCCGTCCCCGTCATTGCTCTATCCCCAGCAGTCGTCCTCTGCTCGATGGTCACCCTCCATATCCTTTGATAATCATACTGCATTTTATTTTACAATCTATATCCCTTTTCTTCTTCTCCCCAGTGAGTTCAAATTTCGGATTGTCTTTGGTATTCAACCACAAGTTATCTTGTTTGCCTGTTAAGCCCGTCGCTTACATCCTGCACAGCTAACTCATGCTTGAATAGGGGCAGCTGTAAACACCCCAAATTTGCCCTCACTAGTTCACACCATGGCTTGTGATCTTTCATTTTTGCATTAGTTTAAGCATTACATCTCATATTTCATTTTTACTTCACTACATTAGTTCAAGTTCATCTGCATCTAGGGTTTGTGATTTGAGCAATCCAGGATTCATCTGAGCCACTCCAAAGGTCTTCAATCATCTCAATAGGGTCCATGTATGTTCAATCATCATATTATATCCTCCAAAGATTAAGGAAGTCAAAGAATCACAAGAACTTACAAAGCATGGAAGCAGAGCTAGGGTTTAACTACACAAATGACCTAAAATTAGGGTTTTGGTTTCAGAGGCCATAACTCCAAATTTTTTGGTCATTCTTGTTTCTAATGATCTCAATATGATATAAGGATTATGTATACCAAGTTTTATGAAGAAATTCATTGTGGAAATCCTCTGATCACTGGGTAACTTCTTGAGCAAGTCAGAGCAAAATCAAGGCATCTGAGGCCCCCCAACATGGAACCAAAGTGGATTTTTCATCAAATTGAAGTTATATGATCTTTATTTGATCATTGAAGTGCTTAGAAGTCCACAAAATTGAAGAAAAGTGAGCTAAACCAAAAGTTGCCAAAAATGGAAATGACTTGTAATGTAAACTTTCCATTTTGGGAAAGTTTTTCAACCTCCTCTTTCTCAACCAAAAATGCTTCAAATGAAAAATTGTTGATCATGAAAGTTGTAGATTGGATCATTCCCTTTTCAAAAAGTAAAAGAACAAGATCTAATTCATTTTGGAACTCAAGTTATGGCTTGTCAAAGTTGGCAAAAATCACATAATTTTCAAGAATGGCCCAAAAGGGATTCTTTGCAAAACCACTTGCCAAGGCATTTTGTGACTTCAAACACACTTCTATGTATCATAACATCATAGTGCATTGCTTTAAACTAAGAATTGGCCCAAGAATTTCAAATTTTCATGCCTTGCACATAAAGAAATCACAAAAGGGCCAAACTTTGTCAAAATTGCAAAATGATGCATAACCTTTCACAAACTTGCTGAATTGCCACACAATGCATTCCATGGCTCTCCTTGATCCTTGCTGCACATGGACATGCCAAAAATCCAGCTGCATCCTTGGCCATACCTCAAGTACAAGAAATGTTGACTTTGTGCAAATTCACCCATACCAATCACAATAGTCCACCACCCACTCTCTGCCCAATCCAGACACTACAAGCATGCCTCAAGGATCATTTTTCATAACACACACAAGCTGAAACCTCCAAGAACTCAGCATTGCCAAAAACACTCCAACTTGCAAAACCCTTCGAATCACTCAACTCACTTACTCAAACTCAAAACCAATTCCACCATTCATCTCAAAATCACTCACTGACCACAAAGCAACCTTCAAACCAGCCAAAAACACACCATACACAAAACACGATTCTCAGCCAGTTGAAGTGTAAACTCACAAACCAGCCATTCTCAAAGCCTTTGAAGCATTCCATTAGCCTCAGGAGGTCAAAGAGAGTCATTTTGCACAAAGGAAATGGCCAGAAAGCTCAAGTTTGGAAAGCTTCATCTCAGGTAGTCATCTGAATTCATTTTTCCAGAACTCGTATTTTATGTTCCATTAAGAAAAAGCATGCTTCACTGATCATTCTGAGCTTTGAATTTTTGAAAATGGTGTAGAAATGAGTATGTACTGAACCTCTGAAATTTTTGCCATTTTTGATCCTTTCTTCGAATCTTGTTTATGAGCATGAATAAATGTGATTTGAGTGTGGATTTGAGCTTAGGAGAGTGAGAGGGTTTGATCTGGAACTTTAGAGCTCCATAAATAACCTAGGGAGGAAGTTGGAAATTTTCAGGTGAGGGTGTCACCGGAGAAGACGACCGGAGCTCTTCTCCGGTGACCTGAAAGTAATTAGTTTGATAATTAGGGTTAGGGCTTTGTTTGAATCTGGACCCTTGGATTTTCCCCTCCCGCGCGTGTTGTGTGGCTAGGATTACCTCATTAGTTTTAATTATGGATTAAACAATTAATTAATTAGGATAAATGAAATTTGAATAATGGCCATCAGATCTGGAGCGCAGTCAACACTGAAACCCCCCAGGATCAATCCCAGCCCTTGAATGCGTTTACCTTTGTTTTATTCAATTTTTATTTCAATATTTCTTATTTATTTTGCAGCTTTTATTTAAAATAGATAAAAAATTCCAAAACATATTTTGTTCTGCATTTTTACTTCAAATAATTTTCTCAACCCAAAAATATTTTTATTTTTATTTTTTGCATTAAAAAATAATTTTTAAAACATTTAAATGTTTATTTTAATTAATTAATGGAAATTAATTAATTAAAATATCATTTAGGTTTCTGAAAATTCCAAAAAAAATTCATATTGCATCTTTAAACATTTAGAAACATTATCATACCATCCACACAAATTTCTTTTTGGTTTTGAACCATCTTTGATTATTTTCTTGAATTTAGGGTTCATAAAATTCCTATTTTAGAACCCTAACTTCAAGAATTCTTTTCTGCCTAACCAAGAATGGTATGTCAATGGTTCTTTTTGCATTGATCTTCATTTGACATGTAGTATCTAGCATAATTTTTTCACAAATTTATTCTGCATTTTTGAATTGATTTGCATTTTTTCCCTTTAGGTGCCTTAAAACCCTAGATAACTTAGAAAAATCATAACTTTCACTAGGTTAAGAGTTAGGTCTTCTCCTTTGGGGTGTGATATCATATGGGGTTAGGGTTCCTTTAAGTCCATTTTCAATTTTTTATCTTGATATTTGCTTCTGTTTTTGAGTTTTGCATCTCATGTTGCATGAAAACCCTAATTTTCCATCTTCCTTTGCATACATCTTGCATATGCTTGCATTCATGAACTTGTCATGACATTTTATGCATTCACAAGACATATAAGACATCTTAGGACACATTAGATTCATGCTTGATCATTTCTTCATCCATTTGCCATGTTATGCATTCATTACATTCCATGAACATTCATGAACTTTCATGCTTCCTACATGCTTCATTTGCATTCTCATCCCCTGTATGATCATCCATTGCACTTGACAAACATTTGCATCATCTCTTAACATCATTTACATCATCAACATGCTTCTGGTTTTGGTTTTCATCTTTGCATACATTTCATTTTCATTTCATTTCATCTCTTTATGCTAACTTTTCAGGTGGTAAGTGCTTTGAGAAGTGAATTTGCCTTCACTTATCATTTCTTTTCTCATTCTTCTCTTATGCACCCATTGCTGCATTTTACTTTTGCTTTAGAGTGAGCTTGCTCATTCATGTCCCCCCCTTCACTTTCTTTCTCCAAGTAAGTTATCTTCTTAAGTGAAGTAAGTTAGCTTATTTCTTCTGCTTCTCCTCCTTTCATCTGCTTCTTCCTTGGTGGCTTTTCTTGAAGATCTCTTGCAAGCCTCATAAACCCTAGTAACACCCAAGCATGATCACAATTAGGTTTTTATTAGTCCCCCGTTAGTTTTACCTTTGTGTCATCTTTTGTGTCTCTCATCTCATCTCATAATCAGAGACTAAACCTTTAAGGTTTCAAGGCTTTGTGATTAAGATTATGCCTGCATCCTTCTCTTAGGATGGAGTGTATAACTTTAATCCTAAGTTATAAACCCTTAATGTGTTTAAATCTCTTAATCAATTCATCTAATAATCACCAAGACAATAAGCTTGTAACTTGGGCCTTGCATTAGGGTTCTAATTCTTCCTTAATTGGTTAAGAAGGACTAACACTAGTGTTAATGGACAAGTCCCCTTCAAGTTGTCTTACCAATCATAAAATCCATTTCTTAACCTTACCATTAATTAAAATCCATTTTAATAAAGACTTGTTTTGTCATGAGGTTAATCCCTAATCATGGATTAAGTTGAGGTATCTTCCTCAGCTTAAGTGTGCTCATCTATTATCCTTCTATTAGGATGGTGTAATGGGTCCACTAATCCTTGATTATTGCTTAAACTCATTACTTAACACTAAACAAAAAAACCCAAAAACATCTAAATAATCATAAGTAGGTTAATGATCTTAATCCTACACCATCATGGTAATTAAGTTTGAGATGTTTATCTCCTACTTAAGGCACTCTCATTATCCCTAATCAAAGGGAGGATATGATGAGTTTACTAACCTTTGGTTTAGGCTTAAGCTCATTAACTTATGACAAACACAAAAAGCAATAAAAGATTAAGAACACCAAAAACAAACAATAATCGTCTCCTTCGGGATTCTTTTCTCATCATTTTCACTCATAAACGAGAACTCGCTTCTTCCGTCTAATGCAAGACATTTAGCACCTGAGCCAGACAGGTCATACACTTGAGCATAGACAAGCAAGCAGTTCATCAGTCAATTTATCTTTCAGTCTCTTTGAGTCGAACTACGGTGTTCTGACTTCCTCATTGCACGAGAGGATACGTAAGCATAACTTAACCGTTATCGAAAAAACGTCTCTGTGTCTTCCCCCTTCTTCCAGCATTCTTTTTAAGCCTTATTCCTGAGCACCTCACTTCACTCTCTTACACTGACACTTGTACATCCTTTTCCAGCTTTTGCACACAGATATCACAGACACTACCCCTTTAAACACAAACTTTCAAACGTGGATCCCGTCGAGTACGACGGATAATCTGGGTGCTAATACCTTCCCAGGTTGTAACCAACCCCCTTTCTCAGTTTCTCGGGTTCGCGACTGTCATATCCATATCTTTCTAGGTTTATGCAACATTACCTTTCCTTCGGGATAAAAATGCCTAGCTGGCGACTCTTTTTGCCTTCATTTCATTTCACTCTTTCGCTGACCGTTCGCGTCTGTACCCTATCTGACCCTGGTGTCTTTTAGCGGGAGCAACACATACATGTTTAGGTATTGATATTAGGGAATTTTCTAGGCTGGTTTCGACATCTCATTCCCCCATTTCGAGTCGTTTCGACGCGTTTCCGTTCATATCACATATTATGTGTCTATGTGTTCCTTTGTGTATAACTTGGTTTCTTGCATTTTGTTTCTATGTTTATGCATCATTTAGCATGTAAATAATCATGTTGCATTCTGTTTTTGCATCTTTCGCATTGCGTTAAATAATTTTTTTTGCATTTCATTATATTAAGGTATGTTGCATTTCACATAACCATGTATGTATGTGCATTTGGTTGCATGCTTGATCATACCATTCACATCAATTCAATTCTGAATTTTGCATTGAGCTTGGCATCCTTGTTGATCTATCATATTGCATGTTCATAATCAATGCTCATTATGTTCATATGCCATGTTCATGTGCCATATTTTGCATACTTGTTGCATAATAAATCATGTGGTGCATTCTTATATAATCCCTAAAAAATGCTCATGTTCACTCATTTGTGTATGTTAATCTATGTTCAAATGCATATTCATGATGAATTGGTACATTTTTCATTGAGTTTGTGCATTAAAAAAAGAAAATAATCAAATCTGTATTTTACATTTCATAGCTGACTTTGCATATAGGTGCTGTAGAATACATGTTGTTTGTTTTGTTTGCATGTTGTATTTGACTTTTTACACCTACCTTTTTATGCTGTTTGATAGTTGTAGTATGTTGTTTGCTTTGTGTGTGTAACACGGTGGGAGAACTGACTTTTAGTCATGTTGCGGATAGCAAGAGTCGCTA
This sequence comes from Lathyrus aphaca, assembly GCA_963966055.1. Classification (NCBI taxonomy): domain Eukaryota; kingdom Viridiplantae; phylum Streptophyta; class Magnoliopsida; order Fabales; family Fabaceae; genus Lathyrus; species Lathyrus aphaca. The sequence continues at coordinate 67,087,664 of OZ014520.1, forward strand.
CCGACTTTTATTTTATCCATAAGGAAAGGACATAAAAGAACAGGAAAGACCTATTTCAAAAGACTTGGGTTCGGGGGGTAGGTTATATAAAGGGAAGGTATTAGCACCCTTTATATCCATGGTTATCCATGGGCTCTTAGTTACTTAGCTCACTTTAATTGTTTTTGTAGTGTGTGATTAGAAAAATTTCTTTAAGTACTTTGTAATGACCCTCGTATGGGTGTATATAAAGCCTAGTTTGAAAATATTTTAGAAAATGTGAGGTGTGAAAGTAATTTTGAAGGTGTGAGCAAGTAACTACGAGATACCTACCCTAGATTAAGTCTTTCTTATTCTTTTATGTTCTTTCAAAGGGTAAGACTATCCCTACTATTAAGGAGTAGGTAGTCATTACCTTGGATGTTGATAAGGGACATGGATAGGGTCACTGTATGTAGGCAACTATAGGGTGTCTTTAGCCATATGGGAGGGACAATCATCTTTTAACTTGGAGGGACAAGATCCATTTAGGCAACACTGTAGGCAACATCGAAGGGACTTGATCCTTTAATTGTGGGGAGGGACAAGATGATATTTTGTTTGTTAGGATCTAGCTTAAGACACCCTACTTGACCATTTGAATAAGGCAATTGAGAGGTAACCCTAAGGAGTGAAGACGGCGATCTTAGATCGACTTATGTGTGTGAGTGTTTTTAATTATTTATCTTATTTAATTAATTTTCTAAATTTATTTAATTACAATTAATTTTCTCTCCCTATTTACTAACCATGCATAGTAATAATAATTAAAAGGACGGAAAAGTAAATCTAAACTATTACAAGGCTTTGGGCAGTTACAAAATTAATCGAGCGAAAAATAAATTACAACATAATGACCTATACACTTTTCTAATAATTAAATAGGGCCAAATAAATGAAAATAAATAAAAATAAATAAAGAACAATATAAAGCAAAATTAAATTTTTGAAATTAATGTTAGAAAAGAGATATTAGGGTTAAACAAAAAAAAATGGTTAGAATTTGGATTTTAAAAAAAAAATAGGTTAAGAATTTAGTGTTAGGGAAATTAGGGTTAATTAAAAGTTATTAAGAATTTATAAGTTTAATTAATTAACTATTAGTAATTAACAAAATTAAAATTTAGTTATTTACATAAAAATAGAAAAAATTTAAGAGGATACAAATCATGATTATTATTATTATTACTATTATTAAAGTACAATTAAGAAAATAATGCTATTAATATACAAAATATTATTATTAAAAATAGGGTTAATAAGAGAATTTTTTTTAGAAAAATACTAATTTAATATTTACAAGAAAAATAAGATGGTAAAAATTTAGGTCATTAAGTTAATTGATTAATTTTTATAATTATGGTAAATTAATTATAATACTAATAATTAAAATATAATAATAAGAACAAGAAAAAGAAATACAAAGTCATAAAATAAATGGGGGGGCCTGAATTTGAACCCAGGACCTCCCCTTTACCAGACTAGGGGTTTTCCACTGGGCTGCTCGTGCACAACTGATATTCACATGAGACACAATGAAAATATAATGAACCTGCAAAATAAATTCATTAGAAAAAAAAACAATTGGCATTAGCCAGGATCGAACCTGCGCCCTTGCCTTCATACACGCCTTCTCATTCCACTGGACCAAACAGCGTTTCTGAAATTTGAATACAAATAAAATATAATAAAATAAGTTAAAAATTCAAAAACAGATTTTCGCGCCACTAGTCGTCTTCAACCTTGGGATTTCGCAGGTTTTCTTGCGAAAATTCCTGTGTTTTTTGCTACGGATTTTCTTGCGCACCATGACCTGCAATTTTCAAATATTACAGAACAAGTGCAATCAAATCAAATTAAGAACACCAATGGACTCCTCATAACCTATACAATTCATTTATACCATTAGAATTCATTTATAACAGCCAAATCATGAAACCCCAATTCGAAACCATAAACCCTAGCTATGGTGTTTTGCGTTTTCGGCCATGGAATTTCAATCTAAACATCCAGAATCCATCTATGAGTCCTCACAAACAGTAAAACAAAATCAAAATTCATTATAAACGCATGAACAATTGAAACAAAAAAAATTAAAATTCAAGACAAAACAAGATTCGGTTTAGGTATATGGTGATGTTTTAGATGATGCAAATGATTGCTTTATGTTGAGTGATGATCAGAGAAGCTAATGCAACCTTGGAAAAGCCTTGGAAACGCCTTTAGGTTCAAAAACGATTTACCACTTTTTTGATGAATTTTTGAATTTGGATATTGCTCTCTTGACCTGCAAAAAACCGTGCTCATGCTTTGGAATTGTTCTATACTTATAGGTGAATGAAAATAGGTCAGAAATTTGGGCTTGTATGTATGGATTTTTGTTACTTGATTGTGAAGAAACAATCATCCATAAATGCACAAAAAATCACATAAATCCTTTCTATTTTAGTTGTGCACGATTTTGGATCTCATCAATCAGTTTTAAAGGATGTTTATGAGTTTCTAGAACAAAAATCCCATCCAAATATTGGTTTCTTATATTTTATTTTGATTTAATTTGAATTTAAATAAATAAAATCCAAATAAATACTAAACAAATTATAAAAAATCAGAAATACTTTGAATTGGGTCGTGTATGATGTCACCTTTGAGATTGGGTTGGAATTTGGTAGGCCCATTTGGAAATATTTGGATTTGAGACCTCATTTGCTTCATATACCTCTAAAAAATTTCCCAAATTTGCAAAGGCAAAAATCCCTCAATTTTAAGGCTATGAAGGTGTTCTTGGACATTTTGGAAAGCTTAGAGAGTCCTATAACCAACCTATTTGGTCTCATGTCCATATCCTTTACCATTTTCAAATTATGCCCTTTGGAAGATGTTGACTTTTTGTTGACTTTTGAAATAACCTGTAATGTTTTGGCTCATACCTTTCAAATGAAGCATTTTTAGGCTTGGCTTGTGAGACACAAAGTTGTAGAGAATTCAATTTCCTTCAAAATGATCTTTGGATGGGAAATTTTTGATGAAGCATGTGAAAGTTATGTCTGGTCAAAGTTCAGTTGACTTTTCCTATGAAAACCCTAATTTAGAAACTCCTGATTCTTGATGATCTGAAATCTCTTTGATGAATCATGATCAACCCTTGATCAAATGATGAATTTTACTTCATAAACTTGATGTTGGCAAAAAATCATGAAGTTTGACTTTTGTTTGACCACAGTTGACCTCAGTTTGACTTTTTAACCCACTTTGACTGATTTTTGCATATCTGATCATCTGACTGAGCAAACCTTTTGGGAAAGCCTTGAAACTTGACATAGGGATTCTTGAAGACATGTAGGATGTTATGAAGCTCACTTGAGGCCTTGAAAGTCCATTTAGCCTGATAAATCCAAAACCCTAGTTTAGGGTGCATTGCTTAGGAGGAGGCTTTGTCTGAGGGAACTTCCAAGCTTTCTGACTAATTGTGAACCTTGTGAACCTCTTGGGATACCTTGTGAACCTCTTGGAATACCTTGTGAACCTTGTGAACCTCTTGGGACACCTTGGTACACAATGCCTTGACTAGGGGAGGGCAAATTTTGGGGTGCAACAGCTGCCCCTGTTCAATTTTCTGAAACCTGAGGAGTTAGATTGGCTTGTGTGCCATTCGTGACTTGGAAGGTTGAAGGGGATTGAACATTGCACTCATCGGTGCGTAAAGTAATACTGCTGATTGGTTATATATGCTTGAATGGGCTTAAAGATGCCACTCAGAGGAACTGGAGATGGGCTCATAAATGCCATCCATAATATCAGGAGGTGATAGTATCAAAAGGTTGTCACTGGATATCAATACTAGGTCTTTGTATAGGCCGTCTCTGAATCATTCCTGTAACATGGTTTGAGTTGAATGTCAACACTAGATCTTCGTATAGATCGTCTCTGCATTATCTCTGGGGGAAAAGAATATCCTTCATTAGGTGTCAGTACTTAGATCTTCGTATAGATCGGCTCTGAACCATATTTAGGAACATACTTTACTTTAAGCATCATAATCAAATCTTCGTGGCGATCTTTTCTGAATTGCTTTTGGTAATATCTTGGGCTAAGTACAAGATCTTCGTATAAATCATTTATGTACATCCCACAGATAAACTGTTGCATAGACCATTAGAAATAAATCTTCGTAGCGATTATCTCTTCTGGAAATATCTCGGATTAGGTAATAGATCTTCATATAGATCATTTACATACCTTCCCAAGGACAAAAAGAATATCAGGATTAAATCTTCGTGGCGATTATCCCTGAACTTATTCTGAAAGAATCTCTTGGATTAAGTGCTAGATTTTCGTATAGATCATTTACACACTATCCCAAAGATAGTTGACCATCAGAAATAAATCTTCGTAACGATTATATCCTCTGGAAATATCCCGGATTAAGCACTAGATCATCGTATAGATCATTTACGTACCCTTCCAAGGACAACTTGAGCATTAGGATTAAATCTTCGTGGCGATTACTCCTGAATTGCTTCTGGTAATATCCTGGACTGAACACTAGGTCTTCGTATAGACCATTTATGTGCCATCTCAAGGACAACTTGTATTGATCATCAGAAATGAATCTTCGTAGAGATTATCTCTGAATTATTTGATAGTGTTTATCTGCCTGCAACTATCCTGAAAAGAAAAAGTTAGTTTATGCAAGATTATTTGATGTATGCATGTATAGCATGATGCTCTATATGGGTTATGGATGCGTATGCCATGATATAATGTAAATGATGTATGTATGAATCATGTAGCCTGAAGTGTCTGGGTATCTCTGTATAACAACTGTTGGCCAGGGAAAATAAATCCCGGTTCGTTGCTAAGGAACATGAGGACTTCGTTCCCGTCTTATTTAAATATATTGTACTTAGAACCTCCCATCTTCGTTCGTCGTGCTTTATATTGAAGAATTAGATTCCTAAATACCCTGATTGGGGATAAAAGAGATGGACATCCCCTGAGTGACTTATCCTGGAGTATCAAACCTTACTTGGTGGGGATGACGAGGCGAAGATTCGTTGAATTCCTACCCTCGTTCGTCCTTAGTAAATACTATTACTGCATTTTATGCATTTCTGGTAAACATCAATCATATTCAAAAACATACACACATTCAAATATAACCAATGGACATTTTTGCTTATGTAAACAAGGGAAAAGTAAACTTGAATTCAAAAAACGAGACTTTATTTATTTAGAAAATGGCCTATAAACTGGTAAGTTTGTACAAAGAGACAGAAATCCTAGTAAGAGTAATTCGTCGTAAGAGTTTTACAAAAACAAAGAAAAGCAGCTATGTGAAAAATAATCCTATTGAGTTCCAATTCCACTATTTCCATTATCTTCAAGTATCTCATCCTTTGCTGTCGAGATAGAAATGATTGGATTGATCTATATCTATTTGAACTTGATTCAGGCAGCACAACTGGTTGAGGTTACATGAGTTATCCAACGAGACATAGTCATACGCTTTAATCCCTAACTTTTGCCTGGATTATCTTTTCAGGTTTTCAATCCACCGGGATACCCTTTTTTGCCCAAGCCTCCCTTTCGGATTTTCGACTTGTCGGGTGTATAATATTATATATATATATATATATATATATATATATATATATATATATATATATATATATCCCTAATTTTTGCCCGAACCTTTTTGGTTCGCCGGGATGCCCTATTTTTTGCCTAGGCCAGTCAACCTAGCGGGTCTTTTTTTTTATGCGTAGTATTTTTTAACTATGTCTACGTTTACGGGTTGTGGGAAATCTTCACCATCCATAGTAGTAAGCATCATGGCACCTCCTGAAAATACCCTTTTGACTAAAAAATGGTCCTTCATATGTAGGAGTCCACTTGCCCCTAGGATCACCCTATGGTAATACGATACACTTGATTACCAAGTCTCCAGTCTGATATACCTTTTGCTTAACCTTCTTATTAAAAGCTTTGATCATCCGTTTCTGGTACATTTGACTGTGACAAACAGCTGCTAGCCTTTTCTTATCAATCAAATTTATCTGGTCAAGTCGAGTCTGAATCCACTCATCTTCATCCAAGCCTGCATCCTTCATGATTCTCAAGGAAGGGATCTGAACCTCAATGGGTAGAACTGCTTCCATACCATAGACTAAGGAGAATGGGGTTGCCCCTGTTGAAGTACGTATTGTAGTATGATAACCATGAAGAGCAAATGGTAACACCTCATGCCAATCTTTATACATAACAGTCATCTTCTGTAGAATCTTCTTGATGTTTTTATTGGCAGCTTCTACTGCACCATTCATCTTTGGACGATACAGAGAAGAATTATGATGCTTATTCTTGAAATGCATGCAGAGGTCAGTAATCATAGTGTTGTTCAGATTAGAGCCATTATCTGTGATAATCCTTTCAGGGATGCCATACCTACATATGAGATTATTCTTAATGAATCGAGCCACAACATTCTTAGTAACAGATGCAAATGAGGCTGCCTCCACCCACTTTGTAAAGTAATCAATGGCAACAAGGATGAAACGATGCCCATTGGAAGCAGTAGGCTTGATCTCACCAATCATATCAATGCCCCACATGGCAAAAGGCCAAGGAGCAGTCAACACATTCAACGGAACTGGAGGTACATGCACCTTATCAGCATAAATCTGACACTTATGACATGTTTTGGAATGTTGATAGCAGTCAGCTTCTATGGTAGACCAAAAGTAACCTGCTCTCAATATCTTCTTTGCCATGGTATAACCACTAGAATGAGTGCCAAAGATCCCATCATGCATGTCTTCCATAATCTCTGTTGCTTCCTTCTTATCCACACAACGAAGCAAAGTTGAATCATGATTGCGCTTGTACAAAATTACATTATTCAAGAAGAACTTAGCAGAAAACCTCCTCAGAAACTTCTTATCATTGACAGATGCCCCTTCAGGGAACTCCTGAACTTCAAGATACCTTTTCACTTCATAAAACCAAGGCTTTCCCTCTACTCCTTCAGTATCAATATCATTACAATATGCAGGCTTCTCAAATCTATCAATAGTAATTTTGGGAGCTTCATCATCCCAACTAATCTCAAACATTGATGCCATGGTGGCTAATGCGTCTGCCAACTAATTCTTTTCTCATGGAATATGTCCAAAGGTAATCTCTTCAAAATATGGGATCAAAGACAACACATGCTCTTTGTAAGGAATGAGATTTGGGTGCTTGGTATCCCAATCTCCTTTAATCTGACTAACTACCAGGGCTGAATCTCCATATACGTCCAGAAACTGAATCTTCATCTCAATGGCAACTTTGATACCCATGATACATGCTTCATATTCAGCCATGTTGTTGGTACAATAGAAACAAAGTCTTGAAGTAATTGGAGTATGAAAACCTTTAGGGGAAATGATTACAACACCAACACCATTACCAAGCGCATTAGAAGCTCCATCAAAAACCATAGTCCATCAGGATCCCTGTTCAGGTTCGTCATATTGTCTAGGTTCTTTAGTAACAATCATAATATCTTCATCCGGGAACTCAAAATTCATTGACTGATAATCATCCACTGCCTGATGAGCTAAATGATCAGCTACCACACTGCCCTTAATTGCTTTATGAGTGGTGTACTGTATATCATATTCTGCTAAAATCATTTTCCATCTCGCTATTCGTCCGGAGAGAGAAGGTTTCTCGAATACGTACTTGATTAGATCCATCTTTGAAATCTACAAGGTAGTATGAGTCAACATATATTGTCTTAGTCGGCGAGCAGCCCATGCCAAAGCACAGGAAGTTTTCTCGAGCAGTGAGTATCTTGTTTCACAGTCGGTAAACTTTTTGCTAAGGTAGTATATTACCTGCTCTTTTTGACCAGACTCGTCATGTTGTCCCAACACACAGCCCATTGAGTTGTCTAATACTGTTAAGTACATAATCAAGGGTCTTCCATCAACTGGTGGCATCAAAATTGGAGGTTCTTGGAGGTATCTCTTGATCTCATCAAAGGCTAACTGGCACTCGTCATTCCATTCCATTACTTGATCTTTCTTCAACAACTTGAAGATTGGCTCACAGGTAGCAGTTAGCTGGAAAATAAATCTTGCAATGTAATTCAGTCGTCCCAAGAAACCTCTAACTTCCTTCTCATTACGGGGAGCAGGCATCTCTTGTATAGCTTTTACTTTTGCAGGATCCACTTCAATACCTTTTCCACTAACAATGAAACCCAGGAGTTTACCAGACCTAACTCCAAAAGTACACTTGTTTGGATTCAATCTCAGTTTATACTTCTTCAACCTCTCAAGCAACTTGCACATATGATCAAGGTGTTGTTCCTCATTCTGGGACCTGGCTGTCATATCATCCACATATACCTTTATCTCATGGTGAATCATATCATGAAACAAAGCCACCATAGCACGCTGATATGTTGCCCCAGCGTTCTTCAAACCAAATGGCATCATCTTATAACAAAAAGGGCCCCATTGTGTAACAAATGTAGTCTTCTCCATATCTTCTGGTGCCATTTTAATCTGATTATAACCAGAGAAACCATCCATGAAAGAGAATACCTTATACTGAGCAGTGTTGTCTACCAAAACATCAATATGTGGAAGTGGAAAGTTATCTTTAGGACTGGCCTTATTCAAATCCCTGTAATCCACACACATGCGTACCTTACCATCTTCCTTAGGTACTGGTACCACATTTGTAACCCACTGAGGATAAGAAGTCACAACTAAGAATCCTGCATCAAATTGTTTCATCACCTCTACTTTAATCTTTTCTGACATTTCAGGACGCATGCGACGAACTTTCTGCTTCTTTGGACATCAGTCTTCTTTTACTGGAAGACGGTGAACTACAATGTCAGTATCCAACCCTGGCATATCTTCATATGACCAAGAAAAGATCTCCACATAGTCACGTAACATCTGAATTAGTCTGTTCTTAACACCATCTTCTAGTTCAGCCCCTATCTTGACCTCTTTCCTGTCTTCCTCAGTTCCAAGATTCACAACTTCGATTGGCTCTTCATGTGGTTGTATAGCTTTTTCTTCTTATTGCAACAACCTAGCAAGCTCTAAGGGTACCTCACAATCTTCCTCCTTCCCATCTTCAGCTTGATAGATCGGATTCTCGAAATTATAATTGGCAATAGTGGAACTGTTATCAACAGGATCCAGAGTGGATGAAGATCTGCATTTTAGTGATGTGGGTGTGTGTAAGAACACATAGCTGATAAAATAGAAATAATAATAAAAGAAAGACAAGGAGCACAATATTTACGAAAATGAAACGTCCATTGATTTTATTGAATGAAGTATGCAAATGAAATGACATCCCGAAACAAGCATACCATTGTACCCCGGGTAAGACACAAGGCTTAAAAGATTTTATTGTTCGAAATTACAAACTAAAAACAAAACACAGTAATAGTATTTACTCCTGACTAAAGGAGATAGGAATAACGTCTTCAGTCTTCCAATTGTTGAGCCCATCACCCATGGTAGGAAAGATCCAATCATCCAGGTTGTAGTCTTAATCATGGTCACCCACAGCATTGATTTGATCTCTTATGACCCCTTGATTAGTGATACAAACAGCTCGAGCACGACGAACAGCCCTCTGAGATTCTACAGTGAAACCCAAACCAAACTTGTCAGACTTGTAAGGGATGTTGGGAAGCTGACCCCAAATTTCACAACCACCTTTTTCAACCACAGCCTTAGCATCTTTGAGGGAGGCCATTGTAGGAGGTATTCTAGTAACCACATGAGCTCTTTCAGAAGCAGGGACAGACTGAGGAACAGGAGCAGAGCAAGGAACAACTTCAAATGTTTGACACGGAGTTTCAACAAATTCACCCTCCATTTCTACATATTTGAAAGTATTCACATGGCTAACTATGTAATCTTCTTCACCATAGACAATGATAATTTTGTTTTTCACCGGATATTTCAACTTCTGATGCAAGGTGGAAGTCACAACACCTGCCCCATGGATCCAGGGGCGCCCAAGCAAACAAGAATACACAGGATGAATATCCATCACATAGAAAGTAGAGTTGAAGACTTGAGAGCCTACTTTGATTGGGAAGTCTACTTCTCCATGCACCATTCTTCTTGAACCATCAAAGGCCCTTACCACCACATTACTTGGCCTTAACATAACATCTTCAGGACTGAGCTTGTCCAGAACCTCTTTAGGGAGCACATTTAATGAAGAACCATTGTCCACCAGTACATGAGACAAAGTAGTGCCCCTACATTCAATGGAGATATGCAGAGCTTTGTTATGGTTTCTCTTGGCAGGAGTCAGATCAGCATTAGAAAAGCCCAGACCATTATCACTAGTCAGATGTGCAACACAATTCTCAAACTGATCCACAGAAATTTCATCTGGCACATGAGCAGCCTTTAAGAACTTGATTAAGGCTTTAGCATGGGCCTCAGAACACAACAACAAAGATAACATGGAGATTTTGGAGGGAGTATGCCCCAACTGGTCAACAATATCATAATCACTCTTGTGAATGATCTTTAGTACTTCTTCCATCTGTTTAGAAATATTTTCAGCAGTTGGTGCCTCAGCTTGCACAGGTTCAATCACAGGACCTTTGCCCAGGGCATCAGTACTTGGCCCATAATTAGAGGTATGAGCTGGAGTAACTGTACTTTTAGAGGTGTCTTAAGGGGAGAAGATTCTTCCACTTCTGGTGACCTTACTAGATCCAGCAATATTGTCAACATCAAGATTGTGGTTGGCAATAGGAGGGTCAGCCAGAGGCTCTTGCTTGATACCATGGATATACACATCAGAACCATAATTCCACGGTATAGCTTTATCAGAAGTATAAGGAACAAGACCAGGAGTGGTAATGATCATGGGAGCCACCTAGCTTCAGCAACAGTCTTCACAGGGCCTTTATCGGTAATCTTCACTGGTCCTTTGGATGTAATCCTGACAGGACCTTTAGAGGTGATCCTGACAGGACCTTTGGAGGTAATCTTCACTGGTACTTTATCAACCATTGCTATATCTTCAAGCTTCGTGTTTCGAGTCAGATCTTCACACATACTTTCCACAGAAGGAGTCCTCTCGAACAATATAGTGTAATTGTCCATGAGACGTTGAATATCATCCTTCAACTTCCAGCAGCTATCAGGTTTATAGGCATAGTAGAAACAGTCTTCCTTGCAACCTGGAAAGAACCCAGCCTGCACCAGCTTCTTCTTGATAATGGATAATGGTGTAGTCAGATCTGCTACTGAGGAAACATAGGAAACCTCATCAACAACATTAACAGTCTTCTCATGATTGGGCATAGGGGCAGTGATCACATTTGGGGTCCCAGGAGGGTCAAATTCAATTTCCCCGGCTTCGATCATGTCTTGAATCTTATTTCAACACCCAACAGTTGTTGGTGTCATGTCCCGGACTATTAGAATGATATGCACATCTTGCATTTGGATTGTACCGAGGAGAGGATGTATTAGGATTCTGAGGAGGATCCCTTAAAGTAATTAGCTCCCCTTTCAACATGTGTTGCAAGGCTTGGGCCAGTGACTTGTTGATCTTGGTGAACTGTCTTCTAGGCTTCTGTTGATTGTTCTGTTGTTGATCTGGTACTGTAGGGGCAGGATTGGAGATGTGAACTGCTCCCACAGATTGGTGACTCCTGTTACAACTATGTTGACCATACACAACATTAGACTCCTTCTTTCCACTAGGGGGATTCTTAGCAGTGCTTGATGGAGAGGCACCCACCTGTATCTTACCACTTCTCATCCCACTTTCCACATGTTCTCCAGTCATTATCAGCTCAGTGAAACCAGATGATGAACTTCCAATGAGGTGACTATAAAAAGGACCATTCAGCATACTCATAAACATATCCACCAGCTCCCTGTCAGTCAGAGGAGGTTGAACTCTACCAGCCAGGTCTCTCCATTTTTGGGTATACTCTTTAAAACTCTCCTTAGCACCCATAGACATGCTTTGGAGCTGCATGCGAGTTGGTGCTAAATCATCATTATATTGGTATTTCCTATAGAAGGCCTCAACAAGATCATTCCAATCACGAATATTAACACTTTCAAGTTGATAATACCATTCCAATTGAGCTACAGATAAACTCTCTTGGAAGAAATGAATCCACAGTTTCTTGTCAGCAGTATGTGGTTGAATCCTCCGGACATAGGACCTCAAGTGCGGTTTAGGACATGAAACACCATCATACACCACAAAAGCAGGAACCTTGAAGCCAATAGGTATAACCACTCCAGAAATTAAACTCAAATCTTCAAAATCAAGCCCAGAAGATTTTTGTAGTTCCATAGCGTTCATTCTGTCTACCAACATCTTATACTTCTCCTCACTAGCAGGATCATGATAATAGTTCTCCTCAGAATCAGAATCTTCGACAATATCATGGAGACTACCTCCTTCTCTCTCAGAATTTTCAGACTCAAGATTCTCAACCTCTTCTTTTGTCTTGACATGACCTCTGAATCTTCTACCCAGGTTGATGAGGCCCATTGATTTTCTAGTCTTTTTCTTCTTCTTAGTCAGAAGTGCCTTCAGCTCATCTTGTCCCTTGGACAAGTTCAGGATCATTTCTTGAAATTGTGCATTCTGGGTCTGGAGATCCTTAACAGTTTGTTCGAGAGCCATTTCTGCTGAAATAAACAGCGAGAAGATAAGATACCTATTCATAAGAAACCTGTGATGCAATGATATGGTATGTAGATGCATATGCAATGTTTTCAAGGACCGCAGAATTTAAATTTGTGTAAACAACCAGAAATGACACTTTTATTAGTAAGCAATAAACTTGTTTGCCTCTTGGGCTTACAATAAAATGAAATAAATAAAAATATGGGGTTTTAAGTCTCCCATGGACGTTTCCTCTTTGTATGGAGGTATGTGTTGAGATTCCGCTCTTCGTGAAGTTGTCTTGTCAGCTCCAGGATTCTTTCTTGACTAGCTTTGAAATTAGTCTCAAAAGTACCCCTTTGTTCCTTCAACTGGATCCAGGACCTCTGCAACTCTTCCATGTCAGTGGGCATGTCTGGATGAAGGATGATATAAGGAGTATCTCCTTCAACAAAAGGCTCCATGGTAACTGGCAGGATAGCAGGATATGGCATCATAAGAGTCTGAGCACGTGCTCGTACCCATCTGAGATAAGGTTCCATAAGAATGGAGTACTTTGGTTCCAGAGTCTTGCTGTCAACCTTGTTCACTTTACCCAAAGCTCGTATGAACCTTTGATGGTAACCTTGTAGATCGTTGTCGTAGTCGAACACAATACCATGAATAAGCATGTCATGAGGACCATTACTCTGAGCATAACTAAACTGGAGTAGAGCTAAATAAGGGTTGTAAGTAATGCCCCCTCTTATGCCAAGGAGTGGCACATTAGGGAACTCCCCACAATGGTCAATGATAGTAACATTCTCCATGGATCTAGAGCTCTAATGAATGTCTGAATAAGAAAGTGACATGATCCTCTTGGACCACCTTAACCCTTGTTCATTCTTCATCACTGATCGAGGAAGGTGAGAAATAAACCACCTAGACAATAGAGGTATGCAGCACATCAGAGTTCCTCGTGCCTTCGTAGTGTAAACACCCCAAATTTGCCCTCACTAAGTTCACACCATGGCTTGTGATATTTCATGTTTGCTTTAGTTTAATCATACCACCTCATATTGCATTTTTGTTTCATCTGCATTAGTTCAAGTTCATCTGCATCTAGGGTTTGTGATCTGAGCAATCCAAGGATCCATCTGAGCCACTCCAAAGGTCTTCAATCATTCCAAGAGGGTCCATGTATGATCAATCATCATTTTACATCCCTCAAAGATCAAGGAAGTCAAAGAATCACAAGAACTGGGAAAGCATGGAAGCTGAGCTAGGGTTTCACTGCACAAATGACCTGAAATTAGGGTTTTGCTTTCAGAGGCCATAACTCCAAAGTTTTTGGTCATTCTTGTTTCTAATACTCTCAATATGTTATAAGGATCATGTGTACCAAGTTTGATGAAGAAATTCATTATGGAAGTCATATGTTCATTGGGTAACTTCTTGAGCAAGTCAGAGCAAAATCAGGGCATCTGAGGGCCCCATCCATGGAACCAAAGTGGATTTTTCATCAAATTGAAGTTATATGATCTTTATTTGATCATTGAAGTGCTTGGAAGTTCAAAAAATTGAAGAAAAGTGAGCTAAACCAAAAGTTGCCAAAAATGAAAATGACTTGTAATGTAAACTTTCCATTTTGGGAAAGTTTTTCAACCTCCTCTTTCTCAACCAAAAATGCTTCAAATGAAAAATTGTTGGTCATGAAAGTTGTAGATTGGATCATTCCCTTTTCAAAAAGTACAAGAACAAGTCCTAATTCATCATTGAACTCAAGTAATGGCTTGTCAAAGTTGGCAAAAATCACATAATTTTCAAGAATGCACCAAAGAGGGATTTTTGCAAAACCTCTTGCCAAGGCATTTTGTGACTTCAAACACACTTCTAAGCATCATAAATTCATAGTGCATTGCCTTAAGATCAGAATTGCCCAAAGAACCATGCTATTTCATGTCTTGCTTTTCAAGAATTTCAAAAGGGGCCAAACTTCATAGAATTTGCAAAATGACACATAACTTTGTTTCAACTTGCTGAATTGCCTCAAAACCATTTCCATGGACCTCCTTGATCCATGCTGCGCATGGACAAGCCAAGAAGCCAGCTGCACCATTGCCCATACATCAAGTACAAAACTTTTGACATTTTATGTAAGAAGCCCATACCAATCAGCTCCAGCCACCACCCACTCTCTGGCCTATCACAGCATGTTATGTGGATAAAACCCAAGCCATAACACACAACATTGCAGCCTGAAACCTCAGCATCCTCTAGTTCTCAAAAATCTCTCCATTTTGCAAATTCCTTCGAAACTCACTGAATACTCACTCAATCTTCAAACAAATTCCACCATTCATCTCAAAATCATCCACTGAACACAAAGCAACCATAAAACAGACCTCAAAGCACCTTTAACCTAAAACACGATTCTTGACCAGTTGAGTTGCTACCACTCAAGCCAGCCACTCTCAAGGCCTTCCAAGCATCAAAGCTTCATCAGGAGGTTAAAGGGAGTCATTTTGCACAAATAAGAGGTCCAGAAAGCTCTGAACCAGGAAGCTTCACCTCAGATAACATGATGAACATTTTTTCCAGAATCTTGTTTTCTTGTTAAAATATTGTTCTATATGTTGCCCTGGTCATGGGGATGTGTTTACTTTTGAAAATGGTTGCGTATGAAGCATTTACTAAACCTCTGAAACTTTTTCAGTTTTTGAATTTCTCTTCGAATCTTGGGATTGAGCCATAATAAATTTGTTTTGAGAGTGGATTTGAGTTCAGGAAGATGAGAGGAGTTGATCTGGAGCTTTAGAGCTCCATAAATGACCTAGGGGTGAGGTTTTGATATTTTCAGGGGAGGAGGCTATCGGAGAAGACGACCGGAGCTCTTCTCCGGTGGCCTGAAAGTGATTAGTTGTCTAATTAGGGTTAGGGCAAGATTTGGATGAGGGCCGTTGGATATCTGTTTCCCGCGTGTGATGAGTGGTCAGGATCATTTCATTAACTTTTAATTAGGATTAATTTATTAATTAATTAAGTTTAGCTGAGTTTGAATTTCGTCCGTTGGATAACGCGCCAGGTCAAACAAAATCCCTCAGCTTTAAATCTAAACCATTGGATCATCATACTTCTGTTTTATTTAATTTTTATTTCATATTTTCTCATTTGTTTTGCACAATTTATTTAAAATAGCTAGAAAATCTCAAAAAATAGTTTCTTCTGCATTTTGCATCCAAATAATTTTCTTCACCCAAAAATATTTTTATTTTTATTTTTTGCATTAAAAAATCATTTTAAAAATATTTAAATGTTTATTTTAATTAATTAATGGAAATTAATTAATTAAAATATCATTTAGGTTTCTAAAAATCCCAAAAAAATCACATTGCATCTTAGGACATTTAGAAACATTGTCATACCATCCATACAAATTTCTTTTTGGTTTTGAACAATCTTTGACAATTTTCTTGAATTTAGGGTTCATAAAATTCTTATTTTTGAACCCTAGCTTCAAGAATTATTTTCTTCCTAACCATGAATGGTATGACATTGATTCTTTTTGCATTGTTCTTCATTTGTAATGTAGTATCTAACATAATTTTGTCACAAATTTCTTCTTCATTTTTTATTTGATTTGCATTTTTTCCCTTTAGGTACCTTAAAACCCTAAATAACTTAGAAAATTCATAACTTCCTTAGGGTTAAGAGTTAGGTCTACTCCTTTGGGGTGTGATATCATATGGGGTTAGGGTTCCTTTGAATGCATTTTCAATTTTTTATCTTATGATTTTCTTCTATTTTTGACTTTTGCATCTCATATTGCATTAAAACCTTAATTTCTTATGTTCATTTGCATCCATCTTGCATATGCATCCATTCAAGAACTTGACATGACATTTCTTGCATTCACATGAAATCTAAGACATCATAGGACACATTAGGATCATGCTTGATCATTTCTTCATCCATTTGCCATGTTATGCATTCATTACATTCCATGAACATTCATGAACTTTCATGCTTCCTTCATGCTTCATTTGCATCCTCATCTCTTGTATGATCATTCATTGCACTTAGTATGCTTTTACATCATGTCATTGCATCATTTGCATCATGTTCATGCTTCTGGTCTTGGTTTGCATCTTTGCATTTGTTTCATTTTCATTTCATTTCATTTCTTTTGCTAACTTTTCAGGTGGTAAGTAACTTGAGAAGTGAATTTGCCTTCACTTCTCATTTCTTTTCTCATTCTTCTTTTATGCATCCTTGCTGCATTTTGTCTTTGCTTTAGAGTGAGCTTGCTCATTTATGTTCTTCCTTCACTTTCTTTCTTCAAGTAACTTATCTTCTTAAGTGAAGTAAGTTAGCTTGCTTCTTTTGCTTCTCCTCCTTTCATCTGCTTCTTCCTTGGTGGCTATTCTTGAAGATCTCTTGCAAGCCTAACAAACCATAGGAACATCCACGCATGACAATAATTAGGGTTTTTGATTAGTCCCCCTTTAGTTTTACCTTTGTGTCATCTTTTGTGTCTCTCTTCTCATCTCATAATCAGAGACTAAACCTTTAAGGTTTTAAGGCTTTGTGATTAAGATTATGCCTGCATCCTTCTCTTAGGATGGAGTGTATAACTTTAATCCTAAGTGTTAAACCCTTAATGTGTTTAAATCTCTTAATCAATCCACCTTAATAATCACTAAGATAATAATCTTGTAACTTGGGCCTTGCATTAGGGTTCTAATTCTTCCTTAATTGGTTAAGAAGGACTAACCCTAGTATTAATGGACAAGTCCCCCTCAAGTTGTCTTACCAATTATAAAATTCACTTCTTAATCTTATCATTAACTAAAATCCACTTTAGTATAGGATTTGTTTTGTCATGAGGTTAATCCCTAATCATGGATTAAGTTGAGGTATCTTCCTCAGCTTAAATGTTCTCATCTATTATCCTTCTATTAGGATGGTGTAATGGGTCCATTAAATCCTTGATTATGGCTTAAACTCATTACTTAACACTAAACAAAAACTCCAAAAACATCTAAATAATCACAAGTAGGTTAATGATCTTAATCCTACACCATCTTGGTAATTAAGTTTGAGGTGCTTACTTCATACTTAAGGTATTCTCATTACCCCTAATCAAAGGGAGGATGTGATGAGTTTACTAACCCTTGGTTTAGGCTTAAGCTCATTAACTTATGACAAACACAAAAGCAATAAAAGATTGAAAACACAAAAACAAACAATAATTGTCTCCTCCGGGATTCTTTTCTCACCCCATTCACTCACAAATGAGAACTTGCTTCTTCCGTCTAATGCAAGACAGTTAACACCTGAGCCAGACAGGTCATACACTTGAGCATAGACAAGTAAGCAGTTCATCAGTCAATTCATCTTTCAGTCTCTTTGAGTCGAACTACAGTGTTCTGACTTCCTCATTGCACGAGAGGATACGTAGGCATAACTTAACTGTTATAGAACAAAAGTCTCTGTCTCTTCCCCCCTCTTCCAGCATTATTCTTTAAGCCTCATTCCTGAGCATTTTCACTTCACTTTCTTGCACTGACACATGTACATTCATTTTCTAGCTTCTTGCACACAGATAGCACTGACACTACCCCCTTTAAACACAAACTTTCAAGCGTGGATCCCGTCGAGTACGACGGACAATCTGGGTGCTAATACCTTCCTAGGTTGTAACCAACCCCCTTTCTCAATTTCTCTGGTTTGCAACCGTCTTATCAATATCTTTCCAGGTTTATGCAGCATTACCTTTCCTTCGGGATAAAAATGCCTAGCTGGCGACTCTTTTCAGTTCATTTCATGTTCTCTCCTTTCGCCGACCGTTCGCGTCTGTACCCTATTTGACCCTATGTCACTTAGCGGGAGCGACACGTAGTACGGGTATGGAGAGAGTGTAAGATGTCTCCAAGTAATGTAGGCACTGGATTGCGAGTCAGAAATATGTTGATGGTGTGTACGTCTATGAGCTGGTCTGGATTAGGGAACAACATTAGGCCATAGATTAATAAGGCCAAGATCTCCTCAAGGGCATCATAACTCATAGCCTTCAAGAATACCTGAGCTTTCTCTATCAATACCTTAGCAAGAATACCCTTAACTCTGCTTCTCGTTTCTAGGACAATGTCTGATTTCTTCAAATGTAAGGCTGCAGCAATAACCTCAGGTTTAGGCTCTTTTTCTAAGCCTGTGAAAATTCTTTGATCAAGGATAGGTATACCCAGTAGTTTAGAGAAATCCTCCATTGTAGGAACCATCTAATAATCGGGGAATGTGAAACAATGATGTTTAGGGTCAAAGAACTGAAACAGGACATTCATCATGTCTTCATCAAATCCTGAAGTGACTAGATCCAGTAGGTGACCATGCCTCTTGATGAACTGGGATATTTCAGAAACTTGAGAGACTAATTCCTTAAGCTTAGGAGGTATCCCTATAAAGTTGATCCGGATAGTATTCCGACAAATAGAAGCCATGACCTACAACAAAGAACAAAGATAAATCCTTTGGTCCTTGAAATGGTTAGTGAAAATGTTATGCATATGATGTTATGATGTTATGCTCAATCACAAACATGTGGCACACACAAACAAGTCACACCATAGCCTTAGGTTTAGAGGCTTGCATGAGGTTTAAAGGTAAGTACCCTCCCCTGAAGTTAGTTGGTTCATCCTGTCCTACAAAAGTAACCGGGTTTTAAGGGATCTCAATATCATTGATCCTTCACAAGGGTGGTTGTTCAGTAGGCAACTTACTTTCCAACCAAAACCCTCCAAGTTTAGGATCTCAATGAGTGTAGCATCGAGTATCAACCAACTTCAGTCTTCACCAAAGCCGGCTATCTCACTACTTTCTAAAGGCCAAGATGGGATGACTAAGGTTCTAAAAGTCAGTTAGTGTATTGACAACATATGGCAGCCTCATATTATCCTCAACTTACTTAAGGAACATAAGCACCAACCAAGAAGTCACACTAACTATGGCCACCAGATCAACCATATCGGTATACGCCGTACAATTTCCTTGGTCTATTGCCATTTACCTAAGGTACACTAGATCCGGGTTAGGATCTTTCACACATAAAGCCCAACAAGTAATATAAAGCAAACAAGGCAAACAATTTAAGTGATCTAATTCCTAAGGGTACCCCTCTTTTATTAAATCCCCAGCAGAGTCGCCAGTTCTGTAACACGGTGGGAGAACTGACTTTTAGTCATGTTGCGGATAGCAAGAGTCGCCACCGACTTTTATTTTATCCATAAGGAAAGGACATAAAAGAACAGGAAAGACCTATTTCAAAAGACTTGGGTTCGGGGGGTAGGTTATATAAAGGGAAGGTATTAGCACCCTTTATATCCATGGTTATCCATGGGCTCTTAGTTACTTAGCTCACTTTAATTGTTTTTGTAGTGTGTGATTAGAAAAATTTCTTTAAGTACTTTGTAATGACCCTCGTATGGGTGTATACAAAGCCTAGTTTGAAAATATTTTAGAAAATGTGAGGTGTGAAAGTAATTTTGAAGGTGTGAGCAAGTAACTACGAGATACCTACCCTAGATTAAGTCTTTCTTATTCTTTTATGTTCTTTCAAAGGGTAAGACTATCCCTACTATTAAGGAGTAGGTAGTCATTACCTTGGATGTTGATAAGGGACATGGATAGGGTCACTGTATGTAGGCAACTGTAGGGTGTCTTTAGCCATATGGGAGGGACAATCATCTTTTAACTTGGAGGGACAGGATCCATTTAGGCAACACTGTAGGCAACATCGAAGGGACTTGATCCTTTAACTGTGGGGAGGGACAAGATGATATTTTGTTTGTTAGGATCTTGCTTAAGATATCCTACTTGACCATTTGAATAAGGCAACTGAGAGGTAACCCTAAGGAGTGAAGACGACGATCTTAGATCGACTTATGTGTGTGAGTGTTTTTAATTATTTATCTTATTTAATTAATGTTCTAAATTTATTTAATTATAATTAATTTTCACTCTCTATTTACTAACCATGCATAGTAATAATAATTAAAAGGACGGAAAAGTAAATCTAAACTATTACAAGGCTTTGGGCAGTTACAAAATTAATCGAGCGAAATATAAATTACAACATAATGACCTATACACTTTTCTAATAATTAAATAGGGCCAAATAAATAAAAATAAATAAAGAACAATATAAAGAAAAATAAATTTTTTGAAATTAATGTTAGAAAAGAGATATTAGGGTTAAACAAAAAAAATAGGTTAGAATTAGGGTTTTAAAAAAACTAGGTTAAGAATTTAGTGTTAGGGAAATTAGGGTTAATTAAAAGTTATTAAGAATTTATAAGTTTAATTAATTAACTATTAGTAATTAACAAAAATAAAATTTAGTTATTTACATAAAAATAGAAAAAATTTAAGAGGATACAAATCATGATTATTATTATTATTATTATTATTATTATTATTATTATTATTATTATTATTATTATTATAGTACAATTAAGAAAATAATGCTATTAATATACAAAATATTATTATTAAAAATAGGGTTAATAAGAGAATTTTTTTTAGAAAAAAATACTAATTTAATATTTACAAGAAAAATAAGATGGTAAAAATTTAGGTCATTAAGTTAATTGATTAATTTTTATAATTATGGTAAATTAATTATAATACTAATAATTAAAATATAATAATAAGAACAAGAAAAAGAAATACAAAGTCATAAAATAAATGGGGGGCCTGGATTTGAACCCAGGACCTCCCCTTTACCAGACTAGGGGTTTTCCACTGGGTTGCACGTGCACAACTGATATTCACATGAGAAACAGTGAAAATATAATGAACCTGCAAAATAAATTCATTAGAAAAAAAAACAATTGGCATTAGCCAGGATCGAACCTGCGCCCTTGCCTTCATACACGCCTAATCATTCCACTGGACCAAACAGCGTTTCTGAAATTTGAATACAAATAAAATAAGTTAAAAATTCAAAAACAGATTTTCGCGCCACTAGTCATCTTCAACCTTGGGATTTCGCAGGTTTTCCTGCGAAAATTCCTGCGTTTTTTGCTACGGATTTTCTTGCACACCATGACCTGCGATTTTCAAATATTACATAACAAGTGCAATCAAATCAAATTAAGAACACCAATGGACTCCTCATAACCTATACAATTCATTTATACCATTAGAATTCATTTATAATAGCCAAATCATGAAACCCCAATTCGAAACCATAAACCCTAGTTATGGTGTTTTGCGTTTTCGGCCATGGAATTTCAATCTAAACATCCAGAATCCATCTATGAGGCCTCACAAACAGTAAAACAGAATCAAAATTCATTATAAACGCATGAACAATTGAAATCGAAAAATTAAAATTCAAGACAAAACAAGATTCGGTTTAGGTATATGGTGATGTTTTAGATGATGCAAATGATTGCTTTATGTTGAGTGATGATCAGAGAAGCTAATGCAACCTTGGAAAAGCCTTGGAAACGCCTCTAGGTTCAAAAATGATTTACCACTTTTTTGATGAATTTTTGAATATGGATATTGCTCTCTTGACCTGCAAAAAATCGTGCTCATGCTTTGGAATTGTTCTATACTTATAGGTGAATGAAAATAGGTCAGAAATTTGGGCTTGTATGTATGGATTTTTGTTACTTGATTGTGAAGAAACAATCATCCATAAATGCACAAAAATCACATAAATCCTTGCTATTTTAGTTGTGCACGATTTTGGATCTCATCAATCAGTTTTAAAGGATGTTTATGAGTTTCTAGAACCAAAATCCCATCCAAATATTGGTTTCTTATATTTTATTTTGATTTAATTTGAATTTAAATAAATAAAATCCAAATAAATACTAAAAAAATTATCAAAAATCAGAAATACTTGGCATTGGGTCGTGTATGATGTCACCTTTGAGATTGGGTTGGAATTTGGTAGGCCCATTTGGAAATATTTGGATTTGAGACCTCATTTGCTTCATATACCTCTAAAAAATTTCCCAACTTTGCAAAGGCACAAATCCCTCAATTTTAAGGCTATTAAGGTGTTCTTGGATATTTTGGAAATCTTAGAGAGTCCTTTAACAAACCTCTTTGGTCTTATGTCCATATCCTTTACCATTTTCAAATTATGCCCTTTGGAAGATGTTGACTTTTTGTTGACTTTTGAAATGACATGTAATGTTTTGGCTCATACCTTTCAAATGAAGCATTTTTAGGCTTGGCTTGTGAGATACAAAGTTGTAAAGAATTCAATTTCCTTCAAAATGAGCTTTAGATGGGAAATTTTTGATGAAGCATGTGAAAGTTATGGTTGGTCAAAGTTCAGTTGACTTTTCCTATGAAAACCCTAATTTAGAAACTCCTGATTCTTGATGATCTGAAATCTCTTTGATGAATCATGATAAAATGATGAATTTTACTTCATAAAATTTATGTTGGCAAAAAAATCATGAAGTTTGACTTTGGTTTGACCACAATTGACCTCAATTTGACTTTTTAACCACTTTGACTGATTTTTGCATATTTGATCATCTGACTGAGCAAACCTTTTGGGAAAGCCTGGAAACTTGACATAGGGATTCTTGAAGACATGTAGGATGTTATGAAGCTCACTTGAAGCCTTGAAAGTCCATTTAGCCTGATGAAATCCAAAACCCTAATTTAGGGTGCATTGCTTAGGAGGAGGCTTTGTCTGAGGGAACTTCCAAGCTTTCTGACTAATTGTGAACCTTGTGAACCTCTTGGGATACCTTGTGAACCTTGTGAACCTCTTGGGATACCTTGTGAACCTCTTGGGACACCTTGTTACATAATGCCTTGACTAGGGGAGGGCAAATTTTGTGGTGCAACAGTGTGCTGCATTTCATAGTTGTTTTTTAGTTTAGGGGCTGTAGTAGGTGCTGGATTTTTGTTTTAGCTATTTTTAGTTCTTTTAGAATTAAAATAGAATTTGGATAGAGTCCTAGAGTCATTAGGATTTAATTATTGTATGTTTGCCTTATTATTTTAAATAAAAATGCACACTAATCTTTGTTTTGTAGGGAGGGAAAGGTATGTTTCCTTACACCTTATCCTTTTGTATTTTATGCATTTCATTATGCATTTAATTCACTTTTTTCCCTTCCATATTTGTTGTTGGTAGGATTTCCGTTTTGTTAGGACCAACTTATCTTCCTTAGGAAGTAAGTTGCATCCTTTTTCTTTTCTCTTTTCCTTTTGCTCTTTAGGATTAGAAGCCACATTAACCATAAGACCACCATTTTAATAAATAACTTAGGGTTTTTGTCTTAGTCCCCCCTTAGTTTTTCCCTTTCTCCATTTGAGTCTTTCTCTTCTCATCTTCAAACAAAATCCAAAAGACTTAATAAATGCATGAAAGGATCCCTTGTGTATAGCCTTATTCCATGGGGCACTTACATTCATTCCATCTTGGAATAGTGTAAGCTTGTCTAGCATGATGTACAAGTCTCATAAAGAGGTTGTTTCACAAAGAAAACATAAAAGACACTTCTTCACAAAAATAACAAAAACACCTAATAAAGTTCAACAAGCTAGTGAACTTAAACCCTAATCCTAGGAAACAAGTCTTGGATAAATTCTCCTTGCTTGGTGTGCTTGTTCTATTATTCCATCTTGGAATGTAATAGTAAGTACATATTCCATGGAAAAGAGTTTGAATTCACTTCCTTGTGTCAAATTCATACAAAACTCTTAAAAGGCAAAAACAAACAATAAGCGGCTATCCTGCGGGAACTTCTCTTTCTCATCTCATTCACTCTGATTGCGAACTTGCGACGACTTGTCTTGCATGCAAGACGGTAAAACGCACTCGTACCAGACGAGCCTGCAACACATGAGCATAGACATACGCAGTTCAAGCATAAAAAACATAAACAAATAGTTCCCGCCTTAGTTAGGCGAACTACGTCGACTCTGATCCTCATTTTCCCGATGAGGTACGTAGGCAGCGGGGTAGGGCCCGTTCGAGCACATTCTTTTTTTTCCCTACATTTTCCCCATTCTTTCTTTTTGCTCTCTTTTTTCCGGTTCCCTTTTCAGTTCCAGTTTCCAGTCAGCAGTTTTATTCAGCAGCATTCGTATTTTTCTGACCCTTTGAAACAAACAAGCAAGCGTGGATCCCGTCCTGTACGACGGACGGTCTGGGGTGCTAATACCTTCCCAGGTCGTAATCGACTCCCGAACCCAAATCTTTGGTTCACAAGGCCTTGTCCTTTCCTTCTTCCTCAGGTTTGTGCAGCATTACCTTTCCCATTCTCTCGGGATAAAAATGTCTGGCTGGCGACTCTACCTTTTCCGCGCCACTTTCGCGTTTGTACTAGGAAGAAAATCCCGGGAGCGACATTGTGTTATGTTTCAGAGTGACTCCTAGGACTCAACCAAGCAACTTGTACTCCGAGCATACTGAAGTACCTGAATCATCTGTACTTCCGAAGAAGCACAGACGCAACCAAACAACAATGGGGTGAGAAATCAATATATTAATGGTGCATATAACATCTTACAGGGTAATCTCACCTCCATTCATCAACACACATCATATATCATTCAATCAATCAAATGTCTCACACAATTCATCAACACATATCATAGATCATTCATTCAATCATATGCAAAGTGACTACATGACACAATGCAAATGCGGTACCGACTCAACATTGGTTCATCAATTCGAACCTCGGATGTATTGCTTACGCTCCTACTGAGACATGATCATCCCTGCACCATTGATTCATAATGAATCCAGATAATCACTTACGCTCCATCCGAGACATGATTATCCCACCCACCATACATGCATATTCAACACTCGATTATGCATACCAAAAATACGTGCATGAACATAATCATACACAACACGATCCTCCTGATCCTCATAATTTACCACACACTCCATCACATGGGTCACATAAAAATCAGAAAATAGTCAATACACATTATCAATATGATCCATATGATTAATCATCAAAAGTTATACAAATCAACACAAACACATACATCTTACACACTAGTTACCGGTTATCATATCCTATGAACTCTTCATTAATTTCCTCCTTAACTATTCCTCATATATTTTCCCAACATAACACGATCCTTCTGATCCTCATAAGTTACCAAACATTTCATCATGTGGTTTACACAAAGCATACAATCAACAATGTCCCCAACCAACACGATCCAATTAATCCATTACAAAATCATACAAACCAACACAAGCATATAGAACTTAAACACTAATTATTATTTGTCGTCTCCTAAGAACTATCCAAAAATACTATCCTCAACATCTTAGACTAATGGGACAAGTATCGAACAAGAAATTAGGACAAAACCATCTTAAAATACGGAAAAATTCCCAAAACAGAGGCCTGACACGGCCCCCCGTCTCACCTGACACGACCCGTGCCAGGCCCTCTGTAGCCAAATTCTTCAAAATCACAAATAATTCTTCAACCAGAAGCCTGACATGGCCACTCGTGTCAGCTGACACGGCCCGTGTCAGGAGCCTAGCGCCCAAAAATCAACTTTTTCACAAAATCACCTTTCTTTCTCAATTTTATACCAGTTCGAATTCCATTACTTATATCTCACTTTTATCGCTTAAAACAGTTCCAATGTTATTCCTATACTAATTTTGTACCTATCAATTCACATCATCTTCCAAACCTAACATTACTAATCCATTTAGGAAATCCTAGGTTTTCCTTTATCCCCTCCACTTACACCATTAACAACAATGCCCATTTAACAAATTTTATACCACACATACTATACTATTTAACAACCAAATTCCAAACATATAACAATCAACAAATGAAATTTCATTCTCATATCACAAGTTCACCAAAATCATTCAAAAGTGTATAATTCCTAAGAGAGTAAGGAACTCCCAATTACCCTTTCATGTTAGATCACCAATATAAAATCCCTTTCTCCCCCTTACCTCGAATTCAATCGATTCTTTGAAAAATCTTGATCTTGGAGCTTTAGGTCTCTTGCTCTTTTCTCCCTTTTCCTCTTTCTCCAGAGCCAACTTCTTCTTTTTCAGAGAAAACACGTTCTGAGAAAAATGTACCATTTCCTCTTCTCATAAAACAATCCAAATTACTACCTTGCCCCCTAGACCTCCAATTTTATTATTTTATTTATTTAACAATAATATTCCAATAATACCATATTATCATTATATTATTATTTAAATAAAATAACTCTTCACTTACAATTCAATATATACTATCATATTCACAATAATTATTTTACTAAATAATTTATGAAAACAGAGTGTTACATTATGCACTTCAGCATCACTATGTTCCACCTCAACAAGAATCTCTACCTATTCCAGCTCTTCATTAGCATCCTCATTTTTCTTGAAAGCCATCTCAGCTTCATTGAAAACTACATCTCGACTGGTGATACACCTTTTGTGACCTGGCTCTAGCAACCATATCCTATAAGCTTTGACTCCTTCAGGGTATCCCATGAACATGCATTTCAAAGCTCTAAGTTCGACCTTGTATTGCCAAATGTGAGCATAGGTCACACAACCAAATAATCTAAGTTTGTCGACATCTGGTAGATGTCCCGACCAAACTTCTTCAGGTGTCTTCATATCTCACACAATCGAAGGACATCTGTTTATCAAATATGTTGCTATTGAAACAGCCTCAACCCAAAACACATTTTTAGCACTAGTCAACATGCATCTAACTCTTTCCAAAATAGTTCGGTTAAACTTTTCTGCCAAAGCATTTTGCTGTGGAGTGCTTGCAGTAGTTTTGTGCCTTGCAATACATGAGGTGGCATAAAAACTGTTGAATGCCTCATTGCAAACTTTAAGGCCATTGTCGGTTCTCAACTTCTTGACCTTTCTTCGAGTCTAATTTTCGACCAAAGTCTTCCAAATTTTTAAATTCTCAAAAGTTTCATCCTCAATCTTCTAGATGAATACCCATAACTTTCTAGAATAATCATCAAATATGGATAGGAAATACCTTGCTCCTGAATGTGATGGACACCTTGTAGGACCCCAAAGATCGATGTGGATGTAATCAATGGAGCCATATATTCTTTGTTTGCCTTTGTTGAACTTCACTCTGCAAGTTTTCCAAGTACACAGGTTCACAAAATTTCAGCTTTTCGACTTTGTCTCCACCAAGTAGTTTTTGTTTCCTTAATTCGACCAGACCTCTTTCACTGACATGGCCCAATCTCATGTGCCAAATTTCTGTCTTCAACAACAGTTTCGTGGATGCAACATTTTTAGAACCACTTACAATTTCATCCTCAATGGTATATAAGCCTTGTTTCTTCACGCCACTCAAGACTTCCTTCGACCCCTTCATGACTCTTAGGATACTTTTCTCTCCTTAAAAGACATATCCCTTCTTGTCGAATTCACTAAGAGAAATCAAATTTCTCTTCAAATCAGGTACATACCTAACTTCAGTCAATAACTTTATTGACTCACCATGGAGCTTGCATCTCACAGATCCAATACCTATAATTTTGCAATCTTTTTTATTTCCCACCAGCCCCGATCCACCATCTTGATCACATTGCTCCACAAACAAATCTTTGTTTGGAGTCATGTGCCAAGTGCAACCTGAATCCATAATCCGCTCCTTTCTTGAGTCGCCACTTGAAAACACAAGAAAATCATATGAGTCGAAATCATTTTGAACATTGGTTGTGGTTCCATTATCCTTACCTTCATGATCTTTCATGAGTTCAGGGAACACATTTCTTGTGTGACCCTCCTTTTTACAATGATAACATCGAATACCAGATGTCTCACCATTATAAGACTTCTGCTGATTTTACCCTTCTTCTTGTCAAAGTTACCATCCTTTCACAAGAATTTCCTCTTAACAGCTAAACCTTCACCAACCTTCGAAGGTTTATGCTCCTTTCATTCATTTAAGTCCTTAGAGTACAAGGCAGATTGAACATCTTCAAAGGTCGGCGTCTCCCTTCCATACAAGAGAGTTTCTTTGAAGTGACCATGTGATCTAGGAAAAACGCACAATAGAACTAGAGCTTGATCTTCATCATCAATCTTCACATCAATATTTTCAAGATCAAGAATTAGCTTGTTGAACATATCCAACTACTCAGCCAACATTTATCTTCACTAATCTTGAATGAATACACAACTTGCTTCAGGTAGAGTTGATTCACCAACGATTTAGTCATATACAAATTTTCAAGTTTTAACCATAACCATGACGCAATCGTCTCCTTTGATACATTTTAAAGAACCTTATCACTAAGGCTTAACAATATTGCATCGTGGGCTTTCTCTATCATGGTCATCTTTTCAGTTTCCATCAATACAGCGTTCATGGTTGCCACTCCCTTCAACGCTTCCAAAAAACACTATTGAACCAATATGGCTTTCATCTTCAAGCACCACGGACCAAAATCGTTCACTCTGGTGAACTTTTCAATCTCATACTTTCTTGAATGCATATTCCTCCACGCTCACTACACCAATTTGTTGTGAAATTGGATGCTCTAGAAACAACGTATAATTGGTTCCTTGATCAGTAAGAAACCCGCAAGGGTTAGGATTTATGAAAAACACAAGGATAACAACAAGTATTTGGTTATAAACTGTTATTCTTTTCTTTCCCTTAAAACAAGATTACAAGTATACAAGAATAACAAATAACCCTCTCATTTTTGAATTAAGATTTTATCTTCCTATTTTTCCTTATTCAAGATGAGAGACTAGTATGCTATTTATAAGAAAACTAACACACTAACCTAATGGGTTTTTTTAAACAATTATCCATTACAAGCTAACTTAGAGTACAAGCTAACTTAAACAATTGAGCTTACAAGTAAGGCCCAATTCAACATGCTAACAAACCTAGCAATATTGACTAATGCATGTTAGAACAAACTTTAACTACAACACACATTACTTCGACATCAGAATGTGAGCAAACTTTGATGACATGCTAAAACTAGAGTTCAATCCAATATCTCACAATTACATAATGAAATATTGTTGTAACACTAATGAGACAATTTCATTAATTCATAAATGGATTTTATTAGTTAGCAAACTATAAACTTTGTATCTATTGACACCGAATTTTATTTTGTTGCACCATATTGTATTTCTTAATGTCGCCATTAAGAAACACTAACTTGATATTCATCTTATGAAGCTCCAAAATTATAACAAGTAACAAGTGTCACAACTATCATAATAGAGTCTTTCAATCAACCGAAAAGAATTTCTCTTTTCAGTCAATTCTTTATGACACTTGAGGCTCTAGTTCTTGAGGATGTTGAATTTGATATTCAAGAATTAATTTCTTAATTTAATGGAGAGAAAGAACAATAATATCTGTATGAGGGTCCAAATTTGCTATATAAATAACAACTATATGAATTGAATTAGAATCAATTTTTCCCACTTAATTTTGTTCATTGACCATATCTCTTCCTAAACTCAATATTCTCAAGAAACATTACAGTATTTCTCTCAAAATATTCTTTAATTTGGGACTAAAGTTTATATTTCTCGAACTTTTCAGCAATTTTAAATTGTCACAAGTCATGACTAAATAAACTATAGTAATATTTGAATTTAAAAGAAAAATTGAATTCATCATTTAAAAAAATGAAATTATCATATTAAAGAAAAAAATTTATTCATTCATCAACTTGTCTTTTAAATACAAATTTAAACTTATAATGACAATCTAAAATAGTCAATAAATAAATAAATAAATATATAAATCTTCACCAAATTTATCCGCTTTAAATTGATGTATCTTTCAAGTCCATTGAACATTTGTCAGTTCAGATAATATTTTCTTATTAATCTTTATTTTCCATTCCTTATCCTTTGAGGTATTTACAAAATGAGCATTATTTTATTTTCTCTTACTTCATTCTTTTCTTTATTGCACATTTTATAAAATTATTATATTAAAGAATAATTTCTAACTTTAATAGTTATAAATTTAATTGTGCAAAGAGAATACCATATGCTAAATTTTCGACAAAGTCACCTAATTGACGAAACTATATCTGTTTAGCAAGATTAAATAGTTTCATAATGTGCTTCTGGTATTTTCTTTACTTAATAATCTTAAAGAAAAGTCATCACTCCAATGAGAGTCTTGTACTAGAAATTAAGTAAAGATGATTTGACAAGATTTATGTCATCTTAAATAACTCCTCTAATGTCTCTGGATTGCAAAGATTTAAAATCATAGACCTGTGTAATTTGGAGTGTATTCAATTTATAAACTTGAGTCTCACTTTAAATATACTAAATTGTGAGAGAATTTGAGTTTCTCTATCCTTTGGTAAAGTCTAGATCCAAGAACATAATGTTCATATTGTCGCTCCCTGGACTTTCGTCCTGGTACAAACGCGAACTGGTGTCGGCGATGTTGAAGGTTGAGGTTGAATAGAGTCGCAAGCTAGGCATTTTTATCCCGAAGGAAAGGTAATGCTACATAAACCTAGAAAGAAGTGGATAAGACGGTTGCGAACCAAAGAGACTGAGTAAGGGGGTTGGTTACGACCTGGGAACGTATTAGCACCCAGGTCGTCCGTCGTACTCGACGGGATCCACGCTTACTTGATTGTGTTTTAAAAAAGGGGGAGTGTACGTGCTAACAGTGTATAAAAGAGATGGATGTACAGGGTGATGGTGTACAAAGAATGGGAGCTCAAAACCGAGGCTAAGAAAAGAAAGCTAGAAGGAGGAGAGGGGGGAGACTTGGGGACTTTTTTTTTTATAACCGTTAAGTTATGCCTATGTATCCTCTCGTGCAATGAGGAAGTCAGAACACCGTAGTTCGACTCAAAGAGACTTGGATGTTTTGGTGTGAACTGCTTGCTTATCTATGTTCAAGTTTATGACTCGTCTGGCTCGAGTGCTAACTGTCTTACATTAGATGGGAGAAGCGAGTTCTCGTTTTCAGAGTGAGTGTGATGCGAAAAGAATCCCGGAGGAGACATTTATTGTTTGTTTTTTGAGTTTTCAGTTTTTTATTGTTTTTGGTGTTTTGCATAGGATTATGAGCTTAAGCCTAAATCAAAGGTTTGTAAACTCAATATATCACCCCTGATTAGGGATAATGAGTATACTTGAATATCTCAAATTAATTATCTTAATGATACAGGGTTAAGATCATTAACCTACTTGTAATTTATTAAGTATTTTTGGATTTTTGTTTTGTGTTAAGTAATGAGTTTAATCTCTAATCAGGGATTAGTGAACTCATTACACCATCCTAAGAGAAGGATGATAAATGAGGACACTTAAGATGAGGAAGATACCTCAACTTAATCCATGGCCAGGGATTAAAATACTTATATAACAAACCTTTATTAAAATGGATTTTAGTTAGAGATTAGATTAAGAAGTGAATTTTATGTTTGTAAGACTAAACCTGAGGGGGACTTGTCCATTAAACACTAGGGTTAGTCCCTCTGACCCAGAGGCAGAGATGTAACCTTAATATAAGGCCCAAGTTACAAGCTTAAGTCTTGATAATTATTAGGTGTTTTGATTAAGAGGTGAAAACAACTTAAAGTTTTATCAGTAA
Organism: Lathyrus aphaca; assembly: GCA_963966055.1. Classification (NCBI taxonomy): domain Eukaryota; kingdom Viridiplantae; phylum Streptophyta; class Magnoliopsida; order Fabales; family Fabaceae; genus Lathyrus; species Lathyrus aphaca. Next base: position 67,119,973 of record OZ014520.1, read on the forward strand.
GTATTAAAGTTATACACTCCATCCTAAGATAAGGATGCAGGCATAACCCTAATTCAGAGTCTTAAAACTTTAACTGTTTAGCCTTTGTTATTGAGATGAGAAACAAAGACTCAAAGAGACTCAAAAGGTAAAAAACTAAGGGGGACTATTCACAACCCTAAAGTTATCATGCTTGGATGTTCCTATGGTTTATGAGGCTTAAAGAGAAATCTTCAGATGACCACCAAGGAAGAAGCAGATGAAAGAGAAAGAGAGAGAAAGATAGGTTACTTACTTCCTGAAGAAGTTAAGTAACCTAGGAGTGGGAGAGAAACAAACACAAGTGAATCAAATTCAATTCAAACACAAATAAATAAGAGGGTGATAAGACATTGGATGTGGATGCATATCCACATCCTAATTAACTTACCATTTGCACCTGAAAAGTTAGTATGTACACACACAAAGTCCATGATCAAAATCAGAAGCAAATCACATGATAAAAAATTGAAATTGCATCCAAACAAACCCTAAACCTACATGAGAACACCCTCCAAAGGTGGAGGTCTAAAGTTAAACCAAAGTCAAGTTATGGTTTCCCTAAATTTGGCTAGGGTTTTGGACACTTTGCAAAGAAAAAGTCAAAACAAATTGAAAATGCAATACAAAAATATGATTTAAATTTCCTAGATACTAGATGCAACATGTAAAATAATGCAAAAAGAACCAAGTACAAACTCATTTTGGTTAGGTAGAAATGAATTTTTGAGTTAGGGTTATAAAAAAGGGGATTTTCAAAACCCTAATTCAAGTTTAATTGTCAAAACATGATCAAACCCTAAAATAAATTTGTGGAATGAGTTTATAAATTGATCTTAATGTGCAAAGAGGCTCTCTGATTTTTTTGGTGATTTTTAAATGCCTAAGAGTATTTTTAATTAATTAAAAATGAATGAATTATTTGTCGCTCCCGACAAATGAAACAGGGTCAGATGAAGGTACAGACGCGAACGGTCGGCGAAGGGAACAGTGAGAACACACAGCCGTGAACTCACTGGAGAATGAATAGAGTCGCCAGCTAGGCATTTTTATCCCGGAGGAAAGGTAATGCTGCATAGACCTAGAAAGAGATGGATAAGACGGTTTGCGAACCAGAGAGACTGAGAAAGGGGGTTGGTTACAACCTGGGAAGGTATTAGCACCCAGATTGTCCGCCGTACTCGACGGGATCCACGCTTAAAAGATTTGTGTTTTAAAGGGGTAGTGTCAGTGCAATCTGTGTGTAAAATAGCTGGAAAAGAATGTACAGGTGTCGGTGTAAAGAAGTGAAGTGTAATATGAAATATGAAAGTGTTAGTGTAAGGAAAGAGTATGCTCATGATCATGAGGCTAAGAGAATGAAACTAGAAGGAGGGGGGAATGTACAGAGACTTTTGTTCGATAACTGTTAAGTTATGCCTACGTATCCTCTCGTGCAATGAGGAAGTCAGAACACCGTAGTTCGACCCAAAGAGACTGAAAGGATTGACTGGTGAACTGCTTGCAGTCTATGCTCAAGTGTATGATCTGTCTGGCACAGATGCAAACTGTCTTGCATTAGACGGAAGAAGCAAGTTCTCGGTTGTGAGTGAAGATGATGAGAAAAGAATCCCGAAGGAGACGATTATTGTTTGTTCTTGTGAGTTTTCAGTCTTTTATTTCTTTTTGGATTTTGTCATAAGATAATGAGCTTAAACCTAAATCAATGGATTTGGTAAACTCATCACATCATCCCTCTGATTAGGGGTAATGAGAATTACCTTAAGTGTGAAGTCAGATTCTCACACTTAATCACCTTTGATGTAGGGTTAAGATCATTAACCTACTTGTGATTAATTAGATGTTTTTGGTGTTTTTGTTTAGTGTTAAGTAATGAGGTTAAGCCATAATCAGGGATTTAACAGACTCATTACACTATCCTAAAAGAAGGATAATAGATGAGGGTGTTTAAGCTGAGGAAGGATCCTCAGCTTAATCCATGATTAGGGATTAAACCCATGACAGAACAAACCTTTGATTAAGTGGATTTTATTAATGATATGATGATGAAGTGTTTTTTATGATTTGTAAGACAACTTGAGGGGGACTTGTCCATTAACACTAGGGTTAGTCCTTCTTAACCAATTAAGGAAGAATTAGAACCCTAATGCAAGGCCCAAGTTACAAGTGTAATGCCTTGATATTTATTAAGTGAATTGATTAAGAGATTTCAACACCTTAAGGGTCCAAGACTTAGGATTAAAGTTATACACTCCATCCTAAAAGAAGGATGCAGGCATGATCTTAATCACAAAGTCTTAAAGCCTTGAGGGTTTAGTCCCTGATTATGAGGTGAGAAGAGATGACTCAAGGAGAGACACAAAGGTAAAAACTATGGGGGGAACTAATCAAAACCCTAATTCATTATCATGCTTGGTTGGTCCTAATGTTTGTGAGGTTTTCAAGAACAATCTTCAAAGGAGCCACCAGGGAGCAGATGAACAAGATCAAGAGAAGCAAAGTGACTTGCTTCATTCAAGAAGTCAAGTCACTTGAAGAAAGAAAGTGGGAGGAACAAGAATGAGCAAGCTCAAACTCAAACACACATAAGAATACAGCAAGGTATGCAAGAGAGATGAAAAGAAAAGTTATGAGAAGTGAAGGCAAATTCACTTCTCAAGTTTACTTACCACCTGAAATGTTAGAAAGAAATGCAATGCAATGCTAAATGAAATGAGATGACATGATGCTAGACCAAACCAGAAGCATGTTGATGATGATAATGATGTTATGAGATGCTGCAAACATGAGGCAAGGCATGGGGATGTTCATACAAGATTATGAATGCATATGATGCAAGTTAAGGAACATGAACAAACATGAAATGTTATGGAACATACAAGACAAATGGCATGGCAAATATGTAATGCAATGATCAATGATGCTCCATACATGTCTTAAGATGTCAAATGAATCATAAGAATGCACCAAATGCAATGGCAAGTCAAATTATGCAAGGAAATGCAAGAAGGATGCAAATGAAAGCCCAAATTAGGGTTCATGGATCAAACATCAAACACAAACCAAAAACAGAAACAAACCTTAACATAAAAAATGGAAAATGGTACCCAAAGAAACCCTAGGCCTATAATGAACCACTGCCCAAAGGGGAGCTCTCAACTCTCAACCAAACTCAAGTTATGAATTTTGCAAGTTATTAGGGCTTTTTAGGGTTCTTATCAAAATAAATGCCAATCAATTAGAAAATGCAAGATCAAATCCTGGACTTTTTATCCTTGAAAGTTCATGCTAAATGGAAAACAATGCAAGAAGAATCAATGTCTCAACCTTCACCAAAAGGCAGAAATGAATTTTCAAACTTATGAACAAAATAATGCATCAAAAATGATTTAATTCAATGAAAAATTCTTAAAATGCATCAAGATCAAAAAAGAAATTTGGTTTGAAGGTTGGACAATGTTTCTAAATGTCTTAGAACATTTCATGAATTTTTTTGTAATTTTTAAATACCTAAAAGTATTTTTAATTAATTAATTCTCATTAATCAATTAAAAATAATCTTTTAAATATTTAAAAATACCTTTTTTAATGATAAAAATAAAATAAAAATGTTTTTGTGTCATAAAAATTAATAAAACCTTAAAGAAAAAGTTTCATAATTTTTATGATTTTTTTAACTATTTTAAATAAATTGTACAAGTTAAATGAAAATAAATGAATTAAAAATTGAATAAAATGAAAGTAAGCAGAATGGACGCATGAGATTGATCCTGGTGATAAATTCATTGACCACGCGCCACATCCAATGGTCCACGTTTGAACTGACTAAATTAAATAAATTAAGATTAATTAACCCTAACACGTGGATTAGGGTTAATCAAACACATCTGGGCCACTCAATCTGGAGGGAAGTCAACAAGTCAGCGCATATCCACGGCCAGCATTCAAACTGTCATTAATTATGGGATTAAACCCTAATTACATTCAGGTGGCCGGAGAAGACCTCCGGTCATCTTCTCCGGCCAGAGGGTCACCTGAAAATCTTCAAGATCTCTCAAAACGCATCATAAATGAAAACTAAGCTATGGGAAATGATCTCCAACACCTCACGAACTAAACCCCTAAACTAAAACAAATTTATCTAACCTAAACAGGCTGAATCGAAGAAAACAAATTCTAGGGTTCGTGAGCTTCAAACAGCAATTAAACTCTCAAAACGCAACCATTTTCAAAACCAATGGTACCAGAATGACCAGCAAGACATGTAGAGCAAGTTTGTAACAATCAAATTGATTTCTGGAAAAATTAATTTGGAGCTACCTGAGATTTGCAACCTTTGATTTTGGAACTTTCAGGCCTCTTCTCCTTGCTCAATCTGCTCCTCTTGGTCCCCCAAAGTTGCGTGAATGCTCAAATGGAATTTATATTTGTTGGATGATGAGTTTCGAAGAGAACTGCTTCTGCTCAGTCAACAATGGCAGATGAGTTCTTGGCACTTTCAGGCTGTGAGAGATGGTTGTTTGTGACCTATGAAGTATGTTGAGAAGTTTGGCAAAGTTTGTTTTGATGTTTGTGGGCTATAGTGAGAGTTGCAAGTGAAACTGCAAACTGAGGTGAGAGATGGCAGTGAAGTGTTTTGGTTGTTTCAAGCTCTGGTTCTTGATGCTTTGTGTTCTATGGATCAAGGTGAGATGAATGGAGGAAAAAGATTTTGGGTTTGTAAGCTGTGTAATGAGATTCGATAGAACTTGCAAGTTGGGAGGTTTTTGTGTAAGTTGTGAATGAGTTGGTTTCAGCCCTTGTTCTTGTTATGTTCAACTTGCAAAATGAAATGATAAACAATTCTGATTGGTTGGCTGATGTGACTTGTGCAGCTGTGATAGGTAGTTCACTTTTTGCTCAAAAACCACTTTATGTGTAAGAGAGGCATGGTGTTTGGACTAGGCAAGGACAAAGGTGGTTCTGGTGCAGCATGGGTGAGGGAGAGGCCTAGCTTGGCTCAGCACTCAATGCAGCAAGTTGGCATAATGTTATGAGTGGTTTTGCAAGTTGGCTAGCTTTATGGATTTCCATGAGAAAAGTCAAATTACATGAACCAAACCATGAGCAAACTTGGTCCATTTCTGATTTTTGTGACTTAGAGGATGTTCACATGCTGGTTTGTCATGAATTTGAGGCAGCAATTTGATTTGGTTCAAGACTTAGCAAAATTCCCACTTGGTGCATAACTTGAAAAACAATGATTTTTGGCAACTTTGCATGGCCATAACTTTTGATCCAAGAAGAGTTTGGTCATGTTCTTGTACTTTTTGAAAAGGGAAAAATGAGATCTACAACTTTCATGACCAAAGTTTTTCCATTTGAAGCATTTTTGGATCATGAATCAAGGCTTGAAAATTGACCTAAAATGAACCATTCTTGAAAAGTCAACTATGCCCAAAAAGTCAACATTTGCAAAACTTCCAAATTCTTGATTTTTATGAACTTCAACCTTCTTCCATGATCAAATAAAGATCATATACACTCAAAATGATGAAGATCACCCATTGGTTGGGTCATTGGGGGCCTCAGATGCCCTGATTTTACACTGACTTGTCTGAAAAGTCAACTCTTGATCAGATGACTTCCCCATGGAATTTCTTCATGAAAATTGATATGCATACTCCCTATACCATATAGAGATCAATGGAAACAAGAATGACCAAAAAATTTGGGGTTATGGCCTCTGAAACCAAAACCCTAATTTTCAGTCAACTGTGCAGTTCATCCTGGCTCTGCATCCACTCAAACCCTAGTTCTTGTGATCCCTCTGCAATTTTGACTTTGTGAGGATGTAACATGATATAAGAACACACATGGACCCCTTTGAGTTGATTAGTGGCCTTTGGAATGGCTCAAGATGCCCTGAGGTTGCTCAGATCACAAACCCTAGGTGCAGATGACTTAGAAACTATCCAGTGAAACCAAATGAGACATGAGATGATGTGATTGTGTTTATGCATATGAGATGATCACAAGTCATGTGTGAATGGGTGAGGGCAAATTTGGGGTGTTTACAGCTGCCCCTATTCAAGCATGAGTTAGCTGTGCAGGATGTAAGCAACGGCTTAACAGGCAAACAAGATAACTTGTGGTTGAATACCAAAGACAGTCCAAAATTTGCACTCACAGAAATGAAGAAGAAAAGGGATATAGATTGTAAAGGAAAATAAAGTATGTTGTAAAGTATGGGCGACGGAGGACGACCGTCGAGCAGAGGACGACTGCTGGGTAAATAGCAATGCCGGGGACGGCCGACACGCTGGGGAAGGTGCGGAAAATAAAGCAATGACGGGGACGGCCGACATGCTGGGGATAAAAAGGTAAAGCTAAGACGGGGACGGCCGACTAGCTGGGGAAAATAGAATATTATGATGGGGACGGCCATCAAGATAAAGCTATAGCATTCTCTGGGGATTGGTGAAACATGACGGGGACGGCCATCAAGTTCACAAAGGTAAAGTAACCGACGATGGGGACGGCCATCGGGTTAAAAAAGAAAAGGGACCACGACGGGGACGGCCATCGGGTTAAAGAATAAATGAAATAAACAGATGATGGGGTACGGCCATCAAAGGTGAAGGACGATCACCTAGCAGGGGACGGCTGCTCTGTTGGGCATAAAAGAAATATGATGGGGACGACCATCAAAGGTGGAGGACGACCACCTGGCAGGGTACGGCTGCCAAAATATCAACGATGGGGACGGCCATCGGATAGAAAAGGTCAACGATGGGGACGGCCATCGGACGAGCATGATGGAGGACGACCATCAAGAAGTGGAGGACGACCACTCAGCAGGGGACGGCTGCTCTCAAAGTTTATCATAACACAGGATGAGTGTTAGACAACTAAAATCAACAATGGGGACGGCCATTGGATAAAGTGATGAAGGACGATCATCAAAAGGTGGAGGACGACCACCTAGCAGGGGACGGCTGCTAAAATCAACGATGGGGACGGCCATCGGATGAGCATGATGGAGGACGACCATCAAGAAGTGGAGGACGACCACTTAGCAGGGGACGGCTGCTCTCAAAGTTTATCATAACACAGGACGAGTGTTAGATAAAAAGGAAATTTGACTGCGATCTACTGGGGATATAGTAAATACGGACGAGCGTTTACATCCAAGAAACAAAAGGTATAAGTGTTTGGTATTGTGTATAGATTAAAGATGCGGACGAGCATCCTTAAGACTATGATACGGACGAGTATCATGTAGAAACAAACTGACACGTGCTCAGAGCTGATGATACGGACGAGTATCAACTGGTCAACAAGGAACACGGACGAGTGTTGCATCTGAAAGTATCCTTCTGGGGAATAGTAGACACAGACGAGCATCTATATTCACGAAGACATAAGTGTTTGACACGGTGTATGGATTAAAGATGCGGACGAGCATCCTTAAGACTATGATACGGACGAGTATCACGTAGAAACAAACATTAGACGCAATGTTCTGAGATGATGGTACGGACGAGTACCAACTGGTTAACAAAGAACAAGGACTACTGTCGAATCTGCGGGGATATACATGGTGTATATAAGATACGGACGAGTATCTGTATAAGTGTACCAGTGAGTAGTGAGTATATAATGTATAGGTGAGTGTTTATCTGCTGGGGATATGACACGGACGGGTGTCAGGAAAGTGTATATACAAGTATAGGCGACCACGCTGGGGATATGACACGGACGGGTGTCAAGAAAGTGTATAGGTATGTGTAAGTGCAAAGAGGGTGTCTTTGGCTTTCGGCTGGTGACACGACACGGACGAGTGCCAGGATGTATCTGCAATACTGGTGATCTTGGTTTGTAAAGTGTATTCAGGCAACCTGCTGGGAAATGATGATACGGACGGGTATCAAAAAGGAGATATGTACTGGTGTTTGTGATATGGGGCAACTGCTTTTGCTGGGACTCTGATGGGGATGTATTCTGTATGCCGACAGATTGTCAATATTTACAAGTGTTCAAATCACAACATGACTTATGATTATGCTATGCATTTGATTTTTTTGCCGTAATGCTCCGTATTAGACGGAATGCTACGCTCTGGGGGTGAATTATGATGCAAATGCTATGATTATGCAAAGAGGCACCGATCCGGGATTCGGATCCCGTTGCCGCGAAGATCTCTGATCGATCTGCTTGAAGTGAACATCCCAGCTGGGGATGAGATCATTGATAGATCTGTAGTTGTATCTGCTTGGGGATATACGTCATCGATTGACATATTCTTATAATACGGGACCCAGCTGGGGTTTGTAGAAGCTTTCTCTCTCTCTGTTGTGACTTCTTCATGCGCTGCTCTTCTGAATAGAGGCTGGGGATTCTGTGGGGAGATGATTCCTCGATTCTCGCATCCTGCTGAGGAATAATGGCAACTCGGCTGGGGAATGCTGTTGATAACTCAGCTGGGGAGAGCAACAAGAGGCAACTCCGCTGGGGATAGAGCACTCTGAGTGTTAAGCTTGTTTGTTGACTTGGCAACTTTGCTGGGGAGAGCAATGGGGAGCAGCTCAGCTGGGGATAGAGCATCTCGGATGCTGAGATCGAGTGTATGCTGATTTGACAGCTCCGCTGGGGAGATGGGCACATCCCATTGCTACGTGGAAGATAGACCGAGTTGATAACGATTCGCCATCTTGCTAAGGCGTAACTGGCATGCCCCAGGTTGTGTTCTGGATACCTGCAATCCTGCAAAGATAAAGAAACGCACAAATGGTCCCGAGGTATCTTTTACTGAGATTCCGTCATAGGAAATAAGTACTTTCGAGAGTAAGTATATTCCCTGCAAGCATGTGTTTTATTTTTAGAGAGAGGCATCTGTACTTATGCAATTGTGTTTTTAGAGACATCAGACAACTCTTTGCAAAACATAAATGTAAAAAACGAGACATGACTGAAAATCTGATTATATTAATTCGTGTGCCCTGAATTGGCAAGATACAGTCAGAGAAACATATCTCCTGAAATGAGGAGATTGTTACAAATTGAGAAATAAAGTGCTGGCGGTGCTGGCGATGCTTTCAAGGAGCTTCCTCTTCTGCTATGACTCGTATGACAATGACGTTCTTCTCGTCTTGCTTTCTGGAGAGAGTTGATTCTGATTGCAGCTTGATCCTTTGGAGCTTACCAAGTTGTAGGCGATACAGACGAATTCAGAATGCAGTTGTTCGCTTATTCCCTTATTTTGCATGGATCGCCCTTTCGGGTTTTCAATCCATCGGGATACCCATTTTTTGCCTGAGCTGTCCAATGCGGCTTTTCAACTCAGCGGGTGTACATTTTTTCATTTATTTCCCTTACTTTTGCCCGAGTCTTTTATTCTGTTTTTGACTCGCCGGGATGCCCTATTTTTGCCTGGACTTACATTCTGTTTTTATGTCCAGCGGGTCATTTTATGCGAAGTATTTTTTAACTGCATCTGAATTCACAGGGGACGGGAAATCTTCACCATCCATGGTGCTGAGCATCAGTGCTCCACCAGAGAAAACTTTCTTTACAACGAATGGTCCTTCGTAGTTTGGAGTCCATTTGCCCCTGTAATCTGTATGAGGAGGGAGGATTCTTTTCAGCACAAGGTCTCCTACTTGGTACTCTCGGTGCCTGACTTTCTGATCGAAGGCCCTCTTCATTCTCTTCTGATATAACTGCCCATGGCAGATTGCAGCCAATCTCTTCTCTTCGATCAGACTCAGTTGCTCGTATCGGGACCGAACCCATTCTGCTTCACCCAGTTTGACATCCATTAGTACCCGTAGGGAGGGTAGTTCAACTTCAACAGGTAGGACTGCTTCCATACCATACACAAGCTGATATGGCGTTGCCCCAGTGGATGTTCTGATTGACGTGCGGTACCCATGCAAGGCAAACGGTAGCATTTCATGCCAGTCTTTGTAGGTGACTACCATCTTCTGCACAATCTTCTTGATATTCTTATTTGCTGCCTCGACAGCGCCGTTCATCTTTGGCCTGTAAGGAGAAGAATTGTGATGTTGGATCTTGAAGTCCCGGCACAGCTCTGCCATCATTTTGTTGTTCAAGTTGGAACCATTATCAGTAATGATTCGCTCGGGCACTCCATACCGACAGATGATATCTCTTTTCAGAAATCTGGCTACCACTTGCCTTGTGACATTTGCATATGAGGCTGCTTCAACCCACTTGGTGAAATAATCAATGGCGACCAGGATGAATCTGTGGCCATTTGAAGCAGTTGGCTCAATCTTGCCGATCATGTCAATGCCCCACATAGCGAAGGGCCATGGTGAAGACATGATGTTCAGGGGATTGGGAGGCACATGCACCTTGTCTGCATAAATCTGGCATTTATGACATTTTCTGGCGTAAGCACAACAGTCTGCATCCATTGTGATCCAGTAATAGCCTGATCTTAACAACTTTTTAGCCATGGCATGCCCTCCTGCATGGGTACCAAAGGATCCTTCGTGCACTTCATGCATCAACAAATCTGCTTCTGTCTTGTCAACACATCTGAGGAGTACCATATCAAAGTTCCACTTGTATAAAGATCCATCAGTGTTCAGAAAGAAACTTCCAGCTAGCCTTCTTAAAGTCTTCTTATCATTGGAAGATGCCCCAGGTGGGTACGTTTGGCCCTCCAAGAAGCACTTGATGTCATGGAACCAAGGCTTATCATCTTTAGCAATATCTGCTGCAAATACATATGCTGGTCTATCAAGTCTCGATACTGAAATCTGAGGTACAAAGTTAGCAGCTTGAACTTTGATCATGGATGAAATGGTAGCAAGAGCATCCGCAAACTGATTCTCGTCCCGAGGGATATACTCAAGCTTGACTGTTGTGAAGAAAGTCAATAACCTTCTTGTATAATCCCTGTAAGGTATCAGATGATCTTGGTGGGTGTACCATTTTCCGTTGGTCTGATTGACTACCAAAGCTGAATCTCCGAATACGGTCAATGTCTTGATCCTGAGGTCAATGGCTTCCTCAAGACCCATAATGCAAGCTTCGTATTCAGCTTCGTTGTTAGTGCAGTTGAAAGTGAGTCTTGCCGAGAAAGGCATGTGAACCCCTTTAGGTGTAATGAGTACTGCACCAACACCACGGCCATTCATGTTAACAGCCCCATCAAACATCATAGTCCATTCTTCTTCCGGGTCAGGCCCTTCAGTGTGAATAGGCTCCTTATGATCTTTCGCTTTAATGAACATGATGTCTTCATCAGGGAAATCAAATCTCATTGGCTGGTAGTCATCAATGGGTTGCTCAGCAAGATATTCAGATAATACACTGCCCTTGATGGCTTTCTGAGATGTGTATTGGATGTCATACTCTGTAAGAATCATTTGCCATCTTGCGACCCGTCCGGTAAGAGCTGGCTTCTCGAAAATGTACTTAACTGGATCCATTTTTGAGATCAATAGAGTAGTATGGGTCAACATATACTGTCTCAGTCGGCGAGCAGCCCACGCTAAAGCACAGCAAGTTTTCTCGAGCAGTGAATAACGCTGTTCACAGTCGGTAAACTTTTTGCTTAGGTAGTAAATTGCATACTCTTTTCGACCAGACTCGTCATGCTGACCTAGTACACACCCCATCGATTCTTCTAATACTGTCAAGTACATAATCAGAGGTCTTCCTTCAACTGGAGGCATAAGGATTGGAGGTTCTTGTAAGTACTCCTTGATCTTGTCAAAAGCTTTCTGGCAGTCTTCGTTCCACCTGACCGTTTGCTCCTTTCTTAACAGCTTGAACAGGGGTTCACAGGTCGCCGTGAGGTGAGATATGAACCGTGAAATGTAGTTCAATCGACCTAAGAACCCTCGAACTTCTTTTTCAGTTTTCGGTGCAGGCATCTCTTGGATGGCTTTGACTTTATCAGGGTCAACTTCAATCCCTTTCTCGCTTACAATAAAGCCCAGCAGCTTACCGGATCGCACCCCGAATGTGCATTTGTTGGGGTTCAACTTTAGTTGGTATTTCCTCAGACGCTTGAATAACTTGAGCAGATTCACCAGGTGATCTTCCTCTGTAAGGGACTTGGCGATCATATCATCCACATAGCATTCTATTTCCTTGTGGATCATATCATGGAATAATGTCACCATAGCCCGTTGATATGTTGCACCTGCATTCTTCAATCCGAATGGCATCACTTTGTAACAGAACGTGCCCCAAGGTGTAATGAATGTTGTCTTCTCCATGTCTTCAGGTGACATCTTGATCTGATTATATCCTGAAAATCCATCCATGAAGGAGAATACCGAGAACTGAGCCGTGTTATCCACCAATACGTCAATGTGAGGTAATGGGAAGTCATCTTTCGGGCTGGCTCTGTTCAGATCCCGGTAGTCAACACACATTCTTACTTTGCCATCCTTCTTAGGCACGGGCACTATGTTAGCAACCCACGGAGGATAGCTAGTCACAGCAAGGAACCCGGCGTCCCATTGCTTTTGTACCTCTTCTTTGATTTTCATAGCCATGTCTGGGCGAGTTCGGCGCAACTTCTGTTTGACTGGTGGGCATTCTTCCCTCAAAGGCAGCTTATGCACAACAATATCGGTATCCAACCCTGGCATATCTTGGTAGGACCAAGCAAACACATCAACATACTCTTGAAGCAGATCTATCAGCTGTCTCTTCACTGAGTCTTGCAGGCAGGCCCCGATTTTGACTTCTTTCACGTCTTCCTCCGTACCAAGATTAATCACTTCAATCTCCTCCTGATGAGGAGTAATAACTTTTTCCTCCTGTCTCAGCAACCTGGCTAGCTCTTCAGGAAGCTCATATTCTTCATCAACCCCTTCATCAGCTTGATTGATCGGATTGTCGAAGTCATACGATGTCATAGCTGTGCTGTTGTCGGTGCTGTCTGGAAGGCACTCTCTGCAAGGGTTAAGTCGGTTCATTTTAGTGATTGATTTTAATCTTGCTTTAGAAAAAAGTGAAATGAAGTTATCATTTTGAAAACACCGCCATTTATTTTTGTACAAAAAGAAAAATGGAAAAACAGTGAGCAGAAAAGAAAAAGACTCGTTTGCAAAAAGATTGTCTGATATTTCAATAGTTTAATCTTGTTTGCACAAAAGTACAGATGGCCCTGATTACAAAATGAGTCTTGTCATCTTGGGCAAGATGCAAGACTTTGATGCATGCTATAAAAGATACAGGAAATAATAATTACTCTGCTCGAGTAACACTTATAATTCCCTGGGAAGACCAGTTCGAGACACTGCTCCCCGGGACCTTTGGACGAATCCAATTCTCCAGATTGCGCTCCTCTTCCAGCTCGTCTTCCAGACAGTTGATAGCATCGGGGGTAAGCATTCCCCCACTGACAAAACCAGGCTCTGCAGCAGCCTTTGCTTGATGTTGAGTTGGTTTGTAACCCAACCCAAATTTGTCTTTCTTCTCCTCCACAGCTAAGACCTTGCCCCAGCCTTGGGCAGTTCCTTCTTCAACAACCTTCCGGGCTTGTTGGTAAGATGACATGGAGATACCAGATACAGCAGATGCTTCATTGACGTTCAAGGCCTCAAAACCTTGGCTCATTGTTTCATGGATCTCTCCATCCATCTCAATGTATTTATAAGTAGCCAGATGGCTAACAAAAATGTCCTCTTCTCCACAGATTGTGACAACTTGACCCTCCCACTCAAATTTTAACTTTTGGTGAAGGGTAGATGTTATTGCGCCGGCGGCGTGAATCCAGGGTCTACCCAACAAACAGCTGTAGGCGGGCTGAATGTCCATCACATAAAAGATAGTTTTAAAGGTCTGCGGGCCAATTGTCACAGGCAGCTCAATCTCTCCCAGAACCGATCTCTTCGAGCCATCAAAAGCTCTAACCACCAGGTTGCTGGGTCTCAATGCCAATCCATCATATTCAAGCTTCACCAGAGCCTTCTTTGGCAAGACATTCAGGGAAGAACCTGTGTCCACCAGCACATGTGAAAGGACAGCTCCTTTGCATTCCATGGTTATGTGCAAGGCTTTGTTGTGGTTACGACCATCCACTGTCAAATCAGAATTGGTAAACCCTAGCCCGTTGCTAGCAGTAACATTTCCAACCACGGTTTCCAATTGGTTGACAGTAATCTCCTCTGGCACGTAAGCTGCGTGCAGGACTTTCAGTAGCGCATTCCGATGGGCTTCGGAGCACATAAGCAGAGAGAGGATGGAGATTTTGGATGGCGTCTGGTGAAGTTGATCCACAATTTTGTAATCACTCTTTTTGATGATCCGCATAAACTCATCAACTTCCTGATCAAATGGAGTCTTCAGGGCTTCTTTGGCAGCTGGATCCTCCTGCACCGGTCCTTTACCCTTTGCCTTGGCAGCAGCTTCTGCTTCGGCAGTAGGTCTTTGGACTTGTGAAGCGAAGAGACGTCCGCTTCGAGTGAAGCCTCTGCCTCCCCCCACATTATCAACTTGTGGTGCAGGTGATGATGTTTCCAGAGTGATTCTTTTCCCTTCACAGTACAAGTCAGAGCCATAGTGCCAAGGGATGGCCCTATTGCTTTCATATGGTACAGGTCCAGGCACCGTGACAGTGACTGGACTGATTGCTGCTGCTGAAGGGACTGTAATTGTTTGTGGATCATAAAAGATTGTAACTGGTGCTCTAGTGGGAGCAGCACCTTCTGAATGATAAGCAGAATTATTTTCAGGATCGTAGAATATGGTAACAGTGGAGACATCTTCATGATTGATTGCTGGTGTTGTAGGAGGTTCTGTTGGAAGGACTGTTGTTGTTGTTGATGGAGAGTCGAAATGGAATGAAGCTGAAGTTGTAGCAGGAGAAACTGTTGAAAACTGATCATTGGGTAGAACAGATGAAGTACTTGCTGATGTTGCTGATGAATTGTTGGGAACAATTGTTGCTGTATTTGTAGGAGGGTCTGCAACCGTTGCTGATGAAGTTGCTTGATTTGCCGGAAATGATGTAGTGATCTGCAGTAGGCCACTCTGAATAAGGCTGTCAATGCCATTCCTCAAGTCTTCACACCCATTCCAAGAAATATTGCAATATGGGCACCCTAGCTCACACCCTGGAAATATATTGTTTTCACGGAGTTGAGCTTTGATTTCCACCAATGGTGTCCTGATCTGATCCACACTGGTTACCAAATAAGACGGTTGGTCCTCTTCGATAGCATTAATTCGGGGACCACCATGGTGTGGCATTGGGTTTTTGTTGACGTTGGGCGGAGGTGCAAAGTTCAAAGCCTTGGAGTCTACTAAGTCTTGTACCTTCATATGCAGAGCTCTGCATTTTTCTGTACTGTGACCAGGTGCGTTGGAATGAAAAGCACACCTAGCATTGGAGTCATAGTTTCTTGGTAGACTATTGGGATCCGGAGGTGCCAACGTTCTTAGCTCAACCAGGTTGAGTTTCAGAAGCTGTGGCAGCAAAGCAGCATACGGCATTGGAATCGGGCCGATCACTCGATTAGCCTGAGAGGGCCTTTGTTGGAATGGCCTCTGTTGATTGTTGTTGTTGGAGTTGTTTCTTGGAGGATATTGATTCTGATGATACTGAGGTTGTTGTTGGTAGTTTCGTTGAGGAGGTTGATAGACTGGCAGAGGATGTGCTGGAGCAGGGATGGTGACTGCTGCTATTGTTCTTGGAACATATTGGGGCCTACCCCTGTTGGAGTGAATGGCATTGGTCTCGCCAGTTCTTCTCGGGCCTGCAAAAGGCTTTCTTGTACCACTGGACGAACTAGCACCATTATCAGATATCTTACCCATCTTTAATAGGCTTTCAATTCTCTCCCCGGCTATAACAACATCTGCGAAGCTGGTGGAAGAGAAAGCAGCTAGCCTATCAATATAGGTTCCCTGAAGGGTATTCATGAACATATCAGCCATCTCTCTTTCAGACATAGGTGGCTGGACAGCAGCAGCAAGCTGTCTCCATCTTTGAGCATATTCTCTGAAGCTCTCTCTTGATGATTGTGACATCCCCATTAGGAGGGTCCTATTGGGTGCCATATCCAGATTATACTGATACTGTCTGATGAAGGCCTCTGCCAGGTCCTTCCAGCATCTTACAGTTGCCCTTGTCAAGTGGGAATACCATTCCCTTGATGCTCCAGTCAAGCTATCTTCGAAGTAGAACATCCACAATTTCTCGTCCATGGTATAGGCCTTCAGCCTTCCCAGAAATGATTGTAGATGAGTCCGGGGGCATGAAGTCCCATTATACTTTTCGAAACAAGGAGGTTTGAACTTATGGGGGATCCTGACCCCGTCTACTAAGCCCATATCCATCACGTCAAAACCCAAAGAATTTTGAGATTCTAAGGATCTTAGCTTCTCAGCTATTTCTTCCAATCTCCTATCATAAGCATCCTCCCCAGCGCCCATTACTGTAAATTGGTCCTCCTGAGGATCCTCTTGAAGTACTCTGGCTGCGGTGGCTGTCCCTTGAACGTTTGCAGGGATGTTAACCTCAGGATGTAGATGTGGACCAAACACAGGGGGGTTGACATGTGGTTGCACCCTTTCATTATTACTGGTGCCTGCAGTTCCTACATGAGGCTCCTCTTGATTCTGCCTCTCCACCATGGCCCTCAGTCTCTCCTGACTCTGAGCCATGTTGTTCATAACCTCCATGAACTGCGTCATCTGCGTTCTCATCTCCAGTCTTTCATTGGCTAGCTGATTTCTGACATCAGCAAGATCTTGTTGAACTTGATCCATCTGAATTCCCAGAAGGTTGTTTCTAGTTGGATACCTGTGTGGCCTGTTGAGAGGAAATACCCGGCGACGAGCAATAATGCCTGAACATCACAACAGAGGTTAGAAACAATAAAACAAAACCTACAAAACAAACAAAAGGGTTAGTATGCAATGCAGTATGCTTATTTGCTATCAAAGTATCCGGCTTGGTCTTCAGTTTTGACCCGTCCAGACCCTTGAAGATGATGCTGTTGAAGTTGCTTTTGATGTGGGCCCAAATAGAAACCAACACAAACATATTACAAAGGGTGAAATAATACAACTTGTTCATTTTTACAACACAAACCCTCAAAGGGGCCAAAATACATCACAAAAAGCAAAAGTACATGGAAAAGGAACAACAACAAGCAAATGATCAAACTCCAAGGCCAAACTCATCCTCACGAACTTCCTTGAGAAGTGCTTCGGTCACAGGATCCGCTGGACGCTCCGTAAGATTCCTGATGAGAAGGTTTCTTGTTGCAACCGCTGTAGTCAATTTCCTGCTCTGACTTTGGTCCTTAGACCTCTTCAATCCTGCTTTGATTTTCAGCTCTGATATTTCTTCCTGGGCTGCTGCCAGGGCTTTCTCCATCTGCTCCATCTTATCTTGAACTCTCTTGTCTTCTAGAGTACGGGCTTCAGTGATCCGGACCCACCTGGCCTGGCTCTCTTTCAAGTACAAGTCTGTCCTTGCTCTTTGGAACTGGGCTTCTTTACAAGCATTTTTCAGAATCTGCTCACCAGCTTTAGACTTGTTGATATAGTCTCCAGACTTCCCAATCTTAGTCAAGTGTTCCACTCTCAGCTTCTCCAATCTTTCAATCTCCCTTACACCTTCACTCCTCTCCCTGAGGGTCTTCTGCAGGGCTTGGGATAGCTTCTCATTTCTTTCTTTCAAGCCTTCAAACTCTTCCAAACTGACAGTAGCAGGGGGTGGTGCTGATGATGACTCAGGCATGTCTTTGATGGTGAAGGGCAATCCTGAGATTTGGGCCCTAGCATAGGACCACTCATGATATTGGGCTGATGCCACATTATTGCACTTCCCCAGAATGGTGATTCCCTTGGTTTGAACATGATCCCAGGCCCAGGCAGCCTGCCTAACAACAGTCAAACTGATCTTGTTCTCACAGTAGAGGGTCTCAACCAGGTCCTGTTCCCTGGGAGCATGAACCAGTGCATAGCCTAATTGCCTCTTGAACAGCAGGGGGTTGTAGTTGATACTTCCCTTAACTCCTACCAAAGGCACATTGGGAAAGTGTCCACAGCTTGTGATAATATCTCTGCCCTTGGTGCTCTGAGTGCACCATCTGATGTCTGCTGAAGTGAGAGTAGTGAGCCTCTTAGCCCAGTTGCTTTGCTGATGAGGATTCAGGAATGCATCTGTCCTGGGTAGATGCTTGAGAAGCCAAGCATGGAATAGTGGAGCACAACACCTCACTAGCTTACCCCTCTGTTTCTCATTCCTCTGATGTACTGAGTAATAGAGGTCACCCAACAAGGTTGGCACTGGGTTCTTCAGGATGAACAGGTGGATGGCATTCTTGCTGATGAATCTGGGCTCATCTGCAAACAACACAATTCCATATACACTCAAGGCCAACAATGCACAAACAGCTCTCCACTCCCCCAGGGAGGCCTTCAAACTAGCTTGAGAAATCAGGAAGTCCAGATGAAAACCAGGGATCCCAGCTTTAGAGGTTATATGCTGCTCAATCAAAGCAGGTTCTAGGTGCAAAGCTCTTGCTATCTCTCCATTGCTGGGAAAGACCATTTCAGGGTTAAAAGGAATTTCTCTCTTGATAGGCAAACCAACCAAAGATGCATATTCTTCTAAGAGAGGTCCCAACTGAAAGTCTTGGAAGGTGAAACACCTCAATGGGGGGTCATAGAACTGGATGCAGGTATGGATCAGGCTCCTCTGAGATGGGTCCATGTCCATAACCAAGTCAAGTATATCCCCATAATGCTCCCTGAACAGAGGTATGTGATCTGGGGTCATCAGGGTTTGGACCCTCCTGATGTCTGACAAGTCTGGTTGGAAGAAATGATAGGTGATATTGCTTTTCTTTGGAGCCATGATGCTGAAGACTGGGTAGAGTGCTGATGACAATGCTGAAGTAGAGAAAACCACTGACTGGCTGGTGCTGAAGCAGACAGCTAAACTGAAGCAGATGCTGGTGAAGATGGGTCAAAGCTGCAGATGGGGTCAAAACCAAAACCTGATGAAAATGGATACCCTGAAAAACAAATAAGCACATGTTAATATGATGCAATGAGGATGTATGCAAATGATATGCAAAGGGTTTGTGACTGAGCTGGATCTGGATAAACTGCCTTGGTATAGATCCATGTGTGTTCAAGAATTCCGGATGGAGGTCTATAAATCCAGTAACCAAGGTGGGGGACTCAAATAAAGAGCCACATGTCCAGGGTTTTAGAATCACAAGAACTATCCAACATGGAGCATTCTTAACAAAGTCAAAGTAACAGGGTATTCTGAGGTCAAGGTACCTGCAAACCTGTAAACAGCCCAACCCCCTCACAGGTAGTGATCTAGAACAAGGATCCTCAGACTTGGATCAGTTATGAGAAGTGTAAACACCTCTAACCCGGAGGTACAGTGTTTACAATAACCATAACAATTCCTCCTCTAATTCACCTCAATTTCTGAAGGTCAATACTAAAAGGTCATCCAGACTTAGCAGGCTTCCCAGATCCCCCTAGCACTACAGGAAATCCGTAGCACAGAGTTCTCAAGAAGAAACCCATATCTGAACCGTGTTTCATATTCCCGCACCAGACCGAAATGGAATGGGAAAGAATATGATTCACTCTAGCCTAGGTGTCACTCAGGTCCCAGGTATAGGACCTTAACTCTCAATGGAACACCCACCCACCAAAGAAAAACCAGATCCAGCCAGCACAGTATGACAGTATGATATATAAAAGCAGTAAAGAAAGCAGTAAAGTAACTGTACATAAAGCAATGAATAAAAAATAAACACAAGCACAAACAAGCACATAACACCCCAGTAAACACAAATCAAACAAGCGCTAGGAGGAACCCACAAAAAGAACCAGAAACCCTGGTTGCAGTATAAGGGTCCCCAGCAGAGTCGCCAAGCTGTCGCTCCCGACAAATGAAACAGGGTCAGATGAAGGTACAGACGCGAACGGTCGGCGAAGGGAACAGTGAGAACACACAGCCGTGAACTCACTGGAGAATGAATAGAGTCGCCAGCTAGGCATTTTTATCCCGGAGGAAAGGTAATGCTGCATAGACCTAGAAAGAGATGGATAAGACGGTTTGCGAACCAGAGAGACTGAGAAAGGGGGTTGGTTACAACCTGGGAAGGTATTAGCACCCAGATTGTCCGCCGTACTCGACGGGATCCACGCTTAAAAGATTTGTGTTTTAAAGGGGTAGTGTCAGTGCAATCTGTGTGTAAAATAGCTGGAAAAGAATGTACAGGTGTCGGTGTAAAGAAGTGAAGTGTAATATGAAATATGAAAGTGTTAGTGTAAGGAAAGAGTATGCTCATGATCATGAGGCTAAGAGAATGAAACTAGAAGGAGGGGGGAATGTACAGAGACTTTTGTTCGATAACTGTTAAGTTATGCCTACGTATCCTCTCGTGCAATGAGGAAGTCAGAACACCGTAGTTCGACCCAAAGAGACTGAAAGGATTGACTGGTGAACTGCTTGCAGTCTATGCTCAAGTGTATGATCTGTCTGGCACAGATGCAAACTGTCTTGCATTAGACGGAAGAAGCAAGTTCTCGGTTGTGAGTGAAGATGATGAGAAAAGAATCCCGAAGGAGACGATTATTGTTTGTTCTTGTGAGTTTTCAGTCTTTTATTTCTTTTTGGATTTTGTCATAAGATAATGAGCTTAAACCTAAATCAATGGATTTGGTAAACTCATCACATCATCCCTCTGATTAGGGGTAATGAGAATTACCTTAAGTGTGAAGTCAGATTCTCACACTTAATCACCTTTGATGTAGGGTTAAGATCATTAACCTACTTGTGATTAATTAGATGTTTTTGGTGTTTTTGTTTAGTGTTAAGTAATGAGGTTAAGCCATAATCAGGGATTTAACAGACTCATTACACTATCCTAAAAGAAGGATAATAGATGAGGGTGTTTAAGCTGAGGAAGGATCCTCAGCTTAATCCATGATTAGGGATTAAACCCATGACAGAACAAACCTTTGATTAAGTGGATTTTATTAATGATATGATGATGAAGTGTTTTTTATGATTTGTAAGACAACTTGAGGGGGACTTGTCCATTAACACTAGGGTTAGTCCTTCTTAACCAATTAAGGAAGAATTAGAACCCTAATGCAAGGCCCAAGTTACAAGTGTAATGCCTTGATATTTATTAAGTGAATTGATTAAGAGATTTCAACACCTTAAGGGTCCAAGACTTAGGATTAAAGTTATACACTCCATCCTAAAAGAAGGATGCAGGCATGATCTTAATCACAAAGTCTTAAAGCCTTGAGGGTTTAGTCCCTGATTATGAGGTGAGAAGAGATGACTCAAGGAGAGACACAAAGGTAAAAACTATGGGGGGAACTAATCAAAACCCTAATTCATTATCATGCTTGGTTGGTCCTAATGTTTGTGAGGTTTTCAAGAACAATCTTCAAAGGAGCCACCAGGGAGCAGATGAACAAGATCAAGAGAAGCAAAGTGACTTGCTTCATTCAAGAAGTCAAGTCACTTGAAGAAAGAAAGTGGGAGGAACAAGAATGAGCAAGCTCAAACTCAAACACACATAAGAATACAGCAAGGTATGCAAGAGAGATGAAAAGAAAAGTTATGAGAAGTGAAGGCAAATTCACTTCTCAAGTTTACTTACCACCTGAAATGTTAGAAAGAAATGCAATGCAATGCTAAATGAAATGAGATGACATGATGCTAGACCAAACCAGAAGCATGTTGATGATGATAATGATGTTATGAGATGCTGCAAACATGAGGCAAGGCATGGGGATGTTCATACAAGATTATGAATGCATATGATGCAAGTTAAGGAACATGAACAAACATGAAATGTTATGGAACATACAAGACAAATGGCATGGCAAATATGTAATGCAATGATCAATGATGCTCCATACATGTCTTAAGATGTCAAATGAATCATAAGAATGCACCAAATGCAATGGCAAGTCAAATTATGCAAGGAAATGCAAGAAGGATGCAAATGAAAGCCCAAATTAGGGTTCATGGATCAAACATCAAACACAAACCAAAAACAGAAACAAACCTTAACATAAAAAATGGAAAATGGTACCCAAAGAAACCCTAGGCCTATAATGAACCACTGCCCAAAGGGGAGCTCTCAACTCTCAACCAAACTCAAGTTATGAATTTTGCAAGTTATTAGGGCTTTTTAGGGTTCTTATCAAAATAAATGCCAATCAATTAGAAAATGCAAGATCAAATCCTGGCCTTTTTATCCTTGAAAGTTCATGCTAAATGGAAAACAATGCAAGAAGAATCAATGTCTCAACCTTCACCAAAAGGCAGAAATGAATTTTCAAACTTATGAACAAAATAATGCATCAAAAATGATTTAATTCAATGAAAAATTCTTAAAATGCATCAAGATCAAAAAAGAAATTTGGTTTGAAGGTTGGACAATGTTTCTAAATGTCTTAGAACATTTCATGAATTTTTTTGTAATTTTTAAATACCTAAAAGTATTTTTAATTAATTAATTCTCATTAATCAATTAAAAATAATCTTTTAAATATTTAAAAATACCTTTTTTAATGATAAAAATAAAATAAAAATGTTTTTGTGTCATAAAAATTAATAAAACCTTAAAGAAAAAGTTTCATAATTTTTATGATTTTTTTAACTATTTTAAATAAATTGTACAAGTTAAATGAAAATAAATGAATTAAAAATTGAATAAAATGAAAGTAAGCAGAATGGACGCATGAGATTGATCCTGGTGATAAATTCATTGACCACGCGCCACATCCAATGGTCCACGTTTGAACTGACTAAATTAAATAAATTAAGATTAATTAACCCTAACACGTGGATTAGGGTTAATCAAACACATCTGGGCCACTCAATCTGGAGGGAAGTCAACAAGTCAGCGCATATCCACGGCCAGCATTCAAACTGTCATTAATTATGGGATTAAACCCTAATTACATTCAGGTGGCCGGAGAAGACCTCCGGTCATCTTCTCCGGCCAGAGGGTCACCTGAAAATCTTCAAGATCTCTCAAAACGCATCATAAATGAAAACTAAGCTATGGGAAATGATCTCCAACACCTCACGAACTAAACCCCTAAACTAAAACAAATTTATCTAACCTAAACAGGCTGAATCGAAGAAAACAAATTCTAGGGTTCGTGAGCTTCAAACAGCAATTAAACTCTCAAAACGCAACCATTTTCAAAACCAATGGTACCAGAATGACCAGCAAGACATGTAGAGCAAGTTTGTAACAATCAAATTGATTTCTGGAAAAATTAATTTGGAGCTACCTGAGATTTGCAACCTTTGATTTTGGAACTTTCAGGCCTCTTCTCCTTGCTCAATCTGCTCCTCTTGGTCCCCCAAAGTTGCGTGAATGCTCAAATGGAATTTATATTTGTTGGATGATGAGTTTCGAAGAGAACTGCTTCTGCTCAGTCAACAATGGCAGATGAGTTCTTGGCACTTTCAGGCTGTGAGAGATGGTTGTTTGTGACCTATGAAGTGTGTTGAGAAGTTTGGCAAAGTTTGTTTTGATGTTTGTGGGCTATAGTGAGAGTTGCAAGTGAAACTGCAAACTGAGGTGAGAGATGGCAGTGAAGTGTTTTGGTTGTTTCAAGCTCTGGTTCTTGATGCTTTGTGTTCTATGGATCAAGGTGAGATGAATGGAGGAAAAAGATTTTGGGTTTGTAAGCTGTGTAATGAGATTCGATAGAACTTGCAAGTTGGGAGGTTTTTGTGTAAGTTGTGAATGAGTTGGTTTCAGCCCTTGTTCTTGTTATGTTCAACTTGCAAAATTCATAACTTGAGTTTGGTTGAGAGTTGAGAGCTCCCCTTTGGGCAGTGGTTCATTATAGGCCTAGGGTTTCTTTGGGTACCATTTTCCATTTTTTATGTTAAGGTTTGTTTCTGTTTTTGGTTTGTGTTTGATGTTTGATCCATGAACCCTAATTTGGGCTTTCATTTGCATCCTTCTTGCATTTCCTTGCATAATTTGACTTGCCATTGCATTTGGTGCATTCTTATGATTCATTTGACATCTTAAGACATGTATGGAGCATCATTGATCATTGCATTACATATTTGCCATGCCATTTGTCTTGTATGTTCCATAACATTTCATGTTTGTTCATGTTCCTTAACTTGCATCATATGCATTCATAATCTTGTATGAACATCCCCATGCCTTGCCTCATGTTTGCAGCATCTCATAACATCATTATCATCATCAACATGCTTCTGGTTTGGTCTAGCATCATGTCATCTCATTTCATTTAGCATTGCATTGCATTTCTTTCTAACATTTCAGGTGGTAAGTAAACTTGAGAAGTGAATTTGCCTTCACTTCTCATAACTTTTCTTTTCATCTCTCTTGCATACCTTGCTGTATTCTTATGTGTGTTTGAGTTTGAGCTTGCTCATTCTTGTTCCTCCCACTTTCTTTCTTCAAGTGACTTGACTTCTTGAATGAAGCAAGTCACTTTGCTTCTCTTGATCTTGTTCATCTGCTCCCTGGTGGCTCCTTTGAAGATTGTTCTTGAAAACCTCACAAACATTAGGACCAACCAAGCATGATAATGAATTAGGGTTTTGATTAGTTCCCCCCATAGTTTTTACCTTTGTGTCTCTCCTTGAGTCATCTCTTCTCACCTCATAATCAGGGACTAAACCCTCAAGGCTTTAAGACTTTGTGATTAAGATCATGCCTGCATCCTTCTTTTAGGATGGAGTGTATAACTTTAATCCTAAGTCTTGGACCCTTAAGGTGTTGAAATCTCTTAATCAATTCACTTAATAAATATCAAGGCATTACACTTGTAACTTGGGCCTTGCATTAGGGTTCTAATTCTTCCTTAATTGGTTAAGAAGGACTAACCCTAGTGTTAATGGACAAGTCCCCCTCAAGTTGTCTTACAAATCATAAAAAACACTTCATCATCATATCATTAATAAAATCCACTTAATCAAAGGTTTGTTCTGTCATGGGTTTAATCCCTAATCATGGATTAAGCTGAGGATCCTTCCTCAGCTTAAACACCCTCATCTATTATCCTTCTTTTAGGATAGTGTAATGAGTCTGTTAAATCCCTGATTATGGCTTAACCTCATTACTTAACACTAAACAAAAACACCAAAAACATCTAATTAATCACAAGTAGGTTAATGATCTTAACCCTACATCAAAGGTGATTAAGTGTGAGAATCTGACTTCACACTTAAGGTAATTCTCATTACCCCTAATCAGAGGGATGATGTGATGAGTTTACCAAATCCATTGATTTAGGTTTAAGCTCATTATCTTATGACAAAATCCAAAAAGAAATAAAAGACTGAAAACTCACAAGAACAAACAATAATCGTCTCCTTCGGGATTCTTTTCTCATCATCTTCACTCACAACCGAGAACTTGCTTCTTCCGTCTAATGCAAGACAGTTTGCATCTGTGCCAGACAGATCATACACTTGAGCATAGACTGCAAGCAGTTCACCAGTCAATCCTTTCAGTCTCTTTGGGTCGAACTACGGTGTTCTGACTTCCTCATTGCACGAGAGGATACGTAGGCATAACTTAACAGTTATCGAACAAAAGTCTCTGTACATTCCCCCCTCCTTCTAGTTTCATTCTCTTAGCCTCATGATCATGAGCATACTCTTTCCTTACACTGACACTTTCATATTTCATATTACACTTCACTTCTTTACACCGACACCTGTACATTCTTTTCCAGCTATTTTACACACAGATTGCACTGACACTACCCCTTTAAAACACAAATCTTTTAAGCGTGGATCCCGTCGAGTACGGCGGACAATCTGGGTGCTAATACCTTCCCAGGTTGTAACCAACCCCCTTTCTCAGTCTCTCTGGTTCGCAAACCGTCTTATCCATCTCTTTCTAGGTCTATGCAGCATTACCTTTCCTCCGGGATAAAAATGCCTAGCTGGCGACTCTATTCATTCTCCAGTGAGTTCACGGCTGTGTGTTCTCACTGTTCCCTTCGCCGACCGTTCGCGTCTGTACCTTCATCTGACCCTGTTTCATTTGTCGGGAGCGACATTATTTAACAATGCAATTAAATGATTTAAAAATAATTTTTTATGCAAAAAATAAGAATGTTTTTGGGTTTTTAATATTAATTAATGTTAAAGTGTAAAAAATCAGAATTTTTTGAAAATGTTTTGCTATTTTAAATAAATAAAAGAAAAGAAAATGAAATAAATAAAAATAAAATGGAAAGTAATTAAAATGGAAGGTTCAGATTGCGTGGAAGCAAGATCAATGGCTGAGGATGCAAGTCAGCTTGACTGAAGGTATGTAGATCCTAGGGTCCAGGTTTAAATCCCTAATACGCGCGCAATCCAAAGGCTCACATTCAATCTGAGTTAATTAATTATGTTTTATTTTAATTAATTGAAATTAAGGCTAACGAATTATCTAGGCCATCCATCACTTAAACTAATCAATATCCAATGGCTCGCGTTCAATCTGGAAACCCTAAACCTAATTAACCCTAATTATTTTCAGGTGACAAGAACAGTGCTCCGATCATCTTCTCCGGCCAACCAAAACCCTATCTTCTTCCCCAGGCCATCCCAAGACCTCTAACCTATCCAGAATCCATCCCCACACTCCAAGGAAATCAAATCAATCATCAAACACAATTTATAACACTTGAATCAAGAGAATCGAAGCAAAAATCAAAACACGGGCAAACTTTCAGAACAACATGAAATGATCATTTCTTGCTCATTTTCAAATCTAAACATATCTAGATGATCAGTGCAACATGTAGATTCATCTTGTAAGAAGAAAATGAAGTTCTTAGAAAAAAGTTCTTGAGCTATACCTGAGCTGGAGACCTTCAAAGATGAGATTTTTTAGCCTTTCCTTCATGCAAACCACCTCCACTGGTCCCCCTTGTGCTAATGGCAAGCTTTAATGGAGTTTAAATTGGCTATTTTGAGAGGTTCAATTATGGTGTATCAGAAAATGAGGTTCTTGTGTGTTGTGTTTTAGGCCATTGTAAGGGGTGGGATTTGTTCCTTAGGTGAAATGTGACTTGTTGGTGAAAGAATTTTTGAAGTTTGATGGCTGGATTGGGAGAATCGAAGAGAGGAAGTTTTTGGGGATTTTTGTGCAAACTGAGTGTGTGTTGGTTTTGAGTTCTTGTGAGCCTTCTTTTATGATCCTTAGGCTTTGCATAAACAAATGGAATGAGTCATAAGAGCAGATATCCACTGTGGGATTGGGATGGCTCAATTGGCCAAAAATTCAAAAGTTGTGTACTTGAGGTATGGGCCATGGCAGAACTGATTTGAAGGCTTGAGCTGCTTCAGCTGGCTTCAAGGAGAACCCTAGGATCAATTGTTATGAGCTGTATGGCTTGGATCAAGAGTTTGCATAGGTTTTGCAATTTTGCAACTTTGTGATTTCTTGAGAAACAAGTCATGAAAATTAGAAGTCACGTGATGTATTTGAGCGGATTAGAAGTCACATAGAGGCCTGAAATTCACTTTTACACATTTCCCTCTTTGGCCTAAACTTGAAAATTACAAGATTTTTCCCAACTTTGACTTGCCATATCTTGAGTTCTAGGATGAATCAAGATGAGTTCTTATACTTTTTAGATAGGGGAAGATCCAATCTACAACTTTCATGTTTGAAGAAAATTCATTTGAAACATGTTTGATCAAGAAAGAGGAGTTGAAAATCCTTCCCAAAATGGAAAGTTTGCATTTCAAGTCATGTCCAAAAATGGAAACTTTTGCAATGGCTCAAAATTGTTCAATATTGTGATCTTTCAAGCATTCCTAAGACCAAATAAAGGTCATAGGATCTCAAATTGATGATGATGACCCTTTGGACCCTTGTTGGAGGCCTTAGATGCCCTAATCCTGACTTTTCTTACACAACAAGTTACAATTTGATCAGATGACTTCCACATTGAATTTTTTCATTAAACTACATCCACACACTCCTTATATCATATAAAGACCATTTGAATCAATAATGACCAAAAATTTTGGTTGTAAGGGCCTCAAACCCAAAACCCTAATTTTAGGTCATATGTGTAGGAGCCTTGAGCCTGCCTGGGTGGCTCTGCAATCTCTTGTGATTTTTTGACTTCCAAGAACCCTTGGGGTATAATATGACCTTAGAACACTCAAGGACCTTCTTGTCATGCTTCATGGCCTCTGAGATACCTCATACTCTCTTCAAGATTCATCTGATCACAAACCCTAACTGTGCAGAGATGCAATGAGATTTTAAAGATGAATATGCAATGTAAGATGTAATGTATGCTATGAAATATGTGTGATCATAAGCCAAGGCATAAGAAAGTGAGAGGGAAAATTTGGGGTGTTTACAGTTGCCCCTATTCAAACATGAGTTAGTTGTGCAGGATGTAAGCGCCAGGCTTAGCAGACGAACAAGATAACTTGTGGTTGAATACCAAGACAGTCCAAAATTTGCGCTCTCTGGTATAAGAAGAAAAGGGATATAAATTGTTATTTACAAAACCAAACGATATAGAATGAACATCGAATGATAGCGATGGAGGACGACCATCGAGCAGAGGATGACTGCTGGGGGATTAAAAGGTGAGAGATGCTCTAATGGGGACGACCATCAGGCTAAAGAATAGGAATCCACGATGGGGACGGCCATCGGATAAACTGATGAAATCATGACGAAGGACGGTCATCAAAAGGTGAAGGCCAATCACCTAGCAGGGGACGGCTGCTGAAAATATCACGACATATGACGAATGTCGGATAGAAAGTCAACGATGGGGACGACCATCAGATAAATGATGAGGGACGGTCATCAAAAGGTGAAGGACGATCACCTAGCAGGGGACGACTGCTGAAAATATCACGACATAAGACGAATGCCGGATAGAAAGATCAACGATGGGGACGACCATCGGATAAATGATAAGGGACGGTCATCAAAAGGTGAAGGATGATCACCTAGCAGGGGATGGCTGATGAATACATCACAACATAGGACGAATGCCGGATAGAAAGATCAACGATGGGGATGGCCATCGGATAAATGATGAGGGACGGTCATCAAAAGGTGAAGGACGATCACCTAGGAGGGGACGACTGCTGAAAATATCACGACATAGGACAGATGCCTGATAGAAAGATAGTTTCGTTGTGAGAAGAGATAAACGCGGACGAGTGTTTAAGCCCAAAAATAAAATGGTATAAGTGTTTCGACAGTGTGTATAGACTATAGATATGGACGAGTATCTTTAGGACCACGATACGGACGAGTATCGATAGAAACAAACGTCGACGCGTGTTTAGGGATGATGATACAGACGGGTATCAATTGGTTAAGCAAGGAACACGGACAAGTGTTTGGTCTACTAGAGAGTAGTATAAGGGTATTTGTATTGAGAGTGCAAAAGGGTATTCTGGAGACTGCAGGGGATAGGTGTTTTTGTATACTTGCTAGGGAGTAGGATGTGTAGGACACAGACGAGTGTCAGAAGAACTCTGTATAAGAATGAACAAGAGTGTAAAAGGTATTCTGGCAATTTTACTGGGAAGATGTTTTTGTTTGTACATCGTTGGAGGAGTGATTTTTGTAAATACAGGTGAATGGTTCGAACCTGACTTATGATCATGCAAATGCATGTTTGATTTTTACCATAATGCTCTGTATTAGACAGAATGCTACGCTCTGCTTGGGGAAGATGATGCAAATGCTATGATTATGCAAACGAGAGAACCGATCCGGGATCTGAACTATGCGAGGAGAAAGGATCTCTGGGCGATCTTTCTGGAGAACTCTATGGGGAAACTCAAGCTGGGGATAAGAGAAACCCCAAGGTGTTGGCAATTGTATCTGTTTGGGAAGAAACAAATTCAGTTATTGCTCGGGAGATCCTGCTTGGGGAGGAGAGAACTTATGAGAAGTAATATATTGTAATTCTTTCACTCAGGTTGTATCTTGGGGAAATGATGAGCTTCATGGGGGATGCTTTTGTCAAGTGATCATGCCGATGATGTGACTGCTGACTTGGCTGGGGATATAGTGCCTGATATGCCCCATGCTGCAAAAGATTAACTGCCTTGAGTACCTGTAACCTGTTAAACAAAGGAAACGCACAAGTGTCCTGAGGAATCCTCAACCGGATTTCGTCATATGAGTAAGATTTGCTTAAGAGTACATATTTCCTGCAAGCATTTATTGAAAAATGGCTTATATGTTTTCATGCAAATGTTGTATTACGAACTTTGGACATTTTTGTAAACAAAACAAAAAGGGTACAAAACAAAGTATGAGTGAATATTGATTTTATTTATTTGTGTGCCCTAAACAGGCGACTACATTTGAAGAAGCTAATCCCTGAAATCAGGAGATTGCTATAAAATCGAGAAAATAAAAGTATTCTATTTGGCAATGCTGAAGTTGATGCTCCAATCTTCCTTTTGCTATGACCTGTATGACTTTGAACTCTATTCTTATCTTACTTTCTGAAGAAAGTTGATTCTGATCGACACTTTGTCCTTTCGAAGCTTTCCAGGTTATGTAAGTATGATACAGACGAATTCAGAGTGCAGTTGTGCGCTTATTCCCTGATTTTGCGTGGATCGCCCTTTCGGGTTTTCAATCCACCGGGATACCCATTTTTGCCTGAGCTGTCTGATGTGGCTTTTCAATTCAGCGGGTGTACAATTATTTTTTTAATTTTCCCTTATTTTTGCCCGAGTCTTTTATTTTGTTTTTGACTCGCCGGGATGCCCTATTTTTGCTTGGACTTACATTCTGTTTTTATGTCCAGCGGGTCATTTATGCGAAGTATTTTTTAACTGCATCTGAATTCACAGGAGATGGGAAATTTTCGCCATCCATGGTTACGAGCATCAGTGCTCCGCCTGAGAAGACTTTAGTTATCACGTAGGGACCTTCATAGTTTGGCGTCCACTTGCCCCTGTGGTCTGTATGAGGAGGAAGGATTATTTTCAGTACAAGCTCTCCCACTTGATATTCCCGAGGTCTCACCTTTTGATCGAAGGCTCTTTTCATCCGTTTTTGATATAACTGACCATGACAAATAGCTGCTAATCTCTTTTCTTCAATCAGGCTCAGTTGATTATAACGAGATCAGACCCATTCTGCTTCGTCCAATTTCACATCCATTATTACCCGCAAGGAGGGCAATTCAACTTCAACAGGTAGAACAACTTCCATACCATACACAAGTTGATAAGGCGTTGCCCCGGTAGATGTTTTGATGGAAGTTAGGTACCCATGTAAGGCGAATGGTAACATTTCGTGCCAGTCTCTGTATGTGACTACTATCTTTTGCACAATCTTCTTAATGTTCTTGTTAGCTTCGTCAACAACGCCATTCATCTTTGGCCTGTAAGGAGAAGAGTTGTGATGTTGAATCTTGAAATCCCGGCATAGTTTTGTCATCATATTGTTGTTAAGGTTTGAACCATTATCAGTAATGATTCGCTCGGGAACTCCATATCGACAAATGATATCCTTTTTCAGAAATCGAGCTACCACATGCTTGGTGACGTTTGCATACGAAGCTGCTTCGACCTATTTGGTGAAGTAATCAATGGCTACCAGGATGAATCTGTGACCATTTGAAGTAGTTGGTTCGATCTTTCCAATCATATCAATGCCCCACATGGTGAAGGGCCAGGGGGAAGACAATACATTCAAAGGACTTAGATGCACATGCACTTTGTCTGCATAGATCTGGCATTTATGGCATTTTCTGGCATATGCACAATAGTCTGCATCCATTGTGATCCAATAGTAACCTGATCTCAACAATTTCTTCGCCATTTCATGTCCTCCAGCATGGGTACCAAAAGAACCCTCGTGTACTTTGTGCATCAGCAGGTCTTCTTCCTTTTTGTCAACGCATCTGAGCAAGACCATGTCGAAGTTTCGCTTGTATAAGGAGCCATCAGTATTGAGGAAGAAACTACCAGCTAGCCTTCTTAATTTCTTCTTATCATTGGACGATGCCCCAGGTGGGTATGTATGAGTCTCTAAGAAGCATTTGATGTCGTGGAACCTAGGTTTGTTGTCAGTAATAGTATCCATAGAGAAGACATATGTTGGTCGGTCCAGTCTGGATACTAAAATCCGAGGCACATAGTTGGCAGTCTGTACTTTGATCATAGATGAAATAGTGGCCAAGGCATCTGCAAACTGATTCTCATCTCGAGGGATGTATTCAAGTTTAACTGTTGTAAAGAAAGTCAACAATCTCCTCGTATAGTCATGGTAGGGAACTAGATGCTCTTGATGAGTATATCACTTGCCATTAGTTTGGTTGATTACCAAAACTGAATCTCCGAATACATTCAAGGTTTTGATCCTGAGGTCAATGGCTTCCTCAAGACCTATGATACAAGCTTCGTACTCTGCTTCATTGTTAGTGTAAGCAAAGGTGAGCTTTGCCGAGAAAGGCAGATGGACTCCTTCGGGTGTAATAAGCACTGCACCAACCCCACGACCGTTACAATTAACTGCCCTGTCGAACATCATAGTCCATGATCCTTCTAGATCCGGCCCTTCAGTGTGAACAGGCTCTTCACAATCTTTTGATTTTAAGAACATGATGTCTTCATCGGGGAAATCAAATCTCATAGACTGGTAATCATCAATGGGTTGCTCAGCCAGATAGTCAGACAATACACTGCCTTTGATGGCTTTTTGAGAGGTGTACTGAATATCATATTCTGTCTGAATCATTTGCCACCTTACAACCCTTCCGGTAAGTGCTGGTTTCTCAAATATGTACTTGACTAGGTCCATCTTTGAGATCAACAAGGTAGTATGCGTCAACATATACTGTCTTAGTCGGCGAGCAGCCCACGCTAAAGCACATCAAGTTTTCTCGAGCAGTGAATAACGTTGTTCATAGTCGGTAAACGTTTTGCTTAGGTAGTATATTGCATACTCTTTTCGACCAGACTCGTCATGCTGGCCTAACTCACACCCCATTTATTCATCTAATACTATTAGGTACATTATTAGAGGTTTTCCTTCAACTGGAGGCATGAGAATTGGAGGTTCTTGCAGATACTCCTTGATTTTGTCAAAAGCTTTCTGACAATCATCGTTCCACCTGACTGTTTGTTCCTTTCTTAGCAGTTTGAACAAGGGCTCGCAAGTTGCAGTGAAGTGAGATATGAACCTTGAAATGTAGTTCAATCTACCCAAGAACCCTCGAACTTCTTTCTCAGTCTTAGGTGCAGGCATTTCCTGAATTGCTTTAACTTTATCGGGGTCAACCCCAATTCCTCTTCCGCTCACAATAAACCCCAACAGCTTACCAGAACGTACCCCGAATGTGCACTTGTTGGGATTTAACCTTAACTGATATTTCCTCAGACGCTTGAAAAGTTTCAATAGATTTACCAAATGCTCCTCTTCTATGAGGGACTTGGTAATCATGTCATCCACGTAGCACTCAATTTCTTTATGGATCATGTCATGGAATAATGTTACCATAGCCCGTTGATATGTTGCACCGATGTTCTTCAAACCAAACGAAATTACTTTGTAGCAGAACGTCCCCCATGGTGTGATGAAGGTTGTTTTCTCCATGTCTTCAGGTGACATCTTGATCTGATTGTATCCAGAAAATCCGTCCATGAAGGAAAATACCGAGAACTGAGTTGTGTTGTCTACCAATACATCAATGTGAGGTAATGGGAAGTCATCTTTCAGGTTTGCTCTGTTCAGATCCCGGTAATCGACACACATACATACCTTGCCATCCTTCTTAGGTACGGGTACAATGTTTGCAACCCACGGCGGGTAACTAGTTACAGCAAGAAAATCGACGTCTCACTGCTTTTGTATTTCCTCTTTGATTTTCATGACCATGTCCGGGCGAGTAAGACGCAACTTCTGTTTGACCGGTGGGAAATCCTCTTTTAATGGCAACCTGTGCATGACAATATCTGTATCCAAACCCGACATATCTTGGTAAGACCAAGCAAATACATCGACATATTCTTGCAGCATACTGATAAGTTGTTCTTTTACTGGAGCTTGCAGACTGGCTCCAATCTTCACTTCTTTCATAACTTCCTCGGTACCAAGATTAATAGTCTCAACCTCCTCTTGATAAGGAGCAATCACCTTTTCCTCTTGTCTTAATAACTTGGCTAACTCTTCAGGTAAATCGTAGTCTTCTTCAACCCCTTCATCTGCTTGACTAGTCGGATTGTCGAAGTCACACAAGGTCATAGCAGTGTCGTTGTCAGTGCAATCTGGAGGACTATTTCTGCAAGGGTTGAGATTCGGTTCATTTTAGTGATTGATTTTATTTTGTTTTTAGAAAAAGTAAGTGAATGAAGTTTTTATTCAAAAAAACATTGTCATTTATTTCTTTGTGCGAAAATAACAAAAATGAAAAGACAATGAGCGAAAAAGATTGTTTGCAAAAAAGATGTCCATTGTTCATTAATATTCAATTTGCACAAATACATATGGCCCTATTACAAAATGAGTCCCGACATCTTGGCCAAGATGCAGGACTTTGATGCATGCTTAAAACAGGAAATAATAATTACTCTGCAGCAGTAACCCTTATAATTTACTAGGAAGACCAGTTGAGGACTTGTCGGCCCGGGACTCTTGGACGGATCCAGCTTTCCAGGTTGTAGTCGCTCTCAGCCTCGTCTTCCAGAGTGTTGATAGCATCAGCGGTCAGCATTCCCCCACTTATGAACTTTGGCCCTCCAGCAGCCTCCTCTTGAACTTGTCGGGATGGTCTGTAACCCAAACCGAATTTGTCTTCTTTCATTTCCACCTTCAGCAGCTTGTCCCAGCCTTGTGCATTCCCTTCTTCCACAACCTTCCGAGCCTGTTTGTAAGAAGTAATTGAGGTACCCATCCTCTCCTTTTGGGATGTATCAGACACCTTAGTTGTAGCTTCGTTGAAATTCAAAGCTTCGAACCCTTGGCTCATGGTTTCATGGATTTCTCCATCCATTTCTATGTACTTTTACGTAGCCAGGTGACTGACAAAGATATCCTCTTCTCCACAGATAGTGATAATTTGACCTTCCCACTTATATTTTAACTTCTGGTGAAGGGTCGATGTTACCGCACCGGTGGCATGAATCCATGGTCGACCCAACAAACAGCTGTAGGCAGGTTGTATGTCCATCACGTAGAAGGTAGTTTTGAAAACTTGTGGGCCAATTACCACGGGTAGCTCCACCTCTCCAAGAACCGATCTCTTAGAACCATCAAAAGCTTTTACAACTAGATTTCTTGGACGGAGGGCTAGAACATCATACTCCAATTTGACTAAGGCTTTCTTTGGCAAGACGTTGAGTGATGATCCAGTGTCAACAAGGACATGCGAGAGCACAACCCCTTTACATTCCAGAGTGATGTGTAATGCCTTGTTGTGGTTACACCCCTCTGTAGTCAAATCAGCATCGGTAAAGCCTAGTCCATGACTAGTATTGACATTTGCGACTACTGATTCCAACTGATTGATAGTGATCTCTTCAGGCACATAAGCTGCATGCAGGACTTTGAGTAGTGCATTCTGGTGAGCCTCGGAACACATAAGCGGTGATAATAAGGAGATCTTGGAGGGTGTTTGGTGGAGCTGGTCCACGATTTTGTAGTCACTTCTTTTGATAATCCTCATAAACTCGTTTACATCCTGATCAAAGGGTGTCTTCTGAGTTTCTTTTGCAACAGGTTCTTATGGCACCACACTTTTACCCTTAGCTTTGGCAGCCGCTTCCGCTTCGGTATTAGTTCTAGGAATTTGTGAAGCAAAGAGACGTCCGCTTCTAGTGAAGCCTCTGCCTCCCCCTACATTGTCTACTTGTGGTGTAGCTGTTGAGGAGTCAAGAGTGACCTTTCTTCTGTGGCAGTAGAGATCTGAACCATAATACCAAGGCACGACACTGTTGTTATCATAAGGAATTGGTCCAGGCACCGTGATGGTCACCGGACTAATTACAGCAGAAGAAGGAGTCATGATTGTTTGCGGATCGTAGTATATAGTAACAGGGGGTCTGACTGAAGGTGGCACAAATGTAGGAAGCTGACAAACCGATGAGAGAGTGTTGCTGGGATGTTGTTGGTGAGAATGTTGCTGGAAGTTGTAGTTGTGAGATTCTGGAATAGGGACTGTTGCTGGGTCGTAGTAGATAGTAAATGTTGAAATATCACTGCCAGTGTTTGTTGTTGTTGTAGCCGATTCCGTTGAAATGATTTTTGCTGTATTTGTAGAAGTGATTTCTGTTGCAGTTGTAGAAGCTTGAAATGTTGATGTTATTTGCATGATGCCTTCCTTAATCAGACTGTTGATACCATTCTTCAAACTTGCGCAACCATTAGTAGTAACCTTACAAGCTCCGCAGTAGGCTTCACAACCTGGAAACACTTGGCATTTTAAAAGCTGAGCTTTCACCTTGGCCAGAGGTGTTCGAACACTTGCAATATCATCAATCAGGATTGCGGGTTGGTATTCCTCGATAGCATTAATCCCTGGCCCACCATGGTTAGGTATTGGATTTTTGGTGACATTCGGAGGAGGTGCGAAGTTTACAGCTTTGGAATCAATCAGGTCTTGGACCTTCATATGCAGGGCCCTACACTTTTTGTGGCATGGCCGAAAGCATTTGAGTGGAAGGCGCATCTTGCGTTGACATCATAATTTCTTGGAAGGTTGAGAGGATTTGGTGGAGCCAAAGTCCTCAGTTCAATCAAGTTGAGTTTCAACAGTTGTGGGAGTAACACTGCATAGGGCATCAGAATGGGATCGATTAACCTGTTGATCTGAGAAGTTCTTTATTGAAATGGACATTGTTGTTGATTATTGTTGTTGTAAGGTCTTTGCTGTTGTTGTGGGAACTGTTGTTGCTGAGGTGCTGGAGTAGGAATGGTGACAGCAGCCACTGATCTTTGCAAATACTGAGGCCTTCCTTTGTCAATATGCACTGAATTGGTTTCTCCTGTCCTTTGGCGTCCAGAGACTGGTTTCTTTGTGTTTCTGGAGCTGGCTTCGTTATCAGAAATCTTGCCCATCTTCAACAAACTTTCAATTCTCTCCCCTGCTATGACCACATCAGCAAAGCTAGTGGAAGAGAAAGCAACAAGTCTATCAATATAAGTTCCTTGCAGGGTGTTCATGAACATGTCAGCCATCTCCCTTTATGACATTGGAGGTTGGACAACAGTAGCCAACTGTCTCCATCTATGAGCATACTCATGGAAACTTTCCCTCGAAGATTGAGACATCCCCATTAGGAAAGTCCTGTTAGGTGCCATGTCCAAGTTGTATTGATACTGGCGCACAAAAGCTTCATCCAAATCTTTCCAATTTCTGACGGTGGCCCTGGATAAGTGTGAGTACCATTCTCTGGATGCCTCGGTCAAGCTATCTTCAAAATAAAACATTCATAGCTTCTCATCCATAGTGTATACCTTCAACCTATCCAGAAAGGACTACAAATGAGTGCGAGGATAGGAAGTTCCACTGTACTTCTCAAAACACGGGTGTAAACACCCCAAATTTGCCATCACTTTTTTCTCACACCATGGCTTGTGATCTTTAATTTTTGTTTTAACATAAGCATTACATCTCATATTGCATATTTGTTTCATCTGCATAGTTCCATTTCATCTGCATCTAGGGTTTCTGATCTGAGCAATCCAAGAATCAATCTGAGCCATCCCAATGGTCTTGAAACATTCCAAGAGGTTCTATGTGTGTTCTATAATCATAATATGCTCCCCAAAGTTCATGAAAGTCAAGAAATCACAGATTGGCAAAGGCATGGAAGCAGAGCAAGGGTTTTCCTGCACAGATGACCAAAATTAGGGTTTTGGTTTCAGAGGCCTTAAATCAAAATTTTTTGGTCATTCTTGTTTCTAATGTTCTTAATATGTTATAAGGATCATGTGTGCCAAGTTTTATAAAGAAATTCATTGTGGAAGTCATCTGATCATTGGGTAACTTCTTGAGCAAGTTAAGTCAAAATTAGGGCATCTGAGGCCCCCAACAAGGGTACCAAAGGATCATTTTCATCAAATTGAAGTTCTATGATCTTTATTTGATCTTAGAAGTGGTTGGAAGTTCACAAGATTGAAGAATTTTGAGGCAATTGCAAACTTGCCATTTTTGGAAATGACTTGTAATGGAAACTTTCCATTTTGGGAAAGATTTTCAACCTCCTCTTTCATGACCAAAAATGCTTCAAATGAAAACTTCTTGGACATAAAAGTTGTATATTAGGTCTTTCCCTTTTCAAAAAGTACTAGAACATGTATTGATTCATCATAGAACTCAAGATATGGCTTTTCAAAGTTGGCAAAAATCACATAATTTCAAGTTTCATGCCAAAGAGGGAATTTTGCAATTTCACTTGCCAAGCCTTTTTATGACATCTAATCAACTTATATGCATCATAACATGTCAAAGCAACTTCTAAACATCAGAATTGGCCCAAGTTTACATTGTTTTCATGAATTGATCTTTAAGAAATCTAAAAGGAGCCAAAACTCACAAACTTTGCAAAATGCCTTGGATCCTTCCATCCACTTGTGCCAGCTGCATCAAACTCATTCTATGGCTCTCCATGAATCTTGCTGAGGCCAGACATCCCAAAAAGCCAGCTCTGCCATGGCCCATACCTCCAAGTACACAAATTTGACTTTTTAGCAAAACCTCCCATACCAATCAAGCCGAGCCACAACCACTCTTCTGACCAATCAAGACATCACATACATGCCTCATAGACCCCATTTCATAACATCTTGGAGCCCGAATCATCCCATAAGTCAGATTGCACAAAATCACCATAGAACTTCACCTCTTCGAATCTCACTACACAAGCCTCAAACTTCAAATATTTTTCCACCAATCAACTCAAAATCATCCATAGATCACAAAACACCCACTCCCATGGCCTGAAAGTTCCCTAAACCAAAACACGATTTATGCAAAACCAGAACCATACACCTCAAAATAGCCATCACAAGCTTGCTCTAAGCTCCTCATCATCATCAGGGAGCTCATTGGGGGTGATTTGAACCAAGAAAAAGGCCAAAAAGCTCAGGGAGTGAAAGCTTCATCTCAGGTATACCTCAAGAACAATTTTTCCAGAACATGTTTTTTAAGTTACAAACTGATTCTACATGATGCACTGATCATCCTGATATGTTTACTTTTGAAAATGGTTGATAAATAAGCATTTCATGTTGTTCTGAAACTTTGCCCGTGAATTTGTTTTTGATTCGATTTGCTTGATTCTTGTGATACAAATGATGTTTGATGAGTGATTTTGATTGTGTGAGGCATGGGGATCATTTATGGGCAGTTATTTTGGTCTGGGGTAGCTCAGATAGAGAGATGGCATGAAGGTGTGGTCGGAGAAGATGACCGGAGCTTGCTTCGGTCATCTGAGATTAATTAGGGTTTTGATTCCTAGTTTCATTGTGAGCCCTTGGATGGAGATTAGATTAGGCAGCATACGGTCCAGATGAGGTCATTAACCCTAAACATTAATTATATAGTTTAATTAGGTTTATTTGAATTAATTTAATCAGAATTGATCCTGGCTCTTAAAACGTGTGTGCAGTCAATGCCTTCCCCCTGGGTTTGAATCCTGGCCCTCAGATCAGTTGACTTCCCATTTAATCCATTTTTAATTCATTTTATTTTATTTCTTTTGCATAATTTATTTAAAATGGTTAAAAACATCACAAAAATATTATTTCTTGCATTTCTGATCTAAATATTTTTCTCAACCCAAAAATGATTTTTATTTTATTTTTTTCATTTGAAAAGTATTTTTAAAATATTTAAATGTTATTTTTAATTAATTAATGGATTTTAATTAATTAAAAATACATTTAGGTTTCTAAAAATCACCAAAAAAATCATGAACCATTCCAATACATTTAGAAACATTTTCAAACTGTTCATACAAATTTCTTTTTAGGTTTGATCATAATTTCACAATTTTCTTTGAATTAGGGTTCTTTAAAATCACATTTTTAACCCTAATTTGAAAAATTCATTTCTGCCTAACCATGAAGAGTTTGAACTTGATTCTTTTTGCATTATTTCACATATTGCATGTCGCTCCCAAAGATTTGCATCCCGGTACAGACGCGAACGGTCGGCGAAAAGAGAAAATGA
This sequence comes from Lathyrus aphaca, assembly GCA_963966055.1. Taxonomy (NCBI): domain Eukaryota; kingdom Viridiplantae; phylum Streptophyta; class Magnoliopsida; order Fabales; family Fabaceae; genus Lathyrus; species Lathyrus aphaca. The sequence goes on from OZ014520.1 coordinate 67,160,173, forward strand.
AGATGAATGAATAGAGTCGCCAACTAGGCATTTTTATCCCGAAGGAAAGGTAATGCTCCATAAACCTGGGAAAAGATGGATAAGACGGTTGCGAACCAGAGAAACTGAGAAAGGGGGTTGGTTACAACTTGGGAAGGTATTAGCACCCAGATTGTCCGTCGTACTCGACGGGATCCACGCTTACAAGATTGTGTTTAAAAGGGGCAAGTGTATGTGCTATCTGTGTGCAAAAGCTGAGAGTGAATGTACAGGTGTCAGTGCAAAAAGGTGAATGCTCAGGAACTGAGGCTTAGAAAAGGATGCTGAAATAGGGGGAAGACAAAGAGACTTTTGTTCGATAACAGTTAAGTTATGCCTACGTATCCTCTCGTGCAATGAGGAAGTCAGAACACCGTAGTTCGACTCAAAAAGACTGAAAATAAATTGGATGTGAACTGCTTGCCTGCCTATGCTCAAGTGTACGACTCGTCTGGCTCAAGTGCTAACTGTCTTGCATTAGACGGAAGAAGCAAGTTCTAGTTTGTAAATGAGTGTGATGAGAAAAGAATCCCAAAGGAGACGATTATTGTTTGTTTTTGTGTTTTCAATCTTTTATTGTTTTTGATGTTTTGCATAAGTTAATGAGCTTAAGCCTAAATCAAGGGCTTGTAAACTCATTATATCCTCCCTGAGTAGGGATAATGAGCCTACTTAAGTATGAGATAAGCATCTCAACTTAATTGCCATGATGATGTAGGATTAAGATCATTAACCTACTTGTGATTAATTAGATTTTTTTTGGTTTTTTTGTTTAGTGTTAATTAATGAGTTTAATCTCTAATCACAGATTAATGAACTCATTACACTATCCTAATAGAAGGATGATAGACGAGAACACTTAAGCTGAGGAAGATACCTCAACTTAATCCATGGTTAGGGACTAAATTCATTATATAACAAGCCTTTATTAAATGGATTTTAATCAAGGGATGAGATTAAGAAGTGGATTTTATGGTTTGTAAGACAACTTGAGGAGGACTTGTCCATTAAACACTAGGGTTAGTCCCTCTTAACCATAAGGAAGAGATGGAACCCTAATGTAAGGCCCAAGTTACAAGATAAAGTCTTAGTGATTATTAATGTGATTTGATTAAGAGGTTTAAACAATTTAAAGGTTTAACACTTAGGATCAAAGTTATACACTCCATCCTAAGAGAAGGATGCAGGCATAACCCTAATTCCAAAGTCCTAAAACTTTAAGAGTTTAGTCTCTGATTATTGAGATGAGAAGAGAGACTCAAGGTGACTCAAAGGTAAAAAGCTAGGGGGGACTATATACAACCCTAAAAGTTATCTTTTCGCCGACCGTTCGCTTCTGCACCGGGATGAAAATCTTCGGGAGCGACAGCTTGGCGACTCTGCTGGGGAAACATATCTTGCAACCAGGGCTTCTGGTTCTTTTTGTGGGTTTCTCCTAGCGCTTGTTTGATTTGTGTTTACGGGGGTGTTATGTGTTACTTGTGATTTTTGTTTGTTGCTTTATTTATTGCTTTCTGTACAACTTTATTTATTTCTTTCATTTACTGTCTATGCATTTCATATTACTGTCATCATATCATGTGCGGGATCTATTGTTTACCTTGGTGGGAGGGATATTCAGTGAGTGAGGTTCCATACCGAGAGCCTGAGTGACACATAGGATAGAGTGGCTTCATATTCTTTCCCATTCCATTTCGGTCTGGTGCGGGAATATGAAGCACACTTCAGACATGGGTTTCTTCTTGAGAACTCTATGCTACGGATTTCCTGTAGTACTAGGGCTATCTTGGAAGCCTGCTAAGTCTGGATGACCTTTCTACGACCTTCAGCATCTGAGGTGAATTAGAGGAGGATCCTTTATGATTAATGTAAACACTGTACCTCCGGGTTAGAAGTGTTTACACTTCTCATAACTGATCCAAGTCTGAGGATCCTTGTTCTAGAACAATACCTGTGAGGGGGTTAGGATGTTTACAGGATTGCAGGAACCCTTGGCCTCATCATATCCTGTTACTAATATTATTAAGGTTACACTATTTTGGACTGATCTTATGAAACCCTGGACTTGTGACTATTCATTTGAGTCCCCTACCTGATTACTGGTTCTCTAGCCTCCATCTGGACTTATGAACAGATATGGACCTTATCAAGGCAGATAACAGATCCAACACTTGATCACAAACCCTTGCATATCATTCTGCATACATCATTTTGCATCATTTTAACATTTGTCTATTTGTTTAACAGGGTATCTGCATCTTATCTTTGGTTTGGTTTTGACTATTCTTCTGCTCAGACATCTTCATCAGATATATTCATCAGCCATCTTCATCAGAGATTCTCTTTAGCACCTTCATCAGTTGTCTTCATCAGTGTTTCTCCTTAGTTATTTGCATCAGCATCCATTGTCAGCATGGACCCATCCAGGAAGAGCAACATTACATACCATTTCTTTGAGCCCTCCCTAGCAGGCATCAGGAAGATTCAAACACTCATTAATCCTGATCATGTCCCTTTATTTAGGGAACATTATAGTGGTATCATGGAGATGATCATGGACTTGGATACATCACAGAGGAGTATGATCCACACTTGCCTTCAGTTCTATGACCCTCCTTTCAGATGTTTTACCTTTCCATACTTTCAGTTGGGTCCTTTGTTAGAGGAGTTTTCCATGTTGTTGGGTGTCCCCATCAGGAGAGGGATTCCTTTCAACCTTGAGATGACTGCTCCTAGGAATGAGGATATAGCTAAGGCTCTATATTTGGAAACCACCATCATTGATCAGATCATGACTACTAAGGCTGGAATCCCAGGCCTCCATTTGGACTTCTTGATCACTCAGGCTACCAGTCATGCTGCAGCAGGGAAGTGGGACACTGTTTGTGCTCTCTTGGCCCTTAGCATATATGGTATCATCTTGTTTGCAGACGAGCCTAAGTTTGTAAGCAAGAGTGTTATCCATCTTTTCCTGCTGAAGAATCCAGTTCCTACCTTGCTCCGGGATTTCTACTACTCAGTGCATCAAAGAAATGAGAAACAGAGGGGAAGATTAGTCAGATGTTGTGCACCTCTCTTTTATTGTTGGCTATTGAGGCACTTGCCAAAGTCAGAAGCTTTCTTGAATCCTCATCAGTCAAGAAAGTGGGCTAAGATAATGATTGCTCTCACTTCAGAAGACATTAGGTGGTGCACTCAGAGCACCAAAGGCAGAGACATAATTACCAGCTGTGGGCAGTATCCCAAGTTCAAGGGCCGCATGCCATTCACCCTGGAGGACGTGCCTGGACCATCAGAAGTAGAGCCTGTGGCTACAGTCAGCTTAGAGGAATTTGAGAAGTTGAAAGAAAGGAATACTCAGCTTTCTAAAGCTCTAAAGAAGACCCTCTGGGAGAGGAATGATAGTCATCTGGACAATGAAAGGTTGGAGAAGCTCCGAATCGAGCATATGACCAAGATTAAGAAGACAGATGATTACATCAGAAGGGCTAGAGCAGGGGGAGTTAGTGTTGAAGAATGCTTGCAAAGAAGCCAAGATTCAGAAGGCCAGAGCTGAGCACTACTTGGAAGAGAGTCAAGCTAGATGGATTAGAATTACTGAGGCTCTTTCACAAGAAGATCAGAAGACCCATGCTAGGATAAAATAGCTGGAAGCTAATGAGAAGAAGAGTCAGGAAGCTTTGTTAGCAGCACAGAAGGAAATCTCTGAGTTGAAACTCCGGGCGGGATTGAAGAGATCAAAGGACCAAGACAAGTATAAGAAATTGACAAATGTTATTGCCACCAGGAACCTTCTTATTAGGACCATCACAGAGCATCCAGTTGGACTAGTGACTGATGCTCTCCTGAAGGAAGTCAAAGAGGATGACGATGGGCTGGATGTCTAATTTCTTTGTATTTATACTTCATTTTGTTTGTACTGTTGTTTATTTCATTGTATTTTGACTCATCATGGGGGCTTGTTGTAATCATACAACTATGTACCTTTGTATTTGTAATATATGGTTTGTGTGTTATTCTGTGGGCTTCATTTCTCTTCAACATCATCATTCCTCGAGGTCTGGAAGGTCAAAACCAAAGAACCAAACCGGATACCCTTGGAAGACAAATAGGCATACTGCATTGCATACTAACCTCATTCTTTGTTTTGTAGGTATTTTTGTTGTTGTTTTCTCACTTTGTTGTGGTTTCAGGAAACATTGCTCGTAGGAGAGTCTTCCCCATCAACAGAGTTCACAGGTATCCTACAAGAAACAACCTTCCGGGCTTACAGATGGACCAGGTTCAGCAAGATTTGACTGTCGTAAGAACCCAGATGGTTAATGAAAGAACTGAAATAAGGGCTCAGATGAACCAATTCATGGCAGTAATGACTGGGTTGGCCCAGAGCCAAAAGATATTAAGAGAGTTGGTCGAGCGGCAAACTCCTGAAGAAAACCACCCAGGTATAGGGGGTACCAGCAATAATGATCATGTACATCCGCGTACTGACCCCCCGGAATTTGGGCCTCATCTTAACCCTGATGTTAATGCTATCAGGAATACCCAAGGTAATACTGGAGGGCGTGCCTTGCAAGAGGACCCTCAGGAGGAACAATTCACTGTAGTTGTTGCTGGAGATGAAATCTATGATCATCGTCTGGACGAGATAGCAGAAAAACTGAGATCTCTAGAGTCTCAAAACTCCTTAGGGTTTGATGTTATGGATATGGGGCTAGTTGAGGGAGTAAGAATTCCTCACAAGTTCAAACCTCCCTGCTTTGAAAGATATAATGGGACATCTTGTCCTCGCACCCATCTTCAATCCTTTCTAGGAAGATTGAAGGCTTACACTATGGATGAAAAGCTATGGATGTTCAATTTTGAGGATAGTCTGACCGAGGCATCCCGTGAGTGGTACTTTCATCTGACTAGGGCAACAATTAGAAATTAGAAGGATTTGGCCGAGGCTTTCATACGCCAATATCAATACAATTTAGACATGGCTCCTAACAGAACTCTCCTAATGGGCATGTCACAATCCTTCAGAGAAAGCTTCAGAGAGTATGCTCAGAGATGGAGGCAGTTAGTTGCTGCTATTCAACCTCCAATGTCGGAAAGAGAAATGGAAGATATGTTCATGAACACCCTACAGGGGACATACATTGATAGGTTGGCTGCTTTCTCCTCCACTAGCTTTGCAGATGTGGTCATAGCTGGAGAAAGGATTGAGAGTTTGTTAAAAAGGGTAAGATTTCTAATAACGGCGCCAGCTCTAGCAGCACAAGGAAACCTTTTGCAGGGCCTCGCAGGTCGGGTGAGACTAATTTAGTACACATGGGCAGAGGAAGGCCATAGTATATGCCAAGATCAATTGCCGCTGTCACAATTCCCACTCCACCTCCTGAACAACAATACACTCCGCAACCACAACATTTCCCTCAGCAACAACATTTTCCTCAATAAAGGTCTTACAACAACAACAACCAACAACAACGTCCTTTCCAGAAAAGTCCATCTCAAGTCAACAAGATAATTGATCCTATACCAATGCCCTATGCCACTTTGTTACCACAACTTTTGAAGCTTAATCTTGTTGAATTAAGGACTCTGGCTCCACCGGATCCTCAGAACCTTCCGAGAAATTACGACGTCAATGCCAGATGTGCCTTCCATTCTAATGCGCCTGGTCACACCACAGAAACGTGCAGAGCTTTGCACATGAAGGTCCAGGATCTAGTTGATTCAAAGGCTTTAAATTTTGCACCACCTCTTAACGTCACAAAGAATCCTATGCCTAGCCACGGTGGGCCCAGGATAAATGCAATTGGGGAGGATCAACCAGTGAATCTAATTGGAGATACTGCAAGAATTCAAACACCTCTGGCCAAGGTTAAAGCCCAGCTTTTAAAATGCCAGGTGTTTCCAGGTTGTGAGGCCTGCTGTGAATCTTGCAAAGTTTCCGCCAATGGTTATGCAAATTTAAAAAGTGGCATCAATGGCCTTATCAAAGAGGGTATCCTGCAGATAACATCAACGGTTTCTACAACATCAGCAATTCCTCCTACAGCAACAACAAAAACTCTTCTTACAACTGCAAAAACAATTGTTCCAACAAACTCGTCTACAAAGTCAACAACCATTTCTTCCACTACTTCAACAAATGTTAGTTCAACCGCATCCGCTTCTACAACTACAGCAACCATTAACAATGACATCTCCATAGTCACCATATACTACGACCCTGCAATGGTTCCCGATTCCAACAGTTTTCAGCAACAATCTCAACAACAACCCAGCTTCAGTCTTTCACCACCGCCATCAGTCAGAAATCATGTCACCATATATTATGATCCACAGACAATAACAGTTCCTACTTCCGCTACAGTCAGTCCAGTCACCATCACGGTTCCTGGACCCATTCCGTATGAAAAAGATAATGTTGTTCCATGGCACTATGGTTCAGACCTCTACTGCAACGGGGAGAGAGTCATTCTTGATTCTTCAGCTCCTATACCACAGGTCGATAATGTCGGGGGAGGCGGAGGCTTCACTCGAAGCGGACGTCTTTTCGCGTCACAAGTCCCAAGAGTTAACACTAAGGCAGAGGCTGCTGCCAAAGCTAAAGGAAAAAATGTGGTGCCTGAAGAACCAGTTACAAAAGAAACCCATAAGACGTCGTTTGATCAAGATGTGGATGAATTTATGAGGATCATCAAGAGAAGCGATTACAAGGTTGTGGATCAGCTCCACCAAACTCCTTCCAAGATCTCCATTTTATAATTGCTATTGTGTTCCGAAGCTCATCGGGATGCATTAGTTAAAGTCCTGCACACAGCCTACGTGCCTGAGGAGATCACGGTAAATCAGCTAGAGACAGTGGTTTCCAATGTTAATACTAGTCATGGACTAGGCTTCACCAACGCTGATTTGACTACGGAAGGTCGTCATCAAAATAAAGCTTTGCACATCACTCTGGAGTGTAAAGGGGTTGTGCTTTCACATGTTCTAGTTGACACTGGGTCTTCACTCAATGTCTTGCCAAAGGAAGCCCTTGTTAAGCTTGAATATGATGGTATAGCTCTCCGACCAAGCAACCTGGTGGTTAGAGCTTTTGATGGTTCCAAGAGGTCTGTTCTTGGAGAAGTGGAGCTGCCTGTGATAATTGACCCACAGGTCTTTCAAACTACTTTCTACGTGATGGACATTCAGCCGTCCTACAGTCGTTTGTTGGGTCGACCATGGATTCACACCGCTGGCGCCGTTACGTCGACCCTTCACCAGAAATTAAAATACGAGTGGGAAGGGCAAATTATCACAATCTGTGGTGAAGAGGATATTTTTTTATCCATCTGGCTACCTATAAATATATTGAGATGGATGGTGAGATTCACGAGACCATGAGCCAAGGTTTCGAAGCACTGAACGTCAACAAGAACACAACTGAAGTATTTGCTGCATCCCAAGAGGATAGGATGGGTACTTCAATTGTCTCCTACCAACAAGCTCAGAAGGTTATTAAAGATGGAAATGCCCAAGGCTGGGGCAAGCTGCTACCGGTGGAGAAGAAGGAGGACAGATTCGGTTTGGGTTACAAACCATTCCGACAAAGTCAAGCAGAGGCTGCTAAAGAGCCCAAGTTCGTGAATGGGGGAATGCTGACCCCAGATGTTGTCAATAACGTGGAAGACGAGGCTGAAAGCGACCTCAACTTGGAGAGCTGGATTCGTCCAAGGATCCCGGGCCAACAAGTCCTTAACTGGTCTTCCCAGGAAATTATAAGAGTTACTCCTGCAGAGTAATTCTTATTTCCTGCTTTAGCATGCATCAAGTCCTGCATCTTGCCCAAGGTGTCAGGACTCATTTTGTAATAGGGCCATATTTGTATTTGTGCAAATGGAATATTAATGAACAATGGACATCTTTTGCAAACAATTTTCTTTTTCGCTCACTGTCTTTTCATTTTTGTTATTTTTTGCACAAAACAATAAAATGGAAATGTTTTCAAAATAATAACTTCATTTACACTTTTTCTAAAACAAGATTAAAATCAATCACTAAAAAGAATAAATCGCAACCCTTGCAGAGACAATCCTCCAGATTGCACCGACAACAACACTGCTATGACCTTGTATGACTTCGACAATCCAATTAATCAAGTAGATGAAGGGGTTGAAGAAGACTATGATTTGCCTGAAGAGTTAGCCAGGTTGTTGAGGCAAGAAGAGAAAGTGATTACTCCTCATCAGGAGGAGATTGAAACTGTTAATCTTGGTACTGAGGAAGATGTGAAAGAGGTGAAGATTGGGGCCAGTCTACAAGCTCCAGTAAAAGAACAGCTTATCAGTATGCTTCGGGAATACGTCGACGTATTTGCTTGGTCCTATCAAGATATGCCAGGTCTGGATATGGATATTGTCATGCACAGGCTGCCATTAAAAGAAGATTACCCACCGGTTAAACAGAAGTTGCGCCGCACTCGCCCAGATATGGCCATGAAGATTAAGGAAGAAGTACAAAAACAGTGGGACGTCGGTTTCCTTGCTGTAACTAGTTACCCGCCGTGGGTTGCTAACATTGTACCCGTACCTAAGAAGGATGGCAAGGTGCGTATGTGTGTGGATTACCGGGATCTGAACAGAGCTAGCCCGAAGGACGACTTCCCATTACCTCACATAGATGTATTGGTGGACAACACAGCTCAGTTCTCGGTATTTTCTTTCATGGACGTATTTTCTGGGTACAATCAGATTAAGATGTCACCCGAAGACATGGAGAAAACAACCTTCATCACACCTTGGGGCACATTTTGTTACAAGGTAATGCCGTTTAGACTGCAGAATGCCGGTGCAACGTATCAACGGGCTATGGTAACATTATTCCACGATATGATCCATAAAGAAATCGAATGCTACGTGGATGATATGATTGCCAAGTCCTTTACTGAAGAAGACCATCTGGTAAATCTGCTGAAGTTATTCAAGCGTCTGAGGAAGTATAAGTTGAAGTTGAACCCCAACAAATGCACATTCGGGGTACGTTCTGGTAAACTACTAGGATTTATTGTAAGTGAAAAGGGAATTGAGGTTGATCCCGACAAAGTCAAACCCATTCAGGAGATGCCTGCATCTAGGACTAAAAAAGAAGTTCGAGGGTTCTTGGGTAGATTGAACTACATCTCAAGGTTCATATTTCACCTCACTGCAACTTATGAACCCCTGTTTAAACTGTTAAGAAAGGAACAAACAGTCATGTGGAACGACGATTGTCAGAAAGCTTTTGACAAGATGAAGGAGTACCTGCAAGAACCTCCAATTCTCATGCCTCCTATTGAAGGAAGACCTCTGATAATGTACCTGACAGTATTAGAAGGGTTAATGGGGTGTGTGTTGGGCCAGCATGACTAGTCTGGTCGAAAAGAGTATGCAATATACTACCTAAGCAAAAAGTTTATCGACTGTGAACAACGTTATTCACTGCTCGAGAAAACTTGTTGTGCTTTAGCGTGGGTTGCTCGCCGACTAAGACAGTATATGTTGACTCACACTACTTTGTTGATCTCAAAAATGGACCCCGTCATGTACATATTTGAGAAGCCAGCACTTACCGGAAGGGTTGCAAGATGGCAAATGATCCTAACAGAGTATGACATTCAGTACACCTCTCAAAAGGCCATCAAGGGCAGTGTACTGTCTGACTATCTAGCTGAGCAACCCATTGATGATTACCAGCCCATGAGATTTGACTTCCCTGATGAAGATATCATGTTCTTGAAAGCAAAAGATTGTGAAGAGCCAGTTCACACTAAAGGGCCTGATCCAGAAGAGGCATGGACCATGATGTTTGACGGGGCTGTCAATATGAATGGTCATGGGGTTAGTGCAGTGCTAATTACACCTAAAGGAGTTCATATGCCTTTCTCGGCAAAACTCACCTTTGCATGCACTAACAACGAAGCAGAATACGAAGCATGTATCATGGGTCTTGAGGAAGCCATTGACCTCAGGATCAAAACCTTGAATGTATTTGTAGATTCAGCTTTGGTAATGAACCAGACCAATGGCAAATGGTACACTCATCAGGAGCATCTGATTCTATACCGTGATTATACGAGAAGATTATTGACCTTCTTCACAACGGTCAAACTTGAATACATCCCTCGAGATAAGAATCAGTTTGCAGAAGTTTTAGCTACCATTTCCTCCATGATCAAAGTTCAAGCTTCCAATTATGTGCCTCGAATTTTGGTATCCAGACTGGACAGACCGACATATGTATTCTCTGTGGACACTGCTAGTGACAACAAACCTTGGTTCCATGACATCAAATGCTTCTTGGAGAATCAGACATACCCACCTGGGGCATTATCTAATGATAAGAAGACATTAAGAAGGTTGGCCGATAGTTTCTTCCTCAATGCTGTTGGTTTATTATACAAGCGAAACTTCAACATGGTCCTGCTCAGATGTGTTAACAAGAAGGAAGCAGACCTACTGATGCACGAGGTACACGAAGGTTCTTTCGGCACCCATGCCGGAGGACATGCAATGGCAAAGAAGTTGTTAAGATCGGGTTACTACTGGATCATAATGGATGCAGATTGTTGTGCCTATGCCAGAAAATGCCACAAGTGCCAGATCTACGCAGATAAAGTGCATGTGCCTCCAAATCCTTTGAATGTGATGTCTTCACCTTGGCCCTTTGCCATGTGGGGCATTGACATGATTGGAAAGATTGAACCGACCGCTTTAAATAGTCACTGATTCATCCCGGTAGCCATTGATTACTTCACCAAATGGGTCGAAGCAGCTTCTTATGCAAACGTCACCAGACAAGTGGTAGCCAGATTTCTGAAAAGAGCCATCATCTGTCTATATCGAGTTCCCGAGCGAATCATTACTGATAATGGTTCTAATTTAAACAATAAAATGATGGTAGAACTTTGTCGGGAATTCAATATCCAACATCCCAACTCTTCTACTTACAGGCCAAAGATGAATGGCGATGTTGAGGCCGCTAACAAGAACATTAAGAAGATTGTGCAGAAGATGGTAGTCACCTACAAAGACTGGTATGAGATGCTACCATTTGCTTTGCATGGGTACCGAACCTCAATCAGAACATCTATTGGGGCAACGCCTTATCAGCTTGTGTATGGTATGGAAGTTGTCCTACCCGTTGAGGTTGAGCTACCCTCCTTACGGGTAATGATGGATGTGAAACTGGATGAAGCAGAATGGGTATGGGCTCGGTACAATCAACTGAATTTGATTGAAGAGACGAGGTTAGCTGCCATCTGTCATGGGCAGTTATATCAGAAGCGAATGAAGAAAGCTTTCGATCAAAAAGTCAGACCTCGGGAATACCAAGTGGGAGAGCTTGTTCTGAAAAGAATCCTTCCTCCTCATACATACCACAGGTGCAAGTGGACACCAAACTATGAAGGTCCCTACGTCATAACCAAAGTCTTCTCAGGTGGAGCACTGATGCTCGCAACCATGGATGGTGAAGACTTCCCGTCTCCTGTGAATTCAGATGCAGTTAAAAAATACTTCGCATAAAATTACCCACTGGATATAAAAACAGAATGAAAGTCCAGGAAAAAATAGGGCATCCTAGCGAGTCAAAAACAGAATAAAAGACTCGGGCAAAAATAAGGGAAAAATTGAAAGAAAAAAAATGTACACCCGCTGAGTTGAAAAGCCGCATTGGACAGCTCATGCAAAAATGGGTATCCCGATGGATTGAAAACCCGAAAGGGCGATCCACGCAAAATCAGGGAATAAGCGAACAACTGCATTCTGAATTCGTCTGTATCGCTCACAACATGGTAAGCTCCGAAAGGACAAAACGTCGGTCAGAATCAACCTTCTTCGGAAAGTAAGATAAGAAGAACGTCAAGGTCATATAGGTCATAGCAAAGGAAGCTCGCTGGAGCGTCATCTTTAACATTGCCAATATTTTTATTTTCTCAATTTACAGCAATCTCCTCCTTCCAGGGGATTCGCTTCTTTTGACTGTACTTGCCAATTTAGGGCACACAAATCAATAAAATCAGAATATTCAATCACACTTCATTCTGTACATTCTTGTTTCGTTTGCAAAATGTCCAATGTTCATAATACGACACTTGCATAAATCATATGAGCCATTTTAACAAATGCTTGTAGGAAATATATTACTTTCAGGTAAATCTAAATCCCTTTACGGAATCCGGTTAAGGATACCTCGGGACGCTTGAGTGTTTTCCTTTGTCTTAACAGGTTGCAGGTACTCAAGACAGACAATCTGTCGCAACATGGGGCATGTCAAGCATTGAATCCCCAACACACTACTTCCCAGAAATTATTTCCTCCCCAAGCAGGACCTCTTGAGCAGTGCTTGACAGCCTCTTCCGCAACAAGGTGGTCAAAGAGCTTTCTCTTCCCCACCAGAGATACCAGTTTTCTCTCATCCTCAGCAGAGTTGGTGGAATTGATTCCCCACAGAGTTGGCTCCCCGGTAGAGCAAAACCTGAAACACATCCCCAGTGGACTTGCTAAGATTTCCTCATCCCCATGAAGGAGTTCTCCCTCCAGATAGATCTACCAATGATCTATTTCCCCAAGCAGAGTTCTCCCTCCGGACAGATCTGTAATACCCCGTATTTTATTTAAAGCTCTGGACATTATTAATTGGTAATAATATTATTTCGGAATACTCTAAGAAATTTTGATGGAACTAAATAGAGTAATTCATGGGATTATATTTTACCAATTGATATTAGTTGACTCAAAGGTTTTATAAAATATCGGATTAAGAGACATTTTCGGATACTCCCTAATTTGGACATATAGGTAAAAATATAAGCTTTTATATTATATATATAGAAAGATTATGAGAGAAAGAAAAGAGTTTGGTAAGAAAAGAAGAAAAGGAGAAGAGAAGAGAAGAAGAAGAGAGAAAAAGCCCTAAAGCTCCAATTCTTCATTCCCGATCATCCGTCCGTCGAATCAACTCAATCTTTCCGCCAATCTTCATCTCTCGAGGTGGGTTCTTAGTTAGAAACTTTTATCTTTGATTTTGGTTGAGTCTTAGAAATGTTTGTGGTTAGGGCTTAGTTGGAAATCTAAGAAAAATCGGAAGTTTAACGGTTAAAACTCGATTAAACCTACCTAAAATACTCATATTATGATAATAGATACGTTTGATCATGTCTTGTTGCATTGGTTGGTGTTTGGGAGTGTTTAGGTGTGGGAAGAGTGTTTTCCCGTAAGGATGGAACTTCCTGAACTGGTGTAGCTCGCTCAGCGAGCATACCTCGCTCAACGAAAGTTCCAGGGCGATTTTCGCTCAGCGAGAAGAGTTCGCTCAGCGAGACCTGTAGTTTCAAACTTTGGATTTTTATTCGTAACTTATGATTCGGGTATCCGTTTAGAGCGTTCCACATATCGTTTTGAAGCTAATGGCATAATTTATCTATTAAGAACAAGAAACGTTAATTTCGAGCCGACTTTTACCCGATTATTTTCAAATGACCAAAACTTGATAAAATGGAACTTGTGAGTTAATGGAAATAGAGAAAGGTATGACTTGTGAGGTATCTAGGTTCCCCTTAGACTCGTTTGAATTATGATTTATGTTTGTTTGTTTTAGGATCCTCCGTAAGGTCTTGTATAAGTCTCAAGTGATTACTATGTGTTTCACTAGAGCATCCGTAAGGACTTGAGGTATTCGTTGTGTATACGTGGGCGTTGATTTGAGAAGTGTAGACAATAAGTCCCCCGTAAGGTCTTGAGTAAGTCTTGAGGTGGGTTGTCCTTAGTCCCACGTGAAGCATCCGTAAGGACTTGGGGAAAGTTCTATGCTAATTGTGTCAATCTTGAGTAAGTCTTGAGGTGGGTTATCCTGAGTCCCACGGGAAGCATCCGTAAGGATTGAAGCGTGTGTTATGTCTTTCCTCCGTAAGGTCTTGTATAAGTCTCTATGTTGTTACTATGTGTTTCACTAGAGCATCCGTAAGGACTTGAGGTAGACATTTCCCTTTGTGTTTTGTTTGAAATCGTGTGTGGACCCTAGTTTCCCTTATGACCTTTTTCCTTGTGTAAATTGGTTGGTGAAGCATGCGAGTTTCCCTGGAAATGACCCTTAGATCCGAGAGAACTCTAAGATAGAGAATCCACTGAGATGTTTTATCTCACCCCATGTTGATGTTGTTATTTCAGGTACTTCAGGTTCCGCTAAGGGTAAGGATAAGGCAACTTGATTATCTTTACTAGCTGATGGCTTAGTCTTCCGCTGTGGACTTTTGAGATCTTCGGATCTAGTTCTTAGATCTTTTTGTAGTTGAACATCTTGTACTATTATATAGCCTTGTTTAGTACCTTAAGTTGTAGTGGCTATATTTATGCAATGTGTTGCTAAGAACTTATTTGTATTTCAAGTACCAAATCATTAATATTATATTTGAAAAATATGCTTTATGTATGTCTTTTGTATATGGGTATTACAAGATCTATCAATGATCTCTTCCCCCAACTGGGTTATTTCTCCAAACAGATCAGCCAGAGATCTTTATCCCCGCAGGATCCGAGTCCCGGATCAGTTTCTCTCCTTTGCATAATCATAACATTCGCATCATATTCACCGGGAAAAAAAGAAGAGCGTAGCATTCCGTCTAATACGGAGCATTACAGCAAAAATCAAACATTTGCATAATCATAAGCCAGGTTCGAGCTAATCACCTACAAATACCACCATCACTTTATCAACAATATACAAAACATGTATCCCCTGCAGATAAAAGCCAAAGCATCCTCTTTGCACTCTCAAAACACAGATGCCTGTTTATACTTATACATGCTCTTCTCGACACTCGTCCGTGTCATCTTATCTCCCCATAGGTTGCCAGAATACCTTTTTGCACTCTCAAATACAGATACTTTTTCATACTTGTACATGTTCTTTTTGGCACTCGTCCGTGTCATACGTCCCCAGCAAGTCAAACACTCGTCTGTGTCCCTTGCCCAACCTTTCGACACCCGTCTTTGTCTTGCACATACTTCACCAACAGATTAACACTTAAACATATACAACCCTTTGATACCCGTCCGTATCTTGTATATATCACTTCCCCGGCAGATTATAAACTCATCGGTGTTCCTTGCTTAAACTGATTGATACTCGTCCGTATCATCATCCTTAAACATGTGTCAGCGTATTTTTTCTACCGATACTCGTCTGTATCATAGTCCTAAGGATGCTCCTCCGCATCTTTGATCTATACACACTGTCAAACACTTATACCTTTTATTTTAAAGAGCGTAAGCACTCGTCCGTGTTTACCACTCCCCAGTAAGTCGCCAACAAAACAACTTTTTTCTATCTGACATTCATCCTATGTCGTGATAATTTCAGCAGTCGTGCCCTGCCAGGTGATCATCCTTCACCTTTGGATGACCGTCCCTCATCCTTTCCCCAGTGGAATCCCCATTATTGGAACCTTCTATCCGACATTCGTCCTATGTCGTGATATTGTTTAGCAGCCGTCCCCTGCTAGGTGATCGTCCTTCACCTTTTGATGATCGTCCCTCATCATTTATCCAATGGCCGTCCCCATCGTTGATCTTGTTATCCGACATTCGTCCTATGTCGAGATAATCCCTAAGAGCAGCCGTACCCTGAAAAGTGATCGTCCTTCACCTCTTGATGATCGTCCTTCATCATGCTTATCCGATGGTCGTCCCCATCGTTGACCATTTTCTATCCGACATTCGTCCTATGTCGTGATATTTTCAGCAGTCGTCCCCTGCTAGGTGATCGTCCTTCACCTCTGATGACCGTCCCTCATCAAATATTTCATTTATTCTTTAACCCGATGGTCGTGCCCATCGTTGCTTACTTTACTTTCCAGCCTAATGGCCGTCCCCATCTATGCTTGTCTAAATCCCCAGAGAATTTAATTTTCCTTACCCGATGGTCGTCCCCATCGTGGTCTCTTTATTTCCCCAGCTTGTCGGTCGTCCCCGTCATTGCTTTACTTACCACTTTATCCCCAGCAGTCGTCCTCTGCTCGATGGTCGTCCTCCATCGCTTTATTTTGATAATCATACTATACTATCTTTTACAATTTATATCCCTTTTCTTCTTCTCCCCAGTGAGTGAAAATTTCGGACTGTCTTTGGTATTCAACCACAAGTTATCTTGTTTGTCTGATAAGCCAGGCGCTTACATCCTGCACAGCTAACTCATGCTTGAATAGGGGCAGCTGTAAACACTCCAAATTTTCCCTCACTTTTTTCACACACCATGTCTTATGATCTTTCATTTTTGTTTTAACATAAGCATTACATCTCATATTGCATATTTGTTTCATCTGCATAGTTCCATTTCATCTGCATCTAGGGTTTGTGATCTGAGCAATCCAAGAATCAATCTGAGCCATCCCAATGGTCTTGAAACTTTCCAAGAGGGTCCATGTATGTTCTATAATCATAATATGCTCCCCAAAGTTCATGAAAGTCAAGAAATCACAAATATTGGCAAAGGCATGGAAGCAGAGCTAGGGTTTTCCTACACAGATGACCAAAATTAGGGTTTTGGTTTCAGAAGCCTTAACTCCAAATGTTTTGGTCATTCTTGTTTCTAATGTTCTTAATATGTTATAAAGATCATGTGTACCAAGTTTGATGAAGAAATTCATTGTGGAAGTCATCTGATCATTGGGTAACTTCTTGAGCAAGTTAAGTCAAAATCAGGGCATCTGAGGCCCCCAACAAGGGTACCAAAGGATCATTTTCATCAAATTGAAGTTCTATGATCTTTATTTGATCTTATAAGTGGTTGGAAGTTCACAAGATTGAAGAATTTTGAGCCAATTGCAAACTTGCCATTTTTGGAAATGACTTGTAATGGAAACTTTCCATTTTGGGAAAGATTTTCAACCTCCTCTTTCATGACCAAAAATGCTTCAAATGAAAAATTCTTGGACATGAAACTTGTAGATTAGGTCTTTCCCTTTTCAAAAAGTACTAGAACATGTCTTGATTCATCTTAGAACTCAAGATATGGCCTTTCAAAGTTGGCAAAAATCCTATAATTTTCATGTTCATGTCAAAGAGGGATTTATGCAATTTCACTTGCCAAGCCTTTTTATGACCTCTAATCAACTTCTATGCATCATAACATGTCAAAGAAACTTCTAAACATCATAATTGGCCCAAGTTTGCATTGTTTTCATGACTTGATCTTCAAGAAATCTCAAAGGGGCCAAAACTCGCAAACTTTGCAAAAGGCCTTGGATCCTTCCATCCACTTGTGCCAGCTGCATCAAACTCATTCTATAGCTCTCCATGAATCTTGCTGAGATCAGACACCCCAAAAACCAGCTCTGCCATGGCCCATACCTCCAAGTACACAAATTTGACTTTTGAGCAAAACCTCCCATACCAGTCAAGCTGAGCCACAACCACTCTTCTGACCAATCAAGACATCACATACATGCCTCATAGACCCCATTTCATAACATCTTGGAGCCTGAATCATCCCATAAGTCAGATTGCACAAAATCACCATAGAACTTCACCTCTTCGAATCTCACTGCACAAGCCTCAAACTTCAAATATTTTTCCACCAATCAACTCAAAATCATCCATAGATCACAAAGAACCCACTCCCATGGCCTGAAAGCTCCCTAAACCAAAACACGATTTCTGCAAAACCAGAACCATACACCTCAAAATAGCCATCACAAGCTTGCTCTAAGCTCCTCCTCATCATCAAGGAGCTCATTGGGGGTGATTTAAACCAAGAAAAAGGCCAGAAAGCTCAGGGACTGAAAGCTTCATCTCAGGTATACCTCAAGAACAATTTTTCCAGAACATGTTTTTTAAGTTACAAACTGATTCTACATGATGCACTGATCATCCTGATATGTTTACTTTTGAAAATGGTTGAGAAATAAGAATTTCATGTTGTTCTGAAACTTTTCCCGTGAATTTGTTTTTGATTCGATTTGCTTGATTCTTGTGATACAAATGATGTTTGATGAGTGATTTTGATTGTGTGAGGCATGAGGATCATTTCTGGGCAGTATTTTGGTCTGGGGTAGCTCAGAGAGAGAGATGGCATGAAGGTGTGGCCAGAGAAGATGACCGGAGCTTGCTCCGATCACCTGATATTAATTAGGGTTTTGATTCCCAGTTTCATTGTGAGCCCTTGGATGGAGATTAGATTAGGCAGCGTACTGTCCATATGAGGTCATTAACCCTAAACATTAATTAATTAGTTTAATTAGGTTTATTTGAATTAATTTAATCAGAATTGTTCCTGGCCCTTAAAACGCGTGCGTAGTCAATGCCTTCCCCCTGGGTTTTAATCCTGGCCCTCAGATCAGTTGACTTCCCATTTAATCCATTTTTAATTCATTTTATTTTATTTCTTTTGCATAATTTATTTTAAATGGTTAAAAACATCACAAAAATATTATTTCTTGCATTTCTGATCTAAATATTTTTCTCAACCCAAAAATGATTTTTATTTGATTTTTTGCATTTGAAAAGTATTTTAAAAATATTTAAATGTTATTTTTAATTAATTAATGGATTTTAATTAATTAAAAATACATTTAGGTTTCTAAAAATCACCAAAACAATCATGAACTATTCCAATAAATTTAGAAACATTTTCAAACTCTTCATACAAATTTCTTTTTAGGTTTGATCATAATTTCACAATTTTCTTTGAATTAGGGTTCTTTAAAATCACATTTTTAACCCTAATTTGAAAATTTCATTTCTGCCTAACCATGAAGAGTTTGAACTTGATTCTTTTTGCATTGTTTCACATATTGCTGTCGCTCCCAAAGATTTGCATCCAGGTACAAACGTGAATGGTCGGCGAAAAGAGAAAATGAAGATGAATGAATAGAGTCTCCAGCTAGGCATTTTTATCCCGAAGGAAAGGTAATGCTGCATAAACCTGGGAAAAGATGGATAAGACATTTGCGAACCAGAGAAACTGAGAAAGGGGGTTGGTTACAACCTGGGAAGGTATTAGCACCCAGATTGTCCATCGTACTCGACGAGATCCACGCTTACAAGATTGTGTTTAAAAGGGGCAAGTGTAAGTGCTATCTGTGTGCAAAAGCTGAGAGTGAATGTACATGTGTCAGTGCAAAAAGGTGAATGCTCAGGAACTGAGGCTTTGAAAAGGATGCTGAAAAAGGGGGAAACCAAAGAGACTTTTGTTCGATAACAGTTAAGTTATGCCTACGTATCCTCTCGTGCAATGAGGAAGTCAGAACACCGTAGTTCGACTCAAAGAGACTGAAAATAAATTGGCTGTGAACTGCTTGCTTGCCTATGCTCAAGTGTATGATTCGTCTGGCTCGAATGCTAACTGTCTTGCATTAAACGGAAGAATCAAGTTCTCGTTTGTGAATGAGTGTGATGAGAAAAGAATCCCGAAGGAGACGATTATTGCTTGTTTTTGTGTTTTCAATCTTTTATTGTTTTTGGTGTTTTGCATAAGTTAATGAGCTTAAGCCTAAATCAAGGGCTTGTAAACTCATTATATCCTCCCTGATTAGGGATAATGAGCCTACTTAAGTATGAGATAAGCATCTCAAATTAATTGCCATGATGATGTAGGATTAAGATCATTAACCTACTTGTGATTAATTAGATGTTTTTTGGTTTTTTTGTTTAGTGTTAAGTAATGAGTTTAATCTCTAATCACAGATTAGTGAACTCATTACACCATCCTAATAGAAGGATGATAGATGAGAACACTTAAGCTAAGGAAGATACCTCAACTTAATCTATGGTTAGGAACTAAATTCATTATATAACAAGCCTTTATTAAATGGATTTTAATCAAGGGATGATATTAAGAAGTGGATTTTATGGTTTGGAAGACAACTTGAGGAGGACTTGTCCATTAAACACTAGGGTTAGTCCCTCTTAACCATAAGGAAGAGATGGAACCCTAATGTAAGGCCCAAGTTACAAGATAAAGTCTTAGTGATTATTAATGTGATTTGATTAAGAGGTTTAAAAAAATTAAAGGTTTAACACTTAGGATTAAAGTTATACACTCCATCCTAAGAGAAGGATGCAGGCATAACCCTAATTCCAAAGTCCTAAAACTTTAAGAGTTTAGTCTCTGATTATTGAGATGAGAAGAGAGACTCAAGGAGACTCAAAGGAAAAAAGCTAGGGGGGACTATATACAACCCTAAAATTTATCATGCTTGGATATCCTATGGTTTGTTAGGATTAAGAGAAAAGGTCTTCAAGGCCACCAATGGAAGAAGAAGATGAAAAGAGAAGGAGAAGAACAAGTTACTTACTTCCTGAAGAAGATAAGTAACTTGAAAGAAAGAAAGTGAGAAGGAGGGATCATAAGTGAACAAGTTCACTTCAAGGAAATATTAATATGCATATGAATGAGATAAGAAGAAGATGGGAAGTGAAGGCAAATCCACCTCCCAAAATAACTTACCAAAAGTTCCTGAAAAGTTTGTATGAATGCATAAGAAATAAAGCATGAAGAAATGAATTGAAATGAGATGAAATGACCAAAGTCATAAGTTATTATGCAATGAAAATGGCATATGAGATGATGCAATATCATACAATGTGCATATGAATGATCATACAAAGATGAGATGTCATGAAAGCATGCTTAGAAGCTTGAAAACACATGGATGTTTATGAAATAAAATGAATGCAAGACATGGAAAATGAATGAAAAAATGATCAAGAAATGTTTTAACATGTCCTAAGATCTCTAAGAGGTCATATGGATGCTTGAAATGTCATGGCAAGTTCACATGATGATGAATATGCAAGGTGAATGCAAATGAACATGAGAAATTAGGGTTTTATGAACATATGGGATGCAAATGAACAAAACAGAAGCATGCAACAAGATAAAAAATTGAAACCAAGCTCAATCAAACCCTAATCCCATATTAGGTCACACCCCAAAGGAGAAGGTCAGAAGCTAATCCTATTGAAAGTTATGAATTTTCTAAGATTGCTAGGGTTTTTGGGTGATTCTTAAAGGAAAATGCAAATCAATTTGAAAATGCAAGATAAATTCATGAGGAAAATAACCTAGAAAATATATGCAATATGTGAAACAATGCAAAAAGTACCAAGTTTAAACTCTTTTTAGTTATGCAGAAATGATTTTTCCAAGTTAGGGTTAAAAAATGTGATTTTAAAGAACCCTAATTCAAAGAAAATTGTGAAATTATGATCATACCTAAAAATAAATTTATATGAAGAGTTTGAAAATGTTTCTAAATGTATTGGAATGGTTCATTATGTTTTTGGTGATTTTTAGAAACCTAAATGCATTTTTAATTAATTAAAATCCATTAATTAATTAAACATAACATTTAAATATTTTAAAAATACTTTTTTAATGCAAAAAATAAAATAAAAATTATTTTCAGGATGAGAAAAATATTTAAAACAGAAATGCAAGAAATCATATTTTTTGAAAGTGTTTTGATATTTTTTATAAATTAAACAAAAGAAATGAAAAGAAAAAGAAATAAAATGAATTAAAATGAAAGTAATCTGATCCAGTGGTTGAGATTCAAACCTAGGGGAAAGATGTTGACTGCGCACACATTTTGATGGCTAGGATCTAATCTGGCAAAAATTAATTAATAAACCTAATTAATCTAATTAATCAGATTTAGGGTTTTAATGAATCAATCTGGACCCTCCATATGTGCGCTAAGCAAGATCCTACAGCCTACGTTTAAACTGGCAAGATTAAACCCTATTCAAACCCTAATGACATTCAGGTGACCAGAGCAAGCTCCGGTCATCTTCTCTGGTCACCCCAAAACCTTAACTTCTTCCCTAGGTCAAATTAAACCCTCTAAAGCTCTAGAAATGATCATCTAACCCCCCTAAGCAAGAATCCATCATCAAATAACATTTATATTTCATCAAAAACAAGAATCGAAGCAAACATGATTTTCGGGCAAACTTTCAGAGAGTTCATACATGCTCATTTCTTACTCATTTTCAAAACTAAACATATAAGTGTGATCAGGGGAACATGAAGATTGATATTTTAACTTAAATAGCAAGTTCTGGAAAAAATGTTCTTGAGGTATACCTGAGTTGAAGCTTTTCAGTTTAGAGCTTTCTGGCCTTTTCTTTGATGCAAACCAACCCCAATGAGCTCCCTGATGATGTTGCAATACTTAGAACAAGTTTGTGATGGCTATTTTGAAGTGTTTGGTTCTGTTTTTGCAGAAATCGTATTTTTGTTTGAGCTGGTTTCAGGCCATGGTGAGGGGTGTTTTGTGATCCTTAGGTGATTTTGAGATGAATGGTGAAAGAATGAGGGAGTTTTGATGGTTGAGGTGTGAGAATCGAAGAAGGGAAGTTTTTAGGTGATTTTGTGAAATCTGAGTTCTAAGAGCTTGCAGGCTTGAATGTTTTACGAAATGAGCTCCATAACCTTTGTTTGTAATGTCTTGATTGTTCAGAGAGTGGTTAGTGGCATAGTGTGATTGGTATGGGAGGTTTTGCAAAAAAAGTCAAATTTGTGTACTTGAGGTATGGGCATGGTGCAGAGCTGTTTCAAGGGGTGTCTTGGCCTCAGCAGAGTTTGTCGATGGCCCTTGGATCAAAAGAGTGCAGCTGGAAGGCTTGGATGAAGAGATGTCATGTGTTTTGCAACTTTCCAACTTTGATGTTTCTTGTGAATCAAGCCATGAAATGCTTCAATCCTTGGGCCAATTCTGATCTTGGCAAGTTGAATTAACATGTTGTGACATAATTGAGTGGATTAGAGGTCACTTAGAAGCTTGAAACTCAAAATTGCATAAATCCCTCTTTGACATGAACATGAAAATTATAGGATTTTTGCCAACTTTGAAAGGCCATATCTTGAGTTCTAGGATGAATCAAGACATGTTCTAGTACTTTTTGAAAAGGGAAAGACCTAATCTACAACTTTCATGTCCAAGAATTTTTCATTTGAAGCATTTTTGGTCATGAAAGAGGAGGTTGAAAATCTTTCCCAAAATGGAAAGTTTGCATTTCAAGTCATTTCCAAAAATAGCAAGTTTGCCATTGGCTCAAAATTCTTCAATCTTGTGAACTTCCAACCACTTCTAAGATCAAATAAAGATCAAAGAACTTCAATTTGATGAAAATGATCCTTTGGTACCCTTGTAGGGGGCCTTAGATGCCCTGATTTGGACTTAACTTGCTCAAGAAGTCACCCAATGATCAGATGACTTCCACAATGAGTTTCTTCATCAAACTTGGTACACATGATCCTTATAACATATTAAGAACATTAGAAACAAGAATGGCCAAAAAAATTGGAGTTAAGGCCTCTGAAACCAAACCCCTAATTTTGGTCATCTGTGTAGGAAAACCCTAGCTCTGCTTCCATGCCTTTGCCAATCTTTGTGATTCCTTGACTTTCATGAACTTTGGGGGAGAAAAATATGATTATAGAACACACATGGACCCTCTTGGAAAGCTTCAAGACCATTGGTATGGCTCAGATTGATTCTTGGATTGCTCAGATCACAAACCCTAGATGTAGATGAAATGGAACTATGCAGATGAAACAAATATGCAATATGAGATGTAATGCTTATACTAAAATGAAAGATCATAAACCATGGTGTGAGAAAAAGTGAGGGCAAATTTGGGGTGTTTACAGTTGGATTGGTAAAGTAAAGTAAACAACAATGGGGACGGCCATCTGGTTAAAGAGTAAATGAAATATTGATGAGGGACGGTCATCAAAGGTGAAGGACGATCACCTAGTAGGGGACGGCTGCTGAAAATATCACGACATAGGACGAATGTCAGATAGAAAGGATCTATGATGGGGATGGCCATCGGATATGCATGATGAAGGACGATCATCGAGAGGTGAAGGACGATCACCTAGCAGGGTACGGATGCTCTCAGGGATTATCACGACATAGGACGAATGTCGGATTGCAAGATCAACGATGGGGACGACCATCGGATAAATGATGAGGGACGGTCATCAAAAGGTGAAGGAAGATCACCTAGCAGGGGACGGCTGCTAAAAATACCACGGCATAGGACGAATGCCGGATAGAAGGTTCCAATAACGGAGATTCCACTTGGGAAAGGATGAGGGACGGTCATCCAAAGGTGAAGGACGATCACATGGCAGGGGACGGCTACCGAAAGTATCACGACATAGGACGAATGTTGGATAAGAGAAAGTTGTTTTGTTGACGACTTACTAGGGAATGGTAAACATGGACGAGTGCTCACGCCTTTAAAAATAAAAGATATTAGTGTTTGACGGTGTGTATAGATTAAAGATGCGGACGAGCATCCTTAGGACCATGATACAGACGAGTATCGGTAGAAACAATACACTGACACGTGTTTAAAGATGATGATATGGACGAGTATCAATCGGTTAAGCAAGGAACACAGACGAGTGTTTAATCTGCTGAGGAGTGATATATACAAGATACGGACGAGTATCAAAGACTTCTGTATAAGTATGTACAAGTATTGATCTGCTGGTGAAGTATGTGCAAGACACGGACGAGTGTTTGACTTACTGGGGAGGTATGACACGGATGAGTGTACAAGTTGTGAACAAACATCTGCATTTGAGAGTGCAAAAGGTATTCTGGCAACCTGCGGGGAATAAGATGACATGGACGAGTGTCGAAAAGATCGTGTTATGAACAAGTATCTGTTTTTTAGAGTGCAGAGGGGATGCTTTGGCTTTTATCTGCAGGGGATATGAGTTTTGTATATTGTTGATGGAGTGATGATGGTATTTGCAGGTGATCGGCTCGACCCTGACTTACGATCATGCAAATGTTTGATTTTTGTCGTAATGTTTCGTATTAAACGGAATGCTACGCTTATTTTGTGAATATGATGCGAATGCTATGATTATGCAAAAGAGAAACTGATCCGAAGCTCGGATCCTGTGGGGATAAAGATCTCTGGCTGATCTGCTTGGATGAATAACCCGGCTGGGGGGGAGAGATCATTGATGGATTTGTCCGGAGGGAGAAATCTGCTTTGGGAAATAGATCATTGATAGATCTGTCTAGGGATGAGAAAGTTTTAGAAACTCCGTTGGGGATGTGTTTCAGGTATTGCTCTTCTGGGGAATCAATCCTATGGGGAATCAGTTCCTCCAACTCTGCTGAGGATGAGAGAAATCTGGCATCTCTGGTGGGGAATAGAAAGTTCTTGGACCACCTTGCTATGGAAGAGGTTGTCCAGTACTGCTCGGGGAATCCTGCTCGGGGAGGAGATAACTTCTGGGAAGTAGTGTGTTGGAGATTCACTGCTTGATATGCCCCATGTTACGAAAGATTGTCTGTATTGGATACCTGCAACCTATTAAGACGAAGGAAAAAGCACAAGTGTCCCGAGGTATCCCTAACCGGATTCCATCATAGGAGTTAGATTTACCTGAAAGTAATATATTTCCTGCAAGCATTTATTAAAAATGGATCATTTGTCTTATGCAAGTGTTGTATTATGAACATTGGACATTTTGCAAACGAAACAAAAATGTACAAAATAAGGTATGACTAAAAACTCTGATTTTATTAATTTGTGTGCCCTGAATTGGCAAGTACAGTCAAAAGAAGCGAATCCCCTGGAAAGAGGAGATTGCTGAAAATTGGGAAAATAAAAGTGTTGGCAATGTTGATGATGACGCTCCAGGGAGCTTCCTTTGCTATGACATGTATGACCTTGACGTTCTTATTATCTTGCTTTTGAAGAAGGTTGATTCTGACCGATGTTTTATCCTTTCGGTACTTGCCTCGTTGTAAGTGATACAGATGAATTCAGAATGCAGTTGTTCGCTTATTCCCTGATTTTGCGTGGATCGCCCTTTCGGGTTTTCAATCCACCGGGATACCCATTTTTGCCTGAGCTGTCTAATGCGGCTTTTCAACTCAGCGGGTGTACATTTTTTTTATTTTTCCCTTATTTTTGCCCGAGTCTTTTATTCTGTTTTTGACTCGCCGGGATGCCCTATTTTTGCCTGGACTTACATTTTGTTTTTATGTCCAGCGGGTCATTTTATGCGAAGTATTTTTAACTGCATCTGAATTCACAGGAGACGGGAAGTCTTCACCATCCATGGTTGCGAGCATCAATGCTCCACCTGAGAAGACTTTGGTTATTACGTAGGGACCTTCATAGTTTGGTGTCCACTTGCCCCTGTGGTCTGTATGAGGAGGAAGGATTCTTTTCAGAACAAGCTCTCCCACTTGGTATTCCCGAGGTCTGACTTTCTGATCGAAGGCTCTCTTCATTCGCTTCTGATATAACTGCCCATGACAGATGGCAGCTAACCTTTTCTCTTCAATCAGATTCAATTGATTGTACCGAGACCGGACCCATTCTGCTTCATCCAGCTTCACATCCATCATTACCCGTAAGGAGGGTAGCTCAACTTCCACAGGCAGGACAGCTTCCATACCGTACATAAGCTGATAAGGCGTTTCCCCAGTAGATGTTTTAATTGAGGTTCGATACCCATGCAAAGCAAATGGTAGCAAATCATGCCAGTCTTTGTAAGTAACCACCATCTTTTGCACAATCTTCTTGATGTTCTTGTTAGCGGCCTCAACAGCACCATTCATCTTTGGCCTGTAAGGAGAAGAGTTGTAATGTTGGATTTTGAAGTCCCGACAAAGTTCTACCATCATTTTGTTGTTAAAATTAGAACCATTATCAATAATGATTTTCTCGGGAACTCCATATCGACAGATGATGTCTCTTTTCAGAAATCTGGCTACCACTTGTCTGGTGACGTTTGCATACGAAGATGCTTCGACCTATTTGGTGAAGTAATCAATGACCACCAAGATGAATCTGTGACCATTTGAAGCAGTCGGTTCAATCTTTCCAATCATGTCAATGCCCCACATATCAAAGGGCCAAGGTGAGGACATCACGTTCAAAGGATTTGGAGGCACATGCACTTTATCCGCGTATATATGGCATTTGTGGCACTTTCTGGCATATGCACAACAATCTGCATCCATTGTGATCCAGTAGTAACCCAATCTTAACAACTTCTTTGCCATTACATGTCCTCCAGCATGGGTACCAAATGAACCTTCATGTACTTCGTGCATTAGGAGGTCTGCTTCCTTCTTGTCAACACATCTGAGCAAAACCATGTTGAAGTTTCGCTTGTATAAAGAACCATCAGCATTGAGGAAGAAACTGCCTTCCAGCCTTCTTAATGTCTTCTTATCATTGGATTATGCCCCAGGTGGGTATGTCTGATTCTCCAAGAAGCACTTGATGTCGTGGAACCAAGGTTTGTCATCAATAGCAGTATCCATAGAGAACACATATGTTGGTCGGTCCAGTCTGGATACCAAAATCCGAGGCACATAACTGGAAGCTTGTACTTTGATCATGGAGGAAATGGTAGCCAAAGCGTCTGCAAACTGATTCTCATCTCGAGGAATGTATTCAAGTTTGACTGTTGTGAATAAAGTCAATAGTCTCCTCGTATAGTCACAGTATGGAATCAGATGCTCCTGATGAGTGTACCATTTGTCGTTGGTCTGATTGATTACCAAAGCTGAATCTCCGAATACATTTAAGGTTTTGATCCTGTGGTCAATGGCTTCCTCTAGACCCATGATACAGGCTTCGTATTCTGCTTCGTTGTTAGTGCAGGCAAAGATGAGTTTTGCCGAGAAAGGCATGTGAACTCCTTTAGGTGTAATAAGCACTACACCAACCCCACGACCATTCGTATTGACAACCCCGTCAAACATCATAGTCCATGCTTCTTCTGGATCAGGTCCTTCAGTGTGAACTGGCTCTTCGCAATCCTTTACTTTTAAGTACATGATGTCTTCATCAAGGAAGTCAAATCTCATGGGATGGTAATCATCAATGGGTTGCTCAGCCAGATAGTCAGACAATACACTGCCTTTGATAGCTTTTTGAGATGTGTACTGAATGTCATACTCTGTTAGGATCATTTTCCATCTTGCAACCCTTCCGGTAAGTGCTGGCTTCTCAAATATGTACTTGACGGGGTCCATTTTTGAGATCAAAAAAGTAGTGTGAGTCATCATATACTGTCTTAGTCGGCGAGCAGCCCACGCTAAAGCATAATAAGTTTTCTCGAGCAGTGAATAACGTTGTTCACAGTCGGTAAACTTTTTGCTTAGGTAGTATATCGCATACTCTTTTTGACCAGACTCGTCATACTGGCCCAACACACACCCCATTGACCCTTCTAATACTGTTAGGTACATTATCATAGGTCTTCCTTCAATTGGAGGCATGAGAATTGGAGGTTCTTGCAGGTACTCCTTGATCTTGTCAAAAGCTTTCTGACAATTGTCGTTCCACCTAACTGTTTGTTCCTTTCTTAACAGCTTGAACAGGGGTTCACAGGTTGCAGTGAGGTGAGATATGAACCTTGAGATGTAGTTAAATCTACCTAAGAACCCTCGAACTTCTTTCTCAGTCCTAGGTGCAGGCATTTCCTGAATAGCTTTGACTTTGTCGGGATCAACCTCAATTCCCTTTTCACTTACGATAAAACCCAGCAGCTTACCGGAACGTACCCCAAATGTGCATTTGTTGGGGTTCAACTTCAGCTGATACTTTCTCAAACGCTTGAACAACTTCAGCAGATTTACCAGATGGTCTGCTTTAGTAAGGGACTTGGCAATCATATCATCCACGTAGCATTCAATTTCTTTGTGGATCATATCGTGGAATAATGTTACCATAGCCCGTTGATACGTTGCATCGACATTCTTCAGTCCAAACGGAATTACCTTGTAACAAAATGTGCCCCAAGGAGTGATGAAAGTTGTTTTCTCCATGTCTTCGGGTGACATCTTAATCTGATTGTACCCAGAAAATCCATCCATGAAAGAAAATACCGAGAACTGAGCTGTGTTGTCGACCAATTCATCAATGTGTGGTAATGGGAAATCATCATTCGGGCTAGCTTTGTTCAGATCCCGGTAATCCACACCCATATGCACCTTGCTATCCTTCTTAGGCACATGTACAATGTTAGCAACCCACGGCGGGTAACTAGTTACAACAAAGAAATCGGCGTCCCACTGCTTTAGTACTTCTTCCTTAATCTTCATAGCCATATCTGGGCGAGTGCGGCGCAACTTTTGTTTGACAGGAGGACAATCTTCTTTCAAAGGTAGCCTGTGCATGACAATATTTGTATCTAGACCTGGCATGTCTTGATAGGACCAAGCAAAGACGTCGACATATTCCCGAAGCATGTTGATAAGCTGTTCTTTTACTGGAGCTTGCAGACTGGCCCCAATCTTCACTTCTTTCAAATCTTCTTCGGTACCAAGATTAACAGTTTCAATTTCCTCCCGATGAGGAGTAATCACTTTCTCTTCTTGCCTCAACAACCTGGCTAACTCTTCAGGCAACTCGTAGTCTTCATCAACCCCTTCATCTGCTTGATTAATTGGATTGTCGAAGTCATACAAGGTCATAGCAGTGTTGTTGTCAGTGCAATCTGGAGGATTATCTCTGTAAGGGTTGAGATTTGTTCTTTTTAGTGATCAATTTTAATCTTGTTCAGAAAAAATGAAGTTATTTATTTTGAAAACATTGCCATTTTATTGTTTTGTGCGAAAAATAACAAAAAATGAAAAGACAGTGAGCGAAAGAGAAAATTGTTTGCAAAAGATGTCCATTGTTCATTGATATTCCATTTGCACAAAATACAAATATGGCCCTATTACAAAATGAGTCCTGACACCTTGGGCAAGATGCAAGACTTGATGCATGCTAAAGCAGGAAATAATAATTACTCTGCATGAGTAACTCTTATAATTTCCTGGGAAGACTAGTTAAGGACTTGTTGGCCCGGGATCCTTGGACGAATCCAGCTCTCCAGGTTGAGGTCGCTTTCAGCCTCGTCTTCCACGTTATTGACAGCATCTGGGGTCAGCATTCCCCCACTCACGAACTTGGGCTCTTTAGCAGCCTCTGCTTGATCTTGTCGGAATGGTTTGTAACCCAAACCAAATATGTCCTCCTTCTTCTCCACAGGTAGCAGCTTGCCCCAGCCTTTGGCATTTCCATCTTCAACAACCTTCCGAGCTTGCTGGTAGGAGACAATTAAAGTACCCATTTTTTCCTCCTGGGATGCAGCAAATACTTTGGTTGTCGCCTCATTGACGTCCAGTGCTTCGAATCCTTGGCTCATGGTCTCGTGGATTTCACTATCCATCTCAATGTATTTGTAGGTAGCCAAATGGCTAACAAAAATATCCTCTTCACCAAAGATTGTGATAATTTACCCTTCCCACTCGTATTTTAATTTCTGGTGAAGGGTCGACGTAACGGCGCCGGCGGCGTGAATCCACGGTCGACCCAACAAACAGCTGTAGGCCGGCTGAATTTCCATCACGTAGAAAGTAGTTTGAAAGACCTACGGGCCAATTATCACAGGCAACTCCACTTCTCCAAGAACATACCTCTTGGAACCATCAAAAGCTCTAACCACCAGATTGCTTGGTCGGAGAGCTATACCATCATATTCAAGCTTAACAAGGGCTTTCTTTGGCAAGACATTGAGTGAAGACCCAGTGTCAACTAGAACATGTGAAAGCACAACCCCTTTACACTCCAGAGTGATGCGTAAAGCTTTGTTGTGATGACGACCTTCCGTTGTCAAATCAGCGTTGGTGAAGCCTAGCCCATGGCTAGTATTAACATTAGACACCACTGTCTCTAGCTGATTCAGCGTGATATCCTCAGGCACGTAGGCTATGTGCATGACTTTAAGTAATGCATCCCGATGAGCTTTGGAACACAACAACAATGATAGAATGGAGATCTTGGAAGGAGTTTGGTGGAGCTGATCCACAACCTTGTAATCGCTTCTCTTGATTATCCTCATAAATTCATCCACATCCTGGTCAAAGGATGTTTTATGAGCTTATTTTGAAATTGGTTCTTCAGGCACCACATTTTTGCCTTTAGCTTTGGCAGCAGCCTCTGCCTCAGTGTTAACTCTTGGAATTTGTGACGCAAAAAGATGTCCGCTTCGAGTAAAGCCTCCGCCTCCCCCGACATTATCGACCTGTGGTGTATGAGTTGAAGAATCAAGAAGGACTCTCTCCCCGTTGTAGTAGAGGTCTGAACCATAGTGCCATGGTACATCATTATCTTTTTCATATGGAATGGGTCCAGGTACCGTGATGGTGACTAGACTGACTGCAGCGGAGGTAGGAACTATTATGGTCTGTGGGTCGTAATATATGGTGACAGGATTTCTGACTGGTGGTGGTGATGAAAGACTGAAGCTAGGTTGTAGTTGAGATTGTTGTTGAAAATTGTTGGAATCAGGGACCATTGATGGGTCACAGTATAAGGTGATTGTGGAGATGTCGTTGTTAATGGTTGCTGTAGTTGTAGAAGCGGATGCGGATGAACTAATATTCATTGAAGTGATGGAAGAGATGCTTGTTGATTTTGTAGACGAGTCTGTCGGAATAATTGTTTTTGAATCTGTAGGAGGAGTGTTTGTTGTTGCTGTAGTAGGAATTGCTGATGTTGTAGAAACCGTTGATGTTATCTGCAGGATACCTTTTCTAATGAGGCCATTGATGCCACTTCTTAAGCTTGCACAACCATTGGTGGAAATTTTGCAAGATTCACAGTAGGCCTCACAACCTGGGAACACCTGGCATTTTAAAAGCTAAGCTTTAACCTCTGCCAAAGGTGTTTGAATGCTTGCAGTATCTTCAATTAAGTTCATGGGTTGATCCTCCTCAATTGCATTTATCCTTGGCCCATCGTGGTTGGGCATAGGATTCTTTGTGACGTTAGGAGGTGGTGCAAAATTTAAAGCCTTTGAATCAACTAGATCCTGGACCTTCATGTGCAAAGCTCTGCACTTTTTGTGGTGTGGCCAGGTGCATTAGAATGGAAGGCACATCTAGCATTGACGTCGTAATTTCTCGGAAGGTTCTGAGGATCTGGTGGAGCCAGAGTCCTTAATTCAACAAGATTAAGCTTCAGAAGTTGTGGTAACAAAGTGGCATAGGGCATTGGTATAGGATCAATTACCATGTTGACTTGAGATGGCCTTTGCTGGAAAGGACGTTGCTATTGGTTGTTGTTGTTGTTGTTATAGGACCTTTGTTGAGGAAAGTGTTGTTGCTGAAGGAAATGATGTGGTTGTGGAGTGTATTGTTGTTGAGGTGGTGGAGTAGGAATTGTGACAGCGGCAATTGACCTTGGCATATACTGGGTCCTTCCTCTTCCCATGTGAACTGAATTGGTTTCACCCGACCTGCGAGGTCCCACAAAAGGTTTCCTTGTGCTGCTTGAGTTGGCGCCGTTATCAGAAATTTTACCCATCTTTAACAAACTTTCAATTCTTTCTCCAGCTATGACTACATCTGCAAAGCTAGTGGAGGAGAAGGTATCCAACCTATCAATGTATGTCCCATGAAGGGTGTTCATAAACATATCTGCCATTTCTCTTTCCGACATTGGAGGTTGAACAGCAGCAGCTAATTGTCTCCATCTCTGAGCATAATCTCTGAAGCTTTCTCTGGAGGATTGTGACATACCCATTAGAAGGGTTCTGTTAGGAGCCATGTCTATATTGTATTGGTATTGGCGTATGAAAGCCTCGGCCAAATCTTTCCAATTTTTGATTGTTGCCCTAGTCAGATGAGAGTACCACTCACGGGATGCCCCTGTCAAGCTATCTTCAAAATAGAACATCCATAGCTTTTCATCCATAGTGTAAGCCTTCAGCCTTCCCAAAAAGGATTGAAGATGGGTGCGAGGGCAAGATGTTCCATTATATCTTTCGAAGCAGGGAGGTTTGAATTTGTGAGGAATTCGTACTCCCTCCACTAGTCCCATATCCATAACATCAAACCCTAAGGAGTTTTGAGACTCCAGAGATCTCAACGTTTCTGCTATCTCGTCTAGCCAACAATCATAGACTTCATCTCCTGCTCCAACTACAGTGAATTGTTCCTCCTGAGGGTCCCTTGCAAGGCACGCCCTCCAGTATTACCCTGGGTATTACTGATAGCAATAATGTCAGGGTTAAGATGAGGTCCAAACTCCGGGGGATCAGTACGAGGCTGTACATGATCATTATTGCTGGTACCCCCTGTACCTGGGTGATTTTCTTCAGGAGTTTTCCGCTCGACCAACTCTCTTAATCTTTCTTGGCTTTGGGTTAACCTAGTCATTACTGCCATGAACTGGTTCATCTGAGCCCTCATTTCAGTTCTTTCATTAGCCATATGGGTTCTCACGTCAGTCAGATCTTGTTGAACCTGGTCCATATGTAAGCTCGGAAGGTTGTTTCTTTTAGGATACCGGTGAACTCTGTTCATGGGGAAGACCCTCCTACGAGCAATGTTTCCTGAAACCACAACAAAGTGAGAAACAACAACAAAAATACCTACAAAACAAAGAATGAGGCTAGTATGCAATGCAGTATGTCTATTTGTCTTCCAAGGGTATCCGGTTTGGTTCTTTGGTTTTGACCTTTCAGACCTCGAGGGATAATAGAAATGAAGCCCACAGAATAACACGCAAAACATATATTACAGATTCAAAGGTACATAGTTTTGTGATTACAATAAGCCCTCACGATGGGTCAAAATACAACAAAATAAACAAAAGTACAAACAAAGATGCAGTACAAATACAAAGAAATTAGACATCCAGCCCATAGTCATCCTCTTTGACTTCCTTCAGGAGAGCATCAGTCACTGGTCCAACTGGATGCTCTGTGATGGTCCTGATAAGAAGGTTCCTGGTGGCAATAGCATTTGTCAACTTCTTATACTTATCTTGGTCTTTGGATCTCTTCAACCCCGCCCGGAGCTTCAATTCAGAGATTTCCTTCTGTGCTGCTAACAAGGCTTCCTGACTCTTCTTCTCATTAGTTTCTAGTTGCTCTATCCTAGCCTGTGTCTTCTGATATTCCTGTGAACGAGCCTTAGTTATTATGATCCATCTAGCCTGACTCTCTTCCAAGTAGTGCTCAGCTCTGGCCTTCTGAATCTTGGCTTCTTTGCAAGCATTCTTCAACACTAACTCCCCTGCCCGGGCTCTTCTGATGTAATCATATGTCTTCTAAATCTTGGTCATATGCTCGATCCGGAGCTTCTCTAACCTCTCGTTGTCCAGACGAATATCATTCCTCTCCCAGAGGGTCTTCTTCAGAGCTTCAGACAATTGGGTGTTCCTTTCTTTTAACTTCTCAAATTCCTCTAAGCTGACTGTAGCTACAGGCTCTACTGCTGATGGTTCAGGCACATTCTCCAAGGTAAATGGCATACAGGTGATCTGTCCTCTGATGTGAGACCAATCAATGTACTGTGCTGAGGCTATGTTGTTGCACTTGCCAAGAATGGCAGTCCCTTTTGTCTGAATATTATCCCAAGCCCAGGCTGCTTGTCGGACAATGGCATGATTATGCTGAATGTCACAGTACATGGTTTCTTATAAGTCCTATTCTCTTGGTAGATGTACCAAGGCATACCCTAATTGCCTTTTGAACAACAAAGGATTGTAGTTGATGCAACCATTCACTCCAATAAGAGGTACATTGGGATACTACCAACAGCTGGTGATTATGTCTCTGCCCTTGGTGCTCTGAGTGCACCACCTGATGTCTTCTGAAGTGAGAGCAATCATTTTCTTAGCCCAATTTCTTGACTGATGAGGATTCAAGAAAGCTTCTGACTTTGGAAAGTGCCTCAGTAACCAACAGTAAAAGAGAGGTGCACAACATCTGACTAATCTTCCCTTTTGCTTCTCATTTCTCTGATGCACTGAGTAATAGAAATCCCCGAGAAATGTAGGAACTGGATTCTTCAGCAAGAAGAGGTGGATAGCATTCTTGCTTACAAACTTAGGCTCGTCTGTAAACAAGATGATACCATATATGCTAAGGGCCAAAAGAGCACAGACAGTGTCCCACTTCCCTACTGCAGCATGACCGGTGGCCTGAGTGATCAGGAAGTCCAAATGGAGGCCTGGGATTCCATCCTTAGTAGTCATAATCTGATCAATGATTATGGATTCCAAATACAGAGCCTTAGCTATATCCTCATTCCTGGGAGCAGTCATCTCAGGGTTGAAAGGAATCCCCCTCCTGATGGGGACACCCAACAACATGGAAAATTCTTCTAACAAAGGGCCCAACTGAAAGTCTGGAAAGGCAAAACATCTGAGTGGAGGGTCATAAAATTGAAGGCAAGTGTGGATCATACTCCTTTGTGATGCATCCAAGTCCATGATCATGTCCATAATACTACCATAATGTTCCCTGAATAAAGGGACATGATCAGGAGTGATGAGTGTCTGAATCTGCCTGATGCCTGCTAAGGAGGGCTCAAAGAAATGATAGGTAATATTGCTCTTCCTGGATGGGTCCATACTGATAATGGATGTTAATGAAGATAATTGAGGAGAAATGCTGATGAAGGTAACTGATGAAGGTGTTGAAGAGAATCTTTGATGAAGATAGCTGATGAATATATCTGATGAAGATGGCTAAGCAGAAGAACAGTCAAAACCAAACCAAATATAAAGTGGATACCTAGTAAAACAAATAGACAAATGTTAAAATGATGTAAAAGGATGTATGCAAAATTATATGCAAGGGTTTGTGATCAAGTGTTGGATCTGTTATCTGCCTGTATAAGGTCCATGTGTGTTCAGAAATCCAGATGAAGGTTTAGAGAACCAGTAACCAGGTGAGGGACTCAAATAAAGAGCCACAAGTCCAGGGTTTCACAAGAACAGTCCAAAATGATGTAACCTTAAAACAAATCTAGTAACAGGGTATGATGAGGCCAAGGGTTCCTGCAAACCTGTAAACATCCCAACCCCCTCACAGGTATTGTTCTAGAACAAGGATCCTCAGACTTGGATCAGTTATGAGAAGTGTAAACACTTCTAACCTGGAGGTACAATGTTTACATTAATCATAAAGGATCCTCCTCTAATTCACCTCAGATTCTGAAGGTCATGAAAAGGTCATCCAAACTTAGCAGGCTTCCCAGATAGCCCTAGTACTACAGGAAATCCGTAGCACAAAGTTCTCAAAAAGAAACCCATGTCTGAACCGTGTTTCATATTCCCGCACCAGACCGAAATGGAATGGGAAAGAATATGAAGCCACTCTATCCTATGTGTCACTCAGGCTCCCGGTATGGAACCTTACTCACTAAATATCCCTCCCACCAAGGTAAACACAGATCCAGCACAATAATGTGATGACAGTAATATGGAATGCATAAACAGTAAATGAAAGCAATAAATAAAGCTGTACAGAAAGCAATAAATAAAGCAATAAACAAACACACATATACACATAACACCCCCATAAACACAAATCAAACAAGCGCTAGGAGAAACCCACAAAAAGAACCAGAAGCCCTGGTTGCAAGATAAGCTCCCCAGCAGAGTCGCCAAGCTGTCGCTCCCAAAGATTTGCATCCCGGTACAGACGCGAATGGTCGGTAAAAAGAGAAAAAGAAGATGAATGAATAGAGTTGCCAGCTAGGCATTTTTATCCCGAAGGAAAGGTAATGCTCCATAAACCTGGGAAAAGATGGATAAGACGGTTGCGAACCAGAGAAACTGAGAAAGGGGGTTGGTTACAACTTGGGAAGGTATTAGCACCCAGATTGTCCGTCGTACTCGACGGGATCCACGCTTACAAGATTGTGTTTAAAAGGGGCAAGTGTATGTGCTATCTGTGTGCAAAAGCTGAGAGTGAATGTACAGGTGTCAGTGCAAAAAGGTGAATGCTCAGGAACTGAGGCTTAGAAAAGGATGCTGAAATAGGGGGAAGACAAAGAGACTTTTGTTCGATAACAGTTAAGTTATGCCTACGTATCCTATCGTGCAATGAGGAAGTCAGAACACCGTAGTTCGACTCAAAGAGACTGAAAATAAATTGGATGTGAACTGCTTGCTTGCATATGCTCAAGTGTAAGACTCGTCTGGCTCGAGTGCTAACTGTCTTGCATTAGACGGAAGAAGCAATTTCTCGTTTGTGAATGAGTGTGATGAGAAAAGAATCCCGAAGGAGACGATTATTGTTTGTTTTTGTGTTTTCAATCTTTTATTGATTTTGGTGTTTTGCATAAGTTAATGAGCTTAAGCCTAAATCAAGGGCTTGTAAACTCATTATATCCTCCCTGATTAGGGATAATGAGCCTACTTAAGTATGAGATAAGCATCTCAACTTAATTGCCATGATGATGTAGGATTAAGATCATTAACCTATTGTGATTAATTTGATGTTTTTTTGATTTTTTTGTTTAGTGTTAAGTAATGAGTTTAATCTCTAATCACAGATTAGTGAACTCATTACACTATCCTAATAGAAGGATGATAGATGAGAACACTTAAGCTGAGGAAGATACCTCAACTTAATCCATGGTTAGGGATTAAATTCATTATATAACAAGCCTTTATTAAATGGATTTTAATCAAGGGATGATATTAAGAAGTGGATTTTATGGTTTGTAAGACAACTTGAGGAGGACTTGTCCATTAAACACTAGGGTTAGTCCCTCTTAACCATAAGGAAGAGATGGAACCCTAATGTAAGGCCCAAGTTACAAGATAAAGTCTTCGTGATTATTAATGTGATTTGATTAATAGGTTTAAACAAATTAAAGGTTTAACACTTAGGATTAAAGTTATACACTCCATCCTAAGAGAAGGATGCAGGCATAACCCTAATTCCAAAGTCCTAAAACTTTAAGAGTTTAGTCTCTGATTATTGAGATGAGAAGAGAGACTCAAGGAGACTCAAAGGTAAAAAGCTAGTGGGGACTATATACAACCCTAAAATTTATCATTCTTGGATATCCTATGGTTTGTTAGGATTAAGAGAAAAGATCTTCAAGGCCACCAATGGAAGAAGCAGATGAAAAGAGAAGGAGAAGAACAAGTTACTTACTTCCTGAAGAAGATAAGTAACTTGAAAGAAAGAAAGTGAGAAGGAGGGAACATAAGTGAACAAGTTCACTTCAAGGACATATTAATATGCATATGAATGAGATAATAATAAGATGGGAAGTGAAGGCAAATCCACCTCCCAAAACAACTTACCAAAAGTTCTTGAAAAGTTAGTATTAATGCATAAAACATAAAGCATGAAGAAATGAATTGAAATGAGATGAAATGACCAAAGTGATTATTCAATGCAAGTGGCATATGAGATGATGCAATGTCATACAATGTGCATATGAATGATCATACAAAGATGAGATGTCATGAAAGCACGCTTAGAAGCTTGAAAACACATGGATGTTTATGAAATGAAATGAATGCAAGACATGGAAAATGAATGAAGAAATTATCAAGAAATGTTTTAACATGTCCTAAGATGTCTAAGATGTCATATGGATGCTTGAAATGTCATGGCAAGTTCACATGATGATGAATATGCAAGGTGAATGCAAATGAACATGAGAAATTAGGGTTTTATGAACATATGGGATGCAAATGAACAAAACAGAAGCATCCAACAAGATAAAAAATTGAAACCAAGCTCAATCAAACCCTAATCCCATATTAGGCCACACCCCAAAGGAGAAGGTCAGAAGCTAATCCTATTGAAAGTTATGAATTTTCTAAGTTTGCTAGGGTTTTTGGGTGATTCTTAAAGGA
Source organism: Lathyrus aphaca (assembly GCA_963966055.1). Classification (NCBI taxonomy): domain Eukaryota; kingdom Viridiplantae; phylum Streptophyta; class Magnoliopsida; order Fabales; family Fabaceae; genus Lathyrus; species Lathyrus aphaca. The sequence goes on from OZ014520.1 coordinate 67,198,878, forward strand.
AAATGCAAATCAATTTTAAAATGCAAGATAAATTCATGAGGAAAATAACCTAGAACCTATATGCAATATATGAAACAATGCAAAAAGAACCAAGTTTAAACTCTTCTTAGTTAGGCAGAAATGATTTTTCCAAGTTAGGGTTAAAAAATGTGATTTTAAAGAACCTTAATTCAAAGAAAATTATGAAATTATGATCAAACCTAAAAATAAATTTGTATGAAGAGTTTGAAAATGTTTCTGAATGTATTGGAATGGTTCATGATTTTTTTGGTGATTTTTAGAAACCTAAATGCATTTTTAATTAATTAAAATACATTAATTAATTAAACATAACATTTAAATATTTTAAAAATACTTTTTTAATGCAAAAAATAAACTAAAAATTATTTTCAGGTTGAGAAAAATATTTAAAACATAAATGCAAGAAATCATATTTTTTGAAAGTGTTTTGATATTTTTTATAAATTAAACAAAAGAAATGAAAAGAAAAAGAAATAAAATGAATTAAAATGAAAGTAATCTGATCCAGTGGCTGAGATTCAAACCTAGGGGAAAGATGTTAACTACGCGCGCATTTTGATGGCTAGGATCTAATCTGGCAAAAATTAATTAATAAACCTAATTAATCTAATTAATCAGATTTAGGGTTTTAATGAATCAATCTGGACCCTCCATATGCGCACTAAGCAAGAACCTACGGCCTACGTTTAAACTAGCAAGATTAAACCCTAATCTAACCCTAATGACATTCAGGTGACCAGAGCATCTTCTCTGGTCACCCCAAAACCTCAACTTCTTCCCTAGGTCAAATTAAACCCTCTAAAGCTCCAGAAATGATCCTCTAACCCCCCTAAGCAAGAATACATCATCAAATAACATTTATATTTCATCAAAAACAAGAATCGAAGCAAACAAGATTTTCGGGCAAACTTTCAGAGAGTTCATACATGCTCATTTCTTGTTCATTTTCAAAACTAAACATATCAGTGTGATCAGGGGAACATGAAGATTGATATTTTAACTTAAATAGCATGTTCTGGAAAAAATGTTCTTGAGGTATACCTGAGTTGAAGCTTTTCAGTTTGGAGCTTTCGGGCCTTTTCTTTGATGCAAACCAACCCCAATGAGCTCCCTGATGATGTTGCAATACTTAGAACAAGTTTGTGATGGTTATTTTGAAGTGTTTGGTTCTGTTTTTGCAGAAATCGTATTTTTGTTTGAGCTGGTTTCAGGCCATGGTGAGGGGTGTTTTGTGATCCTTAGGTGATTTTGAGATGAATGGTGAAAGAATGAGGGAGTTTTGATGGTTGAGGTGTGAGAATCGAAGAAGGGAAGTTTTTAGGTGATTTTGTGCAATCTGAGTTCTAAGAGCTTGCAGGCCTGAATGTTATATGAAATGAGCTCCATAACCTTTGTTTGTAATGTCTTGATTGGTCAAAGAGTGGTTAGTGGCATAGTGTGATTGGTATGAGAGGTTTTCCTAAAAAGTCAAATTTGTGTACTTGAGGTATGGGCATGGTGCAGAGCTGTTTCAAGGGGTGTCTTGGCCTCAGCAGAGTTTGTGGATGGCCCTTGGATCGAAAGAGTGCAGCTGGAAGGCTTGGATGAAGAGATGTCATGTGTTTTGCAACTTTCCAACTTTGATGTTTCTTGTGAATCAAGTCATGAAATGCTTCAATCCTTGGGCCAATTCTGATCTTGGCAAGTTGCATTAACATGTTTTGGCATAATTGACTGGATTAGAGGTCACTTAGAAGCTTGAAACTCAAAATTGCATAAATCCCTCTTTGACATGAACATGAAAATTATAGGATTTTTGCCAACTTTGAAAGGCCATATCTTGAGTTCTAGGATGAATCAAGACATGTTCTAGTACTTTTTGAAAAGGGAAAGACCTAATCTACAACTTTCATGTCCAAGAATTTTTCATTTGAAGCATTTTTGGTCATGAAAGAGGAGGTTGAAAATATTTCCCAAAATGGAAAGTTTGCATTTCAAGTCATTTCCAAAAATGGCAAGTTTGCCATTGGCTCAAAATTCTTCAATCTTGTGAACTTCCAACCACTTCTAAGATCAAATAAAGATCAAATAACTTCAATTTGATGAAAATGATCCTTTGGTACCCTTGTTGGGGGCTTCAGATGCCCTGATTTGGACTTAACTTGCTCAAGAAGTTACCCAATGATCAGATGACTTCCACAATGAGTTTCTTCATCAAACTTGGTAAACATGATCCTTATAACATATTAAGAACATTAGAAACAATAATGGACAAAAAATTTGGAGTTAAGGCCTCTGAAACCAAAACCCTAATTTTGGTCATCTGTGCAAGAAAACCCTAGCTTTGCTTCCATGCCTTTGCCAATCTTTGTGATTCCTTGACTCTCATGAACTTTGGGGAGCAAAATATGATTATAGAACACACATGGACCCTCTTGGAAAGCTTCAAGACCATTGGGATGGCTCAGATTGATTCTTGGATTGCTCGGGTCATAAACCCTAGATGCAGATGAAATGGAACTATGTAGATGAAACAAATATGAAATATGAGATGTAATGCTTATACTAAAATGAAAGATCATAAGCCATGGTGTGAGAAAAAGTGAGGGAAAATTTGGGGTGTTTACAATTGCATGTAGTTTCTAGGTTATGGCCTTCTCCTTTGGGGTTTGACCTTGTGTGGGTTTAGGGTTTGATTGAGCTTGATTTCATTTTTTTTATCATGTTGTATGATTTTGTTTTGTTCATTTTCATCTCATACATTCATAAAACCCTAATTTCTCATGTTCATTTGCATTCATCTTTGCATATCATCATCATGTGAACTTGCCATGACATTTCAAACATTCATATGACATCTTAGACATCTTAGTGTAAACACCCCAAATTTGCCCTCACCCATTTCACCATGGCTTGTGATCATTTTCATATGCATAAACACAATCATAACATCTCATACCACATTTTTGATTCACTGCATAGATTCAAAGTCATCTGCACCTAGGGTTTGTGATCTGAGCAATCCAGGAGCCTCTTGAGCCACTCCAAAGGTCATCAAACACTTCAAAGGGGTCTATGTGTGTTCAAGTATCATATTATATCCTCTCAAAGTCAAGAATGTCCAAGAATCACAAGAACTGGGAATGGTATGGAAGCAGAGCCAGGCTTGACTGCCCAGGTGACCTAAAATTAGGGTTTTGGTTTCAAAGGCCATAACTCCAATTTTTTTGGTCATTCTTGTTTCTATTGGTCTCTATATGGTATAGGGAGTATGCATATCAATTTTCATGAAGAAATTTCATGGGGAAATCATCTGATCAAGAGTTGACTTTTCAAGCAAGTCAGTGCAAAATCAGGGCATCTGAGGCCCCCAATGACCCAACCAAAGGGCATTCTTCATCATTTTGATTTTATATGATCTTTATTTGATCATGGAAAATGTTATAAGCTTACAAAATTCAAGAATTTCAAGTTTTTGCAAAGTTGACTTTTTGGGCAAGTTTGACTTTTAATGAAATTGCCATTTTAGGCAACCTTTTCAACCTTTACTTTTTAATTCAAAAAAGCTTCAAATGGAAAAACTTTGGTCATGAAAGTTGTAGAATAGATCTTTCCCTTTTCAAAAAGTACAAGAACATGACCTAATTCATTTTGGATTAAAAGTTATGGCTTGTCAAAGTTGGCAAAAATCACTAAATTTCAAGTTATGCACCAAAGAGGCAAAGTTGCAAATTCACTTCTCAAGGCAAATTGGGCTGTCAAATGCATTTCTAAACTTCACCATATGATCATACAACACATAAAAATCAGAATGGGCCAAGAGATCATTCACTTTTGTGGCCTATGGAGCAAGACTTTTTCATGAAAAGCAAAGGCAAGGCAAGTTGCAAAACTCATCATAGCTTCTCATCCACTTGCTGGCTAGCTTGCTGATCAATCCTAGGCCTTTCTTCACATCATGCTGCGCAGGACATGCCTTTTGTACTCAGCTAGCAAGTAGCCCATGCCCTTCTTACACAACTTTGACATTTTGGCAAAAGCACCCATACCAATCAATAAAGCACATGTCACTTCTTCTGACCAATGGCATTTGTTTATACAAGGAAAATGCAAGCCAAATACAACAAGGAGCAAGCCTGAAACACTTCACAAGACAGCATTCTCATTTTCACCCTCTTGAGCAAAAGCGTTCGAAACTCATCACACAGGCCACAAACACACAAACAAACTTCATAAACCAACTCAATACATCTTCCTGGTCACAAAGCACCCTTCAAAATAGCCTGAAACTCAAAGAATCAAAAACACGATTTCCTCACTTCACTGAACAGAACTTGCTCAATCTCACAAACCAGCCCTTTTAAACTCCAACCAAGCATTGCAAGCTTCTCAGGAGGTTCATTAGAGGCATTTTGGATCAAAGGGCCAGCCAGAAAGTGTCAGAGATCAAAGCTCCATTTCAGGTGAGCTCAAGAACATTTTTTCCAGAAACATGTTTTTAAGTTCTTAAATGATTCTCTATGCTCCACTGATCATGCTGATATGTTTTGTTTCGAAAATGATTGAGTATTGAGTATGTATGTTGTTCCTGAAATTTTTTTGACCTAAACCCCTTTTGATTCGATTCAGCCTGGATACGAAAAATAAATGCATTTTGTTTGATGATTCGTGTTGTATGATGTTTGGGGATGGATTCTGGGCAGAAAGATTTTGTTTTAGATGCCTAGGGAGTGAGATTGAGATTCTCAGGGGAGAGTGTGGCCGGAGAAGATGACCGGAGGTCATTTCCGGCCACCTGAAAGTGATTAGTGCATTAATGAGGATTAGGGCTAGGTTTGAATTCTGAGCGTAGGATGGGTTGACTGACATTGACTCCCGCGTGAATGAACGCACCAGATTTCACATTAAAACCCTAATCATAATTATTTAATTTAATTAAGTCAGATTAGGTTAATTGGGGAAGTTTGAATCTCAGCCCTAGGATCACGCGCGAAGTCTTTCCCTCCTTCTCCAGTTTGAATACAGGCCATTGGATGCGCTGACTTTTCTTTTAATTCATTTTTATTCTCATTTTATTTCATTTAATTTGTACATTTATTTTAAAATAGCAAAAATTATTCAAAAATTCTGAAAATATTTATACACATTTTTATTAATTTTCAGAAACCAAAAACATTTTTATTTTTATTTTTTGCATTAAAAAATATTTTTAAATCATTTAAAAGTTTATTTTTAATTAATTAATGAGGATTAATTAATTAAAAATACTTTTAGGTATTTAAAAATCACCAAAAAATTCATGAAACCTTCATAACCATTTAGAAACATTGTCCAACCCTCAAACCAAATTTCTTTTTTGATCTTGATGCATTTTGAGAATTTTTCATGGAACTAAAATCATTTCAAGGCATTATTTTGATCCAAACTTCAAAAAATCATTTCTGCCTAACCATTGAGAGTTGGACTTTGATTCTTCTTGCATTGCATTGTGTTTAGCATGTAGTTTGTGAGATTAAATTGGCATGATTTGATCTTTCATTTTCATTTTGTTTGGCATTTTTCTTGTTAAGGTACCTTAAAACCCTAGAAAACTTAGAAAATTCATAACCCTAATTAGGTTAAGAGTTGGAACCCCTCCTTTGGGCAGTGAGTTTGTATAGGATTAGGGTTGCTTTGAATGCATTTTCAATTTTTTATCTTGATGTTTGCTTCTGATTTTGGTTTTTGTTTGATGCATTGATCATAAACCCTAATTTGGGCTTTCATTTGCATTCATCTTGCATTTGCTTGCATAACATGACTTGCCATGATATTTTATGCATCCATTTGATTCATTAGGCATCTTAAGACATATTAGAAGCATGTTTGATCATTGCATCATGTATTTGCCATGTTGTATGTCATTTGCATCTCATAACTTTTCATGTATGATCATGGTTCTAAGTTTGCTCCATTTGCATCCATTTGTTTGTATGATCATTCTCATGCCTTGTTTCATGTTTGTATCATCTCATAGCATCATTATCATCTCATATATGCTTCTGTTTTTGGTTTGCACCATGCCATTTCACCTCATTTTGCATTGCATTGCATTCCCTTCACTAACTTTTCAGGTGGTAAGCAACTTTGAGAAGTGAATTTTCCTTCACTTCTAACAATTTCTTTTCATCTCCCTTATGCATCATTGCTGCATTTTGTTATATGTTTGAGATTGAGCTTGCTCATTCTTATTCTTCTTACTTTTTTTTCCTCAAGTGACTTGTCTTCTTAAATGAAGCAAGTTACTTTACTTCTCTCTGCTCCTTTCATCTGCTTCCTGGTGGTTCCATTGAAGATCTCTTGTTTAAACCTCACAAACCTTAGGAACAACCAAGCATGACAATGATTAGGGTTTTGTTTAGTCTCCCCTCTTAGTTTTACCTTTGTGTCTCTTTGAGTCTTCTCTCCTCACCTCATAATCAGGGACTAAACCCTAAAGGCTTTAAGGCTTTGTGATTAAGCTTATGCCTGCATCCTTCTATTAGGATGGAGTGTATAACTTTAATCCTAAGTGTTAAACCCTTAATGTGTTTAAATCCTTTAATCAATCCATCTTAATAATCATCAAGACATCACACTTGTAACTTGGGCCTTGCATTAGGGTTCTAATTCTTCCTTAATTGGTTAAGAAGGACTAACCCTAGTGTTAATGGACAAGTCCCCCTCAAGTTGTCTTACAAACCCTAAAAATCACTTCTTCATCATATCATTAACTAAAATCCACTTAATAAAGGCTTTGTTTTGTCATGAGTTTAATCCCTAATCATGGATTAAGTTGAGGAGCTTTCCTCAGCTTAAACATTCTCAACTATTATCCTTCTATTAGGATGGTGTAATGGGTCTGTTTAATCCCTGATTATGGCTTAATCTCATTACTCAACACTAAATAAAAACCACAAAAACATCTAAATAATCACAAGTAGGTTAATGATCTTAATCCTACATCAAAGGTGATTAAGTGTGAGAAGCTGACTTCACACTTAAGGTATTCTCATTACCCCTAATCAAAGGGAAGATGTGATGAGTTTACTAACCCATTGGTTTAGGCTTAAGCTCATTAATTTATGGCAAACTTCAAAAAGCAGTAAAAGACTGAAAATACAAAAACAAACAATAATCGTCTCCTCCGGGATTCTTTTCTCATCTCATTCACTCATAAACGAGAACTTGCTTCTTCCGTCTAATGCAAGACAGTTTGCACCTGAGCTAGACAGGTCATACACTTGAGCATAGACAAGCAAGCAGTTCACAAGTCAATTCATCTTTCAGTCTCTTTGGGTCGAACTACGGTGTTCTGACTTCCTCATTGCACGAGAGGATACGTAGGCATAACTTAACAGTTATCGAACAAAAGTCTCTGTATATTCCCCCTCCTTCCAGCTTCATTCTTTTATAGCCTCATAGTCATGAGCACTTCACTCTTGTTCCTACACTGACACTGTACATTTATGCACTTCACACTTCTCTTACACTGACACCTGTACATCCTTTTCCAGCTCTTTTATACACAAATTGCACTGACACTACCCCTTTAAGACACAAATCTTTTAAGCGTGGATCCCGTCGGGTACGACGGACAATCTGGGTGCTAATACCTTCCCAGGTTGTAACCAACCCCCTTTCTCAGTCTCTCTGGTTCGCAACCGTCTTATCCATATCTTTCTAGGTTTGCGCAGCATTGCCTTTCCTCCGGGATAAAAATGCCTAGTTGGCGACTCTTTTCATTCCCTGTGAGTTCACTCCTATGTGTTCTCGCACACCTCTTTTCGCCGACCGTTCGCGTCTGTACCTTTATTTGGGCCATTCCCATTTATCGGGAGCGACACTTAGGACATGTTAGAACATTGCTTGATCATTTCTTCATTCATTTGCTATGTCTTGCATTCATTACATTTCATAAACATCCATGTGTTTTCAAGCTCCTAAGCATGCTTCCTTTGCATCTCATATTTGTATGATCATTCATATGCATATTGTATGACTTTGCATCATCTCATATGCCCTTTTCCTTGCATAATCACTTCTGACTTTGGTCTTTGCACCTCATTTCATTTCATTTCTCCATGCTTTATGTCTTATACATTCATACTAACATTTCAGGTACTTTTGGTAAGTTATTTGGGAAGTGGATTTGCCTTAACTTCCCACCTCTTCTTATCTCATTCATATTCATTCTTACATTCCTTTGAAGTGAATCTAATTCACATGTGTCCCATCCTTCTTTCCTTCTTTCTTTCAAGTTACTTATCTTCTTCAGGAAGTAAGTAACTTGTTCTTCTTCCTCCTTCTCTTTTCATTTGCTTCTTCCATTGGTGGCCTTGAAGATCCTCTCTCTTAAGCCTAACAAACCATAGGATACCCAAGCATGATAACTTTTAGGGTTTTGTATAGTCCCCCTTAGTCTTTTACCTTTGAGTCTCCTTGAGTCTCTCTTCTCATCTCAATAATCAGAGACTAAACTCTTAAAGTTCTAGGACTTTGGAATTAGGGTTATGCCTGCATCCTTCTCTTAGGATGGAGTGTATAACTTTAATCCTAAGTGTTAAACCTTTAAGTTATTTAAACCTCTTAATCAAAACACACTAATAATCACTAAGACTTTATCTTGTAACTTGGGTCTTACATTAGGGTTCTATCTCTTCCTTATGGTTAAGAGGTACTAACCCTAGTGTTTAATGGACAAGTCCCCCTCAAGTTGTCTTACAAACCATAAAATCCACTTCTTAATCTCATCCCTTAATTAAAATCCACTTAATAAAGGCTTGTTATATAATGAATTTAATCCCTAACCATGGATTAAGTTGAGGTATCTTCCTCAGCTTAAGTGCTCTCATCTATCATCCTTCTATTAGGATGGTGTAATGAGTTCATTAATCTGTGATTAGAGATTAAACTCATTACTTAACACTAAACAAAATCCCAAAAACATCTTAATAATCACAAGTAGGTTAATGATCTTAATCCTACATTATCATGGTAATTAAGTTGAGATGCTTATCTCATACTTAAGTAGGCTTATTATCCCTAATCAGGGAGGATATAATGAGTTTACAAGCCCTTGATTTAGGCTTAAGCTCATTAACTTATGCAAAAACACCAAAAACAATAAAAAACTGAAAACACAAAAACAAACAATAATCGTCTCCTTCGGGATTCTTTTCTCATCACACTCATTCATAAACGAGAACTTGCTTCTTCCGTCTAATATAAGACAGTTAGCACTCGAGCCAGACGAGTCATACACTTGAGCATAGGCAAGTAAGAAGTTAACAGTCAATCTTTTTTTCAGTCTCTTTGAGTCGAACTACGGTGTTCTGACTTCCTCATTGCACGAGAGGATACGTAGGCATAACTTAACAGTTATCGAACAAAAGTCTCTTTGTCATTCCCCTCTTTCAGCATTCTTTCTAAGCCTCAGTTCCTGAGCAATTCACACCTTTTTGCACTGAAACCTGTATTTTCTTTCCCTAGCTTTTGCACACAGATAGCACATACACCTACCCTTTTTAAACACAATCTTGTAAGCGTGGATCCCTTCGAGTACGACGGGCAATCTGCGTGTTAATACCTTCCCAGGTTGTAACCAACCCCATTTCTCAGTTTCTCTAGTTCGCAACCGTCTTATCCATCTTTTCCCAGGTTTATGCAGTATTACCTTTCCTTCGGGATAAAAATGCCTAGCTGGAAACTTTATTCATATTCATTCACTTTCTCTTTTCACCGACTGTTCACGTCTGCACCGGGATGAAAATCTTCGGGAGCGACAACGGGGGCTTGAATTTGTGAGGAATCCTTACCCCCTCAACCAGGCCCATGTCCATTACATCAAATCCCAAGGAGTTCTTGGATTCCAAGGATCTTAACTTTCTGATATCTCGTCCAACGGACGGTCATAAGCTTCATCTGCCCCAGCACCTAACACTGTAAACTGCTCATCTTGAGGATCTTCCTGTAGAATACGATCTCCAGTGTTCCGTTGGCCATTCCCAATGATATTAGCTTCAGGATTGTTGTCAGGTCCAAACACTACTGGAGTCGTTCGCGGCTGCTCGCGCTCATTGTTACTAGTACCTCTAGTGCCTGTGTGGTTATCTCCCGGGGTTTGCTGCTCGACCAAATCCCTCAATCTTTCCTGGGTATGGGCCAGTCCAGTCATCACGGCCATAAATTGATTCATTTGGGTCCTCACTTCTGTCCTCACATCTGTCATTTGAGTCCTTACATCTGTCAGTTCCTGTTGTAGCTGATCCATTTGTAGACTCTGAAGATTGTGTCGAGTTGGATATTTGTGGACTCGGTTGACTGAAAAGACCCTTCTGCAAGCAATATTTCCTGAAACAATCAACAAAGTGAGAAGACAAAAACAAAAGGTATGTGGTTAGAATGCAATGCAATATGCCTATTTGTCTTTCGAGTGTATCCGGCTTGGTTCTTGGTTTTGACCTTCCAGACCCCTTGGAGGAGATAAAGATGTTGGAGCAAACGGAATCCACAAAAACAAATAATACATAGAATGCAAGTGGGATTGCCAAAATACAACCAGTTCATGAATACAACAAAACAAAAACTCCCATGGTGGGTCGAAATACAAAAATATTACATAAACTATAATACAATCAGTTCACAAATACAACAAAGAAAACTCCCATGGTGAGTCGAAATACAAAAAATAACAAGTACAAAGAAAATCAAACATCCAATCCATATGCATCCTCCCTGACTTCCTTCAGGAGAGCATCAGTCACAGGTCCAACATGGTACTCTGTGATGGTCCTGATGAGAAGGTTTCTGGTTGCAATGGCATTTGTCATTTTCTGATACTTATCTTGCTCTTTGGATCTTTTTAACCCTGCCCGGAGTTTTAACTCCGAGATTTCCTTTTGAGCGGCTAGAAGTGCTTCTTGGCTTCTTCTCTCACAGGATTCCAACTGCTCCATCTTGGTTTGCATCTTCTGGTCTTCTTTCAAACGAGCCTCAGTTATTCTTACCCATCTACCCTGACTCTCTTCTAGGTAATGCTCAGCCATTGCCTTCTGAATTTTTGCCTCTTTACATGCATTCTTCAACACAAGTTCCCCTGCTCGGGCTTTCCTGATGAAGTCTTCAGTCTTATCACTCTTGGCTATATGCTCGATGTGTAGCTTATCTAACCTCTCAATTTCTAAACGAGCATCATTCCTTTCCCAAAGGGTCTTTTTAAAGCTTCGGTGAGCTGGGTATTTCTTTCCTTCAACCTTTCAAACTCTTCCAGGCTTACTGTGGCTATGGGCTCAACTGCTGATGGCCCTGGTACATCCTCCAGGGTGAATGGCATACGAGTAATCTATCCTCTGATGCGTGACCATTCAGTGTACTAAGCAGAGGTTATGTTATTACACTTTCCCAGAATGGCGGTTCCTTTAGTCTATATATTGTCCCAATCCCAGGCTGCTTGTCGGACAGTGGCATGGTTGTTTTGAACAGCACAATAAAGAGATTCTGCTAGGTCTTGCTCCCTAGGTGGATGGACCAAGGCATACCCCAACTTCCTTTTGAAAAGTAAAGGATTGTAATTGATGCAACCCTTCACTCCAATGAGAGGCACATTTGGGTATTGACCGCAACTGGTTATTATATCTCGACCTTTGGTGTTCTGAGTACACCACTTGATATCTTCTGAAGTAAGGGCAATCATTCTCTTAGCCTAATTCTTTGTCTGATGTGGGTTCAAGAAAGCCTCCGTCTTTGGCATGTGTTTCATCAACCAACTGTAGAAAATAGGTGCACAACATCTTACCAGTCTTCCTCTCTGTTTCTCATTCCTCTAATGAACTGAGTAATAAAAATCTCCTAACAAGGTGGGAACCGGGTTCTTTAGCATGAAGATGTGGATGGCATTTTTGCTTACAAACTTAGGCTTGTCTGCAAACAAAATGATGCCATAAATGCTGAGAGCTAGGAGAGCACAGACAGTTTCCTAATTCCCTCTTGCAGCGTGCTTCGTAGCCTGAGTAATCAAGAAATCCAGATGAAGTTTTGGGATTCCAGTCTTGGAAGTCATGTGTTCATCAATGGTGGTTACTTCCAGATGTAGTGCTTTGGCTATGTCTTCATTCTTTGGAGGAGTCATTTCAGGATTGAAAGGAATTCCTCTTCGGATGGGGATATCCAACAACATGGAGTACTCTTCCAGCAACGGACCTATTTGAAAGTTTGGGAAAATGAAACAATGGAGGGGAGGGTCATAAAACTGCAGATAAGTGTGAATCATGCTTCTTTGTGATGTATCCAGGTCCATAATTATGCCCAAGATTCCACCGTAACTTTCTCTGAATAGAGGTACATGATCAGGAGTAATGAGGGCATGTATCTGTTTAATGCCTGCTAAAGGATACTCGAAGAAATGATAGGTGATGTTGTTTTTCTTTGTTGAATCCATCATGAAGATGTGTGCTGAAGGAGATAACTGAAGAGATGTTGTAGCAGATAGGCTGAGCAGAAGAACAGTCAAAACTAAACCAAGAAAAGTGGATACCCTGTAAAACAAATAGACAAATGTTAGAAATGATGCAATATGATGCATGATGATGATATGCAAGGGTTTGTGATCATGTGATGGATTATCAGTTGCCTCTGGTGGGATCCTTGAGTGTTCAAAGTTTCAGATGAAGGCTTGAGAACCAGTGACCGGGTGAGGGACTCAAATAAAGAGTCAATAGTCCAGGATTTCAAAGAATCAGTCCAAAATGGTACAACCTTATAGCATTCCAGTAGCCAGGTATGATAAGGTCAAGGGTTCCTGCAAACCTGTAAACATCCCATCCCACTCACATGTATGTACTAGAACAAAGATCCTCAGGTTTGGATCTATTATGAGAAATGTAAACACATTCATCCCGAGGGATATAGTGCTTACACTAATCATAAATAATCCTCCCCTAATTCACCTCAGATGCTGAAGGTCATCTAAAAAGGTCATTCAGACTTAACAGACTTCCCAGATAGCTCTAGCACTACAGGAGATCCGTAACACAGAATTCTCAAAAGGAAACCCATGTCTGAACCGTGTTTTCATATTCCCGCACCAGACCGAAATGGAATGGGAAAGAATACGAAACCACTCTAATCCTATGTGTCACTCAGGCCTTTGTATTGAGCCTTTCTCACTGGAATACCCCACCCACCAAGGTAACAACAATCCAGCACAATGATATGATAAAAATAATGAAATGCGAAAAGCAGTAAATGAAAGCGATAAACGAAAGCAATAAATAAAGCTATACAGAAAGCGATAAATAAAGAAAAAACACATAAACACATATAACACATAACACCCCCATAAACACAAATTAAACAAGTGCTAGGAGAAACCCTCAAGGACTCAGAAGCTCTGGTTACAAAGTCCCCAGCAGAGTCGCCAAGCTGTCGCTCCCCGGACTTTCGTCCTGGTACAAACACGAACTGGTGTCGGCGATGTTGAAGGTTGAGGTTGAATAGAGTCGCCAGCTAGGCATTTTTATTCCAAAGGAAAGGTAATGCTGCATAAACCTAGAAAGAAGTGGATAAGACGGTTGTGAACCAAAGAGACTGAGTAAAGGGGTTGGTTACGACCTGGGAAGGTATTAGCACCCAGATCGTTCGTCGTACTCGACGGGATCCACGCTTACTTGATTGTGTTTTAAAAAAGGGGGGAGTGTACGTGATAACAGTGTATAAAAGAGATGGATGTATAGGGTGATGGTGTACAAAGAATGGGAGCTCAAAACCGAGGCTAAGAAAAGAAAGCTAGAAGGAGGAGAGGGGGGAGACCTTGGGACTTTTGTTCGATAACCGTTAAGTTATACCTACATATCCTCTCATGCAATGAGGAAGTCAGAACACCGTAGTTTGACTCAAAGAGACTTGGATGTTTTGGTGTGAACTTCTTGCTTATCTATGCTTAAGTGTATGACTCGTCTGGCTCGAGTGCTAACTGTCTTGCATTAGATGGGAGAAGCGAGTTCTCGTTTTCAGAGTGAGTGTGATGAGAAAAGAATCCCGGAGGAGACGTTTATTGTTTGTTTTTTGTGTTTTCAGTTTTTTATTGTTTTTGGTGCTTTGCATAGGATAATGAGCTTAAGCCTTAATCAAGGATTGTAAACTCATTATATCACCCCTGATTAGGGATAATGAGTATACTTGAATATCTCAACTTAATTATCTTAATGATACAGGGTTAAGATCATTAGCGTACTTGTAATTTATTAAGTATTTTTGGATTTTTGTTTTGTGTTAAGTAATGAGTTTAATCTCTAATCAGGGATTAGTGAACTCATTACACCATCCTAAGAGAAGGATGATAGATAAGGACACTTAAGATGAGGAAGATACCTCAACTTAATCCATGGTCAGTGATTAAAATCATTATATAACAAACCTTTATTAAAATGGATTTTAATTAGAGATTAGATTAAGAAGTGAATTTTATGTTTGTAAGACTAAACCTTAGGGGGACTTGTCCATTAAACACTAGGGTTAGTCCCTCTGACCCAGAGGCAGAAATGTAACCCTAATATAAGGCCCAAGTTACAAGCTTAAGTCTTGATAATTATTAGGTGTTTTGATTAAGAGGTGAAAACAACTTAAAGGTTTATCACTAAGTATTAAATTTATACACTCCATCCTAAGATAAGGATGCAGGCATAACCCTAATTCAGAGTCTTAAAACTTTAACTGTTTAGCCTTTGTTATTGAGATGAGAAGCAGAGAGTCAAAAAGACTCAAAAGGTAAAAACTAAGGGGGACTATTCACAACCCTAAATTTTATCATGGTTTGATGTTCCTATGGTTTATGAGGCTTAAAGAGAAATCTTCAGATGACCACCAAGGAAGAAGCAGATGAAAGAGAAAGAGAGAGAAAGATAGGTTACTTACTTCCTGAAGAAGTTAAGTAACCTAGGAGTGGGAGAGAAACAAACACAAGTGAATCAAATTCACTTCAAACACAAATAAATAAGAGGGTGAGAAGAGATTGGATGTGGATGCATATCCACATCCTAATTAACTTACCATTTGCACCTGAAAAGTTAGTATGTACACACACAAAGTCCATGATCAAAATCAGAAGCAAATCACATGATAAAAATTTGAACTTGCATCCAAACAAACCCTAAACCTACATGAGAACACCCTCCAAAGGTGGAGGTCTAAAGCTAAACCAAAGTCAAGTTATGGTTTCCCTAAAGTTGGCTAGGGTTTTGGACACTTTGCAAAGAAAAAGTCAAAACAAATTGAAAATGCAATGCAAAAATATGATTTAAATGTCCTAGATACTAGATGCAACATGTAAAAGAATGAAAAAAAAACCAAGTACAAACTCATTTTGGTTAGGCAGAAATGAATTTTTGAGTTAGGATTATGAAAAAGGGGATTTTCAAAACCCTAATTCAAGTTTAATTGTCAAAACATGATCAAACCCTAAAATAAATTTGTGAAATGAGTTTGTAAATTGATCTTAATGTTCAAAGAGGCTCTCTGATTTTTTTGGTGATTTTTAAATATCTAAGAGTATTTTTAACTAATTAAAAATGAATTAATTAATTAAAAATGAAATTAAATGATTTAAAAATAATTTTTTTATGCAAAAAATAAAAATAAAATTCTTTTTGGGTTTTTAATATTAATTAAAGTGAAAGTGTAAAAAATCAAAATTTTTTGAAAATGTTTTGCTATTTTAAATAAATAAAAGAAAACAAAATGAAATAAATAAAAATAAAATGAAAAGTAATTAAAATGGAAGGTTCAAATTGCGTGGAAGCAAGATCAAGGGCTGAGGATGCAAGTCAGCTTGACTGAAGGTATGTAGATCCTAGGGTCCAGGTTTAAATCCCTAATACGCGCGCAATCCAAAGGCTCACATTCAATCTGAGTTAATTAATTATGTTTTATTTTAATTAATTGAAATTAAGGCTAACAAATTATTTGGGCCGTCCATCACTTAAACTAATCAATATCCAATGGCTCACGTTCAATCTGGAAACCCTAAACCTAATTAACCCTAATTATTTTCAAGTGACCGGAATAGTGCTCCGGTCATCTTCTCCGGCCAACCAAAACCTTATCTTCTTCCCCGGGCCATCCCAAGACCTCTAACCTGCCCAGAATCCATCCCCACACTCCAAGGAACTCAAATCAATCACCAAACACAATTTATAACACTTGAATCAAGTGAATCGAAGCAAAAATCAAAACACGGGCAAACTTTCAGAACAACATGAAATGATCATTTCTTGCTCATTTTCATATCTAAACATATATAGATGATCAATGCAACATGTAGATTCATCTTGTAACAAGAAAATGAAGTTCTGAGAAAAAAGTTCTTGAGTTATACCTGAGCTGGAGACCTTCAAAGATGAGCTTTTTGAGCCTTTCCTTCGTGCAAACCACCTCCACTGGTCCCCTTTGTGCTAATGACAAGCTTGAATGGAGTTTAAATTGGCTGTTTTGAGAGGTTCAGTTCTGGTGTATCAGAAATGAGGTTCTTGTGTGTTGTGTTTCAGGCCATTGTAAGGGGTGGGATTTGTTCCTTAGGTGAAGTGTGACTTGTTGGTGAAAGAATTTTTGAAGTTTTATGGTTGGATTAGGAGAATCGAAGAGAGGAAGTTTTTGGGGTTTTTTGTGCAAACTGAGTGTGTGTTGGTTCTGAGTTCTTGTGAGCCTTCTTTTATGATCCTTGGGCTTTGCATAAACAAATGGAATGAGTCAAAAGAGCTGATATCCATTGTGGGATTGGCATGGCTCAATTGGCCAAAAAGTCAAAAGTTGTGTACTTGAGGTATGGGCCATGGCAGAACTGATTTGAAGGCTTGAGCTGCTTCAGCTGGCTTCAAGGAGAACCCTATGATCAATTGCTATGAGTTGTATGGCTTGGATCAAGAGTTTGCATAGGTTTTGCAATTTTGCAACTTTGTGATTTCTTGAGAAACAAGTCATGAAATCCTTTGGTTCAAAGCTCAAATCTGATCTTGGGATGTTGTTTGATCATGCCATGATGTATTTGAGTGGATTAGAAGTCACGTAGAGGCCTGAAATTCACTTTTGCACATTTCCCTCTTTGGCCTAAACTTGAAAATTACAAGATTTTCCCAACTTTGACTTGCCATATCTTGAGTTCTAGGATGAATCAAGATGGGTTCTTGTACTTTTTAGAAAGGGGAAGATCCAATCTACAACTTTCATGTTTGAATAAAATTCATTTGAAACATGTTTGATCAAGAAAGAGGAGGTTGAAAATCTTTCCCAAAATGGAAAGTTTGCATTTCAAGTCATGTCCAAAAATGGCAACTTTTGCAATGGCTCAAAATTATTCAATCTTGTGATCTTTCAAGCATTACTAAGACCAAATAAAGGTAATAGGACCTCAAATTGATGATGATGACCCTTTGGACCCCTGTTGGAGGCCTTAGAGGCCCTAATCCTGACTTTTCTTACACAACAAGTTACCATTTGATCAGATGACTTCCACATTGAATTTTTCCTTCAAACTTCATCCACACACTCCTTATATCATATAAAGACCATTTGAATCAAGAATGACCAAAAATTTTGGTTGTAAGGGCCTCAAACCTAAAACTCTAATTTTAGGTCATCTGTGTAGGAGCCTTGAGCCTGCCTGGGTGGCTCTGCAATCTCTTGTGATTTTTTGACTTCCAAGAACCCTTGGGGTATAATATGACCTTAGAACACTCAAGGACCTTCTTGTCATGCTTCATGGCCTCTGAGATACCTCATACTCTCTTCAAGATTCATCTGATCACAAACCCTAACTGTGCATAGATGCAATGAGATGTTAAAGATGAATATGCAATGTAAGATGTAATGATATGTTATGCAATATGTGTGATCATAAGCCAAGGCATAAGAAAGTGAGAGGGAAAATTTGGGGTGTTTACACATATTTTATTCTTAAAAGTTAAAACGTTTGAGAATCAATATCTAACTTATTTTGTAGATACATAAACTATATTAGTTTATAGAGAATAAAAAATATACTAATCAAAATATCAAGTGAATCATTCAGGTCAAATCTTTCGACAACAACATCAATGATAGTGGTATTTTGTTGCAATGATCAAATATTGACAATTAATATTGATAAACAATAAATCTTTATAATTGTCACATGTTTAACATCATATGTGTGAATGTAATCCACTGATTACTTTCATTAGTTTACGTTCACATGACTTTATTAGGTACATCAATAAATTATTATAGAGACATGTAGGCATTTAATTGTAAATTATAAGATAAAAACAAGATACAAAACACACTATTAATCCACAATCTTTGATTGCCAAGAATTAATTGCAAGCGATACTCTCAGTGTAATGATTAAACATTGGTAATAGGTTTTGTCAAATAATATACGTCTTTGACACCAATCATTACCTACATGGAAAAAAACTTAATAATTACCACATACTCACAATCACACGTATGTAATTATTCAGCCAAACTATGTCTATCTTTTGACCGATTATAACAACTCTCATGAATAATTTCATACTAAATCTTTTGTAGTTTCAACTGAATCAAATATACACACCTGAGGTTACTTTTGCAACTTGTTGTTTAAATCAACTCAATCAAAATTACTAGATAAATAAATAAATTAAACGAGAAAAATGTCTTAAATTTACAAGGCACTACCCATAAAATATAGGCTGAATCCGTAAGATTTGTCGTATTCCTTATAATCATAAGATTACTTAGCGACCCTTAATGTGAGAGCAAACTCATAAGAAAACAATAAATAGCATGAAATAAATAAAACATTATTATAGAAACTTAATAATTATAAAATCCAAAAATCATAAATATACTATAAACAAAATATTCAATTTCAATTCAAATAAAAATTGAATACTTATATATAACAAAAAGTTATTTCATGCTAAAACTGATTCACAAACATACTCAATGACTCTTTAAAAAAATGAACAAATAATCTAGAATCAAAGTTTTTAAAATAATAATAATAATAATAATAATAATAATAATAATAATAATAATAATAATAATAATAATAATAATAAACAAATCTTCACATGCTTATTAATAAATTATAATTCTAGAATCCAATTTTTTAAAAATTTAACGAGTCAAAAAATCTATTGAATAAAAATTCTTTAAAAGAAAATAGATTTTAGGATTCTCATTTATCAATAATAATCATATATGTGATTTCAAATATATTAAGCATAATATATATTCAATAATATATCTCCCAAAGAAAACAAAAAATTTCAAAAAAAAATTCTTCCAAAAAATATTCAAAAATTTTAATTTTCAAACAAATCTTTATCGTATAATTTCTATGTCAAATTCAAAACTTTCCACTATCAAAAATATAATTCTAAGAATTATAACTTAAAATGGATTTTTACCATGATATTTTAGTGTTCAAATCACAAACATAATTTCAAATGTGATAACCAAAACAAGTATCATTTAAATATATACTATAATCAAATTTATTTTCAATGATTCATACAAAATATGGAAGATCCTAAATGCATATAAATCTTTTGAAAATAAATATAACACACAAACCATAAACTTCAAAGTGTAACAAATAAATAATCATTAAAACTTCATGCCTCTTAAAACATATAAATCAATATTGAAAGAAAAAAAACATAAATTTCAAATATATGTTTCTTAATCCAAAATAAATAAATAAATAACATTGATGTTTATAGGACATATCTCAATAAACTAAACATGAAGATCTGTTCTAATACCACTTGTTGAAATTAATTTAATATCAATTAATTATATATACATTTTCTACATATTATGTCATATATACTTTAATGCGGAATAGAATAGATAATACAAACATGTATATAATTAAAGGATCTACGACATGTTAGTATATGAGATAAGAGATTGCAGGAATACCTGAATCTATTGAGAAAGATTTTGTTGACGGTAATCCTGAAAGCTAAAAAGTGTAGAGACAAGTGACCGACACTTGTTGGCTTATGGATCTTCCTCAACCAATACTCATAATGCCTTGAACACTCTTCAAATGAGAGAGGTAAACCGTTTGTGTACGGTATATTGGAGACCATAGTCTATATATAGTGTGATAGTCAATTAGGATTCTCATTATTCACAAATGAGACATCCTGACATCCACTCATAATTGAGCTCATGCACAATTATTTAATTAATTAAATAATTTCTAAATGAAATCTAATGAATCTTTTAACTCTATTTGATCACTTGATTATTTAATGAATTTAATTGATAAAATAGCTAATATAATTAAATAAATATATTTGACAACATAATTATTGGAATTCTAATATAATACTAAATTATTAAAATATTTCAACGTACTACACAATATTACAAACTCTCTTATTAAATTACAATTTTAAGAAGAAAATTTCAAACCCTCTAAACTGCAATTTTTGAATGAAAAAACTGCAAACTCTATCTCAATTACAATTTTTTATTGGAAAAATTATAAACTCTCTCAATTACAATTTTTGGACAGAAAAGTTACAAATCCTCTGATAACTACAATTTTTGGACGGAAAAATTGCAAACGCTCTCAACAAACTATTTTTCAACGGGAAAATAGAAAACCATCTATAAACACACAACTATCCAAATCTCTAATACCCCCAAAATATTACTTTTTTATTGTTTTTAAAACTAAAACTAACTATCTCTATTTATAGTAATACTCAAATTCTATTTTCTTCCTACTACTCGATATGGACTTGAATATATATATATATATATATATATATATATATATATATATATATATATATATATATATATATATATATATATATATATATATAAAATTTTAACTTCTCTATAAAATATTTTGTAATCTTAAAATTAAATACAAAGATACATTTTATTAATTATTTAGTTATTTTTTAGAAGAGTACTTTTTATCTGAAAATGGTTTTAAGGTAGATCAGAATTGATAGGTGGTAATGGCCTTATTAGTTGTCACTATACCAATAAGGCCATCACCACCTATCAAGATCCAAAGAAAAGATGGTTTTTTGGATAGCCAAAATAAGGTCATCAACCAAATCCAAATCATAGTCAAAGAGGGATTTCTTCTACTAAAAATTTTAAGTCAGTACCACATCGATCATCCTACCAACCTTTCCAAATTTACCCTTTTTCGGATTAGAGATATGATATAGTCTACGAAATGTGACTCTAGTAGGAACACTTCCACCCCAAGGATCATCCCAAAAATAAGTAAGTAGACTAGATTCCACTTTAAAATGTAAGCCATCCAGAAACCAGTCAAAAGTGTCATTTGATTTATAACCTAGGATAAAAACACTTCTCCGCCTAGAGGAAGCAGACCAAAATCTACTACTTTTACCCAACTAAAAAAAGACGAGATGACCTGAGACCCATATCTCGAAATCATAATACCCCTCCAAGGACCGGTAACCTTAAAGATTAGGAGCCACCACCATTTCCCTAGAATATCTAAGTTGCCTAGATGGAGATCACGAACTCCAAACCCTAACTACTTCTAGGTTTGTAGACATTTGACCAACAAACCCAAGGTATCTTACCATTTCCATTCGTCCCTCCACAAAAATCTCTTTTGAACCTCAATAATACTTTTCCACATCCTAAACGGTAACCTGGGGAACGATAAGAAGAATATGTGAATAATATTCGAAACCGATTTTAGGAGATACATTATTTCTCCTATACTAACATATTTGTGTTTTCAAGAAAACATGCTCCTAGAAAGAAAAGAAATAAGAGGTTCCCAAGTGGTCTTAAAATGGGGTTTAGTACCCAACATAAAGAGAATATGCTTAAAGGGAAGAGACTGGTAGTGACAACTCAAAAACTCATTGGCTATATTTAAAAAGGAAGAGACCATATTAATACCAACAAGACTACTCAAAAGAATGCTCATACCCTATAAATATGGCTTTGATAGTCCAAATATTATCTACCCACATTTCATCTATGATTAGGGTTGAGCTCTAACCTGAATACTAGAAGCAAGACACTTCGTCTTGCAGTTTGAGCTCTAACTGGAATCTTATGGGGTTTATCTTTGGCTGCTTCGACGTTTTTCATGGACTACTTTGATTTTTTTATGGTTTAGTGATATTTTCTTATTTATTTTCATTTTTGTATCCTTATTATACCCTTGGGTATTGATAGACCAAATTATGGCCTTAAAAATGTATTTGTATGAGTAAACTTTCAAACTGTCATATTAAAAAAAAAAACCTATGTCATATAATAAATTAGATACATATCAGATTTATTTTTGTAAGGTATATCTTACATCAATATATCTGACCAAAACAATCGTTTAAATTTACAAGTTACAATTA
Organism: Lathyrus aphaca; assembly: GCA_963966055.1. Lineage (NCBI taxonomy): Eukaryota > Viridiplantae > Streptophyta > Magnoliopsida > Fabales > Fabaceae > Lathyrus > Lathyrus aphaca. The sequence goes on from OZ014520.1 coordinate 67,221,296, forward strand.
TAAAAGGAGTTCTTGAGACTTTAAAAATTATCATACTATCCTTAAAGCAGTGTAATATTGTGACGAAATTGTTGGATGAAAATAGAATAAAAAAACTAAGAGCTTAATAACTTTCATTTGATTCTTATGATAATTAGGATGGTTCAAACTTATGTTCAATAGATATTTCTTAAAATTCAAACATTGGGGATTGAAGGAATTGAGTGAAGATGTATGGGGATACAAGAGCAGTTGTTGAAGATTTGTGGAATATTGGGAGAATAATTGGTGTAGATTTTTAAGGTGAACAATATGAAAACATCCATGAAATTTATAGGTGCATCATCATAATAGGACATGTAAAATTATATTAAATATGCCATCAAATGCAAATAATATGAATTTTCATGAAAAAGTAGTCAATGGGTCGATACATTCTTAGTATGTATCGATGCATACTGAGTTGGTTTTCAAAGAAAATAGTTATGCCAATAATGTATTGATAGATAGGCAAGATGAATCGATACATCTTGTGAATGAGTCGAATCATTTATGGTTGAAGTCGACTCCAACTGAAGGGGCTTTCAACTTGACAGTCCCTATCCTTGATGTATCGATACATCGAGGGTGTGAGTCGATACATCAGACGGATGAGTCGACTCCCCCGTGTTTTCAAATAAGTAACTTTATGCCCTTAATGTATTAAATCCTTTGGAAAATGTATTGATTCCTTTGGCTTATGTATTGACTCATTCATGATTGGAGTCAATACTTTCTGTACCAACTTTCAAAACTTGCATTTTTGGCTAAAAAATTATTTTGCTTATTTTCTTTCGACACATACACATACATATAAATATGCATTCATGCATCATTTCCATAATTGAAACCAAGAACACACTTAGAAATTTATCATCATATTCAACATTTCTTTGCATGCATTCAACAACTACACATAATTATTTGTGTTGTTTGTCATCAAGATAAGATTAATAAGGTCCAATTTAGGTTGGTATAATCAACTTGGGTTGAGTTTTTCTTTGGGGGTTCCATTGATAAAACCTTTAGAGTTTTTCCTCCAAGATGAATGGTTTATTTGGGGGTTTTTCCCACGAGTATTTGAAACTTAGATTCAGTCGAGCGAAAGCTTTGAAGAACAAGGGTTCTTGCAAAGGAGTAGTGGTAACCAGAGGATCAATTAAAATATTTGGGGCAAGATTTCAAAATTTGGATTCATCCAAGTGAAAGCTTTGAATAACAGAGGTTCAATTAAAGAATTAATGGTAGCTGGAGGATCAACATCAAACATAGGGTTTGAGTTTTTAATTTCTACTACTTCTCTTATATTGATATTGTAAAGGTTATTAACAATATCTCAAATTGGTTTTGAATTTAGGGAAGAATACCCATAGTGAGGACAATTGGGGGAACTTCCTAAACAAGTCTTGTTGTTAAGCGATATCATAAATACATTAAGAGAAATGGAGTAAAACACTTTGACGGCAATCTCATCAACTTTGGAAGACAAGTTGACTCCTCAAAGAAAGATGAGAATAAGAAAGGAAAGTCCAAGGGTTCTTGTTTTAATTTTTGTAAAGTTGGACACTACAAGCCAGATTTTCTATAACTTAAGAAGGATAAAGATAAGGGTCAATACGAGAAGTTTAGAAAGACTATAAGAGCATACAAAACTTGGGAAAGTGACAGTGAATCCTTAAGTGATGGTAGCTCAAGTGAAAGTGACGCGCGAAGAGGAAAATCTTTGTCTCATGGCCCATCATCATAAGAAGAAGAATGTAAGTCATTCTAAAAATGAACCTATTGATGAAATGTCTTATTCTAAATTACAAGTTTCTTTTGAAAATCTATATAGTGAAGCAGTAGATGTTTTTAAAAGATTGACTTCAAACAAAATAATATTTTCATACCTAGAAGCCAAATTTTTAGAAACTGAAAAATAAATGGAAGCTCTTAAGAAATCCAAGTTAGATGCTTCTAAAGTTAATGACGAGGAAGAGAATTATTCTTAGTTTGGTTATGAAACTCGTCACATTTGACAAAAAGAGGTTAATACTCTAAAAGTTAAATTAGACAAGGCATTAGAACCAAAGGTCACCATCTCTATTAATCCTACAAAATTCAAAAGATCTCTAAATATGCCATACAAAAAGTACAATTATATTGTAAGGGAGTCTAATAGTTAAAGTCACTATCATTGTCACTTGACTTGCCACTATTGTTGTAAGAAAGGCCATACCATTACTAAAGGCAAATTTTGGAGAATTTTGGTTTCTAAAGGTGTATTTCAATGGTTTCCCAAATGCAACAATATTTCCACTCACTTTTAATGACCCAATGAAAATTGGGTACCCGTCACTCATGTTTTATTTTGTTGGTTGAATGTCTTGGCTCCATGGAGAGAATGTGGTTTCTTGATAGTGAATGATCAAGGCATATGACGGGTGACATTTCCCTATTCATTGACTTCAAGCCAAAGAAGAAAGGATTTGTAACCTACAAAGACAACAATAAGGGTGCAATACTTGGTAAAAGTAGTCTAGGTAATATCTTTTCTACTACTATCTCATAAGGAATACTTGTTGAAGGTCTTAAGCATAATCTTCTTAGCATTAGTCAACTATGCGACAAAGGCTATCAAATAACTTTTACAAATAGTTGTTTCATAATTGAACAAAAAACGAAAGATTATTAATTTAAGAGCTTGATGGTTAATAACATTTATATGCTTTACTTGGATGATGTATATTTAACAAGTACTAAGTTTGTAGTTACCATGAGTGAAGATTCTTGGTTATAGCATAGACGCTTAACACATGTTAACTTTGATCTACCCAATAAAGTGGTCACAAGAGAGATAGTGAATGGTCTACCTAATATTAAATATTTCAAAATGCCACATATGTGATGCATGCCAACCGGGAAAGCAATCAAAAGTCTCTTTTAAATCCAAAAATATTGTTTCAATTTCTAGACCTCTTGAGCTTTTCCATATGGATCTTTTTGGTCATTCTTGGACAAAAAGCCTAGGTGAAAATTACTATGGTTTTGTTATTGTACACGATAACTCTAGATTTTGTTGGACTATCTTTTTGCGTAGTAAAGATGAGACTTTTTCAGCTTTCACATATTTTGCAAAGCAATCCCAAAACAAATTAAGCTCTAACAGTGTTGATGTTTGAAGCGATCATGGAAGTGAATTTGAAAACCACCTCTTTGAGGCCTATATTTATAAATATGGCATTGAACATAATTTTTCCGCTCCAAGAACTCCACAACAAAATGGTGTTGTGGAGCACAAAAACATAATTTTAGATTAGTTGGCTAAAACTATGATCAATGGGAGTAGTTTTCAAAAATATTTTTGGTCCGATGCTTTTAGAACAACGTATTATGTTTTAAATAGGATAATTATTTATCCTATTTTGAACAAAACACCATATGAACTTTTAAGAGGTAGAAATCTAAATTTATCACATCTCCATGTCTTCAGATGCAAATTTTTTATCTTAAATAATGGAAAGGATAGTCTTGGGAAGTTTGATGCAAAAGCTGATGAAGGTATCTTTCTTCGATACTCCCAATAAAACAAATCCTATAGAGTGTATAATAAGAGATTACTTATTATTCAAGAGTCTGTTCATGTCACGTTTGATGAATCTTATCAGAGAAATATTAGAAAAGGTATTTCTTTTCATGATACAGGTGTATCTTCAGAAGACATACTCAATGACACTAAAAAAGGAATTGATCAACCTGAAGTAGTGAAACTTGAGGAGGATGAAGATGAAAATCTTTAAAAGCCGAAAGATGAGAGTCTAAATAAATTGGATGGAATTCCTTTGTCTTGGAAGTTTTCCAAGGATCATCCAATCAACAACATTCTTGGGGATATCACCAAAGGTGTGACTACACGCTCTAAGCTAAGTAATATATGTTATCACTTTGCATTAGTTTCATAAGTTGAACCTAAAAACTCAAATGATGCCTTAATTTATGAGCATTTCTTAATGGCAATTTAAAATGACTTAAATCAGTTTCAAAGAAATGATGTGTGGGACCTTGTCCCACCTCCGCGAGATCATCAAAACATTGGCACTGATTAAGTGGTTTTTTTAGAAATAAACTAGATGAAAACAGAGTGATAACTCAAAACAAATCCTGACTAGTGGTTCAAGCATATAACCAAGAGGATGGCATATATTATGATGAAACACATGCTCTGGTTGCCCTCCTTGAGGCTATACGACTTTACTAGATTTTACATGCTCTAAAAACTTCAAATTATTTCAAATGGGCGTGAAAATTCTTTTCCATAATGGTTACATAAATGAGGACATGTATGTTTCCCAACCTTCGGGCTTTATAAACCATGAGTATCCTGATCATGTTTATAAAATAAAACGAGCTTTGTATGTTCTCGAACAAGCCCTTAGGGCTTGGATAAACGACTTAGTAAATTCATACTTGGTCAAGTATACTCTAGAGGGAAGGTAGATACTACACTTTTCATTAAACGTCGAGGAAAACATCTTATTCTAGTTCAAATTTATGTTGACAATATAATATTTGGTTCTACTAACATGCAACTAGTAAAAGAGTTTTCTAAACTTATGCAGGATGAATTTGAGATGAGTCTAATGAGGGAGTTAAATTACTTTCTCGAACTTCAAATCAAGCAGTTCAAAGAAGGGACATTTGTGTGTCAAACAAAATACATGTTTCTACACACTAGTCGGTATCCCTTCATGCATATATCGGATAAATCAAATACATGCAATCTTAACTCCTTTATTCTCTAGGGCTTTCTATAAAATATATTTAGGCATTCTTTCATACACCTTCTCCAAGTCAATAAAAACTAAGTGCAAATCTTGTTGGCCCATCTGATACTGCTTTATCACACATTATAGTAGATAAATGAATTCCATGGTCGACCTCCAAAACATAAAATCAAATTATTTCTTAGTGACTTTAGTATATTTTCTTAGTCTTTGTTCAATCGATATTCCACCACCACAATTATTTACCCCTAGCATCAAACCCTTTTGATTCTCCCAATGTCTATTTATCTAATTCTAATCTCTTGGGTCATCTTATTCCACATATCATTTTCACTTCCTCTTGGTTATCAAAACCCTCCTTCCAAGATCTTGTGTTGGAAACTTCCTGATTTTTTACCCTCCAAATTCCACCACTTGATTTGTGGTGCTCCAATGTGACTTTTCCTCTATGTTATCCTTTTGATTCTTACATCCATAACCAAAACTCTATGTTGGATAGTCAAACTCTCTCCTGGAATAACTTTATAGTCCAAGTTGATCTTCTTATCTAACTTCCTAATAAGAAATAAACCTATATGAGAACATGTCATACCACTTTATATGTGATAATATGCTCATCTCTTTTCCTAAACCAGGTATTTGCTATAGTAAGATCCAAAGCCGGTGAAAACTTCAAGATGGATTTACCCTCTACATCCACCTCCCCTAGACCATACTTTCAATGTATGCTCTCAAAATATCTTGCTACACTCCCTAGATGTCCATTTAGATCCCCTTCATTGAAAAATATATTTCCTTTAGATATTCTACTAACCCAACCTGAGCTACGTAAGAACTAATAACATTAAAGGTGTCTGGTTCAGCTGAAAATTTCAAGGCTATGATTTGATATCATACTCTTTTAACATCCATAATATCCTTCTTCCACTCTTTGTCCATAATAACACTACCCTATTTCTTGGTCTAACTTTTCTATTGTACTAAAGCTTAAATCCTGAATTGTGTAATTATTTTGCTTTTTCACGTGTCCACTTAGTTTCTTGTAGGAACATAAAATTGATCTTTCTCCTAATCATAGTGTCTACTATTTCCATATATTTTCTAGTAAGCACGGCTAAATTCCTTGACCCAAAACAAATCCTACTCTAAGAATTGGCTTATTTACTTGCACTCGTTCACAAAAATGTGGGAACCATTGCCTATTTTTCTCAGTATCCAGGAGGTGATGTTGCAACCCCATCTCTTTTGAAACTCTACTCAAGCCATACGCCGCATTGCTTACAAGAAATAACTCACCATTAACATTATTTTGTAGTTCATACATGTTATAGAGTTTAACAGAAAATTATATTGGTTGTCGACTGTCTAACATAACTCTCTCCTTTTATTTGGGATTCTCAAATGTATTATTTATTATATTGAATAATTATTAAGTCTTTGTTTTGGGGAATCGTGTGGGGGGGGGGGGTTGTCGATGTGCATAAAATCTATTGAGTTAATTGGGGAAACTTTTATCATATAGGGAAATAGATGTGTTTTAGGTGCTAGGGGAAAATAGTTTAATTTAGCCTTGATAACCCAATGGTGAATAATATTGTTGATTGTTTGGAGTGAACCCTTGTTGTGTAATAGCATGGTTAGGGAATCATTGCACCCATCTAAATGGTATTAGTGCTAATTGATGACATTTTATCATTGCATATTTTCTATTACAATTTTAATTTGTTTTAAGTACCTTTACTTTAATTTTGTTTATGTTTTTGTAGGTTTTGATAAAGATTATGAAGAATCATGGGAAATACTAGTTTGTGTCAAAAATAATCCAACCAGAAAATTTTTGTGGTATTTTATTATAGAAGTTATTATAATGAAGGAAGGAATGAGAGGAATAATTGCACACAAGAATTAGAAGGAAAAAAATAAAAAAATAAAAGATTAAGAAAAAGCACGTTGCGGAGGATTAACAACATGGGACAATATGAATAATGAAAATTACAATTCATTATTGGAAATATGCTCAAGACAAGATGTGTGACACAATTTTTACCATCACAAGTCTGACATGTGACCAACGTTGCAAAATCCTCGTGTGCCATTAGGGCAGTGGGGAACGTTTTTGAGATCATGATTTTTTCTATAAATTGTCAAACGTATTCAATTGTTAAGGTTCCAAAATTTAGGAGAATGATTATATTCTAAAGCATTGGAGTAGGGGAAAAGACAAGGAATCATAAAGGTATCATCTCTCATCGTTTTGAAGGTATAATTGCTTTCTTTTCAATAAACTTCTCATGAATCTCTTATGGATGAATGACTAGTTCTCATAGATTAAGTTAACTTAGATGAATTTTCCCCAATTTGTGAATCATAAGTCTATTTCTTTTTCCCATTTACGTTATTGGATAATCGATCTAGATCATGTTTGAGAACTAATTTTAGATAATGCAGTTGAAATTAAATATTATTGGGAGATTGTTTATAATCACTAGATATAATGTATACTCAATCATTTCATAAGTATTTTACGATCGATCAAACCTCCATTGGTTGCAACTTCACCTATGACATTATTAGATTATAATTAGATAAAGTGTGTTGCGTGATAAGACATCATGCAAAACTATTTTGTAAAATACTAATGATTTCTAACAATTTGTTTAGTTTAAGAAATTGTTACAATCTTTGCACAATCGATTTAATTACGCCAGGCGTGTGCCATTTTCATTATGTTTTCGTTTATCTGATAACAAGTATAATAAACTTAGTCTTGTAGAAGTTAAAATAATCCATGTGAAACGATTTAAACTCACTTAATACTTGTGATTTTAATTGGCACAAATTATATTTCATATGTATTTATTAGCTATTTAATTAATATAATTTACGCACCACTTTAATGGAAACATATGATAAAATGATTTGTACAAAACATGTATTTATGACAAATAAGATCTATTTGGTATGTTTTATATGATGTAACATACAATAATGTTAGAAGTTGATAATTTAGTGCTTCAAGTTTGAGTTTGATTGTGGTAAGATTATTTAGAGATTGTTGTATTCGATAGAGTCAAATATAGATTATAGTTGTTGTGACAAAGTGTAATTTGTAGCTTTATATTTTACACTTCGTAAGTTTTTGGGCTTGAGATTTTGTTACCTATATAAAGGCCATGATATGATGTAAATAATAACCTCACTCGATAAGAATTAAATTTTTCTAATTCAGTTTACTCTCTAATTCTTCTTCATCATCTTTCTTGAAACTCCTAAGAGTGTGTTTGGATGAAGTATTTTAATAAGGGAAAGTAACTTTTTGAGAAAAATTGAAATAACTTAACCAAAATTCATTGTTTGGATAAAAAATATGGAGAATGATTAAAATGATATAAATTTATGAAGTATTTGATTCATGTTAAATTTAAGGAATTTCAAATGACACCAATAAGTAAAGAATTTGAAATTGTTCTCTCACTCTATATGCAAATATTAAATTATTTATTATTAATTTTTCAATTTTTGCAAGATGGTCCCCATATTTTATTAAAATTTCAAATTCATCCCTAAAATTTCCAAAAAATTACAAATAAGTCCCTAATTTTTTTTATATTTTACAAATTGGTCCCTTTAAATTTTTAAAATTTTCAAATTGATCTCTATTTTTCATATTTTAAATTTATCCCAAAAGTTATAAAACTTATGAAAATGACCCCAAAAATATAACATGAATCGTTTTAATACTCCATACAAACAAAAGAAATTACAAATGAATGAATTTCAATTGAATTGCTTCAAATTTTAAACACTTTCAAAATTTCTAATTACCTCATCCAAAACACTTTAATTGTTCCACTGGTTCCAACAAATTGGTATCAACGAGCCCAAATGTGATTTAAAGATAATCTGTAATGGAAAATGAAAACACCACATCAACGTAATTTCCAGCTAATCTATCGATTTTCAAAGGGGAAAACTACGAGAGGTGAGTTATGCAGATGAAGATTATCTTCAGACTTCAAGATGTGGTGGAAATCATGAACAATGGAGTACCTGCATTGGAAGATAATGTGAACAATGTTCAGCAAGTTGCACACAAGGAAAAAATAAAGAAAGATGGAAAAGCTTTGTTCTTGATCCATCAATGTGTGGATCCTAATGTGTTTGAGAAGATCACTAAAGAATAAACAACAAAATGAGCAGGGGACAAGTTAAAGATCTTGTACGATGGAGATGAAAATTTGAAGAGGGTGAAGTTTGAGATGTTGAGAAACCAATTTGAAATGACTCAAATGTACAAATGAGCCAGTTTTAGAATTCTTTATTTGTATGGTATCACTAACAAACCATATGAAAGCGAATGATGAATCAATCACTGATATGCAGAAGATTGACAAATTATTGAGATCTTTGACTGCAAACTTTGATTACATTGTCGTGTCCATTGAAGAGTCTAAGAACATAGCTAGGATGGAGACGGAAGAACTTTAAGTTTCATTAGAGGCTCATGAGATGAGACTGAAGAAAAGGAACTCAGAGAGGGAGAAAGTGGCTGAACAGGAAATGCAAGCAAAATTCACTAAGAAATTTGGGAAAGAAAAGGTGAAGCAGGGAAGAATCTTGCTAATGATGAGAAGATAAGCAAGAACTCAAAGCATCACTCTGATTCAATTAAGAAAGTCATGGGCAACAAGTATTTAGGGAAGAAAGTTGACATGAAAGAGGTGTAATGTTACAATAGTCAATGATTTGGTCATTATGGTCGAGATTGTAGAAGAAAAAAGGAATATATAGCAAAATATGATGAAGAAATGCAATATGCACATGCTAGAGAAAACGATTCTTATTATATGCTACTCATGGAAAATACTTAGACGAATAATGAACAAGTTAATATGAGGTATCTAGATTTAGGATACAGTAACCACATGACTAATAATAAAAACTGGTTTACCAAGTTAGATGAATCAGTTAAAATGATCAAGTTTGCAGATGGCAAGCACGTCACATCAGGCGTAAAAGGAAACATATATATGGTTAGAAAGGATGTTCTAATAATCAATATTACTAATGTATTGTATGTACCTTCAATGACAAGTAACTTGATAAGCATATGTAAATTACTTGCCAAAGGGTATTACTAGATGTTGGAAGAAAATCTGATGAAGGTGTATAATGATGAAGGAATGATGGTCTTGAAGGAAAGATTTGAAGATGACAAAACCTTCAAGATTGAGATCAACATAACTGATCATCGGTGTCTTGCTTCGTCTTCTGTCGAAGATGAGAACTAGAAATGGCACCACATGTATTGACACCTAAACTTCAGAGGTCTATGTATGCTCAACTACAAGAAGATGGCCTATGTCTTACCTCAAGTGAAAGAACCAAGTCAAGTATGTGAGGAATGCTTCAAAGTAAAGAAGTTTAGGAAGGCATTCAAACAAGACTTGTCTATAAAGTCGAGAGAAAAGATAGAGCTAGTTCACTCTGACGTGTGTGGACCTTTTAAAGTAAGGTCGAATAGAGTAACTGCTATTTTCTAACCTTCATATATGAATTCACTAGATATATGAATTCATAGAGAGGTATTCATATAGTTCAATAAGTTTAAATTGTAGGTCAAGAAGCAAAATGGATGCAAGTTAAAGAAAATGAGAATTAATGGTGGTGGTTAATACACCTCACTACTACGAAAAATGCATTTAACAACGATTGGAAAATATATTAATGATGCAAGTGTAGGCGTTGTTACATAGAGTGTTTTCGTAAGTACGCTACATAAAATCACAGGCATGGGACCGTTGTTGTATTATGGAAAGCGCACGTTATATTACAATGATTATGTATGACAATCGTTGTGATATATACCAAATATCTCAACAGTTATGCTTTTCAACCATTGTGGAATATACCCTTAGTTTATTATATACAAATATATATTGGTTGTATTACCATACACCTAATTAAATAATTACAACCATTTAAATTGGTAAAGAACTATATAATATGAAAATTAAATTGTTCTTGAAAACCAACTTAAACAGACCATTAATTTCTAAATTGCATCCCTCTCATTCAGCACATTTCATGTTCTTTAACACACAAATGCTTCAATGGTCTGTTTCATTCAATCCATTGATATCTTTCATTATAATTTACCTCATCATTGCTGCTTATCATGGAGATTGTTATGATGATTTAAAATTTTCTCTGTTTTTCACAAAATATCGTTCGAGAATATCAACCATTTACAAGTTATCATCATTGCAAGCATTAAACTATCAGACTTTTCATCTTCAACCTCATCTATAAATAGACAGTTTTACATTTCTTCATAATATATTCTTCGTAACAATGAGTTCTACAAATAAGAATGCTAATGTCATCAAATTATATCAACATATTCTCTTGCACTTAAAAATAGAAAAACAAAGATGAATTTTGTGTTTTGAGGTTAAAGTCCCCATAACACTAACAAAAGAAATAAAATATATGTTTAAAATGTAAAAATATGGAAAAAAAAATGTAGTTGATAAGAATCAAAGCTTGTTACACATCATGTATTACAAAGGTGTTATAATACAACTATCGTTAAATCTGGCGTTATAAATCAGCTGCAAAAATTTTAACCTATTACAACTGGTGGGATACGAATTCTTTGTAAACCTGGTGTCGTTAAATGCAGATTTTGTAGTTGTGCCTCTAGAAAGTTTGCAAGATTTTGCATGGATGGAGGTATAAGGCATGAGTTCATTGCACCATATACACCTCAACATAATGGTATAATTGATATGAGAAATACAAGTATATTGAACATAACTAGGAGCATGTTAAAAGTTAAAGAAATGCCAAAGATATTTTAGGGTGAAGCAGCTTCGACAACAATTTACATTCT